>OX578280.1:22061664-22703151 GCA_951217055.1 Gerris lacustris
AGTATTGTGATGGCGCGATAATCGATTTTATTGAATTTACATGTTTTGAGGTCCCCTTTGTCCCAAAAAAGTGTTTTTTTAAACAAATGTCTGTCAGTCATCTCTCTGTCGTGTGTCTCTGCAGACGCCTGAGCCTAAACTATACTGGGCCGATTTGGAAGCAATTTGGCATACATGTATATAAAAATCATACCCGAAGGCGAAATCGAGAAATGAATTTTAGCTCCAAATTTGGGGGCGCTACCCACCCAAAAACTCTGAAAAAACGTGAAAAAAAAAAAAGATTTATCGAAAATGGTTCCGACGAAAATTTTTTAAAATGTAGTCCATTTAAGTACGAATCTAACTATATAAGCCGTGTTCCCGGGCAAAATCTAGTTCCCGAGAAAATAGCTTTAAACGCGGTCGGAGAGAAGCCGGGTTTGATTCCCCGCCGAGGAGAAGTTATTTTTATGATACATTTTTATGAACTGTTCAATAATAATTAAATGTACCTACGAAAACTAATAAACGGAAAACACTGGGCTAAGTATTTATGAACTTGTACATGTGAAAGTTTGTCTGAGTTGTCTGGGACCGATTTTTTATTTAATGTTTATTTGGCCAATGATAATTGCCAAAAATAGGTAAAAAATATATATAAAAAGGGACGAAACATGGTTCATTTTGTCACACTTAAAGACCTCCAATGAATTTTTCATTTTTAGCTTTCTGTCATGGAACACCTGTTATGAGGTAAAATCTTTTTATAGAAAGCCATAGAAAAGGCCTCCAAATTTAATAAACCAAAACAAATAAAAGAAGAATATGAATTACCATGTTCGCAGTTTCATAAATAATCTTCATAATCTTTAGAACTTAAGAAATCAATAAATTTAATGTTTTATTATTATTTTGAAGAATCCACTTTATTTCTCTTTTCGAAAACGTTTATACATTTTTTTTTATATTAAAGTTATTTATTTAATTTTTTTATAAATGTGGTTCTTATGGAATTTTTAGATATTAAACGTACAATAATTTCTTTAGTATAAAAAGCATTGATGACGTTTTTAAAAAACTAAAAAAAAATCCGGTCAAAGTCAAGTAGCGTCTTCACGATCTTTATATATCTTAATCACTTATAGGACGGAAAAATAAATCCTACTTGAATGGACGTGACGGTGCCTGCGGGATTGTTGCGCAAAAAAAGCGAACTAAAGAAACCTAGAAACTCATCAGGCGATAAGGTCAATAAGGTCAATGTTGAAACCTGATCTATTGGTTTCCTTGATGGTCATTCAAAATCCATTTTCTATCTTTTGAAAAAAAAAAATCAATTGACCAATAAACGATTGTTTTGTCCTTTAAAAGAAATATATGCTTATATAAGAAAAAAAAAACTTCAAAAAACTTTATTCAAATTTAAAATAAATATAAAGAATTGAGAAAGAGATGAATATAAAGAGAAAAAAAATTCTTAGAATATAAATTTATTTTGGACAAGAAACCAAATGTCTATAAGGTAACCGGATAAGGTAAACAAAAGAGTTCGAAGGTGAGAAAGTGACAGTTGAATCAAGAACTTACATGAGGACTAAAGTCTGAAATGGTAAACTAAACTCTTAACAACATAAATTCATTTGCAAGAAAAAGGTCTGTTTTTTAAGTAAATACCTTGTGAATAGAGGATATTTCGAAATTAAAAATAGCCTTTAATAGAATCTAGGACATATCCTTAAGTAAAGTTGAAGACACAGTTATCATAATAGATTTGTCTTAAATCTGTAATGTAACTAAATTAATAGTACTTGGTAAACTTAATAGTAAACAAATAGTACTTGGTAAACTTAATAGTAAACAAATAGTACTTGGTAAACTTAATAGTAAACAAATAGTACTTGGTAAACTTAATAGTAAACAAATAGTAACTGGTAAACTTAAGAAATAGCTTTGTCTATTTTCTTCATTGATCCCTTATGTTTTTATTGGTTTTTCTTGTAGATTGTTTAGGGATGAAAAATGTTTCTTGAAAGCAAACTACCTGACTTGACTACGGTAATATATATTTTTCCTCTTTTCCTGTGAGCGCCTATGAAAGCCATGACACGAAGCACTCTTCAGGGGTGTGTGCAACGCGATTTTAACTTGACGCAACGACAACATATTATATATATGTAAGCTACAACTTGATGAAAAATCATATGATATGTAATATAATGGCAACAACATTAGTTCATTTCAGCGAAAAGAAACACGTTTACATAAGAAGTTCAGGCTAATTTAAAATCTGTTTGTTAACACAGGGTTCTTCTAAAGATGGGTTCATAGCATGCGTTTTTTTCGTTTGGGCCTTAAAGATAAACATATATTCTTGAAGCCGGAGGGACGTCAATTGAGTGTTTTTCACCAACCTTCCATCCTTCTGCACTGGTGCAGTGTATACTTTGACTTCGTGAATTTCATTGTGGAGTACAAAGATACATAGCAATATGTTAAACCTAAATTTGAAAACTACAAGCAGCTTTCTTTAAGTCTGGATATTTTGATTGTGGCACGAGTAACTAAAATTCAACTGTTGAAGTAGATTTATGGTGCATTTGTAGTATCTAATCCTCTTTCACTTCTAATAACACCAATTTTTCAACAAGTATTATTTCAGAAATTGGAAATCTATCTTCAATTATATCACAAATTAAATTGGTTTACAAAATATGAAAATTTTGATTTAGAACTTTAAAAAATCCTAAAAAAGATATAAATTTTAAATGAAAGCCGCTGTCTGGGAGCCGCAATTGCCCATTCCTGCTATAGATTATTCTGAAGCGCTTATAAAACGCAGGCTATGAACCCACCTTAACTCAGCTTATGATCATTATAAGTAATATGTAGGTACTTACATGTGCGACTCCATTTGCCCATTCCTGCTATAGATTATTCTGAAGCGCGTATAAAACGCAGGCTATGAACCCACCTTAAGTCAACTTATTTTCATTATGTGTAACGTTACGTGTAACACTTACAGTGGAGCGTCGATAATCCTGATTAATTGGTCCAGACTCCTTCCGGATAATCGAAATTTAATCTATTGCCCAAATTCTGTTTAAAGTTCTCTTGAATAGTCAAGAAAATAAAAATCGTAATTTCCTAGTAATCACACCTAGGTACTGCATTAGTGTAATGATTAAATTTTAATTGAAATACATATTTTTTTTATAATTGAATCTTTTGTATGATAGCTGTTACTTTAAAACGATATTACAAGTTTTAAATTTGCTGATTAAAAACTGCTCATAAAAAAACCCTTATGACATTTACTTCTAGTTCTAAACGCAGAGTTCATTGATAACAAAAAGTAATTCTAATAGTAGCAATCATTCAAAAAAACTTATCAAGGTATTATACAATTATTACTAGAGTACCGTTAGAAATCGTGAAAAGTCAAATACACAAATAATTCTGTGATTTTTTTTTTTTTTTTTTTTTTTTGTAAACTTTATTTCTGATTCAATCATTAGATCTTGCAGAGTAAATAACGGTGTATATATTTTTTTTTATTTTTTTTTTTAAATAATTAACTCTGTATAGTTTTAGTAAATAGTTGATTTGCGAAATTATTAAGATTAATAAAAATAGATTATGACTTTATAGCTTAGTTAACCTTGTTCTGAAGTTAATAATAGCATTGAACTGTCATAAGTTTAAATTTTATGATCTGTTTACAAATCAACTAAAACGTGATTTCCTGGCTAAAAAAAAAAATGAAATTCGTGATCATTTATGTGCAGTTTAGAAGAAAAATGTTTACCTAGAGAAATAATCTTTACCTAAAAATACCCACAAACATTTATGTAATAGTGCCCTGACGACGGCGACGATGACGCGCCTCCAAATGATTTGATAAGCTGAAGCAACCACATTTATTCCAATAAAAATAAATGTTTGATTTGTTGGTCTTCAAATAGATATAATAACATATCTAATTTAATTTACTTAATTTGATTTTTTTTTCCTAAATTATAACAATTAAGTCCGTTCCCGCGGGACTAAGGGCTCGAATATGTAATATAGAATACATAGTTTGGTCCCAAAATATTTCTGCTTTACCATTGCTAGAACATTAATATATAAAACTAAATTTAAATTTATTTGTGATGATTATATTATAAAACAACAAATGAACGGCTGTTTAAATAAATAGAGATATAAAATAGTTTGATGACTAAGATTTTTATCTTAAATTTATCAGTGCAATGTGAGAGTCATATGGAAAAATATTTGATGTGAATCACAGCAGTAAATTATTTGGGACTTGTCATTGAATAATTATTTTACATAATTTAACAATAAGTAACTCATAAAATAGTCTGCCAATTAGTGTGGCACATAGCTTCAACGCATCCTCTTTCGTATATTTTAATGATTCTACAACCCTATTATTGTCAAATTGATTCACCCCCCCCCCCCCCCCCCCCCGTTTGAAAACTTGACAATAACTTTTTAATTTTTACATGAATTAAAGTATCTAGAAATTATCTGGGGCTATTTTTGACAAACCATCTTAATTTCATAAAAATAAGATGAATACCTTTGAAGATATAAATGTATGTGTTGTTTCCAATGTGGAAGAGAAATAAATGAGCGCAGAAGGTTGAAACTTACGACATGGGATTAATAATGGGCTGATTATAACCTACCATAAAAATTTCATTAAAATCCGACGAGTACTTTTTAAGATGTGTTTGCTTGCAAAAATTGAGTGACAGACCGACGTGGAACCAAAAATATTCCCTGAAATCTGAAACGGATTTTTGTAATAGAATTTTTGAAATCGGAGACAATAAACATTTTTCGTTCTTCAAAAACATAGCTTCCGTTACCTTCGGTAAGCTTTAAAGCAAAAAGGGATCACAATTATTTGTATGTGATATAAAAAGTATTTTAATTATTCTATTTTTGATATTAAAGTGTGCTAATCGTCTCTTAATGATGCCACTTAATTTTTGTCTCTTCTTTTACGGTTATTGTATGCTATGGTGTGGCTCTACCTAATTCTAACAGTGATAGGACTTGAACGTTTGCCAATGTCGGCTTGTGTACTGTATTGGTTGCAACAAAAGAGCTGATTTTCTTTTCAAGCCTGAGTGTAGATTATTTCGGGATCATCCCGGTCATGACACCCTGTCTGAAAAAGTGAGGATTACCAGAACAATAATCTGTGAAATGGAAGTAGTTCTGCTTTAAAGTCAGAACCGAAGGTATCCTCCCAGGAACTAATGCTAATTGGGATTAAGTAGTGCTAATACCAAAGCAAAAAAGTGTTATACTGCTGCCTGCCATAATCCCTGAAAAATAAGCCTCATCTAAGTTCCTACTAGGCTTATTGAACCTTTAAGTTACGGCTAGGTGGGTGGTAGGTTCTCCTTTAAAAGGCGCTAACAAATAATACATAAGGACGGTACTGTAGGTCAAAAATATTCTTGGATTTCATCTTTCTATACTTCCCTGTTCTGCTTTATAGTTCCTTTTAGCCAGTAAAGCAAAATTGTAGAAAGTTTCATGTATCATTGAACATAGCTTCAAAATTCTTTAATAGCGTTTCTAAATAATTCTATAATCGTTGCACTGTCAGAGCAACGATAAAAGTTATATCTAGATCTTTAAAGAGTCGAATTGAGAACATTATTCTTCTTCTGAAATGACAAATAGCTGAACTGATTCTGCGATTTAGGACCGACTGAATGCTCTTCTTTCATGATCCTTCCTTTGATCCTTCGATCATGATCCTTCCTTCCTTTGATGATGACCTTACCATATAATTATTTATAAGAATATGTAGGTAATATCGCTATTTTGAGCAATAGCAATAGTTATTTATGTAACTAGGCAGCAAAATGGAATTTTGCTGACAAGTTTTTAAGTTTTAGTTCCGAGCCAAAGGCGAGGATAGGCTAAACAAATTTACTGCAGAGGCGAAACCGAGGCAGGCAAATGTTAATTACCTGCTGAGGTGTAACCGAAGTAGGTTATCTTTAAACGAGTCAGGAATGTTTCCTTTGCTGCATAGTTACTTACAATATTTTATCTATTAACGGCAGAAAAATTACACTAATTATTATAATGCCTTTTTAATATATAAAAGATTTAAAGAAATTAAATTTGTAAAAAAACGAAAGTTTGAGTCATCAAGAAATCAAAAGAAAGGCAAAACAATTCAGGGTTACCACTTTTTTTTATTAACAACTGTTTTTTATCTCAATTTTTAGTGATTTTTTAAAAAATAATCATTGTAAAATAGTAAAATTTGTTTGTCACTATAATTATTTAAGTTATTTTCAAAAAAGATATAACTATTTAGCAGAATATTACGCTTAAATATATTAAAATAAGCAATGTGGTAGTGTTTATAACCTGCGATGAAGTAACCTTTTTTTAGTAAAATTTTCTTACAATGTGACAGCCTGTTTGTTATTTTGCTGACACTTTGAACTTTTGCTGACACTTTGAACTTTTGCTGACACTTTGAACTTTTGCTGACACTTTGATATTTTTCTGACACTTTATTCAAAAGAATCAAGAAAAATTACATTTTGCAGACTGAAAACAGTACAACAATGCTTAATTTTGCTGCCGTGAGTAGATAAAAGTCTATATCTCTACATTTTGTAAGAATTTAAATTGGAAATACTTTTATGAAGTTAGAAACACGAATATCATTATACAAGTCTGAGTTATCTTGTGTTGATTGTTTCAGATTGATATGGCACATTTTTTGTTAAAAAGAAGGTAATTCCATGGTTAAGTTTAAAAAGAACTAATTCAATCTATTGATAGGTACATATATCTGTTACCTAGGGCCGAAATTACACACCTAGTCTATTTATCACTTACTAATCATACAGTGTATACTCCTTTTCTATATTTAATTCCTATATTATCATTAATAAGATAAGAAATATAAGAAGATAAGATAAAGGAAGGATATAAGAAAAAAAGATTTAGTTTAAAATGCATTCATACATTAAAAATTAGCAGTAATTAAGGTGAGAAATAAACTAAGTTCTATGATGGGAAAAATTTAAGTGACGTCTTTCTTCCTGTTATAATGAACTAAACGTCAGATTATAATGATTTTTAGAGTGAGAAACATCTTTCAACGGGTTTGAATGGGGAAAATTATAGTTTCATAGCGGTACGAGATTAAGCGAATCTTCAATCCATTATAATTGTAATCCTTTGATTATTTTTGTTATATTAAAAACATTTTTTTATTATTAACAATATTATTAGAATGCATTTTTGCATGCTTTAATTCAATTTTTTCTTCTTTAAAGGTACAAATTTTGTAATACATTCTGACCCTAAGTCGCTCAATTTTTGTGAACCGACATATTTTAAAAACTACACGTCCGATTTTAATGAAATTTGGATGGAAGGTCATAATTGGTCCATTATTGGTGCCATGGAAGTTTGTGCCCATTTGTTTCTCTTCAATATGTGCACATACACATAAATACATTTATTTACGCCTATATCTTCAAAGGAACTGTTCTGATTTTTATAAAATTTGGTTTGTTTGTCGAAAGTAGATCGCAGATGTCTGCGCTCTTTAACTTTTGCTTAATTAATACTTTATTCGTATAAAAATCAGAATAATTAAATAAATTAGACAATAATGGATTGTACAAGCATAATATCAATAAAGTACGTGATAGGATACGAGGAAGCTATGTGTAACTCTTGGCAGTCTATTTTTATTTATTTTTTTTTTATTGATATTGAATACTAGTATTTCAATACTTTCTTTAAGGACGCATGATGAACCATTATTTATTTTCAAATCATCATCATATTATTTTAATTTATGCAGACTTTAATTTACTGATGATCTGCTCAGAGCTCAGAAGAGAACGCTCTGACGACGAAGCGCTTCTTCTTTAACTTTTTTTTTTTTTTTTGCGCTGATGATACTCGAGAGCTTTAAATCGCTTTAAATTAGCGATTTTGAATAGGAGAAGCATTTTTTTGTTTGTATTACTTTTGATATCATTACTAAATTTTACACTTACTTTACTAAAATTATATAAAAATTACACATCACATAACCAAGGGAAAAAATGTTATATGAAACGATCGACTGTATATAAGATCCTTACTTATAAAATGTGCATTCGGATAACTATGTGTATAATTTTCATAAGGGGATATAAGTGTATATAAAAATTGCATATTGTAGTTTAAAAAAAATAACATAATAAAATTAGTATCTTCATAATCTACAAACGCATAAAAAAAACTTATATTCACTTGTAATTTTTTGTATGAACCAAAAAAATAACGACGTCAAACAGAATAAAGAAAGAGAAGACAAAAAGAATAAATGTATAAGATCGTAAAAGATACCTGAATATATAATATAATATAATCAGTAACAGGGAATTACTTATGTTTATAATACAAGTTATTTATTCTTACAATGGTTTTTGCTATCATGAGAAACTCGAGTCTCTTCGGCTCACACATTTCTTCACACTTCTTGTTTTTTTCTTCTATTTCCATGATTATTATAATCAACAAGACATTTTATAATTAGCAATTTATTTAGAAGAAGAAGTTTGTTAGATTACCTTCGTGTTTGCAGTCAGTTGCAGTTGCAGTAGCATATGAGATAATAAAATGTAGTCAGAAGGAACTTAACAATTAATAAATAAGTACGTTTTAAAGTATATGACTTGTACATTATTAAAATTGTAAAAAGGTTAACTATCCTTAGGTTACTTTAATGTAATTTATTTATCTCTGAGTTCCATGCTCGTTAGATTACATTACTGCTTCTAGATCTTTTTACTAGTTTGTAATTTTTATACTCTATTTTCTTTAAAATTATAATTGTGTACACGACTTTAAGATCAGAATTAACGGTGGTGAAAAGTAGAGACTCGTTTGGCTGTATTTGTACTAGTAATATTATGTATATCATTTTTCTGCATAAATAAACTATGTTTTTTTTTTTAGTTTCGCAGTACTGCCTTTGCGAGTGATATAAACTAACTAAGCTTTTTATTCGAGATTGTAGGACTTTAAATTAGGTTTTTACACTCAAAGGGATCCGTCGGTAATTCAACAAATCAAACGAGTTCATTAACTAGCATAATCCACCCAGCTGTTTCAAGATGGCCATTTAATAGTGTTTTTTTTAGCTATAACTTCTGAACAGTTTATTATAATGACGGGAAACAAACACTTTTACATTGCATTTTTGTCGTTCAAAAGTAATAAAACTACTCCAAACACTCTTCCTCTAATCGTCCCCAAGAATGTTTTAAGATATTAGAGGGGTAAACATTTATTCTTAAACAAACTATGCGACGTTTGAAAAAATCCTTAAAACCACTTTTTTTTACTTTTGGACAAAAAAATAACCAGTTTTTTTGGTTGATTTGTTAAAAAAATTGGAGAGGGACACGAAAAACGCAATTTTCAAGTTAGTAAAAAAACGAACTTTTATATTTTTTATAAGAATGATAATATATTCAAATGAATAGTCAAGGATTTAATACCAGACATATTGAGCTATCTTCCTATTTATTTCTCTTAATATTATATTGAGATTGCTGGTTAGTATGCATTTCATTGGTGAATAATGAAAAACTACCATCTTCCTAATAACACAATTAATGGTACAATACATAAATATGTCTGCAGAGTTTAGTTTGTACTTAGTTACGTTTATTGTTGCACTTTTCGAGGTTATTCATTAAAGCTTGCAGCGTGTTGTAGGTAGTCGAAGAAAACATAATCATATAATGTTCCCCTGCTCCCGGTTACTATAGTTGTTTGCATAACGTTTAATAAAATCTGAATCGACCATTATTAGTCCAGGAAATAGCGTGCATAAATTGTAAGTGACACATCAAGCTGAAATTTAGTGTATAAGATAATATTTTGCTGCCCTTTTAAAATATGTGGTCGGCTAAGATCAAGTTGACATTAGTTTTTAACATGATAGGTTAGTTGTTCAAATATTTCTTCAAAACAAAGTGGTCATAGCAAGTGACAAACGAACATCAACTTTTGACATTTTCATGTTTAGGCTGTGGAACATAACTCAAAAACGTTACGTTACTTTTAGCTTAAAACTCAGTAAAGTATAACAGGGTGTTAGAAAGGTATAGGAGTTCTGTAATCCAGTCTCCAGCTGTTGTGCCTTCCCCTACCGCGCTTCGTAGGGCCGAAGAAAGTCGAAAAGAGTTCCACTGCTAGCAGGGAATTTGGTCAAATTACTAATTTTTTTGACTCCAGGATCACGAAATTCACATTGTCCGCCAAAATGGATGGGAAATGGCCGCTCTGTTTTTTTGTTTTAATAGTTTATTGTTAAGCTATTGCCCGCAGACGAACTTTGCAGGAACACATTTTCCTTAAAAGGCACCAAAAGATTAACTTATATACAAAAACATTCTAAGCTTCTATGTTAGTCAGGCCCTTTTATGTACTATCCCCTGGACTATGATCGGCGATTCATCTTTGGTTCAATTCGAGGTCATGAGCCTACGAGGACCTCCTTAAAATGTTATTTGACAATGTGAGTTGAAATAAATGTCATTAAGTGTTCTTGGTAAAGGTTAGTCTCAATACCAATGCATGGTCGATAACTAATATCCTTTGCTATCTAAAATAATGAATAAAATGAAGATGTCACTTAAACCGTATTCACAAGAGATATAAGTTGACACTGAGCCTTGTGTTCTAAGTTATTTTTAAAACTGTCCTACTATTGTCTAATCTTATATCCTATATGTTTTGAATTATTATATTTTTTTTTCAAAGAACTCTTATTCATTTTGATAGACCTTATGTTACTTTGGTACGACAATGCAACAATAACTGAATAGAATATGACTTGGTTCATTTTAATTATCATTGTATAAAAAGGGTCCTGTTGTTCGTAGCACGAGACTAATAAAGTGGGTTGAGGTTGTCCACTGTACAGACTGCAGCAGTGATCGGGTTCAACAGAATAGTTCGAGGTACAAAAGATAAAAGACAAAAGATTGGCCGAATATTGAGGTCACATTATCTTGTTCTGAAGTTCTTTCTTCGGACGGCCTTGGACTTGGGACTTTATCTTTCTTCCGACATCTGACCTTTTACGACAGACCTACTTGTAACAATTTCCTTGTTCGCTTTTATTTTTTTATTTCTTTTAAACTTTGCCAACTTATACCTTTAATTAAATTTCCCTTATATGACAGTATTCGAACAAGAAACTAATAAATAAAATAATTAATGATTTGTCCTATTTTAGTTCAACCAATATTTTTCCGGAAACAAAAAATAAAACAAGTATAATAGTTAAGAGGTTAAATTTATGGTCGCAAATTAGCTTTTAAACTTCACTTTGATCGCAAAATTAGAGAAATATAATTAGCTAGTGAAAAAGCTATTAATTAGCTAGCGAAAATAATTAGATAATGAAACTTTTATAGTTTATCGAAAGTAGCCCGGAGACGGCCTCAAATTAATTTGAACCGTGTGCGCTCTTTAACTTTTGCTAAATTGATACTTTAATTGATGTAGAAAATCAAAACAATTTTGACTAAATTAAAAAATCGGTCCCAGGCAACTCAGACAAACTTTCTCATATATAGTTCGTATTTAAATGGACTACATTTTGGAATTTTTTAATCAAAATCCTCGGAACCGTTTTCGAGAAATAATTTTTGTTTAAGTTTTTTCAGAGTTTTTGGGAGGTAGCGCCCCCAAATTTGTGCGGCTTAAATACATTTCTCAATATCGCCTTGGGGTATAATTGTTCTGAACATGTATGCCAAATTTCGACAAAATTGGTTCAGTAGTTTAGGCTCTAGGCGTCTGCACTGACAGACGACAGACATTTTTTAAAACACCAATAATTGGCAGTCTATTTTTTAACTTATTCACGTTGAAAAGAGCTTAAATAATGTTTGATTTGTGCTATGACAAAATCCACTATAGCATAAATTAACTCATGTTTTAAATTATTATTTGTGTTTTTTTTTACAAAGTTTACTTAGCTTAAGTTATATTATCATATGATTACAGAAAAAAAAGTTATTGGAACCGTACAGAGTGACAGACAGTCACAGGAACGAAACTATAAGGGTTTTCTTTTTTGGTTTTACCAACAAAACCCTAAAAAATAAAATAACTTGTCCTGTTTAATTAGGTATCTTAAATATATTAAATGGACGTAGTAATTTGGAAATTTTGTTTTATTACTAATTCTATATCTTTTGTAGTTTACATAGAAAAATATTATAAAGTTAATCGAGATTTTATTTATATTATATTTCTTTTCAAGTTTAAATTTTCATGTAAACTTGAAAATAAGTGGTGATCCCACTGTGTGGTAACATTTTATCTCTCTTCCTCATTTCCTGAAATCGTAAATTTTGAACTACCTATTTTTTTTTCCTAGTGTGGCAAATATATTTAGAGGGTTTTAAGTTAGAATTTATATACATTAAAACCTGTTGGAATCCAGCTGGAAAGCCATGGTTTCAGATAAAAAAAAATCCTCCCCAGCATGTTTTCAACTTATACAGGGTGTTTTACATAGAAAAATTACTCTCTTCCGAGAAAATATTTCCACCTTGGAAGGTTTTCAATTTACACAGGCTTCAGCTTAGACAGGTTTTACTGTAAGTATATACATTATGTGGATCCGTTCAAAATCTCGCAGAATTTTGTAAAAGACTCCCAAGCTCAGAATTTCATATACGAAAACTTACAAAATTGAAAAATCTTGAACAAGATGATTTTTTGAGGAAATTAAATGATTTATTGTATAGCCTTATATTATGATGGTTTTTGTGGTTGACTTGGATGATGATGATAGGTGTTCCTTGTGATGACGATGGTAGTTAAACATACATAATGACGATGGTGCGGTCTATGATGATTGTTGATTGGTGCTATGGATGTAGGCTATAATCATTGTATCTGATGATGATGACAGTTACCTTCAGACTAATACAGTTGTATTACATAAGTGCGGTGGGTAAATCTTCGAAATCTTCATTGTGTATGCAGCGTGAATACTTCTAAAAACTTAGATGTTTCTTGTCCCCTGTGGTTCTTCGTTGGATCGTCCTAAATTCTAAAGATTGCCCTTAAGTGAAGATCAAGTGCAATTAATATTTGGTGAGGGTAGAGGGTCCTAGTTGTTGAATATAGTTGCGCAATTCGTTGTCTGGAAGGTATCCTTTTAGTGGTAAGGTAGGAGGCCCAACCTCTGAGGTCACTGACATTGGTAGATCGGGGGGGACCCTGAACCGTTAGGTCCTTGATTCCGCATTCCCTCACTAGGAGCGCCACTTGACGGTCGTCCATCCTACTCTAAAAACTCGAGTGTCTATTCTTCGACTTTTCAAGTTGCTCTTAAGTAAGTAAACAAGAGGACTGACAGGTTGTGTCATCATTCCTTTCAATAATATCATGGGTTGATCACCTTAGTATTCCTTGCAACTGTCATGCATAAATCAACTTCGACCTCAAAATTCTTATTTATAGTCATTCACAGGGCCACCCAACATGTTGGCGAAGTGATCAATCTACTATGCTCGGATATACCCATACATCATTTTCAATAACGTTATTAGATTGTACTTGCTAACGGTAAAAGAAATATTGGAACTTTTTTACTTTAGTACCCCCCTATATCCCTTTGTGTTAATAGTTATTTAGACAAAGGAACATATTATACAGAGTAACATATATTCCTTAGTCTAAATTACTTTAAAGACGAAGGGATATTTAGTCCAATGTACCTTGGGACAAAGGAATATCACACTTGTGTATATAATTGTGATCATATCCCTTAGTCTAATCAACTATTAAGATAAAGGAATATTAATTATAAAACTACCCCAGGAGTAGTGATGTAAAATACCCGGGTATTTAAAACTTTGGGTTAATACCCTGGGTATTTACCCGGGTAAATACCCATTTTGGGTAAATACCCAGGTATTTATGATACATTTTAAAGTTACGACTGCTAACTGAGTTTAATTTCAAACTTATGTATTGTAAATATAATATATTATTAAAGTTCAGGTAGTTATTAAGTGATATTAGGTTTCAATAATATTATTGAATGGATATTAATAAGTTAATAAAAATAATAGCCCAGGAGATAGCATGCAAAAAAGTGTCTGACTAACATCAAGCTAGAATTTTGTGTATAAGTAAATGTTTTGGTGGTTTTTAAGAATATGTGGTTCGCCTAAGTACATCGGCGGGACATTGCTTGGCAATAGGGATTTGAAAAAAACAAACCGGTCGAGAGCGGCCATGCAGTGGCGTAACTATGGGTCCGCACGGGCCCGTGTTACGGGTGGGCCCCTGGTGCCATGGG
Source organism: Gerris lacustris (assembly GCA_951217055.1). Lineage (NCBI taxonomy): Eukaryota > Metazoa > Arthropoda > Insecta > Hemiptera > Gerridae > Gerris > Gerris lacustris. Next base: position 22,076,042 of record OX578280.1, read on the forward strand.
GTCCCTAAATCCAATTGTCGATGGGGGCCCCCTTTAGGGCATAATAAAATCTAACTACCTTGGAATCATACTTCTATACCATTGTCAGAGGGCCCCATTCAGTTCTGAACGCAAATATATTTTTTTGCTCATCAATTTTCTTTGGTGAGGGGCCCCAAAAAATCCTTGGCGGGGGGCCCCCAATGCTCTAGCTACGCCTCTGCGGCCATGTCCCACCCTTTATGGTGGACATTGTGATTTGCATGATCCTGGAGTACGAAATTAGTTAGTTGACTAAAAATCAAGTTGATGCTAGTTCGTCACGTAATAGGCTGGTTAGTAAAATAATACTCCAAATCAAATTGGGCATCTATTAAGTGACAGACTGCCATCAACTTGATTTTTGTTGGTCTACTAACTAAGTTAATACTCAGGATCATGAAAATCGCATTGTCCACCAAAAAAGGCGTGACATGGCCGCTCTTCACCGGTTTGTTTTTTCAAATGTCTATTGCCAAGCTATGTCCCTCAGACAAACTTAATTCTTAAAAGGCACCAAAACATTTACTTGTACACAAAATTCTAGCTTGATGGTGGTCAGACACTTTTTTGCTAGCTATCTTCCTGGACTATATGCCTGCATATAACAAGAATGCATAACCAAATTTTCAAAAATAATAATCCTGTCCTCTCCCTTCAAAATGGTGATGCTTTCACTGCACAGACCTTCAAAATAAGCATTCTGTTTGAAATAATTGAATCTGTATAACTAGTATTAATATATGTGCTTAGAAATAATAAATACCCGTACGCTGGGTATTTTTGTAGGCTATTTTTTAGGAATTAAGTGAGCTTAACACATCCTATACTCCCTAAATGACATTTAAAGCCAGTAGAGTATGGAAAATGCTCAGAACCTCTTAAAACACTATTTAAAAAAATATTTGTCATAAATACCCTCATTTTGGGTATTTACCCTGGCCTCGGGTAAATACCCATTTTTATTTACATTACCCGCTGGGTATATACCCGGCCCACATCACTACCCAGGAGTCTCAATGTCTTGGGGGGACAAACATACAAACCTTTGAGACTTTTGTTGGGCAGACTATTCTTTAGAACCAAGGGGGGTGCTAAAGTAAAAAAGTGCCGAAATATTAAATTACGTTCATTACTAATTACTTTTTTGTTCATTGGTCAAAATATTATAATATTGTTATTTAACAAATCAATTTATCCTCAGTAAACGATTACCAGTTTCAACTGAGTCGATCTTATGTTTTTTAAATGCGTATGAACGTTGCTGAAAGTCAGTCATGTAGCATATTGTATATCCTTGAAACTTAAAATTGCAAACATAAATGGTGCATTATTTTTAATATTTTCTACTCTAGAATAAGCTCGAGTAAAAATCAGGCATTATCAATGCTATTGTCTTGTATGGAATAAGAGGATACAATTTTATATGATATTAACATAGTATGAAGGATAGAATTGTGGTTCATATAATTCACGAAACAACTATTAATTTATGTATTTTAGTTTTTCATTGTCTATTTTTAATTATAGAATTTAAAAATATAACTGGAAGACATTTAAATTTTTCTTTAAAAAATATGATATTATTAATACCTATTATATACATTGTAAATAAGCTAACACCCTTCGCGTAATATTATTTTTAAAAAATATTAAAATTTTATTTAATTAATTGGTGGTTGTGTACAAGTATCATTTAGACCTTAAACGGGTAATGTTTTCCCTAAATTGTAGAAAATTCTTTAAAAATATTTTCATTTATTGATGTAATGCAAGAATCAGTCCAGATTGTGGCGTTTTATCGTTAATATCAGTGGACGGATGCTTTGACCTTGCTCTAAACAATTCCCATTCTTTCTTCTATTACTATTACTATTATTTGTTTTTGTTTTTTTGTAACCGTTTTACCGACTGCACTGTGGTCATTAGCGGTGTTAATTTATTCTTAAAATATCTAGTTTTTCTTAAACAAGACTAATTTTCTATTCTTTGTTAATTGTATCATATATTTTCTTTCTTTTATAATTTATGAAGAATTTAATTTTCCATCCGTTGTTTTTTTTATTGAAATACATATATTCCTTCATGTTAGAAATATTCTTGGCCGTCATACGTTCATCCGATTAAAATCAATAGTGCTTAAATTGGCTTACTTTCATTATATTTCTGCCATCCCGCACACCGCAACGCAGAAGACTCTATACAAAGTATATTAGGACTCTTTGGCCTTTACTTACTGTTATACTAATACTTAAGGTTGCCAGATTTTCGATGACCAAGTTTAACCCCGACATGCGCCACCGGTGCCGAAAAACCACAAGCTTTTTGGCACTATTTTTTAATTTTATTTTTTTAAATTTATCATTTTATATTTTTTATTTTGATTCTTTAATTAATTAATATTGACTTCATAAAATTTTGTGTAAAAATATATCTCTCTCAACAATAATAGTCAAAATTTCTTTGATCTAAAAACTTTTTACGTAATTTCTCGAAAAACCACTCTAAAAACAGCTGTTTACAATATACACCTCATACTGGTCACAAATTAGAGGAAAATTGTTTTACTTTAAAGTTGGAACTTATCAATTTTGCTACAAAACCTTGACTTCAGGATTAAAAAAAAAGCAAGCAATTTTGAAAAATGTTTAAAATTTACTCATATGATTCTTTTACATTTTTTAAAAAGATAAAGATTATTTACTTCATGGTAAAAATAGGCTAATTCTGAAAAAGTCAAACATTTTAATATGCATGTTTATTCCATGCAGTTATTACATGTAATGTTACCACTGTTGTTACTTTTCATTATCATAATTGAAAATGGAATTGGAATGGCGTTGGAAACAGAATAGTACCTATTGTTGTATAGTTTGTATTTTAAAAGATTCAAAATTATCGATTTTTCACGTCTTCGTTGAAAACCGGGACATTTTGGCGTCCCGAAAAGTTTTTTCGGGATTCCGGGATTCTATGTCCAAAACCGAGACAATCCTCGAAAAACCGGGACGCCTGGCAACCCTACTAATGTACAAAGGACACCTAGTTTTTGTACTTCTAAGTTTTTTTTAATATCTTTTTCATTTGGAAGATTAACTAAACAATTTTGTTTTTTGTTTTAAAGTTTTAGTAGTACCATGTGTTTAAACAGGCTCTGTTGTCGCCAAAGCCTTGGGAAGAGCAACAATTATAAACCAAATTTGTTTCTGTTATCACTTTTAACTACTACGTAAACACATTATACAGTTATGATTCTACTTGTTCGTTTCTTAGAGAATAGGATGCGGCAGATAAATGTGGATACAATTTTTTTTAGACATCTTTCTTATCATTTTTCAATTCGCTTAGCTAAAGCTATACAACGTTCAATCACGGGCTCAGAAGTGTTCACTTCTCACAGGTGCGGGTGCGTCACTCTATGTTCCCGCGGAAAACGATGTACTAATTAATCTATGTATCTTTTTATGTTACCTATTTATATCTATATCTATTTATCTTCTTATGTTGCAAATTGCAGCTAAATTCGGTACTAAAAAGGAACTACAGTAAAACACAGATTTATGTTCAGAAATATGAAAACATTTTTTAAAAAGTTCACGATGCTAAATGATATCATCTGTTCAAAGATGTTAAACTAATATTAACTCCGTATTATTTATTATGCAGCAATAAATGTAATCAGCAGTTAAAAATAGTTAAACATCCTTCTTTGATGATGCTAACGTTTATATCATTTCACGCTAGGTCGTGTTAACCTTAGTACTCAAGGAAGCCATGACTTGGTTCTTAATACTACATAGTTAATAATGCAAAATAATTGCACGTTTTTATTCCTGGCTTAACATCTTAGTCAGCTGTTGTACTAGTCAGCTAGTTAGCCATTTGACATAATGTGTTTCACGTAGTAATGTTATCTATAAAATCGTGTGTGTATTTTGTTAACCCCAAGTACCTTTTATAGTGACATAAGCTCTAACAGTTAATTTTTCATGTATATAATACATTCAGCATGTCTTTGTTTATAGTAATATAAAGAGTGTCCTTGGACAGAAACACACCACCTCGGGATCTTCTTGGAAATTTTATGCTAAATAAAAAAATACCTCTAAACACGGGTGCGGATCAGCTGCATTTTCGAGATAGTCACAAAAAACATTTAAGATACTAAAATACTACTTCTTACCATGAAACACCTTGAAGTAAACCCAGTAGAGAATCGAAATTTGTGCTATGAGAATGATCCCAGTTTTGTTCTATGAAATCCTGATATGAAATTTAAATTTTAAGTTTAAATTTAAGTTTGAATTAAAGCATTGATGGAGGTCATCTTAATGGATTAACTAAATGAAGTAAAAGAGACGAACTTTAAAATTTTGCTGAAAATCAGGGTTTTGTTGTAGAGAGCTGGGAATGGTCTCATTCAAGGCAGAATTCCATGCTCCACAAGGTTTGTATCATGGTATTTTATGATAAAAAGCGTAGTTATTAAGAATTGAAAACATGAACGTCCATTATACAACTATTCATTGAAGTTTGCAAATATCTCGAAATGAAAACTGTTCCCAGACCTATGTTCATAAATACTTTTTTTCAGCATCAAATTCCCTATTAGATCCTGAAGTGCGATTTCATTAAGGTACATTCTACATTAAAATGTAATATTTAAGATTTTCACATAGATAAGATATATGCGATAAGATTATTTACACAAAAAATTAATTAATTAAAGTCTTCAAGTGGAAGCCAAAAATTCTCTAAGATAGTATGAGCCGAAGCCCACACGCCACGCTCCTGCCACGAACATAATACAAAATTATATATTAACATGTATTATTCCTTTATTTATAAAATTGAATCGTGGGCATATTATTTTTTTCGTTTAATTATGCTCACCATCATTATAATAGTGGGTAGCTTCTTCTATAGTTATACGAAACAATTATTTATTTGCAATTATGCTAATTCAATCAGGGGAGTTTTAGTTCCCATGAAAGTATATAAAAATGTTTTTAGAAAAAAAAGTTTTAAACTTGTTTTGCGGTAATTGTTTGATGTTAGGACTAATAATACAAAAAATAAATCTTCATTGTAACACTTTATAGATTTAATATTTTAAAATAATTTTACATGGAAGAGTATCAGTTATTAAAGACTTGTTTTATTAATGTTTTATACAAATTGATAATTAATGGATACAACATTATACAAAGAGATAAACTTTATCCCGTCTAACAATGCAATCGAAGCATAGTTTATGAGTTCTCTATAAACTATTTTTGTTTTAAACAATCCAAAATCAGATTTTGCACTGACATTTAAGCGTGAACGTTCAGCCTTCCTCGGAGAATCAAATTTTAATTTTCAACAATCTAAATTCCACCACTTGGTAAGCCAAGTTTATCATCAAGTATTTGTAATCATAATAAATCTATATTTGTTTTTGTTTTATTAACCCTAAAACAAAATTTAAGCCCAATAAGGTAGGTATCTTATTCCTTGACTTCTTTGGCTTGTTCCTTCGAAAGCATAGAACATCCAGCTTCCTATGAAAGCATAGAACATCCAGGAGGATCCGCCACTAGTCTCGATCCATGTTAAGGTTTCTGAGTTTACCCTAGGATTTCTCAGCTTGTCTAGCCTCCTTTTTCACTGTTCTTTGCCACGTCCCCTTCGGCCAACCACTCCTTCTGGCACCCTCTGGGATCCACTCCAAAGCCTTTTTTGAAGTAAAGCTTCTTTAGTCGCAGTAGAGTAAATTGGCTTGCGACACAATTGCAAGCAACGAAGAGTTTGTGTTTCGAAACACGTCTAAGTGATTGATTTTTATCAACTGCCGACTTAATATTAATATTAAGCATCATAAGTCTCGAACCTCCGATCCCTGGTACAGCAGGCTATTGCGCTAACCATTACCCCACGGAAGTAGATGAACTTTCAATACACAGAATTGAGTTACCTGCTTCCATGGGCGTAGCCAGGGTTGCCTTTAGGGGGGGGCTAATTTTTTTGGATATATATATATATATATATATATATATATATATATATATATATATATGTATATATATATATATATAGGTGCCTAAACTACAACCTACCCTCTACCCCCCCCCCCCCCCCCCTATAAAAGGGGGGTCCGGGGGTCCTCCCTCGGGAAAAATTTGAAAAATAAACGTTCAAAAACAGCAGTTATTTTATTTGTTTTGCCATGTCCCATATTTACGTAATCTTCATTTTGACGGGTCTCAAATTTGTGATAGATAAACATTGAATGACTGCAAAACAGGAAATATCGATTATATTATTTATATTATTTCAAATATATCGATGGCACGCTTTAGATTTGGTGTTGGGAAGACCGTTGTACAAAGATTTGTCCTTTTATAGGTTTAAGATCAGCTATCTAGAAGGTTGTCATTTATGTGAAGTAAATAAATTCGGAACTATTTTTTTTTTCACAACATTATATATTATATAACAATAACAATTATATTACATATTAACATTACATACGATTCAATAGAAAATTTAAAAACGTAGTTTATAAAAAGTTCTTTTTATCTTGAAATTTTAACAGTTTTAGACATAAACCCACACTCTTAGTGCAAATCTTAGGGCCGATTATTTTTTTTTATTTATCAGAGAGAAAGAGGTCCCGGAACGCCGTTCCGCCTCAAATCGAGCCCTGTATATATACTCATATACACACATATATATGTGTGTGTGTGTGTGGTGTGGTGTATGTAAAACCAAAAAAGTGTTTTCCTTAAAAATGCCAAGAGTCTGACAGTACCATTATTAATATTTTCAAAAGGATTTATTTTAATTAAAAAAAAAAAAAACTCAATAGAACTATTAATTATAGGGAAAAAAATTGTTTATTTGAAATAGATTTTTTTAAGGAAAACTTGCTGTTTAAATTTATAAATCTACTCTTAACGTAAAATAGTCCACATTAAGATTGGACAGAGAGTATGTGAAGCGACATTAGCGCTTCCAATGAGATATTGTCTGAACTACTACACCTCTAATTTTAAATTTTAAATAAATAGTAATTAATCGTTTTTTAAGAATCAAATATGCAGAACCATACTCATACTGAGTTTTATGCAAAACCATAACCAAATAAAAATAGTAGGCTATCTAACAGTCCAGTCAATAAATACAAAAAATAGTCTTCCTTGCGAAAGGTCGGGTATCTGCAATTTTTAAAATCTTATTCTACAATTGAACCCGTTTCCAAATTAATTAATATTAATTATTCGATAATTAAAAACTATTCTAATGACTGCTACGAACTATTTTAATTAAATTTAATTAATATATTAAAGTAAAGCTGTAGATTAAAATAAGAACCCTTAAAACAAGAAAATATTTCATTAAAAACTTGATCTTAAAATTTTATATTGTAACCTTTCATTCAATAAACAATGGATAATAATAGTCGGGAAGAAATTCGTCCCACTAAAAAGTTCTGACCATGCACAGTCGTAATCTTATGTAGATTTTTTTCCCAAGTTCTATAGACTATAGACTATATAGACGACATATTTTTACCCAGGAGATATATGTAACTTAGTGCTCCATCCCTATTTTAGATCCTTAACCTAAACTGATTAAGGACTACTTACTTCAATTCTTCTTCTTCATCTTCTTTTTTAACGCCAAAAAAAAAAAAAAAAAAATATATATATATATATAATATATGTCGGGCAAAACTAGGTTTATAATTACTTATTTATTTATTTTTTTGACTTGCTTGCACAAAAAAAAAGAAAGTAATATTTACTTATTTGCATACTTAAATTTTAGGACTATGGCTTTGGGGTCTTTTTAAACGCCAAAAAAAATATGTCGGGCAAAACTAGGTATATAATTACTTATTATATTTATTTATTTTTTTGACTATCACAACACTATTACTTGAACATGTGCTGCATAATTGCATACTTAAATTTCAGGTCTTTGGCTTTGGAGGGGGGGGAGGGGACGTGTTTTTAACGCCAAATAACAAAACAATGTCGGGCAAAACTAGGTATATAATTATTTATTATATTTATTTTTTTTTTTTTACTATCACAACGCTATTACTTTAAAATCTGCTGTGAAACGGCAATTGCTTAAATTTCAGGTCTTTAGCTTTGGGGGGAGGCCCCGGGCCCCCTGTGCCCCCCCCCCCCCTCTGGGTACGCCACTGGCTGAGAGAAGGAAAACATAATTATTGTCCAGCTTCTTTTCTTATCATAGGCATCTTTTTTATCAAAGCAGTGCTAACCAAACCAGTGCAGCAACGCCACAGCTGTAGTAACTTGACAACTAAAACGAGATTTACATTTTTTTACCTGAAGACCCCCTCTAGCCATAAAATAAATTTGTATAATAATAATATATATATATTAGTATTATTATTATATAGCATTATTTTTACTTTTTATTTATTTATTTTTTATTTTAACCTGTATATGTATAATAATCGTATTTTTTTTGAGAGTTGAGCCGGCCTAGAGGGGGGGCCATGGCCCCCCCCCCTGCCCCCCCCTGGCTACGCCCATGCCTGCTTCTTCTAGGAACGATTTAAACTCATATTGTAGGTATATATGACATATTTATATGATTATATTATAATAATATGTTAAAGGGAACATAAAATCAATCTTTCTAGAACTTAAGTTTCGCTTCTAATGCGTGAGAATCTGACACATATTTTTTTTTATCTCCACTTCCGTTCTTTGATCGGTCCATCCACTGGGGCCTGTTTAGTAAGTCTCCATAATTAAGTTATAAATGTTTGTGCTATCTTTGGACCAAATTTTGACCAAGTCCTTTGGTAGACCTAGACCCTACGCCCTGCACATACATAGTTAGTTGGTTTTTATTTGTTATCATAAAATATAGACTTTCCATTGTATAAAAGTGCGCAAATGGACTTGATAAAAGTCTTAGCGCACACTGGCGATTTTTCCCAAGCAACTTTTAATCACCGAAAATAGAACACGTGATATCTTATGGTAGTCCGCACACGAGCGTTTGAATAGTTGCGGCGATTTAAAAATTCCATCTTGTCTGATTCTTTGGGTGAGTCAACTGTTGCCGGCGTAATGAAACATACAGGTTTAGACGTGTCCCCGCACACGGGCGATTAAAAGTTGCTCTCTCAAAGCTCAGTTGACGATTTGTTCACGTAGTTACTGCTAATCCCTCCTCTAGTCGTACTGCCTTTCGTAAATTTGTATCCTAATATGAAATACAAGGCCCTTCCAACATCAAAAGATTCTCAAAACTTTCCTAGCACATGCAAAAATATAATTATTACATTTTTTTTTATGATATTTTTAGGTTTTCGAGGTCATCCTAGAAACCCTTATGTTTTTGGTAGTTCCGTCCGTTCGTCGCATCTTGGAGTATACCTCCTGACCTACTGAAACTACAGATTTTTAATTTGGTTAACAAATATGTATCGTGTTTCCAAAATGGCGGCCATTTTACCCCCGATAAAATTAAAACAAAACGCAAAAAATGCCCTCCCCCCCCCCCCCCGCTACCACATTACGACCGGTCCAAAAAAACAAAAATTTACATCTCTGTGGTCCAATGATATTTCCGGGAGTTGATATAAAAAAGTCAAATTTTATAAATTTTCGGGGGTCATAACTATGGAGATCCTAAATTTTTTCTCTCGCAAATTTGAAATTGGGTATAATTTTAAAGGTATTGAAATTTGGTTCACAAATGTATATCGCGTTTCCTAAAATTTTACCCCTAAAAGAACCAAATAAGTGCATACCAAAGATATTAAAGGATAATAATATATATGCACACCTTGTTTCTGAAAATTGCAATTTTTTATACATATTTTAGTTTAAAACTTTTTTTTAAAAAATAATGTTCTCTTTATGAAGTTTTATGACCGAAGAAACCCTTTTAGTAACTTGCTGGTAAGTACATTACGGGATTTTTTTTATACTGTCAAACAATTTAAGAAATTGTCCTTCTATTATTTTGCTGCTAATTAGTGGATGGATCCAAAATTTGCTGTAATTTTTCTTCCTTCTTAAAACCAGGAAGCAAACACATGCAGTTTTGATAAAATCCATTTTGGAACTGATCAACTATTTAGTTGCCCGAGTGCGCTTAGAGGAGCAGCGGGCAAGTAAACTAGTACCAGGCGACTAAATTATTTAGTCACCAAAATTAAAAGTTGCCCAGTGTGCGGCTACCCTTAAGTTAAGGTACATGTACCTCCCACAAATAAAACATGTTTTGTGAGGCATTTTGCAGATGCAACTTAGTAATTTTTTACTCTATCTCAGCCATGATCTAAAAATCTAGATTAATTTAAAGTTTTACTTTTAAAAAAAAAAAAAAAAAAAAAAAATCAACATAGATTAATTTCGATTCTTATCATGGTTCGTGGTGTTCAAAAATTATAAACAAATATAATAACAGATTTATTAAAAAATAATTATTATTTTATTTCAAATCATACACACGTATAGGAAACACATATTTTGCTTTTAATTAAATTTTAGTTAATTATATACTTACTATGTATTTCCCCCCCCCCCCCCCAAAAGAAAAACCCTTATATTAAAAATATATAATCATCTGAATTTAAAATAACTTTAGTTATAAGACAAGAAATGTAACAATTATAAAAATGAAAATATTAAAAGATCGTATATCAAGATATACCGAAAAAACCTTTGTGTTTTTTAATTATTGCCCAAAATGTAGATTATCATTGAAATCTTTCGTCGGTAATTTTGCATCGCGCGTTAATGCAGATTTGATTCACTTGGTTTAGATTAAAGTTTCAACAATTTTTTTTAATGTAAATTATTTCCAAGTGAAGATTTGATGAAATTGTTTCTACCTTTATTTAATTTGAAGTTTGATTATATACGTTTTTAGCTATTATGTTCATATCTGCCTATTATTTTAGACATTTAAAAATAATTATTGCATGTAATACCTAATTATTATTATACATATAATTTCTTTTAAGACAAATTTTAATCTTCGGGGTAGAATATAATTAGAAAAAAAAACATCTGTTTTAAAACTATTTTGATTTAATTTATGCGGGAGTGCCGTCAAGTTTGATATAGTCTTGGTCTCTTTTCCTTACCACTTATTCTCTATTCTTGTTACTTCTTCGGTTTGAATGCTATGTAACTTTTTTAGATATTTTATTTTGATTTTATAAATGTTGACTTCAAATTATTTAATACATGATAGTAAGTTAAGATATGAAGTGTTAGTTACTAAGTGTTGAAATAAAAAAGTCTCTCCACGTAAAAAATATTTAATAAAATTCAGAGCAGCTTTCAGCCACTATAGGGCCATCATCAGTGCCGAAAATTGAAAAATGTTAATTAAAACATAGGAAGATGGGAGTGCAGTGAGTCGTGAGTCATACCAATCAAGCAACCGGTACAATACTCTAATAAGCACAAGGTTGCTAGTTTGGTAACAGTGAGGTCAGCTGTGCCGGTGCAGTGACTTAGTGTGGAAGACCCACTGCACTCCCTTTTCCCATTTTCGGCACTGATGATGTCCTTGTAGTGGTTGAAAGCTGCTCTGAATTTTATAAAATATTTTTTACGTGGAGACTTTTTTATTTCAACACATGATAGTAGTTTGTCTTTAAACCATGGATATATACCGATTACAACTGTATAATCAGAATAGTAAAGATGGAATAGTGTGATTGTAACTTTCGTTAAAAAGACTCGTATATCTTCCAACATATCAGTGAGTAATTAACCATGTCACGCTTTTTTCAATTTTCTAGGATTCTCATCTCAACCCTTCCTGATCTATTGACCATGATACTGATCAGGATAGCTCAGGATTGATCAGGATCAAGATCACAATAGCTCAGGATTGATCAGGATAGCTCGGGATCCTGATCGCTGATTCCATAATATGTTTAACTAGGAGCATTTTATTGTTGTTATTTATTAGTATCAATAGTAACATCGACATTGATTATGACTATAGGTATGGTTTTGTGGGTGTTCCTAACAAATTCTCTATAAAAACAATCTGTCAAAATTCAAATCATTTACACATTACGGTACACGATTTATATAATCTTAAACACAAGAAAGGAATCTAACTATCTCCTCCCTTAAAAATTGTATAGGTAGATATGTATGACTGAATGTGTGTAATATATGTACAAATTATAGCCCATTAAAAAATAATGATAGAGCGTGGATCTTCTATTATGCCGCTCTTAGAATGAAAAAAAGTTCGAAGGTGATATCTTAAATAGGTTTATTTTTAAGAATATATATAAATATATATATATATATATATATATATATATATATATATATATATATAAATGAGTGTGTGTGTGTGTTTTGTGTGGGTCAGCTCGTGTACGTCGTGTGTAAGAAAAGAAAACGTAGGTGATTACTTAAATAGTTATAATTATAGTATTTTTTGATAAGAGAGATAGAAAATGATTAAAGAAACTTATTTAAATTTTCCATTTTGAAAGGTGTTATAAAATGTTACAACATTGGATGATCTAACGTGTTATTTTTTAATAACGTAGAAGAAACAGAAAGGATAGGTATTTTGTCTTCGAGAGGTGTTAAATTCTATTAATAATAGTTGTATATTTTAATTGTGGTGTAATTTTGATAAATATGTATATTATTTTATCGAAAGTAAACCGTGTTTAACGCTAAAGAAGATAAGACATCTTTGAGATTTATTAAAAAGACAAAAAAAAATACTTATTATAAATTAGTCTATATTATAGTCAATTACTTTTTTATTATTATTTAATAACAATAAAAAACCGATTTGGGAAAAAGGTGAAAGTGTTTATAAGCACAAGTTTACAGAAGATTTCGATTTGTATGTTGGTTAAGGTAACAGCGTGTTCAAGCAGTTGAGGGTCAAGGCAGTACCGCGTAACGCGTAACCTCCCACCCTTATGAACTACTAAACTATCTACCAGGATATGTAACAGTAAGGTTATATAACGCCCTTGAACCTCAAACTCATCCAGTGAAAACATCATTTAAACCATCCGTTATAGTTTTTTCTTTTTCAAAGCTAATAATTAACTTTTATCTATATCTTTGACTTTTTTTAAAGCTGACATCAAACTTTTACCTTTGTTTTACTGTTGTTTTTTTTTCTTTTAAATATATAGTTTGAAATTTGTAGTGATACTTATATTATATCCGTATGCTATCTATATAATTTATTATTTTAATGAATATAATATATTAATTATTTTACTATATTATGTTTTGAAAGTTAGTTTTGTTATGCAAGTTAATTAATTACTTGTTTTCGTGAGTATGAGTGTTCGACAGCTTGGTCGTATACACCTGGTTCTTATTTTTAATTTAAGAATATCTATCGATGCGATACTAAGTGCAAAAAAATACCACATATAGAATATAGAATATACCACAAAAATTATATAAAAAACAATGCTAAAACTGTTAGGAACTCAGTAGAAGAATATATTGGTTTATCAGCATAACAAAGATTTTATAGGTACACTCAATCGTTTGAGAAGTAACAGAAGAATCTGTGTTTATTAATGAATGTTATGCTTTGTTTAAACGTTATAAGTCTACATGTTATATAAAGATGCAAGTTAATGTAGATATAAGAAATATAGGTAATTTAAAAATCTTCCTTTAGGCCTGAAGATGCCTCAAAGGAGGTGAAATATAGCCAAAAACGGATTGAATTTTTAATACCCTACAAACCTGAATAAGAATAAGCATAATATACTACGAATAGAATCTGTCCTAATTTCGTAATCATGATGGAGTGCTAATGTCCAACATACAATGACGAGACCTAGAGCACACAATTATGTAATGCCAAGGCAATAGAAATTTACTTTTTGATTTAATTTCTAAAAGCATCTCAATAATTCTGGATTTACAAATTTCATCAAAGCAGCAAAAATATTAATGTTTATCAAAAAATTACATCGTTATTGAAGAAAGAAAAATAAATAAAATTGTTAACATTTAAGATAATCATGGTTTTATGGTTTGCAAATACCAAAATTAACTTGATAATCCATCTAATTCAAGTGCTAAGGTGTTAAGTTTCATCAAGTTCGTTTTTCACACTGTGAGTTTAATAGCTCTGGAAGTTTAGCCTGTGACTGTATTTAGATAAAATCCTGACGTATAAAGCGAACCATCAGCTCAATCTCCGACTTAACATTGTTGAAGATGAGCTTTCAAAGATCAATTAATCATTAATTTATAGACTTATGATAAATTGATGAGCAATATAATGGTAAAATTAAAAACTTGTAAATCAAATCTCCCACAAAATCTAAAAGTCTATACAGCGACAAATTATCTGGTTATAGTTCGAACCCTAAAGAGGTGAGAGTTGTTTCACATCGAATCGATGTATAAATAGTCGAAGCTTTTTCCTGTAAGGACCTGATATTGAGTTGACAGAGTAGTAAAAGTAATTTAAAAAAGACACTTATCACAATAAATTAACAATAAAAACTTTATTTTCATAAAATCATTTTTATTAGTTGAATATATTGGACATAGTATTCGTTACTAATTAACTACATCAAGTATATAAATAAATCACTGCATTATTTAAAATATTAATTAAACATTTTATTTACTTCTATTTATGAAAGTAATTGCTGTTCTAAAAATTTATTGAAATAATTATATCTTATATAGAATTGTATAATTTTCAGTAAAATTATACATTGATCTAACGATGCAATTAAATAATTAAATTTTATGGAATGACTGCTTGTTAATCAAGTAAACAACTTAAATCATATAATAGAGAGTTTACGGATTTCATTTATATCTGCAATAACAACACTATAAAATAGTTTAACAAGATAAAACAAGAATAGCAACTAAAGTAAATACGTAAATTGACAAGCATACATACAATTAACACGCTATGAAAAATATTTATTACTTGCATTGTCTTCGGAAATACAAATTTTGTGATACATAAGTGTGATATATAAGTTTCAGCATTCTTGGTAATCTGAGATTAGAAATTAAATACATTATTAAATGAGTTTTTTTTACTCTTTCCCTGTATTTTACTTCTTAACTTTAGAAAACCAGTCTGAGCTCTTAATTTGTTTTTACTCCTATTTACAACCTTACAAATTAAATTTCTATGTCAAATTAGATGATATTTGATAAATATCATAGAAAATCCATTGTCATTATTCAATCGTTTTTAGAAGTGGTGGTAATTATGGTGAGGGGACTTACTTTCAACTATGTATAATGGCTACCATCTAGGATAGAAGAAATATCCACTTCACAAAGAAGTTGTGATAATTATAGTGAGGGGACTTACTTTCATCTATGTATGTGGTCACCATCTAGGATTTAGGAATTAAAATAACTGAGTCACGAAGAAGTGGTGATAATTATAGTCAGGGGACTTTCTTTCAGCTGTGTACATCGCCACCATCTTGGATCGAAATAACCGATTCACAAAAGTTATTTTTTTGTCATAAAAGAAAGTTAACTTCTAAATTACAAGGTTCTAGTGCAATTAGTACCGAAGATATCGTATTCGAATTTTTCACATAAATGGCCGCCATATTAAATCAAGATAGGCGGATCTAAGATACTTCTTAGTGAGTACCCTTTGGGGCTAAGAAAAACTTATCTACAGCATTTCCAGTAGTTTTGAAGATATACTGATGAGAGTCATAGAAAGACTAATTATTACATATTTGATATTTATTTATTTCTATTTTGACTAATATTATTACCTAATTTATTTATACTGTATTTAAATTATTTCTATGTAGACAAAGTCGTTTTCATTTTAATTGTATTTATATATTATGTTTTCTACTCTTTCTTTATGTAATTAACATTTCTTACATAATTTTTTATATAAATATAATATAAATATTTATTAATATTATCCAGTTTCTTTTTCGGATCCATGAAGAAAACTGTAGAATGAATATGATGCCTTTACAATCTGAAATAAAAAGGTAAATAATTATGTAACAGAGTATGTAACGATGTATGCGTTTAAAGAATACATTTTTACATCGTATGTCTTTATTTATGAAGGAAGGAGTTATTCGTAAAATTCTTTACTACAATTATCTGCTTAATGCAGTCCATATCATCAAAAGTAATTTTTTAAATAACCTCTGAGGTGCATATATGTTAATAATATAATATATATATATATATATATATATATATATATATATATATATATATATATATATATATATATATATATATATATATATATATATATATATAATTATAATTAAGAACTCACACTGTTAACCAATTCGGGTTTGACTGTGAGGATTAGATTTCATTGTAAAGAATCCTTCGATGCGGACAAGGAGATGATGCATATAAACTAAATCTAAACGCAGCTAAATATTATCAAAGCTAGTTTGCAACACATCTTAACTAAAATAATCTTCTAAGATCAGTATTTTTATTAATAAAATCTAAAACAATTGACCTGAGTGAATGAGGCTAAGTTAACATTGTAGAATTTGCCAGCTGTAAGACACTCTTGCTTCTTGGCTCGAGTCATAGCGAATAGTAGATCCTTTCTATAAGCTGTATTACAATCTTCCCATCCACTGTCGTACAAGCACCGATAAACTTCACCACTCTACAAGCATATATCACATGTTATAGTCGAATACTTAAGTAGCTGGGTAGTCACTAAGTGGCATATATGTATTGTTTTGTCAGATTATTAAATATATCGTTGTTATGAGTGTTTTATGATCTTACAATTGGTGTAGCGGAGATAAATCTGAGTTAAAATATGCCATGGAGGAAGGAGGATAAAGAGAGATAACCGAAAGCGGCGAAGAAGGATTTCATCCTTCAAGCTACAATTTTTATTGGATAAACTGGATGAGTTAAGGCTTTGTGATGATAAACTAGATGGCATAGGGCTGTGTGGTTACCGGATAAACTAGATGGCATATGGCTGTGTGGTTACCGGATAAACTTGATGGCATAGGGCTGTGTGGTTACCGGATAAACTAGATGGCATAGGGCTGTGTGGTTACCGGATAAACTAGATGGCATATGGCTGTGTGGTTACCGGATAAACTAGATGGCATAGGGCTGTGTGGTTACCGGATAAACTAGATGGCATAGGGCTGTGTGGTTACCGGATAAACTAGATGGCATATGGCTGTGTGGTTACCGGATAAACTTGATGGCATAGGGCTGTGTGGTTACCGGATAAACTAGATGGCATAGGGCTGTGTGGTTACCGGATAAACTAGATGGCATAGGGCTGTGTGGTTACCGGATAAACTAGATGGCATAGGGCTGTGTGGTTACCGGATAAACTAGATGGCATAGGGCTGTGTGGTTACCGGATAAACTAGATGGGTTAGTGATGAAAATTTAAAGTGTTAATTTTCATCACTAACAACAAAAGTATATAAAACAAAAGTTGTTCAATCTAAAATATATATTTGCCTATAGAATATATTGTTTATACATCTAATTTTTTAGACGGGTTATGGCTGTGTGGTGATGATAAACTAGATGGGTTAGGGCTGTGTGGTGATAAACTTGATGGGTCAAGGATGAGTGGCGATAAACTAGATGGGTTAAGGATGAGTGGCGATAAACTAGATGGGTTAAGGATGAGTGGCGATAAACTAGATGGGTTAAGGATGAGTGGCGATAAACTAGATGGGTTAGGTATGAGTGGCGATAAACTAGATGGATTAGGGCTATGTGGTAGCATTTTTAGCAAGTAGTGCTTCATTTTCGCATTAATCCCTGACTCATATTCTATATTATGCTTGTATTTACAATTCTTATACTAATTTTTTTTTTTAAAAAAAACTACAATCCCATACATTAACCTGTAACCATAAATAATTATAAACGCTTTAACCATTAATAACTTTCTTGGAAAGATATATCAAATAATTAAAACACCATGTAAATATTTTTAATTTCATCAAAAGCTTAAAATTACTTCTTTTTTAATTTAAAATAACACTTAAAAATTACCTTATCTTATAATCAATGTTAATGAACAATCCTTCATAAAGCAGTAAAATAAAATAAAAATAAAAATAATTAAATTAGCTTCTACATTACTTCTAAACAAATAACATGCTATGTTAACACCGAGATAAAATTCATTTAAAATAAATCGTCTCAACTGCGTCTTACTAAATTACTATTAATTTCTTCCACTTCTTCCATTTAATTTAGAAGTTATAAAAAACTCACTATAACTACATTATACATTTTAAAGACGTGATCAATTTGCTTGTTTCATAGGGTGCACTGACATAAAAGTCCCGCATTTTCATTTCGCTCTGCATTTTTTTTTACCTTGAATAGACATTATCTAGATGGTAATGCTAACTACATTTATGTATTTCATTTTTTTCATTTATGAAGGTAAATAATTTCCCCATTAATCTTAAAGTTTATTTATTTTATAACACGAAATATCATGGATATATATTTTTTCCGTGGTAGGCTGTGAAATAGTAACTTTAGAGCCTAAAAACATAGCTAAAATCCATTTTTTCATTACGTGGACTTAAAAAATCTTTTCATTACTCCTAGCTGTAAAGAAAAAATCTTTTACGTCCTAGGAACTAAAAGATTTTTATTTTCCGGTGGGTAGTTGTCAAAACTTCCGTTAGTACCGCTGCAGTCTTTGTAGAAATGCTTTAGTACGATTAAAGTCCGCTAGATGTCAATGCGTTTTATTTATCTTTTCTTATAGTGTAACCTCTTTTTAAGGTTTCTTTTTTTAAGTCTTAAGTATGTACTAATATTTGTTATTATTATATATTGATTACTGATTAATATTTAATGTTTTTTCATTGTCTGCTACCTCAGAAAAAATAGCATATGCTACGCGACTGTGAAGTGTTTTTTCTTTACCTTCTTTTCTTTACCGCTAGATGTCAATGCGATTTATTTATCTTTTCTTATAGTGTAACCTCTTTTTAAGGTTTCTTTTTTTAAGTCTTAAGTATCTACTAATATTTGCTATTATTATATATTGATTAGTGATTAATATTTAATGTTTTTTCATTGTCTGCTACCTCAGAAAAAATAGCATATGCTACGCGACTGTGGTGTTTTTTCTTTACCTTGGCAATATTTACTGTCTCGCTTCGCTCGACAGTAAATGTAATTGCCGCGGTAAAGAAAAAACTCACTTCACAGCCTAGTAACATAATATACTATTCTTTATTGTATTAAAACCAATTATCTTTATAATTATAGAGTTTCTATTTCCTTTTGCGATTTAATTTGTATGTGGTTATACTACTGGGGTTTATTTTAGTATTAACATTCCTATATATAGGGATAAAACATTAAATAAATAAGGATTTGTTTTATTCTTTAAATAAAAATATAACGGGTTGGTGACATAAAAATTGTGTCTCTTCTTTTTAAATTGGATTATGTTGGTTTTTGGGCTCTAGTTCAGCTACCTTTGTGTTTTTGGTATCCCTTATATGATTTAGTAGATTATATTCTATTCACTCTTGGAGTGTTAGGTGTTTCTGTTTCTACCACAACTCAGTAGATGTGGGTCATTTAAAGGTTACAACGTGAGCTGAACCGAGCAACATATTCACTTCTACACTGAGGAAAAATAATTAGGGTTATTCGCAAGTTGAAAGTTTGTCGGTCGAATTACGACTCTAAGAAACGCAGTCAAACTAAGTCCGGCACTTCTTTAGATTGCTACATCCCTTATAAACAAAACAGAGTCGAGTAACAATCTAAAGAAGGCGTACAGAATGTTCTTCTTTAGACTGTTACTCCCCTTATAAAAACAGAAGTGTGATATTCCTTTGTCCGAAAGTACATCGGACTAAACAACCCTTTGTCTTAATAGTTATTTAGAGATTTATATTCTAAAAACACCATAGGAAAGTAACAATCTAAAGATGTACCCAAGTCCGAAACTCGGTAGTTGTCTACGGAAATTGTTTGATGGACATATTTATTGAATTTTGATTGTTATTTTATCGGATAATCAAAGATCTAATTCTTCTGCTTCTAATTTTGCAGACCTATTTGGATGGATTTCTCTATCTTTTATGGATCAACCTTAACTCTTAATTTATATTCTCAATGCGTAGATGAATTGACATGTGTACAGTCGCTTACTAATATGACAAGTAGTACTAATATGACAGTAGTGTTTCTATGGAAGAATAGAAGAATTTCCAATCACTAAGACCAAGTACTTATTAAAAATATAATAAAATTCATAAGTGAGAACATTGTATCAAGAAATAATTGTTTTAATTAATTATTTATTAGTACACTGTGCAAAAAAAACCCGAACATACAATTTAAATTTAATTAAAGTTATTAATAGAAAAATAACCAAAATTATAGTAACAACATATATTACACTAAAGGTAACTCAGAGAGATATGAATTTAAACATGTAGAAATAAAACATGCAGAACAACCTAGCAGTGATCGACTGAACTACAAGGGACACCTTGTAGTTCAGTCGAGCATTACATTATTCGTCTGAAAAACGAACAGAACAGCTTTATACTTGCACGCTTATATTAATTTATCCCTCTACTGGTAGGAAAGTAAACTAAAATTTTCTCATATGAAATAATTGATTCTCAGATTTTCCTGTGTCATCGAGCAGAATATAATGATTTGGGGGAAATTAGGTCGAAAAAACCTATTACGCTCTTACCAGGAAACGCACACAGCTTTTAATGAGCCGAATGTCTTCTTCGGTCCAACTTTATCCGTATTATTTTTCGTTCACCATAATTTTTAAAGATCACCAGATCAAATTCAGCGCAATAAATTTAAATTGAATTATTAAATAAATTTTCCCAGAGTGTTCGAGGGAACGATTGGCTTAATTTAGACCGAAATCGGCTTATATTTCCAAATAAGAAATTGTGTGAAACACGTTTTTCGGCTCAATTTTTTGTTCGACTGAAGTTTTTTTTTCTCAGTTTAAAGAACTTAGAGGAACTTAAAAGTCTTCGAACATTAGAGGCAAAACTTGGGCCGTGCAGCTATTGAGACGCGGTCCGGAAGACCTAACCCTAGCACTTAATTATGTGTAGTCTGCCAATTTGTGTTGCACATAACTTCCTCGTGTCCTATTATTGAACGAAGAGTCGCATGAGAAGAAACCGATAAAAATAGGTTTCCTCTCAGAGTGCAGTCAAACTTACTTCTAAGCAATATTAAATTTGCGTAGACGGTTCAAATTAGTATGGACCCTTCTGTGGGCTACTTTCAACACACAATCCAAATTATTTCAAAATCAAATGAATAGGGTAGCAATGGTTAAAATATATTTGCAACAAACAATGGTCTAATTATAACCTAACATCCAAATTTCATAAAACTTAGACAAATGTAGTATAATATAATATAGTAGTTCGCAAAATTGTTGAATGACCGACAGACTTAATACCGTAAATGTTTCGTAATGTAAACAAACACCTAAAAAGAACGATCTTAATTAATATTATATTTTTTATTACGCGTAAAAGAAAAAGACTCAAGTAATTTTCAATCCAAGTAATATGCATTGTCTTAACAAGAGAAAATCAAATAAACTTTAAGCTCGTTAGAGTAATCACATTGCATGCAATACAAAACAATTACAAAAGAAGTTCGCTAATTAAAAAACGGCGTTTGTTAAAATTCATCTAAAGCCATTAAACTTTATAAGATCTTAAAAAATGATTAAAAAATAGTGTTTAATTTATTTACTTTTCTTGTTTAACATGCAAATCCTTCTGAATGTAAAAAACAACATAATAGTGGGCTTATACTTAATATAGCTTAATATAAATTACTATGTTTCCATAAAATGCAGTTACGAATATTAAGTGGCGGTTCTTAATTTGGATTGTAAATTCTTAGTTCTCAGTACATTCGTTAAATTTTTAAGAGCTCAAAAATTTACAATATCTTTTCAGTAATCTCGTTTAATTAATTTCCTTGATTTTTATGAATAAAGAAATGCGTGTGGTGTCGCGGGGGACCCGTTAGGAACGAAGTTCCTTACGCTTTTCATTTAGTATAAATTATAAAACCACACTGCTAAGTATACGATGCTACTTATACAATACATGGCGGAGTTAGAAGTGATACAAAAATTAAAGTAACTAACTCTTAGTACTTGGCGGAGTTAAGGAAAATTAAAGGATTTTTTTTTTTTTTTTTATCATTGAAATGAGCGTTTTACAACATGCATTGAATATTGAGAAAATATTTATTCCCTAACTCTCACGCCTACTCCATTTTAAATATTATAACGAGTTCGTTGGACAACGTTATCCGACTAAGCGTTCGCGCGCAACGCTCGCGTAATCAAAATTTTAAATGTAAACTTGTAATTTTAGTGAAGTTAGTAGTATTGATTGAGATTTTATGGTATTTACTCATAGTGAAGGTTGATAAGAAAAGAAAACACTTTTACTTGTTCAATAATTTTATTGTCAAACCATAAATATATTTTGACTTACATACCGGTTTCGACTTATTCAGTCATCATCAGTGTAATGGTAATTTTACAAGTTCGGAATAGTATATAAAGGTTAAAGGACGACGAGGTACAATGAGGGTGAAATTCCACCGCAATAATCCCAACTCCTCTGATCCTAGACGCAGAGATAATTCCTCTTTTGCCGATACCCAACTACCGACCTCCCCCTCCCACACCATGTACCCCAAACCCCTCGTCCTTTAACCTTTATATACTATTCCGAACTTGTAAAATTACCATTACACTGATGATGACTGAATAAGTCGAAACCGGTATGTAAGTCAAAATATATTTATGGTTTGACAATAAAATTATTGAACAAGTAAAAGTGTTTTCTTTTCTTATCAACCTTCACTATTTGTAATTTTAGGACGGGAAAAAATTCTATCTTTATCTATTCAATAAGACAAACAACTTTTTAAAATATTTTTTTTAGTAAAACCAACACCGACACAGCTATGAAGTGTTTAAGATTGCTAATAGCATTAAAGATGACCTACACGTTTAAAATAGAGAAATCAACTTCATTCACATCGTCTAAAGTGCAATTGAAATAGGCATGTAATTTTTGAACCTAATACAAGCAGAGGTTTTTGTGCAGTCAAGTGGTATATTTTATAATATTTTAAATGAAGTAAGTCGGAACGCAAATAGGTTAGGGTCTCACTCTACTACAACCATCCTCTTTAACTATCAACTCATCATGATCGTTTTAATTCATGAACTTTTTTTCTCAATACATACCTATTTATTACAAGACACTCGCTTCAATGAAAAAAAAATGCTTTTATTTTTTTTCGGATTCACTCCAGGACTCCAGACGAATAAGGAACTTATTTCCGATAATAATTGAATACTTAAAAGAATAGCTGAAGATGTCTACATATTGAGGTATTCAGGCTTGATTTAAAACTGGATATTTTTTATTTCTCTAGCGCTTTTAATGATTATAATTATTATATTAATATTCAAAAGCGGGACCAAAACGATGAGTTTTTGATCCTTTAAAATGAGGTATTCATCGGATAAACTACAGTGTTATGATTTTATGCCACTTAAATCTAAATCATCTCTAAAAAATAAAGTTGCCTTTTTGGCTGGTGTAAACTTATTTACATTGCGATATTTTTCACTTTTCAGCGTTTCTGCGATGCTGTAAGTAGGTGGAAGAATAAGATATTTAAAGTTCTTACCTTTCTTACTAGATCCTAGGTAATATAAATACGTTTTTTATTAGAAATAACACCACTATGAGATCAATTCTAAAACACTTATTTTTAAAACTCATAATTGGCTTAAGTACAATAAGTTAAATCCCACGTTACTCAGCTTCTTTAGCTTCTCAGCTTCTTTAGCTCCTCAGCTTCTTTAGCTTCTCAGCTTCATCATTTCTCTTATTTCCTCAGCTTCTCCCCGTTAGTCAGTTCTTCTTCAAGTTACTTTAGGTATTTTATTTTTAGCTGATAGCAACTCTTGCTTGATTTTCTCAATCTCATAAGCCATCTTCTTCAAATCATTTGCATTAACGAGTTTTTTTTGCTTCCGAGCTTAATGAGGGTAGCGGAAGCTATTTAATCGTTCTGAAGAGTTCTATGTCTCCGATTTCAAAAATTCCAAGACAGAAATCTGTTTCAGACATTAGGGAACATTTTTGGTTCTGTGTCGGTCTGTTACTCAATTTTTGCGGACCAACATTTCTATAAAACTACTCGTTCGATTTTAATGAAATTTGGATGGTGTGTCACAATTAGCCTATTTATGGTCTCATATAAGTT
The DNA here is from genome assembly GCA_951217055.1 of Gerris lacustris. NCBI lineage: Eukaryota > Metazoa > Arthropoda > Insecta > Hemiptera > Gerridae > Gerris > Gerris lacustris. The sequence goes on from OX578280.1 coordinate 22,100,392, forward strand.
AGGGGTAGCGCAGAGGGGAAATCCTCTGCACCCATTTGTTTCTCTTCAACATGCGCACAAACAGACATTTTTTTACACCTATTCATCTTCGAAAGTACTCATCTGATTTTTGATGAAATTTGGATGGCTGGACATGGCTTTTAAATTTGGAAAATCAGACAAACTAACCGTTTGGTATCTATTAAAATTGAAACATGCTGTTATCATTCTAATAGCAGATGCGAAATCATATTTTAAATTTAAAATAAATATTACAAACAAAAACAAAAAAAAAAAAATATAAATGTGGAATGTAAAAACAGGAAGTTCAATTTTTTCTGTCGCGAGTAATAATAAATTCTCACGTTTCAAAGGAAAATATTAAGTTGGTTAATGTAAAGAAATATTACTATTTATTATAGCAATTAAATAAGTTAAAAAATAAATTCTTTGAGAGTTTTTTTAATTGCATTATTTTAATTGGTGGATGAGAGCATTCTATATAAAGATAAAAATCATTTTTTTTAAAATAACAACAAGTTCAATGCATTTTAGATTTAATTGTGAATTTTTTCTGTTCAGCTGTTTGAAAAGTTATTTTTCATAATGTTTACCATCTACAAATAATAATAATGTTCTCATAAATTTTTTTGTTTTACTCATAAAGTAGTTGAGTTAAGTTATTTAGTAGAAATGAGATATAAATAATAATGAAATTAAGCGAATATATATGTGAATTAGATTCTCTTATAATTTTTATTACCCTATGAAAAAAGATATTACTTATTTTAAAATGTATTAATTATGCAAACCTGGTCGTAAATAATTTGTCCTCCCCAGCTGTAGACAAGTAACTCCATCAGTCCGAAGACAAGGTACATTACGAATTTTAACGATGCAACAAACGAAGCGTTTCCACTCATTTGAACCTAGAACATAAGAATGTTAATGCCTAAAGTTCAGTGGGATGAGGAACTTTAAAAATGACTCATTTTTCACTGAAATATGCTCCATAAAACTTAATGGTTGGTATTAAATGAAAAAATAAATAATTATCGAACTATGATATAAAGCAACTTATCAACGATAAAAATAACTCCTACAGTTTTTAATGAGTGTAGGTTTGAAAAATGCAGTTTTTAATCTTTTTTGAATTCGAACAATCTATGATAGAGATATTTGTGGTGTTAAAACATTGGTCAAGTAAATAGTACCACGGTTGAGCCAATCTATTTTATTGAATTACTTTAAATTTCGTTTTATTGTTTATAATAGAATAATTCTATGTAACTTTTTGGAATATAGAATAGGAAAAAAAATTAAATAAATAAAATAAAAAAAACACTGCCAATTAGTGTGGCACATAGCTTCCTCGCATCCTATCATGTATTGTTTTATTACTTTATTGTTATATTGTCTATTGTGTAAGAACAATTAACATTTTTTAGAATCTTTAACACTTTATAGGGGTGTCGCTGTAGGTTTTACTAAAAAATTGTATTTGTAAAAAATGTTTGTCTCATTGAATAGATAAGGTATGATTTTTTTCCCGACCGAAAATTCCAATTTTAAATTTGAAGTTCACGTTTACGCGAGCGTTGCGCGGGAACGCTTGAACGGATAACGTTGTCCAACGAACTCGACCTGAGCATTGGTAAAATAAACATTTCTACCAAATTTCATCAAAATCGGGCAACATTTACTCAAGTTATCGTCGCACGTTTCATAATTCGCGGACACACAGACCGACAGACAGACAGACAGACAGACAGACAGACAGACAGACAGACAGACAGACAGACATGGAACCAAAAATGTTCCCTGATGTCTGAAACGGATTTCTGTCTTGGAATTTTTAAAATCGGAGGCATAAAACTTTTTTGTTCTCAAAAGTGAACACAATGCTTCCGTTACCTTCGGTAAGCTCGGAAGCAATAATAGAACCGAAGAAGTAAACTCAGAGAAAATATCTGCTTCACAGATTTTTGAATGATTCTACCGAGTATCGTGATATCTGCTTAAAAGATATTTTCATGTGTCTTTTTTAATTTTACTGCATTGAGAGTTACGGTTGATAAACATTTTAAAAATAATATTACATTTATTTTAATTACATAACGTAACAAGTGCGTTATTTAGCGTTTTTATAGGCAAGAGGTGGTTATCAATCGAGAGGGACCAGTTATTAATCAACCTGGATGGTTGATATCCGTATTTAACGATGGAGCTTGCTCATAACATCAGCCAATCTGATTTAAGGGATGCCTTAAGTTTACACAGTTTTAAACTCCGAAACTTTAAAAGTTCGTTGTATTGACTGAGATAAACAAACATAATATATCGTTTTATTGTTTTAAGAAATAAAACATTGTCATTTTAAAATATAAGTTTATTGTGGTGAAGATAGCCATTATACTTTTATAAACTGTTATATTTTAGAGGCTGAATTCGGTCTGATTTATATATAATAAATTAAAAATTGTGGTATAGACCAATAAACTTATATTTTATAATTACATTGTTTTATTCCATACAAAAAGACATTTGTAGTTTATAATAATAATAATAATAATTTATTAGCTGGTCAAACTTGAAAGTAGTAGTTAAAGACTGTTTTGATTTTCTATTTGAACCGCTAAATGATCTCTTATCACCCAGTTAACGTCGTGCTAAAAGAAAATTGACATCAAGGGATTTTACGTCAGCGGTAGAACCTGTGGGGGTGGGGAACATAGTCGATAGTAGTAGGATGGAGAGGAAGGGATCCTTCTTACTACAATGTACCGCCGAAGCGAATGTGGTGTGATCAACAGTGAGTCATGTAAATCAAAGTTCCAAGACATGGAATTGAAACTGTAACCTCAACCTTGATTCATAGATGGCCGAGCAGATGTGACAATTGACTTTAGCATCACGTTTACTCTCAATGCCCATGGTGAGCATAATTAACATAATAGTATAATTTATTTGTTTGTTGTCAAAAACCAGAAAAGCTAATCTTAACATAAATCGGATTCCATTCATTTAGTTTGTATTATTATTTGTTATAGAATTGGTTAATGACGATATATTAATAATAATGAGAAGATATCTCATGTATGAAATATGGGTGAAACTCGCCATTTAAGTAACGTTTTTGAAAAGAGGATCCACTAATGTACGTACAATATGGGAGTATATTGTTAACATTACTACCAAACTGCTAATATTTTTATTTCGTCTATGACTAACTTGTAATTTAGATTTCGTTTTTTGTTTGTTTCAGGTATGATATGTTCCCATCTGTTTCAAGGTAACTTATTTTAAAAGTATACTTTATTTGCTTATTTATTTATGTCAATGTACATTTATTTATGTCATCAGGTGCTTTTAAGATGAAAAGATAGATAGGTTCTGCAGAACACCTAGAAATATCTAGTTTAAGATATTTGAATGATTCTACAGACTAGATACTATAGAGTATAGAGAACACCTATAAATATCTAGTTTAAGCTATTTGAATGATTCTACAGTCTAGATAGGTTCTGCAGAACACCTAGAAATATCTAGTTTAAGATATTTGAATGATTCTACAGACTAGATACTACAGAACACCTATATAAATATCTAGTTTAAGATATTTGAATGATTCTACAGACTAGATACTATAGAGTATAGAGAACACCTATAAATATCTAGTTTAAGCTATTTGAATGATTCTACAGTCTAGATAGGTTCTGCAGAACACCTAGAAATATCTAGTTTAAGATATTTGAATGATTCTACAGACTAGATAGGTACTGCAGAACACCTATAAATATCTAGTTTAAGATATTTGACTGATTCTACAGACTAGGTACTACAGAACACTTATAAATATGTAGTTTAAGATATTTGAATGATTCTACAGACTAGATACTACAGAACACCTATAAATATCTATAGTTTAAGAAATTTGAATGATTCTACAGACTAGATAGGTACTACAGAACACCTATAAATATCTATAGTTTAAGAAATTTGAATGATTCTACAGACTAGATAGGTACTACAGAACACCTATAAATATCTAGTTTAAGATATTTGAATGATTCTACTTCTACAGAGTAGGTACAGATACAAATATAAATTTGAATAACCATAATACATATTTGAATAGGATTTTGTTATTTAAAATTTGTTATTTCCGTCTGTTACATAAAGCTTCAATCATCTATTTTAGCTTAATTAATTTTATATCCTGAAATAATTTCAAACCGTTGTACTCTTCCAAGTCCTTAAATCATTTAGAGGTGGTTAGGTACCTTTAAAAAAATTTGAAGTTCGGATAATTGGAAAGGAGATAATTGATAAATTTATTGACAGACAATGTCGTCGGTTTACAGGTATAATAATTTACATTCTAAACAAAGTAATCGTATTTGATATTAGTTGTTGTGAGTCGTCAATAAATTTATTTACCTCTTCGAGTGTTGACAATCAATAAGTAAATTCCACTATTCCCGTTGGAATAACCGACTTCCAGCTCATAAATAATTAAGAACGAGAGAGTAGACTACCTCGTTTTTATTATATGTGAAAGGCCCCCATAAACGATCAAACATTTTGCGCAAACCTGATGTCGGGCAAATTTAGTCCATACACGTCAAACCTCATGTTTGCGCAAATATCAAACAGCTCCATACACGCCAAACCTCATATTTGCGGAAAACATCCAACAGCCTCATACACGGTCAAAATGATTGCGCAAACATCATGTTTTGATCGTAAATATGGGGGCCTTAAAAGAAAGTGATGCGATTTGTCTCGGTTCCACGGATTGTTTAAGCTAATAATGAATACTTAGCACTTACATTATTTATCTGCAGGAGTACTAAACAAATGGTCACTGTACTCGTCAACATTTGGAATAGAAACATAGGATTATACATTTTCTCCATTAAATTAGTTAACCTGAAAGATAATTTCAAAGTATTAAATGGTAAAGTATACAATTCTAAAGTTATGTTAGAGATTTCTAGAGGTCACATTATCTCCAGCTTAGAACAACATGTAACACTGTACACCCTAAAGATGCCTCCAGCATTGGAGGTGAATTCGGACAACATATTGAACATGACGAGGTCAAAAGCTGGACACGTAGAAATCTATGATGACATCAGCCGCGACCGCGGAAGGTTACACTCTAAAATTATAATTCAAAGTAAGAGGAGATTTGTTGGAATATTAAACACGTAAAATATAACTTTTTTATTAACCTAATTTCTATACATTACGGGTTTTTTTTTTGTTTTTTTTTGTAGTTGTAGTCCCGTTCAACAGCTTATTAGTTCATTACAGGACGGGGGATATCCGGCCACTTTACTCATCTAATCGATGAGATCATCAGTGTGAAACATGTCTCACCCCGCTGGGATTCGAACTCACAGCCGGGGTTTAGACCTTGGTTTCAGAGTCGAGTGCGCTAATCCCTCGGCGTGTGTCTATCTTTCTGTCGTTACCTGTTCTCTGAAAGAACCAAACACAAAAATTTGAAACCTAGCAGCTAGGTTATGTAAAATTACCCAACACTGGAAAAATATGTGGAGATCCCAAAAGCATCCTTTAAAAGCAAAGGTTTTAAATTAATGTCGTGTGTTAAATGAAACAGGAGGACACCTTGAGTATAAGTAAATGTTTAGGTTTCGTATTTGTACCAATTCATCATTATGTCATGTGTCGTGAAAAATTGCACTTTTCGTTCCTCCCCCCCACCCCCTATTTTTTTTAACAAAACAATACTTAAAGAATCACAGTTATTCTTTGCTATTTCTAATAAAAATTATATACAAAGAATATTTTGTAAGAAAAGAAAAATATATCGCTAAAAAAAAGTTTTGAATTAGCGCCATCTTAAATGGCTGAGCCGATCATGCTGGTTAGCAAATTCGTCCATTTGTTTAATTGCTTACGTTCCCTTTGTGAATACTGAAAATATTTGCAAATTTTATTTATAATAGTGTCGAGTTATTACTTAATTCTTAACAGGAGCATCACAAACAACTATAGATTTATTGAGATGCTCGACGTAATTTATCGCACAACTGACTTTCTATTAGGAGTTTCTTGATTTAGCGTGATGGGAATCTTCTTTTAGAGTATAGGTACTTAATATTGTTTTATATCATTATAAATACATAATAAATCATTTTAATATATAATATAACTATTTACTTGAGTAGGGCATCGTGATCCGATATGCACTCGTGCAAAAGTTTATGCATCACGAGTTGTTTCTGTGATCTTTCAACTGGATCTAGCGATATTGGTTCTTTAATATCTAAAGTTTCACGAGCCATGACTTCAATATTGGATAGGCAATCGTTGAGGACTTGAATTTGAGCTGTGACGTAAAGTGCGTAGCTGTAAAATAGGCAATTGACAAGGTAGAGAAGGGTAGCGCAGTAAACCATGATGCCGAATTCGTAAATATATATGAAGCAATTGATAGGTGGGACGGTTGCGTCGAATGGATACCACGATGGTGTTATTTGAAGCTTACCAATAACTCTATTACGAATGCATTCGATCAGTGGTAACATATTCCAAACGCTTACAGTTGAGAATATCATAATTACAAAAGCTCTAATTGCCGAATTAATTTTAGCACCTGCATAACCTAAAATCTCATTAGCTTTTTCCTTCCGGATCTTGGAAACTGCTAACAATTTTTCATCGAATATATTCGAAAGATGTTTCAAAGTCTCTCTTTGATAAATGTAATAAGCCATTTTAACACTTGATTCAAACATGGTTAGATTAACTGCGAATTTCTCGGTGAAAAGTGAAAATTCGTATTTGCCTATTAATGAATCGAAAAATTGAATAGTTACGTGTAATGAAAATAGACCAAGAATGATGGAAAATGAAATTAAACTTTTTCGAGAACCAGTCATAACTAAATCCCAAAACCCTAACATCTTGAAATACTTTAAATCTACGTGATTTGACTTCATTGTTTCTTGATCAAGTATAGAAATTAGTAAGTAGAAGTAATAATCAGGTATCAATAACCACGTTTATACGTTAGTTTTGATTATAATCATTCATGTTTTGGAATATCTTTAGATTTGCTTGCATTTTGCATCCGTAAATGGAAATTTTGCACCTTCTACACGATTATAATAATTGTATAATGTATTATAAATTATTTTAAAGCAATTTTTAAATTTCTTTAACATATTTAATTGATTGGATGTTACAAGGGAACAAAGATAGGGAATTTCTTCAAATTTCACAACTGGAAATTGGCAGAAAATCTAGTAAATTCTTCATCACAAATTTTAAATGGCTACAAAACTGATTTAATGGTCATTTTTTTGCATCTATTGGAAAACTATAACTTTCTTTAGAATATCTTTTTTTTCAACACGGTCATAAATTTTCTAGAATTTAAGATCCCTTCGAAAAACATTCATATTTATCGTATTTTAACAAAGTGCAAATTGATTTAAACCCTTCTATGTCTCAACTGTCATAACTTGACTTTACGTTTTTATTTTATATTTGAAATGCTTTGAATATTTAAAATTTATGTAAGGACTTAATAACTGAAATATAGGGGGGTAAAAGTGTCAAATTTCGTTTCGATACCAACCCTGAGAAAGTTTTTCACCGTCGATAATTCTTGTATAGCAAACCATACTCAGTTTACAAAAAGACAAATAGTGATAAACTTTAAGACAAACAAAAAATGATAACTCGTTTTGAGTCTTATTATAGTATAGAATTTGTGATATATAATTTGACAATGTCTACTAAATTTACTTAATTTTTAATGATAATTTGATATGAAGCTTTCCTTGAAAAAGTTCTAACTTATACACTTCGTTATACACTTTTCATGAGCGTAATAAGAGACAGAATAAACTATCCCTGACCTAGCTGTAAGTTCTTTTTGAATTTGTTTAACAGATTCTCTTGGACTATTTGCTTTTAAAAGTAACCTGAAATATAACACCTTCGAATTACAATTGTTTTGTGAACAAAGTAAATTTTTCTCTACTTAAAGTTAGCAATTAAACATGACCCATTTTTCAATTTCAGAAGTTAAGGAAATGAAAGTCAAATGAACTTGAAATATGTGTTAAATTATAATATACCTGTTTACCATAAAAATAATTAAATAAGTAAAATGTGAGACATATATAAATGAGAATCCATTTAACATTTTTTCTTTACTCTATACGAGAGTACCATGATGTTATTTATTTTCTAATCCTTTTTAATATGTTAATTCATATATATTTTTTAATAAATCCAATCCTTAATGCTCGTATCTTCTAAGAAAGAAAGAGAAATATACCATTTTTTTACAACAGCCTAAATTATATGTAAAAAAAAGTATATAAAAATTACTTGCCAAAAAGATACGAATCATAAGTACGAAATAAACACTATAAAATATTGAGTAAACCTTGTAACATAAAATGTTAATTTCAGTGAAGTTTTTTTTTTCAGTTGTAAAAGATAGTGTATAAAAATGTAATGTATATTTCCTCTGACACTAATAACTAACTGACTTATTATTCTATGTTATTAAACCTATTTTCTTTCCGCATTTTGTTTGTTATATGTAAATTTTTAATTTTTTTATGTTGTTCTTGATGTCGAGTTTCGTTGAAATCTGGCTTTAGTCGAGTATAATGCTGTTTTACATAGAAACTGGCTAATTAAAACTACAAGGTTGTTATATTTTTAAATTAAGAAGGATTTTGTCCTTTTTAAAATGTTTGTCTCTTGAAATTAATTCTAGATTATTTTTGAGTGTTGGCTCTTTGACAGGACCAAAATCAGTGTGAAACTCGAACGAAATTTTCTCATGTTCGCAATTTTATCGAAAAATTATTGGATTTCTTTTTTTAATCCAATAAAATCTAATTTAATCAATTTATAATTAAACGTATTATTTAAAAATAGTCTGCCAATTAGTGTGGCACATAGCTTCCTCGCTTCCTATTTCGCATACTTTAATGATTTTATGCTTTTACAACCTATTATTGTCAAAATTATTCAATGCTCCCCATTTTCAATTTGCCCCAGCTTACCGAAGGTAAAACGGAAGCTACGTGATCGTTCTGATGAACAAAAATGATTTATGTCTGCGATTTAAAAAAATGCCAATACATAAATCCGTTTCACACATGAGAGAACATATTTAGTTCCGTGTCTGTCAGTCCACAATTTTTGTGAACTAACATATCTTATAACTACGCGTCCGATTTTAATGAAATTTGGATGGTTGATCATAACTAGCCCATTGTTGGTTTCACATTAGTTTCAACCTTATGCGCCTTTTTGTTTCACTTCCGCACATGCGCATAAAAATACATTTATTTACACCTATATCTTCAAAAGTGCTCATCTGATTTTTTATAAAATTTTGATGGTTCATCGAAAGTTGCCCTAAGATGGCCCCAAATTTATTTCAACCGTCTGCGCTCTTTACATACTGATAGTTTAATTCATGTGGAATATCAAAACAATTTTGACGGTTTTAAAAAATTCGAGAGAAAAATTGAGTAAATTTGACAAAAATAGATTGTAAAAGCATAAATTCATTAAAGTTTACGAAATAGGTGTGCCACACTTATTAACAGATTATTTTTATTAAAAATCGTCGTAAACTTTTTCGAGAAATAATGTTTTCATGCTTTTTTTTAGAGTTTTTGGGGGTAACGCCTCCAAATTTCGCCTCACGGTATGCACAAGTATGTCACATTTCATCGAAATCGGGCCTATAGTTTAGGCTGCTCAGACTACAGAGAAAGGCAATTTTTAGAAACCACTTTTTTGGGACCTTGAAACGTGCAAATACATAAAAATCAAATTTTCGCGCCTTCTCTCTTTATTTTTATATGTACATACGAATTTAAATAAGCAGTTGCTTGGATTATCTACACCATCTTCAATAAAATATAAATTCCTATTTATATATATATATATATATTTATAAAATAATAAAATAATGTTTGGAGCAGACACCAGATGCGAAATACCAGCTATTTTATCTGTGCCGTATCTCAGACTGGGGTTATAGGCGGTACCTTTTTTTCTTTTTTTAGCGGAACGCAGTTTTCAGGACCTAATAGCGGGGCTCCAAAACACGAAATGCCTCTACCGCTGCAAGCGCCTCCAATAAAAAAAGCCTAATAGACAGAACCCCCTTTTTTTTAGAAAACGAAAGTACTACATCACATCGGTATTCTATAAAAACCCTTAAAAAAAACTGCCCTTTTTTACCCCAGACGTAACAGATGACTCAAAAAAAGTATCGTAAGATACAAATTTTATTTTAAAAAAAAAAAAATCGAACAGACGTCTCTAGATGTTAAGGAAAAAATCAGCACCGTAACGAAATTCCTTAATATTTTTATTGAAAAAGAGATCTTTTAGATTGCTAATTAAATAACTCACTTTTTTTGCAATAATCGTAAAAAACTCAATATTAATGATCTGCACGCTTCATTTCAAATATTAAAAAAAAATCTATTTCGACTAATTTCTTTTACGTAACCTTGAAAGTGATATTGCCAAAAAAAGGTTTTTTTATTACCAATTTTTGTCGGTTTTGTCGGATTGAAGGCCAACATCTGGTTGATTGGAAGGATTATTGCTGATTCTTTGAGTGTTAATTATTGAAAGAAAGGTTCTTTTTTTTATAAAACCGAACTTTTTGAAATTACTAGTAGTTATTGTAGATTGACATGACAGTTTATTTCTATTATATAACCTCTGGATGAAGAGTGGCACGTGAGATAAATCTTGATAATGGCCAAACGATGATGAAATGCGGCTTATTTGAATGATGGAAAAACAATTAACAAATTTGTTTAAATATTAACTAATAGGAGGAAAAGCGTTGTAGAAAGTTATGAACAACAAAAATAAATAGTGAAAAGAGTAGACATTTTTATTCTATATACAAATTATATTATAAAAAAAAAAAAAAATTATGAAACAAATTTAACCTATACAGGCTTAGACGTATTCAACAAAATCACATGGGGCTGTTAAGAGAAACAGACTAAAATGGAACCTGCAAGGAACGACACGGCGGGGTCAACTCAGGAAGAGCTAGAAAAGGGTTGGAGAGGAAATTAGAAAAGCGGGAACAACTCGAAGAAAAATAAATAGAGTAACTAAAGACGGATCCAAATGGAAGGGACTTCCTTCTGTCCTTGCTTCACTTGGATCCACAGAAAGTCAAAGGTTTGGTACTTCTTTAGATTGTTACTCCCCCATGTGTTTTTAGAATATAAATGACTTTAACTAAATAACTATTAAGGCAAAGTCATGTTTAGTGCATGCACTTTGGGACAAAGGTGTATAGGTCACTCTTCTGTTTTTATAAGGGGAGTAACAGTCTAAAGAATAACATTCCGTACACCTTCTTTAGATTGTTACTCCCCCTCTGTTTTCTTTTTATAAGAGGAGTAACAATCTAAAGAAGTGCCAAAGGTTCAAACAAGATTTCAGATTAACCACTAATAATCACACATATTTTGTACATAACATTAGTCTAAAATAAATACCTAATTTGAATTTTTCACAAATATAATTTATTAGATAAAACTATAATATTGAATTATATAAAGTAAATTTTATCATTAAGATTAAGTCTTTTATCTTTGACGATACTTAATTACTTGCAAATTTTCAGCAGATCATTACTCTAGAAACAAATTGGTTCTGCGATTTTGATTTGGAACATTTTGCTTCCGGAACTTTTTGTAACGGAAACTATGTAATAATTCTGAAAAACGAAAAATTTGCGCAATTGTGTTCTTAAATTTAAACGTGATGAGTGATTAGGAAAGAAAATATTTGAATTTATGAGGGATAGAGAATAGAGAGGGGAACAGCATCACTTACTTATTCTGTACTTATCACTTACTTAATTCTAATGTTTACTTAATTGGACAGGGGAAAGGAAGACTTGGCTAGGCGTGATCTCACATATTTTTACGCGAAACTGCTTATTTTTTTAAATAAGTGTTTTTGTTGGGATTTTTGTATAATTTTTTATCAAAACAATTTTGACATATTTAAAAAAATGGGGAGAAAATTAAATTAATTTTATAACAATAGGTTGTAAAAGCATAAAATAATTAAAGTATGCGTTATAGGACGCGAGGAAACTATGTGCCAAACTAATTGGCAGTCTATTTTTGCCGTTTTATAAGGTAATTTTATATTTGCTAAATAGTGAAGTTGCCTTTAGACTATACTACAGTGTATACTTGTATACAAGTAAGACACGAGCCTAGCTAAGTAACCGCAGGTTTACGATGCGGAAGGCGTAACACAATGATGATAATTATTACCTCTTTCTGGCTTGTAACGCCACGCAGCGCTGCGCCACTGCCTCTTAGTTCGACCAGCTTTTTTATACCAACATCGTTCGTTGACTCCTTTTGCAATCAACAAAGAAAAAAATACCAGTATTTTTTTATTATAAAAATAAATTATTATAAAAGAAGAGTATACTTTTTTTTGTGAATGTAAAAAGCGCAAATAAATTCACGGTTTATAGATTATGTGTACAATTATGTTTTGAGTTACAGTGCGTGTAAGTACTGAACTTTATATAATTTAAAATTCTCATTTATAAAAGCAAATTATTGTTTCTGTTTTTTTTAACGATGCTCTATTTAAAGATGAAATAACATAATACAAATTTTATTCGAGGATAAAATATAAAAAAGGTTTTTATAAATAACATTTTAAGAGTGAAGTATTAAAATACCTGTATACATACATATTTGGTACAATAAAACTACCATGTTAGATGAACATTGTTACATGTGTGTGGAAGTGCCTTTGAGGCCAGCTGTAAACTGCAGACTCCGAAATCCCAAACAAAATTTGTTTTCTCCCTTGAGGCCAGAACTGCATAATAAAGATGTGGCTTGTGACGACGTCGGGCAGTGAAGTTTGTGTTGGGAAGGGGAAGGGTGAGGGTTCGGTAGAGAAAATCCCCATGGAAATCCCGGAGGTTTTTTCCTTGAGGATTTCCTAACGTGTGTGGGCGAGGGTTTGGTAGAGGAAATCCCGGAGGCTTTTTCCTTAAGGGGTTCCTCAAGGAAATCCTTCCGTGTGTGGGTGAGGGTTTGGTAGAGGAAATCCTGGAGGCTTTTTCCTAAAGGGGTTCCTCAAGGAAATCCTTCCGTGTGTGGGTGAGAGTTTGGTGGAGGAAATCTTGGATGCTTTTTCCTTAAGGAGTTCCTCAAGGAAATCCTTCCGTGTGTGGGTGAAGGTTTGGTAGAGGAAATCTTGGAGAGGAGGCTTTTTCTTTGAGGACTTCCTCTTCGTGTATGAACTCCTTAAGTCATGCAATAATGACGAAAAAAAGAACACTATTCAAAATTAAAGTTTAGTATATGCTAAATATTTATATCAAAGGTAATTTTCTTAAAGCGAAGGTTTCCGCTTCGCTATCTAGATCTTCCGGAGTAGAACTCATCAGAGGTTTTTTAAATCCCAACTTTTCATCCATTTACAGGGATAATCTCAAAGTATTTGCTCATGATTAAAGTCATTTGCTATAGAAAATGTTATAAATGACATTCATCAAGTGCAGTGACGCGGTTTCCTTTGAAAAATTAGATTTATAAGTTAATTTAAATCTAATATTTGCTGTAAAAAAAAGTACAACGCACTCTCCGAAAAATAATTCATGAATAAGTTTCTACAATATATTGTAAATATCTAACCGCAATTTTACGAGTAAGCTATTGAAATAAATAATGTAATTTAGTGATGGTATATCAATAGTTTTCGTGAACCCACATTTAAAAAGATTTTTTTAACTAGATTGGTTTGATAGGTTCAACAAAATATGTGAAATAACTTCTCACAAAAATCTTAAGTACAATTAAACGTCCGTACGTATTTGAAAATATAATTAATAAAAAACGAAATTAGTAAAAATTTCAATGTATAATATTGCCTTTAAGGGCTTCTTTTAAATGTTACCAAAAACGATATGTTTTACATCTTTGATGTACGTAAGTAACTGCGTTACTATACGGATATAATATATATATATATATATATATATATATATATATATATATATATATATATATATAAAAAATTATGCAGGGTGCAGTATCTACTTGTATTTTATCATCTACATAAATCTTAGGTGAGTAATTGTTTTATGAAAGATTTATTACTCCTCTTTATGGTATTTTTAATATAATTGCTTTGGTAATTTATAGTTAGCAATTACTCGTGAGAAAACGAGTGCATTGAGCTCTTATATGATACATTTTCCTAAAGGTGTTGATAGTTTTTCAGATTTCCTTCACTAGTATTCTAAGAAGTAAGGAAATAGAGATAATGTAATCTTACTATCTTGTCCGAGTATGCATATATATTTTTTTCCAGTAAATAAATTTTTCTTTGTGCATTGTTATTTGTTGTTTTCAAGCTCTGCTTGGTATGTTTAACTTCATGGTACAATAACATTAATCATGTTATTGTATATATATTTATATATATATATATATATATATATATATATATATATATATATATATATATATATATATATATTCACTTACGAGTATTTTTTTCATCGATCTTATTTACATCTGAGAAAATATCGTGATATTCCACTAAGGTGAGCTTTCCGTGTCTATTATAATAATTACGTAAGCAGTAAGACTTAAGTAAGATAAATGTACTCGTAAGGTTAAATTAAATGTTTTAAATCCGGCTTCCATATTCGTGGACGAATATTCGTTAATTCGAGTTGTTTTGGTCACGAATGCCGAATATTTGTCGAAGACAATGACATTATTACCAATAGATGCGGTTACTATTCCGATTATTGAATATTTGTTTGTTTTTAAACATTTGTAAAGGTAAGTTAAAAGTATTAAAGAATTTTATATACGTATAAATTGATGTCGCACTGGTTTTTTAAAAAAATTATGTATTTCATTATCCATCCTAACAAACAACAATTATAGCTATTCCTGGGTTGCCAAACCTTCCTTAGCCTTACAACGCCAATTCTATAACTAAAATTAAAATTAACGCGAAATGTTAGCATAAAGTACAATAAGATTACTTGAATTTCAATCCAATTTTATATGTGCGGACCAAGAAACAGCCTTAAAAATATCTCTAGATATCAGCTAGGCAGCTTTATAACAAACTAGCCTTCACCTCATGGGCTCATGCTAGGAATTAGTGGCTATGTTTCCTATTATCATGTAAACTTAGGAATGAAATGAAATGCCTAATTCAATTTTAAATTATTTTTTTTTTGGTGGTATAAATATTTGTTTTAATCTTTTGGATTTTTTCAGTCAGTTTGGGCCAATTTCCGACCAAACGCAAGAAACCTCAAATATCTAGGTGGTCTAGAAGTATCCAAACATTTTGATTAGCGAGTCAGTGGGTTTGTCACTTAATATATATACTTAGTTAACCAAATTTCTTAGGTTATTTGTATTATAAAATTGTTAATAACTTTGGTTCTACTCAATATTTTTCGATGAAACCAAACCTAGAACGTGCGTAACATGTTTGCGCTCCTCTCTGAAAAAAAAAATGAATCGATTTCGTTCAGCCAGTTTGCTCCCTATCGGACTGGTGGTGACATACGCACATATACATAAAAATATACACGAAAATAATTAAGGCCGGATTCGGTTCTCTGAATGTATGAAATGAAAAAGTATCCAAAAATTTTGCAATTCTGACCAATGGCAGATGAAACTTTAATTTTATACATGTAGATTAACAATGAACAATCATCGATGAGGCAATTATGAAATAACAGAAGAAAAGACCACAGATTTTTTTAAAGAAATATAATTTCTTCTTTCTCTCCTTCTATTATTTATTTGAATTATCTCTTTCTTATGCGATTCTGGGGCAGTAGACTAAAACACTGAACTAAAATTAATTTATTTGTCATAAATCTAGATAATGTGTTTTTAGCCTAATTTAATTGGTCATTTTGTCCTTGGAACAAAAATATAACCCCCACAATTTTTTAAAATTATTTTTGTTTGCTAATTCAAAACTTTTAAATATATTCTTACTACAACATATTCTAGCTTATCTGACCATGTAATGTTTTTTTAATATATATTTACCCTATAATTCCCATGATTTGTTTAATAATCTTACAACTCTTAAACTTTCAAATTTAAAAAAAGCCAGGTGATAAACGTTTTATCTATTACTTTATTGATCTTTTAATACTTTCCCACATCACCAAAAATAGTATATCTTTCAATCTGCTTTCTAAAATTTTTCCCGAACCCTACCAGGTTCAAATATAAAACAGAAATAGACTGATTTCAATATCAATAGACTCCCACGAACGAACGAGGAAATGCGACACATGTTATTGACAAAGGAACATTATATTATGTTCTCGCTCTAACAAAGTGTGCTCTTCACCTTTTCATACCTGTATTTCAAGGGAATAGATTATTTCAAGTTACACCTTGCATACCTTTCAATCCTTCCTTGTAACCCTTTTTCTTAGCAGATTTCCCTTTCATTCAAAGAACCTTCCTTTCACCTTGAATTCATTTTTATCTTTAAGATAGATTCCTTTTTTTTTTTAAAAAAAAAAAGAAAAGAAAAGAAGAAGAATCCTGAGGACCTTTTTTGCGCAAGAGAGTCCTTAGTATCCTTTAGAATCTGAAGACGCAGAAAGAAGAGAAAGGATACCCCTTTTTCCTTGTTATTATTTTTTCTTTCTCTTATCCTTCCATATTTCATCTTGTGAAAGATTTTTTTGATCCTTAAGGATTCCTTTTTTTTTGTTCTGAAGGAGAGAAGGATAAAAAAACGTAACCCGGAAATTCGTAATAAGGATACGCAACATTTTGTTAGCGAAGTCCTCGTCTGCATCTGTTTCTTGCGCCTTTTTTAACCACTTTCTTGTTTTTTTCGGGTATATAAATGCACCGACGCATTTTCAGATGTTTTTTTACGTGATTTTTAAGTTTTTCAGGACTTCTTTCTTAAGGAATCTGTTCTTCTCCATTTTTTCTATTCATATCTTAGATAAAAACTATTGATAATTCTCTCACCCTCAATCTTTTTTTCATTATTACTTTCCGAAAAGTAGGAAAAAGACACCTGGCACTTCCACATGCACTCTGCGGGGGTTGTTTTTTTGTTTAAAAGTACAAAAACCGAAGGAAAACCCTCTTCAGAAGACAAATTATAGCTCTAGGGTGAAGAACTTTTTAAAACGGAAGCGAACCTTATGAAATTGAATATGTTTCATCCATAAACCAACAAATACACGTTTCCGAAATCCTGCGGAACTATACCTCAAATTATAATGAAACATAATATTATTTAATATTACTTAAAAAAAGACGTGTAAAGATATCCTTTATCTATGAATGGACCAAACAATGGCTTTTGGTAAACTACACAGAACTTACTTTGACCACAAAAACCTGTTCATCTCCTCATCCACCTTCTTTCCTTTTCTCGTTCTTTCTTGACCATTGACCACAAAGGCCAATTATTGCCTCTTTTTGTTCATCTTTCCATTCTGCAGACCAAATGCTATTCTTGAAAAAACATCTGTTATTACTGAGTTTTTGACCCCGTGATGTTCATTGATTTTTTTTTTTTTTTTGGTTTGAGCTCATTCTAAAATTGACAGTTTACGTAATGCTATACTATGCAATGTGTTTACTTAATTGGATAAGTAAAAATGGATATTTCCGTTCTTTCCTTTACATTTTAGTGGGATTCCACTATATAAATGTTATGTGTAGTATTAAATGCTTTGCAAATGGACCTTTATAAAAATAATGGAAGAAAGCTGATTAAAAAATTTTTTAAAAAACATCTTCTAGAGGTATTAAAAGCTTAAATTTATAATTTACAAAACTCTAATTTTTAACTAAATAATCCACCTCTAAAGAACGGAAATTTAGGTAGAGCTACCTCTAAGCAAGCTAATCACACTCTGTGTGTCAGTCAGCCTGCTTATGACTAGCCGCATTTAGGGGAGGTATGCATGTGAGGAAGAGTACTTATTACTCTCTCTAAAATTTTAGAGTGCCTTTAATTGATTACTTAAGGTAAGCCAAATTATTTTTAACGTGGTTATGTTTTAGCTCTGGGGAACAAAAGAAATTTCCGTCACACAAAAAACGACATGAAAAATGTAACGTTTTTAAATATCGTTTCGAGAATTTGAAGTTAGGATTTAACAAGAGGTCGATAGGTTTTCATTTATACAATATTTTGATGATAGGTGGGTTGAAGTTTTAGCTAACGATGTGCAAAATGCGACGCTCTTAAATATAGCTTCCGAGCTTATACCCGAAGGTAACGGAAGCTATGTGATCGTTTGCGATGATTTCAAAAATTCAAATACAGAAATACGTTCCAGACATCAGGGAACATTTTTGGTTCCGTGTCTGTCGCTCAATTTTTGCGAACCAACATATCTTAAAAACTATACATGTCTGTTTTTAATGAAATTAGAATGGTAGGTCATAATAAGCTCATTGTTGGTCCCATATAAGTTTCAACCTTCTGCGCCCATTTGTTTCTCTTCAACATGCGCATAAACATACATTTATTTACACCTATATCATCAAAAGCTTATCTGATTTTTATGAAATTTGGATGGTTCGTCGAAAGTAGGCTGCAGATAGCACCAGATTAATTTCGGTCGCCTGCGCTCTTTCACTTTTGCTTAATTGATACTTTAATTCATGTAAATAATCAAAACAATTTTAACATATGAAAAAAAACTGGGGTAACAATTAAATAAATTGGACAAAAGTGGCTTGTATAAGCATAAAATCAATAAGGAGGTGATAGGATGCGAGGAAGCTATGTGCCACCCTAATTGGCAGTCTATTTTTATATTATATAATTTTATTATTGATTACAAGAAAGTAAAGAAATCAAAATAATTAAATAGAATAAATGAATTTTAAGAAACCCTTGTGAAACAAGTAGAAAGTAAAATATCACTGTAATAATCAAGAGATTCTAGGAAAATGTATCACAGGGAATGCCCAGTTTTTAACCCGTGACTATTCATATTCATCCTAGCTATTTCTTTTAAAATATTTTCGTAATGAGCAAAGGCCTTACTTACTTTCAAGATTATGCTAATTTGCCATTAATTTTCTGCACTTAATTTAACTTTATTAAAGCTAAATTGTCATTATTTTTTGTGTTTGATTTATAAATAATATTTATATATTTTTTATTTAATATATAGCTATTTTGCTTCCGAACGTACCGAAGGTAACGGAGCTATTCGGTCTGAAGAACGAACATTTTTTTAGATCTCCTATTTCAAAAATTCCAAGTAAGAAATCAGGGAACATTTTTGATTCCGTGACTGCTTGTCGGTCAGTCTGTCTGTCGCTCAATCTTTGCGAACCATTATCTTAAAAATTTACTCATTTGATTTTATTGAAATTTGGATGGTAGGTCATAATTAGCCCATTCTCAGTCCCATATAAGTTGCAACCTTCTGCGCCTATTTTTTTCTCTTCCACATGCGCAAAACATAAATTTATTTACACCTATATCAACAAAAGCACTTATCTGATTTTTATGAAATTTGGATGGTTTTTCGAAACAATAGCCTGCAGATGGCCCCTGATTAATTTCAACCATATCTATGCTCCTTAAATTTTGATAAATTAATACTTTAATCAATGTAAAAAATCAAAACAATTTTGACAATTTTAAAAAATGGGGGAAAATTAAATAAATTTGACAATAATAGGTTTTAATCAG
Source organism: Gerris lacustris (assembly GCA_951217055.1). Classification (NCBI taxonomy): domain Eukaryota; kingdom Metazoa; phylum Arthropoda; class Insecta; order Hemiptera; family Gerridae; genus Gerris; species Gerris lacustris. The sequence continues at coordinate 22,120,159 of OX578280.1, forward strand.
TATATGTAGTATGTATAAAAAAGAGCGCAAGAAAGCTATGTGCCACACTAATAGACAGAGTATTTTTATACTACGTATTATTAAATTATTTGTTACATAGATCCTTGTAAATCTTTTGTGACTGATTTCTTCAGTAACCATATTCCTATCTGGCACTAATAATCCCAAATAATGCCTATTGATGTGGTGTGTGTGTGTGTGTATATATATATATATATATATATATATATATATATATATATATATATATATATATATATATATATATATATATATCGTATTTTTGTTTCTACAGTGGTATTTGTATTACAAGCTATAGAAATTGGCCAATTTCCCTTATTATTATGTACGCAGTTGGTCACATCCCCCCTACGTTTATTTTTCAATATTTGTTCATCATGTCCTAGTGTTTTTCTTTAGTATCTTTTAGTATTATTACACATTTAATAACTCTGACTGCTACTTACCAGTGCCTATTATTTATGTTTTAAACTAAAAATTTTTAGTTAGCTTTCCAACAGCAATTAACTTTACTCGTGCTATAATAGATCTGACTTTTCATCATCATTGTATTATTAGGGACCTAAACATAAAGGCTGCTTACATTTGATAATAGTTTTTTGTTTTTTTTTAATTTGAAGGCTCACATTATGTTTTATGCTTGAGCGACAACTTAAACAAAATATTCCGGTTTTTTAGGTTTCCTACAATTTTTACTTCTATTGTGTGTCTTCTGCAGCAGAGAGAAACTTTATAAACATTCAAAATCATATCATATCATCAAATTTAATTGATAATATGCTTTAGATAGTATAACTTGCAGCTATCTAAACACTATATCTACCTACTTTATATTTATATTAGTATTGTTTATTTACAATTAGTATGTTTTTTTGTTTATATACATGTAATTTAGAATAGAAAGCAGGTACATTAAACATTTCAACATCACATCCTCAAATCAAGATGTTCGATTATGCGGACAAAAAATCCTAGATTATTATTACTTTTCTTTTTTTAAAACTAAATTATCGTACTAAGTATAAAAATAAACAAAAAAAAAATAAAAATAAAAATAAGAGGAAACCTGTTAAAAGATAATTATTTTATTACACTTTCTAGATAGTTTTTTATTACCATCCCTTTCATAACATACTAACTCTAGTTTGTCCTTAAAGGTCTTAAACAAATAATTTCACAATCACTTTTGTTACTTTAAAAAGTCCATTAAACCCGTTAAATATTTAAATTAAACCAAAACAAAAACTTAAAAACCATCTAAGATTTATTGTCAGATCGTTAAATTCAATTTTAAAATCACGTAATGAAGAATAATATATTAAAGTAGAGATAACATTATTTTTTTTTCTAAAGTATTTTACGACTTAAAGATAATATAGAGAAAATTTTCTAATGAAGTATTTCAGTATGGTCATTTTTATGGTTTATCGTTATTGAGAAGGATTCCGCTTTCTAATTGGTACTTCTTAAGGTGTATTTTAAGTTCTTGAAGAAGTCCATTTTGGTAGGAACTTACTTTAGGGCTCTTGTTCAAGGTCGTTTTAAAAAGAAATAACCTGTTGCTTCAAATTAATTCTATTTGTAGTTCTTAAAGACTCAAGAGGGAACCAGGACCCTGTAGTCCTATAGGACAGGTTTGAAGATGAAACAGCGGGCCTTCAGGCTTAACTGGTTTTCTTGTAGAGGTGTAAGAATGAGGATTCTTCACATCCTGGGCCTAAGAGACGAACTTCTCTCGACCATTTTTAAAAATAAATAAGTACCAAATCCAAAAGCAACGTTTTATCATAACAGTCACAGTCTATCCTTTCGTTTCCTGCATCATAAGTTAGTTTTATTTAAATGTCTCTAAAATATTTCGGCTGGACATGGGAAGTATATTTCTTGATACTTTGGGATAACTTGATAGGTTTTGGATCTTTGGTCAATCCCTATGATAATTTTTATTTGTTTATTTTTACCGCTTCCTTTTACAAATTTGTACCCTTCAACTTCACCCTTATTTTAAAACAAATTAAACCATTTTCCGTTGAAAAATACACAGTTCCCTCGTATACTGAAGACAAACTGGGATTCAAATCGATAAAATTTTATTAAGAATAGGATTCTTTTTCTGGTAGATTCTTAGGTTTTTTGTGGAATAACTAACTTTTCACTTACTCCCGTACTCGGAGGTTTTATTGGAACGAAGTTGCTTATGGCACGTTAAAACGCCTGGAGCCCGGGAGTGAAACCGAAAAAAACGACCGTCAGAAAACAGACCTTCACAAACCAACCGTCAAGAAATCGACCGATGACGTTAACTTGAGTAAATGATGACAGATTTATTTGAAATTTGGTACACATGTTCATTATACCAATGCCCAGGACGAGTTCGTTGGACATCGTTATCCGCCCACGAGTTCGCGCGCAACGCTCGCGTAAACGTAAGCTTCAAATGTCAAATTGATATTTTTTTAACTTCATCTATTCAATGAGACAAACAACTTTTTTTTTTACTAAAACCAACATCGACCACGCTATGAAATATTAAAGATCGCTAAAAAAAAAAAAGCGGACCTACACGTTTAAAATAGAGAAAACAAATTTTGCCAATATCTTACGTTCTAAAGCAACAATTTTAATAAAACTTCATACACATTGACTAAAGTATAATTGAAACAGCTATGTAAAATATAAAATATATTTACACTGAACAAGGTGAAGTTTTTGCGTAGTCAAGTGATATATTTCATAATATTTTAAATTGAGTAGGTTTGAGGATTTGAGAACAGTCCTGTTCCCTCACTTTACTACAACCATCCTCTTCAATTATGAACACATAATGATTTTTTCCCTATATTCAATACATATTTATTGCGACACTCGCTTCAATGATAAAAAAAGAGTTTCTTTTAATTTCACCTTAACTGCGCTAAGTTCAAATAATATTTAGTTACTTATAGTTTTGTCTCTTTTCTAACTCCGCCAATAAATAGTTAGAAACTTCGTTCCTAAAGGGTGTTCTGCGACACCACACGTATTTTTTTTTAACTTAAATAATCTCCTGCCCCATAGTTCTTAACAAATTAATTTTTATTTTTGTATTTCATCATGTTCCCTTATAAGCTATCATCGAACTAGACTCTTCAATGTAAGTTATATGCGAATAATTGTATAATTTTCTTTTTGATACTCTACAATTTTAGATAATTTTCTTAAAGGTTCTAGCCAAGTAAACATAATAGAGACTCTTTCTCGTTTCTCTCTTTGGTTTCTTTCGAATTCTTTTCTTATAGATTTTTATCGAATACCTCCATTTTTCTAGTAGATTATCTGTGAATTATAATAATTCTCCTTCTATTGAAGTAAGAATAGTTCTGTATAAATAAGAATTCGATTTTTCTGGTAGGGTTATCTGTATAAATTATAATACTTCCCTTTCTATTGAAGTAATATTAGTTCTGTGCAAATAAGAATCCGTTTCTCTTAGTTTTTTTTTCACTTAGTTATAGTTGTTTTGACCGAAATATAGCAAACCTTTTATAAAAATCATAGAATATGATTGAAGATTTTACAGTCACAACAGCTTATGATTTTAACTAATTGGCTTCGACTATTCTAACTAGGCATCGCGTGGCTCTATCATTGAAGCGAGCGAATTGCAATAGAATACTGAATATTGAAATTTATTAATCATGATGAATGTCATAGTTGAAGATAAGTGGAAGAGTGTAGTGTGAGGTAGAGTGGGGGTACTCGGTACAAAGCTTTACTTCCTAAACAAACCTATACACTATAAGAATCTTAACCACCCGTAATAGCTTTTATATTATTATTATAAATGTATCACTTCATAACTCAAATCGTACTGCTTGTATCAAGTTGAAATTTTACATACTTGTTTCAATTGTACTTTAGACGATGTACATGAAGTTTTATTAAAATCGTTACGTTAGAACGTAAGATATTGGTAAAAAGGTTGTTTTCTCTATTTTAAACGTTTAGGTCCGCTTTGATAGTTTTAGCGATCTTTATTAATTCATAGCAGTGTCGTTGGTTTTACTAAAAAATGTTATTTGAAAAAAATGTTCGTCTCATCGAATAGGTGATGATAGAATTTTTTCCCGTCCTGAAATTCCAATTTTAAATTTGAAGCTCACGTTTACGCGAGCATAGCGCGCGAACTCTTGGACGGATCACGCTGTCCAACGAACTTAGCCTGAGTATTAGTAAAAGAAAGATGTATACTAAATTTCAACTAAATCGGTCAACTTTTACTCAAGTTATCGTCGGACACGAAAACGTTACACACAGACAGACAGACAGACAGACAGACAGACAGACAGACAGACAGACAGACAGACAGACAGACAAGATGCATATTTTGTTGAATGTAAGAAGCTCGCTCACGCTCGCTTCAATTATTTATCACTTACTCCGAACTTATATAATATTATGCTTTTAAAACCAATTTGTTACTGTAATTTGACAGTATACCAAATTTATATATACATATATATTTTTTTAGGCATCTTTAAGTCTTCAGGTTCTTCGCTGACCAAACTATTTTATCTAAGGTATTGTATTGAACGAACTAATAAGGGTAGTAACTAACTAATATGGGGGAGGGGGGTTTCTTTATAATCTCTTTTTCTTCGCTATAATCTTTCTTATTTTTTTCTCCTCAAATTTGTCATAATTCTCTATTATTTTGTCTACGTATGATTCTCTTCATATTCTCTCTTAAAATAAATTCATTCAAAAGAAATGAGGGATTACTTATAGAGAATACTCTTCCAACGAATTACGAAGACTGTATTAAACAGGTAGAAACGTTTTGCTATTTAGACAGAATTGGTGCAATCGTGGGTGGGACTATGGAGAGCTATAATCCGAAATGCAAGAGGTACTTTTGTTCAGCTGTATGGCAAAGCAATATCATCTCGCAGAGAAAATTAGGTTTGACAAACTTCGATGCGAAAGTAACCCGTTCTCTTATAAGATTGTTGATCGTGAAAGAAAACGAGTGGTATAAGAAAGCAAAATCAGTAACAAGTCTTTATTAATCGTGGTTTGTGAATATTAAGTGTCTTTTGCCCGGACAAGATCAAAAATCAAAACCTGTGGAATAGATCTGAGCAAAAGCCTCTCGAACTATTAATTAAATAATCGGTCCAAGACAACTCGGATAAACTTTCTCATGTACGAGTTCATAATATTTTAGCCCAGTGTTTTCCGTTTATTAGTTTTCGTGTTTCCGTATGTAGATTTAATTATAATAAAAAATTTCGTCAAAAATTATCGTAAAAATAACTTCTCCTCGGCGGGGAATCGAACCCGGCGTTTAAAGCTATTTTCTCAGGTACTAAAATATGGTGAATGCTCTTCATAGGCTAATTCTTTTTTGAGGTTGTCTGGAATTACAAATTTTGCCACAGAACTTGCTCTAATGACGTAGACCTCTGCTGAGATAGGATTGTTAAATCTGCCATTTTTAATTCATGATGGTGTGAAATGATTTATGGTTGCTATAACTCTCAAACTATTTGGACTAGGACCTTGAGATTTTTAAATAATTTACAACCTATGACTTAAACATCATATTTTATAGGTATAGCTAACGTTCGTACGAGAAAATATACATTATTCTTTCTATAAAACTGAATCAAGAAAAAAAACAACAACAAATACCTTATAACTCTGCTATGTTATTTCAATCCGTCATAAATAATATAACAAAAGAATTGTAAAAGAATATAAATTCTTTATATTCTTCAAAATCTTCAATAATTATCCTTGAAGGATGTTACCGTTTACATTATACTCAATAAAATTCTATTTATAACTACAGAAAAGATTTTACACAGAAATAAATTGGCCAAGTATGTATACTTTCAGCACACACATAAGATGTCCGTAGGCAATTTAACAATAAGACGAGTTCGTTATTGCCACCGTAATTGGCCCAGCCGTACCAAGATGGCGGCCATTTAAAAGTTTATTTAAGCAATAACTTTTGAACCATTTATTATAATGATGTGAAACTAACGCCTTTATGTGCATTTTATAGTCCAAACCGAAGTGCCGAGCCCAATCCGTTCTCAAGACAATATATTATATGTTACAGACAGACAAGCAAAGGAATGTGTATAGGTCTTCGTTTTTACCTACGAATTCAATTTAACAAATCAGCTGTTTTTATTATTATTATTTATTCATACTTTTGTCCAAAGATCGCTATCATCAGCGGTAATGTCAAAATTAGTTTAACGCAGAATAATAATAACATTTAGTGTTTCCACAAGTGTTATATTTTTGTAATCTACTCTTCAATACCTTTCATTTCATACCCCACTCTTTGTTCTTTGTTGTTTGCGTGACATGAATTATCCGCCATTTTGGATTTGAACAGCTGATAATTTTGGGTTCGCTATATTTTTCCTGTGTGCGCGTCAAAACGATCTTTAATACTAGAATGTTTTTATCTCTTTTGATTCAAAAGTTATTGGAGCCGTACAGAGTGACACAGGAACGAAAACGAAACTATAAGGGTTCCTTTTTTTTTATTAGTATTACCAACGAAACCCTAAAAATTCGTTTTTACATGTAACAAGTATTGGGGATGTTTACAGTAAGTTTACCGCAGAATAGTAATACAATTTAGCGTTGATTTTATTAACATGTACTTTTACAAATAAAAAAATCGGGTACGGGGTACCTCGGAACTTTTCCTCACTTTGGAGGCCACTAAAGTGGCCTCTCCTGCTGTGAAGCGGCTGGAGGAAGCAGCATTGGCGTGGTCAGTACTTGGATGGGTGACCGTTTTGATCTAACTGATTTTTTTAATTATTATTTTTTGAAAAAATGTTTATACATTATTTGTATTTTTTATTTGAAATTTGAATTTTGGCGGTATTTTGACAGATGTAAACATACTTTGTCGTGTAATAAAAGTATCGCACTAATTAATAATTACGTTCGCTTATAACTTTTAAACTAATTAATGGAATTTCATCGGGTTTATTTATATTTGTTTCTTATTTTTTACTGGTTCCAACGATGTGCTATTTATCAAAAACGTATTTATACTTTCGGTATTATTAACCGTCAAAGTTTCAAAATTCAAAAATCTATAACTTCAAAATGGCGGCCAATATCAAAATGAATTTAGTAAATTTATTTGTCATACAGAGTCATACATTCGTGCCAAATTTCAACTTGATCGGACCACGTTTAGATTTTTTATGATTTTTAAAATGTTTGCTGACTCAGCAAACCAGGTTCAAGATGGCGGAAAATGTTGATTTTCCGGGCGGCACAACTAAAAGTAAGTACTGATTTTTCTCCCAAGTTTCAACTCTCTTCGTTAAATAACCAGGGCGCTACGATGATAACACACATACACACATACAGACGTCATGCTGAAAATCACTCAGGAGGTATTAAAAAACACCCAAAACGGATAATTCAGTTGAAATTTCGAAAAAAAAAGAAAGAAGTTTGATGAAAACAATACATTTCCTACCATAGGTGAGGAGAAGTAAAAAACGTGGACCAATATCTTTGTTAAATGTAATAGGTATTATATTTAAGTAGTGTTATTATTATTATTATTTAAATAACAGATCTTAATATAGTCCATTTATAACTCCTGCAACTCCTAATGTACTTAGATAATACTAATACTTATTTGTATATAAATTATATACTTAATAAATATATTATCTTAATTTAAATTTTTAATGCATCTTAACATTTATTATATGTTATAAAGTTTTAATCTCATTCTATATAAAAGATTATTATGAAGTTGACTTATGGACAGGTGTTTTTAAATTAACTTTTCAAATCCCTTTCTTACTTTATTCCTTTTTTCTTATCTTCGTCTTTTCTTTTTGTTATAAGAAGGACTTTATTTGAGCCCTTTTATTTTTATTTTTATTTTTCAAGTCCTCAAAGAATAAGAAAGAACGAGAGAGAAAGGTAATAGAGAGAAAAAATAAAAATAAATAAATTTAATTCTATTTTAAAGAAAAAAAAGAAGAATCGAAAAGGACCTAAATGGTTTTTTTTAAAAGTTAAAACTGAGAATAAAAGTATCAAAAAAAGGATAGAGACGCAGGACCTACAAGAAAGACAAACAAGAAGGAATAAGTAAATGAGAGGTTTTTTTCTAAGAATCCAACAGGACACTGTGTAAATGTAAAAGAATCCTTCTAGAGGTGAAGGTTGTTTTTTGAAGCTCAGACTAAGAGAAAGGGATAAACAGGAGAAAGGAGGCGTGGTCTAAGAAGTAAAGAAGAACAGAGAAGAATCAAGAAGAAAGAGGAAAGAAGAAGATTGTATAAAAAGCCTCTTGTAGGTGGGGTTTATACAAGACAAGATAGAGTAGGGGAAATGTACAGTTACTCTACTAGGGGGACATTGCCCCCCTGGTGTTGTGAGTCTGTAGGCATCCTCTATCTCTTTCAAACCCATCCCATTATCTAAACATTTCTCTTATATAACGCATTTTCTTCTTATCTTTTAAATTATTAACTCAGTAACTATGAAGGGATGCTACCAGTTTGTGGTTAAACACACCTGGTAGCGGTAAGTTCATGCGGAAAATTATAATTTTAAGAATATTACTACAAAATATATATTTATGGATTTTATAAAATATTTTTTATTAGACCCACTACTCGCTTCGCTCGCCAACCTCCTGAAGGCGGCCGCTGTGTGGCCACTACTCATAGAATTCACTGCTTGGGGGTGCTATGCACCCCCAGTGCATTAGGTTATAATATAGCTTATGAATTTAAAGACAATAGTAATTTATGATGGAATGAATACATTACCGTTTAACGACAACCCTACACAACGGCGGCGACACATAGAGACGCAGGGCAAGGCTGTTTTTTCAACAGTAGCAGGGCTTGTAGTGAGAGTGAGTCACTGAAAGTCACTTATTTTAACGAGAGTCACTTTTTTGTCTCTTATTTAAAAAAAAAGTCACTGAAAGTCACTTATTTGGGCTTACAAGGATAAACTTTTTTAATTGTTGTTTTTTAAATACAAAACATATATTTTATCTATTTTTGAAAAGGGATTTTGTTAGCTCAAGACATTTTTTTACTATGAATTTTATTTTAGGCCTACTTTGAACTGTGAATGATAAAGTTTGTAACAGTTGCACTAGATTCAGCTGGGTGTGTTGTTTTATCGTCAATATTAAGAAGATGGATGAAAAAAGAATATAAAGATGAAAAGAATATTTTATTCAGCCTGATTGTTATTACTTTTTCTCACAACCTATAGTAGGAAAAGTATTGTTTTCACCAGAAACTTTTTTTTTCGAGATTTCAACGGAATTATCCGTTTTGGGTGTTTTTAAGACCTCCTGAGTGGTTTTCAGCATGACGTCTGTATGTATTTATTTGTGTATGTATGTATGTATGTATGTATGTGCGTCTGTATGTTATCATCGTAGCGCCCAAGGTATTTAACCTAGAGTTGAAACTTGGCAGAAAATCAGTCTTAACCTGTAGTGATGCCGCCCGGAAAATCAACATTTTCCGCCATCTTGAACGCAGTTTGCTGAGTCAGGAAAAATTTTAAAAAATCATAATAAATCGAAAATGGTCCTGATCGAGTTGAAATTTGGCACGAATACGAATGTACCTCTCTGTATGACAAACAAGCCCACCAAATTCCATTTTGAGGTTATCAATATTTGAATTTATAAGCTTTGACGGTTAATAATACCGAAAGTATAAATACGTTTTTGACTTATAGCATATCGTTGGAACCGGAAAAAATTAAGGAACAAATATAAAAAAAACCTGATGAAATTCCATTAATTAGTTTAAAAGTTATAAGCGAATATAATTATTTATTAGTGCGATCATTTTGGTGACGTCAAAGTTTGTTTACATCTGTCAAAATACCGCCAAACTTCAAATAATTAAATGAAATATATTAAAAATAATTTTTTTTTTTGTTGAAGAATGATGATAAAATCAGTTAGTTCAAAACGGTCACCCATCCAAGTACATACTACGTCCAATGCTGCTTCCTCCTGCTGCGAAGCAGCAGCGCAGCAGGAGGGCCCACTTTGGTGGCCTCCAAAGTGAGGAAAAGTTCCGAGGTACCCCGTACCCGATTTTTTTTTTTTTTCGTTCAGTTATGGTACTCAAAATCAAATGGACAAAAAACCGTTCTAAAATTTTTATATTTGCATTTTTTTTAATAGTGCTAAACAACAAAAAGTAACTAAAATATTTTTTTTTTACTTGAAATTAAGTCACTTAAATTCACTTATTTGGGGAAAACAGGTCACTTATTTTGAAAAAATAGTCACTAAAGTCACTTAATTTTGAGGAAAATCTGCTACAAGCCCTGCAGTAGAAATATACTGCTGTTGTCAAATTGAAAATCCAGATCCACAAGTGTCAGGTGCAGTGCTTACTGCCTTGCTCTGCTGTCTCCATTTGCGTGGTTTCGTATATTTGCCCTGCTCTGCATTGCCTGCTACTCACTCAATGTGCGACCGGATTATAAGATTTATCCCTCAGCAACAGTATTCGTTATTAGACTATGTCCTTCCATACTCCCTATAAAATAACAAAGACGGAAAAAACGTCCAAATCAGATTAAAATTCTTATGTTATATCGTTTTTTTTGGATAAAAATCGGTCCGAGACAACTCAGACAAAATTTCTCATAAACGAGTTCATTAAAAATTACTTAGCCCGGTGTTTTCTATTTATTAGTTTTAGAGTTTTCGACGGTACATTTAATTATTATTAAACATTTATCAGTCATAAAAATAACCTCTCCACGTGAGAATCTAACCCGGCCTCTCTCCGTCCGCGTTTAAAGCAATTTTCTCAGGAAATAGATTTTTCTCGGGGAAAAGGCTTATATCGTTAGATTCCTATTTAAATGGACTACATTTTATACTTTTTTAATACAAATCGTTGGAACCGTTTCTGAGAAATATCTTTTTTCTTTTCTTTCAGAGTTTTTTCAGAGAGGAGGTAGCTCCCCAAATTTGGATCTAAAATTCATTTCTTGATTTCGCCTCGGGGTAAGATTTTGATTAATATGTATGCCAAATTTCGTCAAAATCGACCCAGTGTAATTTAGGCTCCAGGCGTCTGCACAGACAGACGACAGAAAGAAATTTTTTAAAAACGCCTTTTTTGGACTCAGGGGACCTCAGAACGTGTAAGCTCAACAAAATCTCAAAATATAATTTTCGCACCATCACAATACTTTATCTTTATTTGAGAAAGTGAAAATTACGATTTAACGTAATAATTAAACTTCGTTGATTTCAGAATTATAAATAAAACAACCATTAAAACAGTATAATGGAAAAAAAAAAAAAAAAAAAATCGCCCAAATCAGAATCAAATTCTTAAACTTATGTCGTTTTTTTTTAATAAAAAATACGTAGTTATTACTTGTATTCGAACCTGTGAACTTTAAGCCCAAAGTCGAATGCTCACTGAGCTTAGGCATTAAGTTGATTGACGCCACAATTTGATCATTTGTAATAAATTATATTATTTTATTTGAAAGATAAACTCGTATTTTAACATGTAACTTTGCGAATTTTCATTCGATTTACATAACATTTTTTCCATTCGACTTGTCTTTGATATGTTGTTTAAACAGATTAAAAAAACTGTCCCCGCTGATTTTTTTTTACCATAATTAAAGAAAAAAGTAAAAATTGGAAAATTTCAGTCAACTTTTGAATGCGATTTGAAAGAAAAACGTGGTTAGTCTCATATTTTTAATAAAATCTTCGTTTTTAAAAACATATCATTAATCAGGAAAATTGGAAGCTTATATTAACTGTAAAAAGCAGTGAGAAGTAAACACGATATGTTAAAAAAAACCGCTGAGTATTATTTCAGATATCTCCTTCCCTTACCTACCAAATAAAGGTGGATAACTCTAACTAACATAGTTAAGTCTACCCTTCTCTTTTGTATATATATACTAATTCATTCTTACTAATTGTTCTTTTGTATATACTTTTTGTTGCATTCTGAACTCGAGTATTTAGGATTTACGGGGCAATAATAATCATTACCTATGCAAAATACCTTGACGAAAAATAATTTGCTATACAATTTGACTAGACATAATTTATTTTTGTGTTTTCGGTCATTTGTGACAGCCATTTTGAAATTAATGTCATTATATGTATTCTTTCTCTCTCTACTCATCAAGAGTTTTAAAATTATATGGAATATGCCATGTAAGCTTAAACGTTTTTATCAACACCCTCATTTCGGCCACATTTGCTTTTTTAAGTCGTCAGCCATATTGAAAATAATATTAAGTGTGAATTTTTAATAGTTACACATTTTTTTTTGCTACTCTTCAAAACCTTTTAATTAATATATAACATGCCATGCTAACTGAAAAACTTTATGTTTAGTCGTCCGCCATAATGTGAAATATCCAATAACTATTCAATTGTCACAAATGAATAATTGAGATGCACCTGTGTGCCGAATTTTGTTCAAATCGGTCATTTTTCACGCCAATTATCGTGTGACAAACGACTAAGACTCAATCAGACTTTTCAAAGCCTAAGTTTCTGAAATGAAGAACTCAATACGCTCGTTCTAAAACCTTTTTTAAATAATATAGAGAGATATTAATATTCTGAGACTGCCAATCTCCTCTATCATGCTTAAAACAATGTGGAGCTATTTGAGTGTTAAGGTACGTTTTTATTTATCTGGGGGCACGGCAGTGCCCCTGGCCAAGGCAAGCACAGCCATACCGTCCATTGCTGGAACCATCTCAAGGCATTTTGGACCCCCTCTATTATCTTATTAAAAATACTTAGATATGAAAATACTCTGCCAATTAGTGGTGCACAGGCCAGGATTTTAAGTGAATGGCGCCCTGGGCTGCTCTCAGCTTTGCCCCCCCCCCCCCCCCCCCAACATGAGTATTTATCAACTTATTCCCTAATTATTAAGAAAGATTCTTAAAATACATTCCATATAAAATAGTCCAGTTAATGCATAAAATAAATTGGTTCTGTGTGAAGAATTCCATTCTTATTTTTTCTAGAGCCCAGCGTGCTGTCTGCTGGGATTTGCATATTTTTTTCATATTTTTAGTAACAACAGATAGTTTTACGGGAAGGGGGGACAAAATGGCATGGAAAATTAAACACTTTCCACATGTGCTATATATTTTAGTAATCTACTCTTCAATACCTATAAAAAAAAACCCACTAAAAAAAAAAGTTTTCCCGTGACAGGAAAGCTGATAATTTTGCACCATCTTTATTACTAGAAAGTTTCATCTCTTTTGATTTAAAATTTATTGGAACCATACAGAGTGACAGACAGATAAAGGAACGAAATTATAAGGGGTTCCTTTTTTTGGGTTTTACCCTAAAAATAAGTAAATTAATATAGTAGTGTATTATTTTATTAAAAAATAGAAAAAGGCAGAGAATAATAGTAGTTTTGGGTCAACACTGCATGGTATAAATAGTGGTATAGCAGTAACCAGATCAATGGTGATCAAGCATTAGTAGATTGAGAGCCAATCACGGCATATGACATTTTTATTTTCACGAGTTAGGAAAAGTGCAATCTTCGCTGTCTTCAGAATGCGGTGTAGACAAGGATCTTGAGCATATTATCCAAAAAAAACTCCATTGTAATAAAATTATTCAACATCCTTTCACATATAAATCACTGTTGCGCATTAAACAGGAATGCATATACCAGTTAATATATACATGCGTATCACACATTAATATCAAAATTTACAAATATGAGAAGTAATTAAAAGAAAATAAATATAATAAATTATTAAATAGAAAATATTATTAAGTATTAGGTCCGAAAAAAACTATGTACATTATTTACTATAAGGCCATAAGGCCATTATTGGCATTGGATGTAAGGCCAATGAGTGACATTTTCCTTCAGAGTGGAAAACATTACAGTAGGGGCAGTAGGGAGACACAATATTAAACATAACACATTTTTTATTAATTGTTTGTAAAAAAAGTTGTCTTGGGAAATTTTGTGCCCCCAAAAATCTGGCGCCCTGGGCTATAGCCCAGTCAGCCCATTTTATAAATTGGGGCCTGGTGGTGCACATAGCTTCCTCGCGTCCTATTTCGTAAAATTTAATGATTATATACTTTTGAAAATTACTGTGGTCCAATATATTTAATTTTTCTCCCATCAAAATCCATATCACCAACCATCAAAATTTCATAAAAATGTGATAAGTACTTTTGAAGATATAAGTGTAAATAAATGTATGTTTGTGCACATGAAAGAGAAACCAACGGGCGCATAAGGTTGAAACTTATATGGGACCAACAGTGGCCTACAAAATTATGTCCTACCATCCAAATTTCAATAAATTCGGACGAGTAGTTTTTGAGATATGTTGACGGACATACAGACACGGAACTAAAAATGTTCCCTCATGTCTGAAACGGATTTCAGTCTTGGAATTTTTGAAATCGGAGACATAAAATATTTTCGTTCTTCAGAACAATTACATAGCTTCTATTACCTTTGGTGGCTCGGAAGCAAAATTAATTTTAAGGTAAATTCATGACAACCTGAACCAGAAATAAAAATTTCTCACCGCTACCTATATTGGTTTATAAGATATATAAGCCTTAAGTTTTGTTATTATGTGATATCTATTGACCCATCATAATTCTAAGGCACTTCTAGCAATCCTAGAAACTTGAAATTTTGTATATATGTAGAGTTTAATGTACAGATAAAGGAAATATGTCAAAATCCGAAAAATATGGTTCTTTGCCCCTCTCAAGGCTAATAGAAATGTCGGCTATGCAAAATTAAAAAAAAAATGTAACTTGCGCTACTAGCGCTCTCTAGTAGAGATTTTCGAAACTAAAGTATTATTTTTCTTTCATTAATAGAATTTTATATTGGAATAAGAGCGATTGATCTTTATTGTATAATATTGAGCTCCAAGAAAGTAAACATACACCAAATAATTGTTTAGTTCAATTAGAACACCCCACACGTTACATACATTGCCATTTTGTCTTTTCATTTCAAACCCCTTCTTCTAAACGATGATAATTATTTTCTGTTACTATTTATTTCCTATTATGTCCTTTCCTTATCTTTTCTATCTCATCTTATATAATATGTACATATTATGTGTTCAAAAAGAACAAGAGGCTAAGAAACGAAAATTACTTTAAAAAAGAAGTGAAATCCCAACAAAAACACTTGTGTAAAAAAAATAAGCCAAGTCTTGTGTACAACGTTGTGAGATCATTGGTTTAGCCAAGTCTCTCCCTGTCCAAGTAAGTTTCTACTAGGTCTAATACATCCAGTACAAGTAAGGGATGCTGTTTTTCTGTCGCCCTCTCTATTCTTTGTCCCTCTCCAACTCAAACTTTTCTTTCCCAAATCACTTTACACGTTTAAATTTAAAAACCTTTTTGGACTTGGAAATTACACAGCATGAGGATACAAAGTTGTATATGTCACTATATAACATTTTATTTTTTAAAAAATTATAATATATTCCATAGGAAAAATATAAATTAAATATCAACTGTTACCCATTTGTTCTGAGTAATTGCTAAGTCAGAAAAGTTTTTTAAATTTAAATGTGTAGAGTGATTTGGGAAAGAAAAGTTAAAGTTTGTGAGGGATAAAGAATGGAGAGGGGGGACAGAAAAACAACATCCCTGACTTGTTCTGGATGTATTAGACCTAGTAGAACTTACTTGGACAGGGGGAGACTTGGCTAAACTAATGATCTCACAACGTTTTACGTGAGATTTGGTTGGGATTTTAATTTTACTTAAATAACTTAGTAAATAGGCTTCCGCGGCTGGGGTTAATCATACACTAAAATAGTTTGGTTTTTCTGCAACTATGTCAGTCACTGATGTGGTATATTTAAAATGTGAAATATTTCCCTGGTATCAATAAATAAATAAATTTGAATCCTTTAACATAAATTTATCTGGGCCTCAAATTTTAACCCAGAATTTTATGGTAGAAGTTTAAATTTTACAAAAAGAATAATTTTTTGTTAGTGGGTTGACGAGGCTTATACAAGTTTTTATCACTGCATTCAAAAGTGATCAACTATGACAAAAAGAATACTTAGTATATAATACTTACTAGAAATAATTATTAAAGCACAATTTTCAAGTAAAATACTTCCTTTCCTTTTCTTTATTATTACAAAAAAAAAAAAAAAAATAAAATATATATATAACTTTTTTTTATTAATTTCCTCGACACAATCAGAGATTAAAAAAAAACACACTTAAAAAAATAATAAAATAAATAAATAAAGTCTTTTACATAATGATCATAGTATAATTCAATATTTAAATTAAAAATGTTCTCTGTATTTATTTTATTTTTTTAAATTCTCAGTAACTTTTATCAATCAATGTTTCTTTCCGTTTATTTATTTTTTAAATTTTTTATTTTCATTTGTTTTTTCAAAATCTACAACATATTGGTGTTGCACACAATATGGTGGTGATAAGGTGGGCACAATAGAATGACTAGTATTTCATTTTTATTTTTCAAATTTACTCCTTTTTTTAATAAATTATTTTACTTCTTTTAATCTAATAAATTTAAGAAATGTGCATATATTTCTTTTTATTATAAGTAAATAAATTGAAGATACAATAATAAATGAGAAATTAGTACTTAAAGATTAATTAATGTAATATGAATGGACTATTGTATGAAAGGAGGTAACATTAAAAATAATTTAAAGAAATTCATAAATGTAAAACCTAGTACACACAGGGATTCTTTGTTCAGATTCATTGCTGTGCATTCAGAGTCAGAGAATTCATATCACATAGCACTCAAATATTCAGCACTAGGACATGCCTGATTAAAAATTCATTGTTGCAGACTCAGCCAGGATGCAAGCCGGGATTCAACCCTGCTACAATGAATCTGAACAAAGAATCTGCGACAGTGAATCTGCGATAGTGAATCTTAACAAAGCATCCCAGTGTGGACTGAGCTTAAGAATTATATCTTTTTTCATGGGTGTTGTCTCTTTATTTTATTTAATGAGAATTTCTGTTGTTATCTACCTCAAATGGGTTTCTTTTCAGGAATAATTTTAGAAGATTTAAAATTATGTGTAATATCTAATAGTTATTTTTTTTTCAAATAAGACACATTTAAAGATGCATAGAAAAACTCAAAAGGTTAATGGATACATAGTTTCAAAAATTAAATTCTTCAAGGTGTATTCCATTTTTTTCTGTAAAAAAAATTCCAAACATATTTTGTGATTAAATAAAATGTTTGCTAGGTATTTTTAAAAAAATATACCTTCTGTTTATTTATATATTTTTTAAATATGCACATAACTTGGTATTATTAGTATTTATATCAATTGTTTTGTTTTTTTGATAATTTTAACTCGTACAAAAAGTAATATTTGAGTTGATGATTATTTTTTTATTTTATAATAATACAAAAGAAAAAATATAATAAACAGTTTACAACTATATTAAACAGCGTATTAATGAAGAAAGTGTGGAAATTTTTTTATTTCTAAAATTACATTACCTTGAAAGAAAATTTAATAAAACGAAATAGGCTTATAGATTATTTTAAGAATTTCAGATTGTACATTGCGTTTATAAAAATAAAAGATCAACCGGTCAAATGAATTTTAAAAACGACACAAAATATAAGATAAATTATTGTATCAATTAGGTACATTAAGAGTAAAAATAGACTGAATTAACAAAACTTTTACTAACAATCTCAATTTCTTTCTCATCTCCGTTAATACAAATTCCATTTTGTTTCCATATCAAAATGTTCCTTGAAAATCTAAAATGACTTTCCTTTTATGTATTTCAGTCTTTATTTAATACACGATTAAAGTTATTTACTAGAAAAAAAGTTATTAAAGGAAAATATTTGTTCAAAAATGAGAAATTACAACAAAATTCTCTAAAAGTTTAATGAATATAATAAGGAATTAGCACAAATTGAAAATTATTAAATAGTTCTGACTCTTCAAGAGTTTACGCATTTATGGGTTTAGGTTAAGATGTTTTGTACCCAATACTAAGGTCATCTTTGAAGGTGTACATGATATTACTAGAACAACTCTGTTGGTCAGATGGTGTAAAATGAAAACTGGTTTTCATAATTTTACAGAAGAGCAAATTTAAAGATTCATAGTTGTGAAAAATCATAATATAAACAAAATCATAAATAAACTGCCACTGACTATATCTTTTGAATAACTGGCCCAAGAGATATCATACTTATCCATCACACTATCAATATAATAACTATTTTTGGAAAAAAAAAATGCCTTTTTTTTATCAATTCAAACTTGGTCAGAGGACAAAAAATTACAACTGGTTTTCATAATTTTATAGGAGAGCAAATTTAAAGTTTGCATAGTTGTGAAAAATCATAACATTCTGTATCTATTAAAAAACTGCCACTGACTTTATCTTTTGAACAACTGGCCCAAGAGATATCATACTTATCCATCACACTATCAATGTAATAACTCATTTTTGGAAAAAAAAATTGCCTTTATTTACGATTGATACAAAATATAAACATTTTATCTCTGTTGTAGAAGATGTGTAGAAAGTGATTCTTTTCATAGTTGTATTCATTGCGCATGCGAATTTCTTAATCCTTTTTTATTTCCGCTCTAGTGCGGAAATAAAGAAGAATTTTTCACCTTATCGCACGATTATCGTGTTTATTTACATTTAACGAAACAAATTTGCTGTTTGTTTAATTAAAGTAAATGTTTTTTTCTGTATTTATTATTAAAATCCAACAATTGTATATAAAGTATGGTACGCAACTCATGCGAAAACTGCATTTTGCTTTGCTCACGTTGTTTTACAACCCTTGCTATCGGTGCAACTCCACACTCGTATGCAAAATGCTACTTTCCACACTAGACGCGTTGTGCACTATTTGTTTTATCAATTCAAACCACATTCAGTGGACCATGACTCTATTGGTGCAGATCCTGATGTTCCACTCTCAGGGGTCATTTTTAGAGGAATATATGTTTCTCAATGAACAATATCTACTCATCGTTTACACTTATCTAAGATACTTCTGGCATCAGGAGCAAAACATCTACAAGAATTTGTTCTTAATTAGGTTGTTTTCCTCACTTTCTTCTATACATTAAAGGCTACATTCATATTTATAAATAAAAATTAAATTAATTACAATAAATTAAAAAAAAAATCAATTCACAATTAATTTTCCCCCATTTTTTTTAAATTAGTTTATTTTTTTATATCAAATAACTTATAAATATTAATCCCATTATATATAATAATTATATACAAGTTCCAGTGCTTACAAATTACAATAATACAGTTTTTTTCTTTTTTATGTATAATATTTTTATCTAGTTTACAACAATCTTTTCTCTTAACAGTTTTTTTTATTCACTTTTTTTTATAAAAAATTATTTTAATTTGCAAGGCAGAATATTGTGTATTAAAACGCATTTTTTTTTTGTCATTCATTTAAATTTTTTTTATTGAACTATGGGAAGAAAATCTAATATTAATTTCTTTTTCTTTTTCTTTCCTAGAGCAGAACATAAATTATAAAAGAACCCCAACTTGCTTTTTTCAAAAACCTTAGTTAATAAGTTTTTATATTCAGAAAATATATGAGTTTTATAAATACAACAACAAAAATTATTTAATGGTTCAATACAGCTCTAGAATGAAAAGGGGGAAAATAAAATATAATATTTAAGCATAAACTGACTTTTATTTTTCCGTCCTAAGACATCCGATCCTTCAAGTAAGTAATTGCTGAAGAGGAATAGATTACTTTTAAACCAAGATCTTGTAATCGCTGGTTCAAGACACCAAAATGTTTCTCCATAACTGTAGTAATGAGAGATCACTTCCATCTAGCTGGTATATTCCCAGTCCCAGATCCATTTAGATCTAAGTCAATGAATCCTCAGGAGGCATGAAGTGGACTTATGATAATGACGGGGGATGTAATCCTTCTTGATCTCAAATCTTCCATTGACAAACTTTGGATGCCGGTGCCAAATAGAAACGTGAAATTATCAATTTTGAGTTATCACTACCACTCTAGTTTCTTTTATATAGTCCTTATTGTGGGATTACTCTTGTAATTCTACTGTGTTTTTACACAGTTAAACGTGTGGTGTCCACTGAACTCCAATCATTTCTTAAAAACCTTTGATAAATATGATTAATAAAATCCTCTAGGAGTATGTTATGTGATGTATTAGAACTTAATAACTGATGTGGTCTATTTTATTTGTCCCTTTTATAAATTATTCGTAGTATTTATGTGTAGTAATTGAAGGGTTTTTGAAGGAACCCTTCAACTACCCACACAAATGCTACAAATTAATAACTGATAATTTAGCATTGAAGGCACAAATAAGAAATGTATACAAATTAAAAAATAAACATGTGTACAATATAAAACGATAAAAATAAATAAATGAATTACAAGCAAGTTGGGGTTAGGCTGTCTATAAAAATGTTGACAAAAAAAAAACCCTAATTCAAATTTAAGCCGCATTTTCTTTTTAGTTTACAAATTTTAAATTTTCTCTTCTATTGTATTATTTTATTTATAAATCTAATTTATAACCTGTATCTTTGGCATCGATTGTCACCATATACAGCGATAAAAAGGAAGTTTTGATTTTCGTATATTTAAACATTTCTTTTTTTTTATTTTATTTAACTATATGTTCCATAAGTTTATCATTATTTGTAAAAAATAAATATTATTTACACTAACTGTGTGCTAATCAGTGATATTTTAGGCATTTAGAAACTTTATTTTTATTTTTTTATTTTGTTTGGATTTTTTTCCCTCATTATTTTTGTTTAAATTTGTTTTTATATTAATATTAACTAACCCTAGAGGCCAAATGGTGCTATTTTAACATTACGTCTAATTTTTCTTCTCTTTTTTCTTTATAAAAATCTTTTCTATCATTACATTATTTAATGGACCATGTTTAAGGAAAGTAAATGTACTAATAATCAAATAAAGTAGGAGATTAAATTAAGAAAAAATCATGTAGAGTTTGGAATTTTACTGAACCACATCATCTAATGTAAAATAATCATTTTCCTGAGTTAAAACTTCTAGGTTCTTGACACACATTTGGGTTCGTTATGATACTTTGATATTTATTATCATTATTGGTTAAAAATACATATTAATTCATTGATAGAATTTTAAATATGTGAGCTAAAGGAAAGCACACAAATAATAATTCTTTAATTTAATCAGATTTGCCAATCGGTTTTTTGGATTTAAGTTGGGAGCAGAATTATCATTGGTCAATAAGAGATGAGAATATATATAAAAAATAGAATAATTGTAGATAAACTCAATGTCCAATTTCAAGCTATTAACCAAAAGTTAAAAGTAATGGTGATAGACATAATCCAAATGTATAAGAACATTATCTTTTCTTATGAAGACTTGATGAACCTTATTGAGTGAAAGCAGGTGTTATTATTATACAATAATGTTACTTTTGAAGGAAAGATATCTTTGATTAGGTATTTCTAATCTAGGGGCTTAATTGTCCATGTATACAATTTTGGACTATTTCTTATAATTCTCATTTTAATAAATTAGATTTCTACTCCAGTACCTTAAAAGGGACAGCTCCTCTCCCTGTTAATAATGCTTTCACAAGTAGCCCTTTTGTAATTTTTCTTTCACAAGTAGCCCTTATTGTAATTATGCTTTCACAAGTAGCCCTGAGTTTAATTTTTCTTTCACAAGTAGCCCTTATTGTAATTATGCTTTCACAAGTAGCCCTGAGTTTAATTTTGCTTCTCAAGTAGCCCTTATTGTAATTATGCTTTCACAAGTAGCTCTGAGTTTAATTTTGCTTCTCAAGTAGCCTTAATTGTGATTATGCTTTCACAAGTAGTCCTGAGTTGAATTATGCTTTCATAAGTAGCCGCAAGTGTAATTATGCTTACACAAGTAGCCCTGAATGTAAATATGCCTTCACAACTAGAAAAAAATTTCCTTTGTATGAAAAAATCCTGTATATATGATTTGAAATTAGATTCTACAATTATATTCTCTTAGTTCATACTTACAAATAAAAAAATATGATTTAAAAAAAATTTAAATGAAATAGTGAACTATTTTATTTATTTTTCTTTAATGAACTGATATTTTTACTATTTATTTATCTACCTTTCCATTAAACATGGTCACAACCATATTTAAATTGGAAAAAGGGGTGGGATTACAATAATTTACAACAACCCCAAAAATATATCACTGGTTTCACTATATACAAACTAGTGTGTGGGGAGGGAAGGGGGAATAAAAAAAATGTCAAAAATTAAAATTACAAAATACAGAAATATACATTATCGTAGCAAATCTTTTCTTATTGCCTATATCGCTACAATGTACAATTTTTTTTTTCCGTAAACATTAATTTCATTGACTAAGAATTTACTTTTATATATAATTTATCAGGCAATAAAGTACATCTTCAAATTTGTGCTTCAATTTAATTTTTTTAATTTATTTCAATTTTTTTATATATAAATTTAATATTACTCCTAATGCATTTAATGTAAGGCTATTTACAATATTTTTTAAATATATTTATATAAATACGAAATAGCACTTCTTTGAAAAAAATACTGCTAGACTTCCGCAAGGAATTTGTTTTATTATTATTATTGTTTTTAGCGTTGCATCGATTAATACAATATTTGTTACAAAATAAAAATAAATTTAAAAATGTAGAAATAATTTTAATATATTATATTTCTATATTTTTTTTACATGACTTTAAAAATAAAATTATATGATTAAAAAAATAAATATTTCCAAATAATCATGGGAAATAAAGGGTTTTTAATATCTTGAACTTATTAGTACAAAAATTGAAGATATAACTTAGGCCAGAGTTTTCGAGGATTTATAATTAATATCGAGGTTTTGTTAGACTCTTTGGTATTGTCCCTTTTGAAGGTAGTTCAATTTTTGTAAATTGAGATTGTCTTTGATTCAATCATAAAAGCTTAGAGTTTTAGCTTCTATTCTAAATTTTAAGCCAAATCTTGTTTGACATCGTGTAATTTCACAAATACTTGTTTTAAATGTAAACATTATCAGGTGGAACTTTAGGATATATGCTGGACAGAGGAGTGAACATGACAAACCAACTTGTTCTATTTGTCCCAGTGTAAACTCTTTTTCTTGGCAGCTACTGATACAATATTTTACAAATTATATTGTTGAATTTAACAGTATTTTTAATGCTCCAGTTCTTATTATTAAGAACGTGAAAGATAATTTATGATTGTCAATTTGCCTTACTGCTGTTAAAAATGTCAATTACTCACAATAATTCTATGAGCTTTAGTTGTAACTGTCTAAATTTTACACCATTTTGGCACTTCTTTACTTTAGCACCCCTCCTTGGTTCTAAACTGTAGTCTGTCCTACAAAAGTCTCAAAGGTTTGTGTTTTAGTCTCTCCAAGACATTGAGACTCCTGGGGCAGTTTTATTACACTATTTGAAGATTGAGTGTTAAGAAGAAGACTAAATCTTATACAGAAATCTGTAGGACAATGAGTGCTACAGTTTTCTTAGCGTATATTTAATATTCGTTTGTCTTATAGTTAATTAGACTAAGGGATAATATCACATTTATTTTGATTCATTATTTATTTACACAAGTGTGACATTCCTTTGTCCCAAGCAGGGCCGGATTTTCAATGTTTGGGCCCCCCCGCGAAAAACTCCAATGGGCCCCCAACCTACACAGGCCAGGTCCTATTCGGAAGGGGAGGGGGGGAGGGAGTTTACTGGTTAGTGCACCGTAGGGTGGAAGTACTAGTCCTACACTATCGTTGAGCCTCGTGATGGCCAAAGAAAGTAAGAAAACTACACACCACACGCACCGCATTCATTCTTCATCTCAAATTCGCTTTTGAACTACCTCGCCAAAATAAGAAAGATGTAATTGTCTAAAAAAAAAGTGCTTATTCCTAATTAGGTCTTCGGAGTATTAATAATTCCAAAGTCAACCTATTTTTTGCTATATTTCTCCTCCTTTGAGGCATCTTCAGGCCTAAAAGAAGATTTTTTATTTTTTATACAATCTAGATTAACTACGTATACATTACACATTACGACATTATCTTTATACAACATATTGACATAACTTTTAACAATTTCACCTTAAACATTACTTGATTTATTTTCTTTCCTGACTATTCTCCTGCAAGGAAAGAAAATAACTAAGAAAATAAATTAAGTTATGTTTTAGGAGATTTTGTTAAAGGTTAG
Organism: Gerris lacustris; assembly: GCA_951217055.1. Classification (NCBI taxonomy): domain Eukaryota; kingdom Metazoa; phylum Arthropoda; class Insecta; order Hemiptera; family Gerridae; genus Gerris; species Gerris lacustris. The sequence continues at coordinate 22,144,549 of OX578280.1, forward strand.
TCTACTGTCATATGTTAATTTTTCATATTTATTGGAACTAAGTTCCTTATGGCACGTTACAGCGCCTGGATCCCCGGAGTGAATCCGAAAAAAACACCGTCACAAAACTGAAATCGACCCATGACGATAACTTGAGCCAATGTTGACCGATGTGGAAGACATGTTTATTTTAGCAACGCTCGCGTATACGTTCAAATGTAAAATTGAAATTTTTGTACGGGACAAATTATAACTTATTCTATTCAATGAGACATACAACTTTTATAATTTTTTGTTTGTTTTCACCGATACTGCTATGAAGTGTTAATGATCGCTAAATTTATTAAAGCGGACCTAAACGTTTAAAATAAATAAAACTAAGTTTTAACCGATATCTTTCGTTCTAAGTTCTAACGTAACGATTTTTATAAAACGTCATACACAAAGTAAAGTAATAATCTTTTCTAACTCCGCCATGTATAAGAAGTTAGCACCGTATACTTAGTAGTGTGATTTTATAATTTGTATATTTAATAAAAAGCGTAAGGAACTTCGTTCCTAACGGGTGTCCTGCGACGCCACACGTATTTTTTAATAAAAGTGTTACATTTTGTTTAAAAATTGTGTCAACATGTTATATAAAGATGTAAGTTAAAATTTAATGTAGATATAAGAAATAAAATTTTAAAAATCTTTTAGGTCTGAAGATGCCTCAAAGGAGGTGCAATATAGCCAAAAACGGATTGACTTAGGAGTTATAAATGCCCTAAAGACCTAAATAAGAATAATAAGCATAGTATAGAAATGAAGGGTAATATACTGCGAATATACGAGTATTTATATGTATCTCACAAATAAATAAAAATGCAGAGCTGATTTAGTTATTATGTATAATGACCAGATATATTATATATCAGGGCCGCTGAGAGGATTTCCGGGCTCCGGGGCAAGTTAGCATCTAGACCCCTTTAAACAAACAACGGCTGGGGGTCCGGTGGAGGATTTTTTAAAATTTAAGGGCAAAAAGATGAGTTTTAAGGATTTCTGAGGGCAAGTTTGTCCTTACAGCAAAAGAGGTTTGGCGCGGGGACGAATTTTGAAGTTTAACTAAGGTGGGATAAAAAACACAAATAATAAAAATTTTGTAGCTGGCAAGTTTAAAAATTGCAATAATAGGTAAAAAATGTAAAATGTATTAATATCAGTTAATATGATTTGTCAGTCAGTTTCTCTCCTTTCAATTAGCATTGACCATATTGAATAAGGTAAAAAATCACAAAATCTAAGTAACTAAATGAAACAAAAAAAATCAAACTTCCATACTCATGACACGTTTAGAAGAATTTTAAGTTCATCACAATCAGTGGCGTACCTAGGGCAGTGGACTCCTCGCCAAAAAAAATTGAATAAGCAAAAAGCTGAGATGATAAGCAAAAAAATAGAAACATTTGCGCTCAGCACTCAATGGGGCCCCCTGACAAAGGTATATGAGTATAACTCCAGTTTAGATTTAATTATACTCTAAAGGGGCCCCTATCAACATTGCGGTACAAAGATTGTGGTTCCATTTTTTTTTTATTTGGCCCTCTGGAACCGGGGACGTGCCCACAATTCGAGCCCATAGCTACGCCACTGATCACAATACCCTTCTTACCTTTTTATTTTGTAAAAAAAACCTTTTTCAACATCTCTGACTGGGCCCCCCCGGACCGTGGGCCCCCCCGCACCGCGGGGGCTGGCGGTAGCTATATCCGGCCCTGGTCCCAAGGTATGTTGGACTAAATATCCCTTTGTCTTAATAGTAATTTAGACTAAGGAATATATACTACTCTGTATATGTTCCTTTGTCTAAATAACTATTAAGACAAAAAGATATAGGGGGGTGCTTAAGTAAAGAAGAACAATAATTTTTGACACTATTATATTATTGACAGATTAAATTATCATTGTACTAGTTACACAGTTTTGATAGTTTCCCAATTCTTTTTGCAAACTTAAGGGTTCATTTTTTGAAAGGAAAATTTAAATGGATCATCATTGAACAAGCCAATTACTGATTATACAAGAACAATTATCTCATTCTATAGTGAGAACGAACTTGCAAAAGGGAAGAAATAACTTGTTTGCTATTTGTTTTTAATAACAATACTAATAAAATGTCAAAGAGTGTTTGATAAAAAATGACAAGTATTGGACAAAAACTACTTCAATGTTTCATCCGCTTTCTGTCAACAAATGAGTATGTTAACTAGAGAATACATTTTTAACGAACTGATCCAAAATATTTAACATGAAATGCAACTGAAAATATGTTATCTTTTTTGAATTTATTTTTTTAGGCAAAGGAACATCACCAAGTTTAGCTTTTTCAATGAAGACCTCCAGTTTTGAAAACATTGCAGGGCTCATGAGGGGAGTAATTAGTATTAGTATAAATATTGTGAGCAATATTCCTTAAGAATGTTCTTTTAGGTTCAAAACTTCTGGATTTTCACATTCACAGACATGGTTTGTGGATAAGAATAGGGGAGACAGTGAAAATGGATCGGACATATGCAGAAAGAAGAATTATGGCAATGAGGAAGAGATTTTTAGGAAGAGATTAGGCTAGAATTTGCCGGGAGTGAGACAGGAAGGAGAATCAAGACAAACTTGGTGAAGATCTGCCTCCACATAGGTATTTGAAGGGTACAAATCTGGAAAGTCAAAAGTACAGTCCTGGCCCATTTTAGGACAAAGAGGCAGTGGTTGATGCCTTAAATTCATGAGGGACCACAGAGATTAAGTAAGTAAGCATTAAGCATGGTCTCCTTTAGATCATCTATATTTATCACAACAAACTCACAACAACTACTCCGTAAAAGGAACAACACTTGGTGATCACTGATCGCAATGTATTTGGTAATAATGTATCTCAATAACGTTACTTTGTCTAAAGAATATTTTGAATAATGACCATAATCTCAGAAACAACCACATCTTATTTAAATCAGGATCAGTATTCTATGTTAACAAGATAGTATATATATCAACTCATAATTTTTTTTTCTTTTATTACTTCTATTGTATTAATTTTCTTACAACAAACATTTACAACATTCTTAAACAATTCAGAAACTTCTTACTTATTCAATTTACTTTAATTTTTATTAATCTGAAATAGGACCTTTTTATATTTATAATAATAATAATTAATTTGTTTAAATTGTAAGCTGTATATTGTCGTATTTAGAAGACCAAGAATCACAGTGTTACAGAGAATGAAGGCTAGCTATGGACTCATTATTAATAATAATATTATACACATTTATACTTTATTCAATTTTAAATTCCATTATATTTTTTTCAATTAAAAAAAAAACCTTTTAATTATTACAAATAAAATTAATTTAATATTTCAAGAAAAAAAAACATTCAAAGACTTTTTTTGACATTTATTAAAACAATTGTAAAGTAGTAGTGTTTTTAAAATTGTACACAATTTTATTAATCTAAAAATAATAATATGAGTAATGATTCAACTTTTCTAATAAGTACAGAACTTTTACTTATAACTTTTATTTATTAAAGAATCTTGAATAAGATCTCTGTTGATGTCATCCCAATGAATAAAAATAATTGCAATTGTGAACACCTTTTCATTTCAACAAAATATACCAGAATTTGTTGTTGTCCTTAGATTATCTAAGACAGTTAATGAAATATATTTTGTACATAAATTATGAAGGTCTAATTTATTTTTAACTTATTATAATAAAAATAAAGTATTCAAAAATGTTATTATTCGAAATGTTTCCACAAATAAATAAAATAAGAAATAATAAATAGATTTAATTTTTGTTCCAAACAACCACTATACATGAGCCCAAAAATAATTGATTAATTTTATAAATTATCAAATTCATTGCAACGTAAAGTTTAAAAAATAGTTATTTAATATTAATAATAAATAAAAGTATTATTATTTAATTCTTTTCCTCCAAACTTATTGTTTCATTTTTTTTCCTCAAAATTTATTTCTAATCAGTCTCAAAACCAGCTGACCAGTCCTTTTTTTGTTTTTCCAAGTATTTTTATTTATTTATTTTTAAATAAATTATTGTTGTAAATATTTTATTCTTAAAATTAGCGTTGGTAATCCCTCTTCCAATTTGTATAATATTTTTTCTTTTTGTTATTTCATTATTTTGTATTTTTAATGTTTTATTAATTTAATGTGGAAAATGATAATGAAAATAATAAATTAAATTATATTCAAAAGTACAAAAAAAACTTATAGCTACTTGTTGTTTATTTAATTTTGAACATTAAGGTAGCTTTCGCTTTTGAACAATGTGTCACATGCAACCAGTTTCATATTCAGTTTAAAAAATTGTTGCCGTTTCTTTTATCATCCCCAATCAGTACGCTTTTCTTTTATCAAGCCCCAATCAGTACGTGTTTCTATAATCAAGCACCAATCAATAGACGTTTCTTTTATAAAGCCCCAATCAATACATGTTTCTTTTATCAAGCCCCAATCAATACAACATTACATTACAGAGGGGTAGCAGTTGGGCAGAGTGGTAGGGATAAGGAACTACAGCCTCCCTAGAAATGTTGCCAAAATTATGTCTATTAATTAATAGTTGAAATTATGTTTACAGAATAACTTTTAAATCAATGTGCAATTTATTTACTGACATAGAATATATCTCAAAGAGCAAAATTGAAAGTTTATTGAAAAAACAGTATAACAGATATAATATTAAGATTATATTTTAAGAACAAGATATGTTAACAATAATAATACCCAAACCTGTCAAGAACTGACAGCTGTCTATATTACAGAAACATAGCCACTGATCCCTAGCACGAGCTCTGCTTAGAGTGCAGGGTAAAGGCTAGTCTTGTAAAAAAAATGTTAGATTTTTTTGTTCTCTGAATTATATTTACTATGAGCAAGATTGACAACAGACTTAAGTTCTTCTATTAGGTATGAGTTGCAAACCGGAGAGAAAAGAAGGAATTAAAATTATAGTAAAATGTCAACAAGAACAGTGGCGTAGCTAGACCATTGGGGGCCCCCCAGCAAGAAATATTTGGGGGCCCCTAGCCAAAGAAAATCAATGAGCAAAAAAAAAAAAAAAAAAACCTTTTGCCTTTAGGATTAGGGGCCCCCCTCGACGTTGGTACAAGGATAGTAATTCCAGTTATTTCGGGATTTGGGGGCCCCCTAGCTCTGGGGCCCCCCCGCAATGCGGGCCCGCGCGGGCCCATAGTTACGCCACTGAACAAGAATACATTGTAAACAAATAATATAAGTTAATAAATAAATATTTTTAAAAAAATACTTTAAAATAAAATTAATTTCAGAACTTATGAAATGGAAAAAATCAAAGGTACTTTCAGGTACACTCAAATTCAGCCGAGTTCAACTGGAACTTTGAGAGAAAGGTAAATATTTTGTAATGCCATCAGTATGTATAGTATATTTTTTAAAATTTGAAATGAATTACTGAGATTTATTAAAAAATTCTCAAAAACCCTACGCCAAATATTTACAAATTACGACATTTTGACAAAACTGTTTTTTGATAGTGGGCTTTTCCTCCAGCCTGTTAGAAAACAATGTAATATTATTGACACTAAATTTAAACTGTTTAAAGTTATGACATACTCTGATATTACCTCTAGAAAGAGGTCAAAAAATCAATTTTTGTAAAAATTTGACATGGTATAGTTTTACTTCTGACGTACAGAATTATGGTTAGTAATGAAATATGTAGTGTGAAGTTGTAAAATTACTAAATAATTAACAATGTTTAAAATATGATAGCTATTTGGAAAGAAACTCAAATAATCTTGCTGAATGGATAGTCAAATCACAAAATTGTTGTTTAACAATAAAACTGATTAAATTTTAATTTGTATGAGTAAGTTTTCCTCAGTAACTTTGTTTTCCTGTTCCTTTTATGAGCTGATCAGCACATCATTAGATTATTATAGGACGTGGGATCCGACCACTTTACTTATCTACTGATGTGATCATTAGAATGAAACAGATTTAATTTTAATTTGTATGAGTAAGTTTTCCTCAGTAACTTCGTTTTCCTGTTTCTTTTATGTGCTGATCTACACATTAGATTATTACAGGACGGGAAATCTGACCACTTTACTTATCTACTTAATGGGATCATTAGTATGAAACAGATTTAATTTTAATCTGTATGAGTAATTTTCCTCAGTAATTTTGTTTTCCTGTTCCTTTTATGCGCTGATCAACACATTCATTAGATTATTACAGGATGGGGGATCCGACCACTTTACTTATCTACTTGATGTGATCATTAGTATGAAATATGTCTTACTTATCTGGGATTTGAACTCACCATATATGTAGGCAATTAGACCTTGGTTTCAGGTGGATCAATTACATTGATCACTTAGCTATGCCTGTCCCCAATATCTTAGTCTTTTTAAGAATAAAATATATCTTATCATAAAAGATACTTTTTTTACCTGATATTTTTTGAAACGCACTCAGCATGTTTATATTTCAAATTACTTAAACAAAAACATGTTTATGTTTTTCACAAATTGTTCTTAAGTTTATTGTCAAACTAATTCATTTTAATCTTAAGATTTAATTCAGATTGAGTTTATCTTATAAAAAAAAAATTCCAAACTTATAAAGAAAGCATTATTATTTTTTAACCCTCTGTCCGAAACATGATTTACACTCCCAAGTTTCGGAACATCGGTATTTTTTACCTCCACCATATTTTTTCTACATTTTTAGGGTTATTATTTCATTTGATTTTCTTTATAAGACACCTATATTCTTTATAAATCGATGATTTGAATCATTTATTTTTCTAAATAAATGATCAATTTTCTTTATAAAAGACCTTTATAACTATCCATTTATAAAAATCATTGAAATGGCGGTCCAAATTATCATTAGAGTGCTGAAACAACAGTAAAAATTATGGGTTTTGTGATAGGACATCGGTAAAAATTACAGGTTTAGTGATGGAACATCAGAAAATCTTATGGATAGGAAAAAAATGATTGTTATGCCCAGAAAAAATCAAGTTAGCGTAGCGGCAACTGTGTTTCCTTTATGGAAGGATGTCCACTTAAAGTGTTTTCAGGCCACAACCATATACATTCACCTAAAAGTGCTATCGGTGAATATTTAGTAAACTGTAGCGGTGAAAAATACTGATGTTCTGGGCAGAGGGTAAAATATAATTATTCAGTTTTATTTTTAAGTTCTTCTTTATCTTCATAAAATAACAAGTTAAAATAAATAATTAAATAACTTATTATTTAATAAAGAAAATAAAGAATGAAATACAAGTAAGAAAGTAAATTTTGAACATGTTGAGTTTTAAGAGAGCATTTAAAATGGCTCATATTTTTCTTTTTATCAAATTCGACATTTATGCAAGAAGACCAACTTTCTGTAAATCCATAACAATTTCTTTGACATTTCATCCTCATCGATAATTAAGAACATTATTATATAATATAGACAAAATAATATATTCTTTGTTTTGTGGAATGTTTTAGTTATTAAAAATAAAAGTTTAAATAATAAATAACTTATACAATGGAATTAAGAGATAAAATAATAATAAAAAATAAATTATCACACAAAGTATATGGAATGCAAAGGAACTATTAATTTGTTTTATACATACATCATATTTTTTATTCATTTAATTACATTTATTTTTTTTTCAAGAAACCTGTTTAAAACATCTATTTATAAAACTGAATTTTTGTCGGCACATTGATCAGAATTGTAAAATTTCAGATGCTTTTTTATTTCATACATTATGAAAACCAAAACCAGCTTCAACGCTTCTCCTGTTTATCTGTATGTCAGAGTACGCTGCAGACTAAACAAAATCCATATTTGTTTGTACAGTGGTGTGCACTAACACATGGTGTATGTTTCATCAAAAAAATACTGAGTAGAACCTGAGTTATTCACTATAAAATATATATAAAAATTTTGTTTTTATTAAAAAGCACATGTTGGCATTTTTTTGTTTACTTGCATCGTTTTCAGAAACACTTTTGAGTTTTTACTGAGGCAAGTTGAAACTACCAGTACAAACCAACCCCTATAAACTACGATTCATAGGGAATTTCACTTGTAATAATGTAATGAATAATATACAATATAATGTAGTACACTTATTAGTTTTTATTAAGGTTTTGGAAACGAATTAATTTAGGCATTTCATTAAATGCCCACATGATAATAATAATGCTATATATGCTTCAGGAAACATAGCCACTGATTCTTAGCATGAGCCCCTCATGGGGAACGGGGTGAAGGCAAGTTATTAATAAGTAAATAAATACATATGACGTATATTATTAACTTTTATTTCCAACCTCAAGAAATTTAGGAGTTTAAAAAGACGCACCTTAGACTGTAAAATGTTTAGTTTGACAATATTTCTTTTAACAAAATTGAAGGCTTTTTTTAAAAAACTCTCAAATCAGAAGATGGGTATTTTGTGGACTAGTAAGTATGCCTAGTGAAAAAATGGTGGTAGATGAAAATCATTCACTTCGCCAGGGTTTGCTTAAAGAAACAAAACCCATGGTCAAAATAACACCGTGTTATAGCTTAGGGTTTTTCATCCCTGAAAATAAAAAAAATCATTCAGAAATTTAACTTGTTTATTAAATGGTTTGTCGTATGGCTTTTACTCATTGCATCTTCTTAAATCTCAAAATAAAACTATAGAAATAACCCATTAAATAAGAAAGCTTACTCAAAAGTGTTATATATAACAACAATTAACTTCACACTTTAAAATGAAGTGTCACACAACATTATGTAAAAAAGAACATTACATATATTTCAATACTGGAATTGATTGATTTCATTTGAAAAAAATAAAATTATAAATAGGTGAAATTTTAAATAGGTTTCTCAAATACTCAATGTACAGTCAATAGTTATAAAAATTTAAATAAATACAAAGAAATAAAATAAAATAAATAATATTTATATATAAATTAATTAAACATATATATTTTTTAAAATTGAATTAAATGAATCTAAGTTTCCGATGATCGATTCTGACTACTGTTGACACTGCCAGGAGTAGAAGTAATAAGATCCATGGATTTGTTGCGCGCGACAGGATTTTCCGCAGGAACAACGGTGGTGAAAACCCTCGAAATATTACTAGAGATAGTATGTGACAGAGTTGTTGAAGCGGAAGCCAATCTCGCAATAGTGCAAGCGCTACCACTATCGCCAGCACACCACAGTTCCCCTTCCTTTAAGAAATAGAGAAAATAAAAATATTCCATTAGAAATTTAAATTAATAAAATATAATAAAAAAATGTACTAAGTTAATATAGTATAACATCTATTCTGGTTCAATTTGGTTTTACACTTCGAATTCTACCTTATAAAAATTTCAATATTTAAAAAAAATAATTATATTATTATTGTATTGTACCTGACTAGTACAGTACAGTACCTATAGTACATACCTACAACTTAATGTGTATAACCTTGGTCAGGTACAATACAATAGATCTTTAATGGTGCACATAATCAAACTTATTAAAGGTAGATAGGTACACTAGAATTGTTGAAATTTCATTTTAAAAATATGATTTTCAATAGGTTGAATTTAAAGTTTAAAATGTTTTAATAAATCAAATAGCATTGATTTTTCAGTAAGCTACGTATCTATAATATTTTTTTAGGGTCCTTTGAATCTAATAATGATCCTCATGATGACTCCATTCTTTCTGTATTCTGTATGTCTGTTTAACCCTTAATAACTTTTGAATGGCTAGAAGTAAAAAATTAAACTTTACTTGTACTTAAATCTGGTTTTTCAATTTTACCATGATGTTTGCTAGAACTGGTGTTCCGATGTATGTAAGAGACTACAGAACTTGTATTTAAAAATATTTTAAAAATGGTTTCCGTCAATCGATATTTATACTTTGAAAATATTGACACAATTTTTGTAAATAAATAATTGTTAATAACAGTTTCATCTAGAATTGATGAAATGTAGAATGATTATTATTTTATATCATTTATGCGCAAAAGTTTAACAAAACCTTTGAACCCCTTATGCACTATAAACATAGCATAGTCATTGACCTTCTTATGTATTGATTAACCTAAAACTATTCAAGGCTTCACAAGAATGGGTTTCATATAACACAGAAATACACTTATTGTGAAATACAATATTGAATATTGTGATACCCTTGATGTTGAAGCTGAATAGGAATGAAACATATTCAGTGTATTTCATTTATTTTTATACTATTTTGTTTACCTGGTTTAGATTTAACGATAAAAGTTAAAATTTGACAAAAGGTTCACAATAATTTTAATATCAAATTTAAAAATGATTATTAAAATACTGTAATATTAAAAATGAAAGAATATCCTCTGTGTTATACTTTCCCTGTCCCTGTGATGCCTTAAAAGTACATTTTTTTGAAAGTTTTAAGAGTGTGATGTTTATAAATTGCAAATATCTCATAGAAATATTTTCAAATTAGTAAATTTCTTGTAACAACTGTTTCTTATAAGACTTTAAGTACATTGCCTAATATGTTAGGTATCAATGTGTATTCAATTTATACAGTAGGTATAAAATAAATAATAATTAAAAAAAAAAAAAATAACTATGTAATTATAAAAAAGTAAATTTTATTTTCTCTCTATCATTATATTTAAGTAATTAATAATTTATGAATATAAAATAACTATTAGAAGAAAAAAAATTCTTAAATTATAAAATTAATAAGAAAAACAAAACAAATAAAACATAATTCCGATATGATGTTAAAACCAAGAAAAAAAAGAAAACAAACACAACAAAAATATCATGCAAAAGAATAGTGGTGCATTAAACTCTGCCTTTGTAATCTTTCTTTATATATATATATAAATATATTAAGAAGAGTGTCTGTTTGTTTTTTTATAATAATCTACATTATTCAGATTTGGGTAAAAGACTAATTTGGAAGCAACCAAAATGTGGTCTTACTAAAAAAAAAAAAAATCTTTAGATGTTTTACGACCAAATAACTTGTTCTTATAGCTCCTAATTTTATACAGCTTAAAGTTTTTAAGTCAATAGTCAATAACGTCATTCATTAGATATCTATCTTTTGGCTATAGTAAGAGAGCTCATGCTTGCCACGTTATAAAGACCTAATTAAATCACAAATCTTAAATCTTGATTTCCCAAAAAATGATACATGAAATAATGATTTGGCCAGTTTTTGCTGTAAGGCCAAGATATGGTGCATCCATTACTTTAAATGTATAAAATGCTATATCCTGCAGGAATATTATTATAAGATTAGTCTTTCAGCAGGTAAAAGTCAACCTGTTTCTTAGACTCATATTTGATACTATATTGCAGGTCTTCCTTAACTTCTTTCATAAGGGTTTCAGATAGTACAATATTATATTGCTCATACGTCAAACTTTTATTTATGGTGATAAAAATAAAACTGATGAACTGAATGTTGGAAATAATCAAAAACAAAATGAGAGGTGTAAAGAGGTTTTGGACCTAGAAAAGGAAAATCATCTTAAATGTGGATGGAGAGGCAAGGTCCAATTCCCTGCCGAGGAGAAGTTATTTTAAATCTTGATAAAATGTTCAACAATGATTAAATGTACCTATAAAAATCTCAAAAAACTAATAAAAGGACAACACTGGGCTAAGTAATTATGAACTCGTATACTAGAAAGTTTGTCTGAGTTGTCTCGGACCAAGTTTTTAAATAACAATATTGATAGGGAGGACTAGGGCTTGTTGGTGTAAGCCAAAAAATACATCAATTAAAAATATCTACCCACCTCTAGACATGTAACTTTTAAAATATCTCACACTCATCAATAAAATTTTAATGTGGTTTCTACACCTTTGGCTACACCTTTCGTCCGATCACTTTGAAATTTGGCATATATGTGTCTTGTACCTACCCACATATTTTAAACATATAGCGACTTAAAAAAAAAAAAAAAAATTTCAAAACAATTAGGGTAAAAAAACTTAAGGGTTAAAATTTTTTTATTTTTTTCCGACACCGTGAGGGGTATTATATGAAAGGGTACGTCGAGCTGATAACAAAAATATATAATTCTTTGGATATAACTTTGATAGGGCGAGCGTAGGCAAGTTTGAAGTGGGTGTGAAACGTGTTTCCCTCCCCCCCTCTATCTCGCTTATATGAAGTGCAAAAAATCTGAAAAAATTCCTGAACATTCTTCCACCAAAAGTAAAGATACCACCTTTTGGAAATTTCGAAAAAAATATTATTTTATTTTTTATTGACAAAATACGTTTTTTTTTATAACTATGGTCTTTTCGATGTATTTATATGGTTGTAGTACGGTTCAGTGACAAAAAAATACTTTATCGGAAGTTTGTTTATGTGTTTTGAGAATATCAGACCCATAGGATAGTTCAAAGTAAGATTTAGCATTTTAAAAAACACCGTCAATAGGGTAATACTTAAACTATATAGTGTGGCCTATGGACCCTCGCTGTGTGCTGACTAGCACACACTTGACCTGTTTATTGAATATTTTATTGTTAGGTAATTTTATATATATATTTTTTTTTATCAATATTTTAAAAGTTTGCTTTCCAAGTTGGTTAATGAATTGATTACATTCGACTCTTAGGTTTATTAGATTGGGTAGTCATCTGATTAAAATAGCTGATGCCCAGCCGCACATTTTTATTTGTTGACACGTGTTTACCTTTGGTTTCTTAAGACAGAGGTGCTTTTGTATAATATTTTGGCCAACAATTTTTAAATTCTATGATAAAATCAGACATCATATTGTTGACTTCAAAAAGCTCTCTCAAATTATCCGAAAGAGTCAATGCAACCACAATCTTTTAATAATTTTTAAAAAAATAAAAAATTAGGTATATTAATTATAAATTTACCCCAGCCAATTAATTAATGTAATAATTTTTTAAAACATATAAAATTTTGATATCTACTGTATTTATTATAATGTAAAAAAAACAACATAAACAAAATGCAACTAAAAAAATTGTTTTTTGTATTGCTCAAGTGCATTTGTGCTTGTATGACAAAAAGGGCTAAAAATGGGTTGGAATTTCCAAAGAAAAATTTATACTTATATATGTATTTTTAATAGAGGAAAATATGTCTTTTGAAATTTAAAAATAAAACGAAAAAAAGAAAACAGAAATTAAAAAAACCAAAAACATGAATACCAATGAGAGTTCTAAAAAATAATGTGCATGCTTGTTAGTAAAAAATAAAAATAATAGATTTACAAAAAATATATACGTATAATATATATTTTACATAAAACAAAAGGTATGTAAAAATGCATGGAAAAGAAGAAATTCCCATTCCTTGTGCCAAGAATAAAACGTTATTTAAAAATATTTACTTTGTGATTTTTTTTAGGATTTTATTTTCTAAAGAAATAAAAGGGTTTTTTTTTATCCTCCTACCGAATTTACCTGTCAAACTTGAAGGAGGCAAAATGTGTTACACTAATAAACTTTTTCAGAAAAAAAAATATTTTTGATTAGTTTAATACAAAATATTGTGATTATAAATATGTAGATGGTCATATTTTCAAGGTAGATTCAAAAAATAGATTTTTTTTTTAGAAGAAAAGTACACAAACTTTTTAAACTAGGCATAGCTCTCTTATAAAGTAGGTAAAATTATTTTTTTAAACTACAATGTAATGTTAGATTTATGGGAAACAGTTGGTTATTTTTTCTAAAAGAATCCCTTCAACAGATCTTCACTCAATTAACCACAATGCAACACAATAATTATAGAGGGGCACAAAGTCAACTCAGGTTAAGTTGACAGTCAGACTGAGGAGTCAACTTTTCTTCTCTGTCCTCCATTCACTTCTAACCACCTCTGACTTTATTAGTCTGTGACTGAGGAGTCAACTTTTCTTCTCTGCCCTCCACTCACTTTTAACCACCCTTGACTCTATTAGTCTGTGACTGAGGAGTCAACTTTTCTTCTCTGTCCTCCACTCACTTCTAACCACCCTTGACTCTATTAGTCTGTGACTGAGGAGTCAACTTTTCTTCTCTATCCTCCACTCACTTCTAACCACCTCTGACTTTATTAGTCTGTGACTGAGAAGTCAACTTTTCTTCTCTAACCTCCACTCACTTCTTACCACCTCTAACAATTTTTCTGTAACCAAGATGTCAACTTTTCTTCTCCATCCTCCGCTCACATCTAACCACCTCTGAATATTGTCAGTAACCGAGGTGTCAACATTTCTTCTCTATCCTCCGCTTACTTCTAACCACCTTTTACTAGCCTGTGACCAAGTTGTCAACTTTTCTTCTCAAACCTCCACTCACTTCTAACCACCTCTGACTCTATTAAACTATAACTGAGGTGTCAACTTTTTATTTCTCAATTCATCCCTGATAGACCAATATTTTATTTTTCAAAAGGATACACCTTTATTGGCAAGATATTTTTATTATCTGGGTCAAATTGTATGAAGAGTTATATTTCAATATTTTTTTCTTATTCCTTATCAAGTGTGTTAATCCTACTGGCATCTAAATTACGGTCGACTCTCGATAACTCGAACCTCAATAACTCGAATTCCTCGATAACTCAATTTTTTTCTCAATAGTGTTTGCCTTTATTATTACCTCTGTAAGTCAAAGTTTTGATTCCATCCCCTCTATAACTCGAAGTTCACAGGTGCCTACATGATCAGAGCCACATGCTCATTTGAAGGGCTCTCCCCTCTCCCGCACGCTTATCAGTCCTACACCTGACCCTGACAATTGACAATATCATACATTTAGTTCTGGATAAGTAATGATGATGCAGCAAGTGGATTAGGTTCAGTAAAGAGGGCAAAATATGTATATAGTTTATATTTAATACCCTGAATTTCTTGGTACTGGTTTATTACTTGAGTAGCAGCCTTTATAACTCGAAGTTGGTTATTTTAGACCTCAATACCTCGAACCTCGATTAGTCGAAAAACTCGACAACTCAAATTTTTCTATTTACCCCTGACATTTGAGTTATCGAGAGTCCACTGTAATAATTATTAGGTAGAATTTATGAATTACAAAACTATAATGCTACTAACAAGAGTTTAAACTTCATAACAAATAATTATTGTATAGTTTAAAAAGTTGGTGCCTTTTTCAATCAAAATTGATATTTTTTTATTTTAACTGCATTTCTCTACAAATAAATAAAAACTATAAATCAATACAGTAATTTTACTATAACAGCCAAATCTTATTGATATAGTCATCAGTGTTGTAATTAATAAGTTTGCAATTTTATCGTTTTTCATATTTGTTCTGTACAATAGTTCTATTTTGTTTTCAAACGAATAATAAAAATAAAATTTATGAATTTATACAGCATAAGTGTTATTTAATTTTTTTAAAAAATATAATGATAATTGTTTTGCATAAGTAAATTTTAAGTGGATACTGTTTTCTTATTTGGCAGCTATTTATAATTTGTTCAATTATCAAAAAGCTTTAAATAAAAATTAATATGAATTATTAATGAAGGGGAAAAAATAAAGTGAAATAATGTATTAAATATATAGATACTAAATTTGTTGTGAATAGTAAATTAATTTGTTTTTTGTTTGGTTGTTTGTAATTAGGCTATAGCACGGTGTATCACTGATTTGGCAAAAGTTTGACAGGTTTTTTGTTTGGGATTTTTTTTTTTTAAAGGTTTATAAGTGTGAAAACACGTGATTATAAGAAAACACGTGTTTTGGTTTAGTTATAGTGAAAAACACGTGATTACCGATGCACACAATACGCCATATTGCTCACCAATAGGTCGCAAAACGGCACCTGAAACAGATCAATAAAATAAAATTAATAAAAATGAAGAAAACATAATAAATTATTATAGGTAACAGTAATCATGATTGTTTAGCCTTGTTTTGTCTTTATAATAAATAAATAAATTAAATTTTAAGTTTTTGGTAGTTTTCATACTACGGAAAGTTTAAATTTTAATTTAAATCAAATTATAATTATTATTTACTACGGGAAACAGACAGTGAAAAAAAAATACACTCCCGGTGCTGGAGTGTATTTTTCACTGTCTGTTTCCCGTAGTAAATAATAATTATACTTTGATATAAATAAATAAAGTCAAGTCATGCACCATGACTTAATGAGTGAATTTTCAAAGAAACCTGCGTATTATTGGCTTATGATAATATAGGAAAATTTTTGTTTAGAATTTGGATGGGTGAAAAAAAAAAAATATAAAGATACACAGGGGTACGGGGTACAAAAGTTAAAATAGTATAAACCCTTCAAGATGCATGTCGTTGGAAAGCTCTTTAAGAGTACAGGAATTGTTGTTATGTACACTTTTGTCTTATTTTTATATAGGAGGGGGGTAAAATGGAAAAAAAACATGTTTTTATGCTATTTTTAAAATTTGACCCCTAAATGGACTCCAAAAATTCTGGCCAACGAACTCATCCTTTCTATTGATATTATTGACATTTTAAAATTTGTTTGAAATTTTTAAGTGCATCCTAAGGGGAGATATCGTCTGGAATGACACATATATATTTTACATACATACATAAAAGAAAGTGTTAAATTTTAGGAATTGATTCAGAATGCTCTAAAACGGATGGAGAAAATTTTCAAAAATTTGCATTACAAAAATTTTGAAGCCATTGCAATAGCTTAATTTTCTTCGAACATTTTTCGCTAAAAAGTATAATTCTTAAGGGAATTCCATTTAACTACGTCGGTTTGGTCATCTATGTTGATTGCCTGTTATCGTTAAATGGCTTGAAAAGCAGGATGCACTGGTACATGATCAGAGGGGAGTTAAATAATGAAATAAGAAGAAAATGTGGAACAGGCTCTGTGAGCACTTTATAGGAGGGGAGACTGAGCCTGAGCACAGGATATAGTAGATGTGCACCTGTGGTAGTGTGTAAATAATTATAAAATCAAAGCTTAACCCTGGAATGCTAATGGTAGTCAAATCGATGAGCTCAGTTTGACCCTTAACCTTCCACACTTGTATGCACTTGTACTGCAGTGCTTGCACTGGTTGGTAACACTCCTGCTAGTTGTATCAGTAGAAGTTCTTTTAAGCATACACTCGTTTTCTGGCAAATTCCTGACAAAGCTACTTCGTCAATTCAACTAAAGTTTAGTAATAAACGTAGGTAATTAATTGGTTGTCAAGTGAGCCTATAGCTTGGGGTAATGGGCCTAGGGTAATTGGCCTTGGGCCAGAGACCAGTGACCAGTAATTTGGGCCTGGAGCATTTAGCATACGGCCTAGGGCTTGTAGCCTGGGGCATGGGGCCTGGTGCATTATTGTTCACTTAATTTCAAAACTAACATATTTTACCAAATGTTTGTATATCTCATTTAAAAAGATTAATAATGAGTTCTTAATAGTTTTCTCTTTATAAAAGTGTAATTTTGACCCAAAAAATTTATTTTCTGCATATGTTAGTAGAATCAACGAAGATTTAATAATACCAGCCATCCAATTACCATTAGCATTCCAGGGTTAAATGGGCTGGAATCAACTAGGGCATTCAGCCACTTTTACTTTTCACAAACAGCAAAGATTCTTTTAAGAACCAGAGAAATAAAAAATAAAAAGCCAGTATCTTAAAAAATATCCTTTTTCTTACAGCCTAAGATAGCAAGAGGTAGGGTGAGGCAAACTTCCTCCATAAGCGTTTTGTTTATTAGCATGACAATGTTGGCTGAAATTATTGTCAGATAGGTGCAACTCAACGTTTGGGCAGAATGTGTTTTAAAATTAAAAAAGAAAGACATCCTTATCTTTGATACTTGTTTAGTTTAAACATGAGCTAGATAAAATAATTACCTTTAAATTGAACCTATATAATTAGGGTGTCCAAAACAAGACATTGAAATGGGGGGGGGGGGGGGGGGGGGGTAGTCGAGCTTTGCAGCCCCAGAAGAGAGGGTGTAGGCAATATGCATTCTTTTGATAGCATTTTCTCTTTTGACGAAGTGTCTCATTTTGGGGTGATGATGAAAGGGGTTACGGTTAAATTCGGTCAAAAAGAACTAACCTTAGCCCAAAATAACCATAACCTATTACCTTCCGCATTTTCCCTAAAATGAAAACAATGATTGAAATTAATTTTAAAAATTAAGATTGAATTTATCGAGATGCTAGTGAAATTGTTTTTGTAATATAAAAAAGGAACAGTTTTAAAAATGTCCGAAGTAAGATTAACCCCTTACAATAAATATCATATTCGTCATCATTGAAATAACCGAGATTCACTTCAACACCATGTTACTGTGAACAACTGATTTAGAATCTGATGATGGTTTTTAAGTAGTCGCAACCGGTTAATTTTTATTAAAAATACTTGTGTGAAGATCTAGTGGTTTTTTTTTTTTTTGTTTCTTTTCAAAATGATGAGTAAATATCACACATAGGAGAAGCAAACCGTTGATATACAAAATATTAACTAACATTGGAAACTTCTTCAATTCATTAAGTATGGAACAAGTTTACCAGGACATTCTGGAAAATGTCCCATTTTTACAAAAAACGGGATATTTTCGGAAACTGACGGGTCGCCTTCAAAAGCTTTAAATAACGGGACTGTCCCGGTCAAAACGGGATGTATCGTCACCCTATTTATAATTGAAATTCAGTAATAAAACGATTTAAACACTATCACACTTTTACAACTGTCATAATACATAACAAAATTAACATCAATAACAAAATTAAATTTAGAAATATCAAAGGAAAATTTTTTGAATTTTTTCAGACGGATGACAAACTACTGAGATAGGAAGCTTAGAAAATAAGCCATCAAGCATAAAATTAATTTAAGCAATACGATCAAAACATACATCATCAGTAGGGTGCTCATCAAGGTTACAGCTTTGAAGGAATCCTGTTGGGTTTGTGTGTGGGCTTGCTTGAACTACAGAGCTACGCAGAGATATGGTCACAAGGTGAGAGGTATGTGCACAACTATACAAGTTATGGTTTTATACATAACATTGATAAATAAACATTGATTCACAAACCTTTAAAAAGGATAAATTAGCAGTTTAAAATATATAATAAGAATGAAGTTAGCTTACCTTACAGTTACAAGAGGTGCAGTGAGGGGAGGAGTGGGGCTGATAGAGAGTATGACAGGGTCTAGTAAGGTTAGAGGTGAGTAGACAAGGGTCCTCCTCCCCTAAACAGCGAGGGCAGCAGTCTTCTGAACTCAGTACAGGGGCATCACAGTAAACAGGTGCACATTCCACGCTCCAACAGTCTATCTCTCCAAGCTAAACCACAAATAAATAAATTATCAAAACATGAACTTAACTATTATTACTTACTTTTTTCTGCAAATTGTAAATTCCCGTATAGGTTTTTTGTTTTGATGTTTTCAATAGACGGTTAGATCTTTTAAGGTATTAAATGGTTGAAAGATTAAGAGCACAAGTGGAGTTGATATCAATAGAATAATGAAAAATGGAAAGCCTCTCCACAAAATGAATTTTTATTCCACATAACTAGTTTTCGGCATGTCGACTATCATCAGTGCCGGTAAAAGGTAAAGGAAAAACTCGACGTTGAGTCACATGAGAGACAAAAATTGGACTTTACCGAGTCCGTTTTTTTTTTTTTTTTTTTTTTTTTTGGACTCAGTAACATCCATTTTTTTACTCTTATATGATTCAACGTCGAGTTTTTCCTTTACTTTTTACCGGCACTGATGATAGCCGAGAGGCCAAAAACTAGTTAGGTGGAATAAAAATTCATTTTGTGGAGACGCTTTCCGTTTTTAATTATTTTATTGTTTTAAAGGGTTCTTGAAAATCTAAATAGCTTTATAGGGCTCTAACATTTGGTTTTTAACCTGTCCACACAGCCTGAGGCAAGGAGTTTGAGGCATTTTGAGGTTTTTTGTTTTTAAATCCTTCAGAAAACTGGTTGCTTCTAAGTGTTATAAATCCTCATTACTCAAAATATTATTATTTTAAACATGAAAGAATTAAAATAATGAGATTGCCAATATTTTATTAACACAACATTTCAAAAATGAAACACAAAGATACAAACCATACAAAGTAAATACAGAAAATCATAAAGTCGTCTAAAGAGAGTTGCCAACCTGTACAAATAAATAATTAAAATCACTAGGACTTTTGGAATCTCCAAACAGAAGAACTTACAATCTGGGGGATGAGAATTTGTAGGTTTTTGTTATTAGTTGGGCCAACAGAGAATCTAATAACTCATCAAATCCCATTTGATTTCACCCTATTCTGTCATTTTCATAACTTATGTTTTTGATTATGTTTCAGGGTGTGTGGGACCACCAGGTTGATAGATATAGGAAAAAATAAATATTTGAGAGACTAAATGTAACAGTAAACATTTTACAGGAGGGCATTAAAACTGAAAATAAATAATTTAAAATTATATACGTGACAGAAAAAAATAAAATGTTGTATTAGTATTAGGAATACAAAATGCGAACTATCATTTCAACGTTGTTCACGTCACTAGTGAAGTGTTATCCTAAATTTCACAAAGTGTTGGCTCTTACATTGTTATTTCAGCAGATGAGTGATATACCGAACTTGGACATGTTGTTATTTACTTTTTAACAAATTTGAAAATACGTCAGTATTAAATACTCTCGTACAATTTTGGTTTCTACATTTCACAGTTTTAGTGATATCTTTTCCCCCATACACTTTCAGACTTATTATGCAGCCAAGTCCAACAACCTACATCACCCTCATACACAGTCCAACAGGTATTTTGAATTAATAAACTAGTTTTTCAAAGACTAGCCCAGTGTTTCCCAAAGCGCTTCGTAGAAAAATTTTACCGGGTTGCGAAAACAAATTGTAAAAACATGAAAAAAATGTTTTCGGTGTTATATTATTAAAATTAAAATGAAATTATTATCAATAAATATTTTGATTTAAACCTACCTTAAAAAAAATGGAGTTTCTTCATTAATTTAATGAAATTTTTTAAAATCTTTTGAAACATTACATATACATTTATTGAAACCCATGCATATGATGATGGAGATTTACATCTATAATCACTATCAGTTTCAATTCAAGAACATCTTTCGGAGCTAATAAATAGTTTTAAAGACTGCTTTCCAGTTATTCCTTCAAATAATATATGGATTAAAGATCCTTTTTCTGTCGAAATTGAAAAGGAAGAAATGTTAAATCTTAGTGAACAGGAAGTTGATAATTTAATTGAAATTTCATGCGCAACGGATCTAAAATAAGTGTTTGAACTGTACTACTAATTAATTTTCGGTTGCACTGTCAAAAGGCGTATCCAAGCGTATGCGAAAAAGCGATACAATTTTTAATGCATTTTGTCACTACTTATATGTTATATTGAAGCTGTGTTCTCAACCTTGGTGTACTTAAAAAATAAGTATCGAAACATATTGGATGTCGAACCTAATTTGAGAATAAAATTAACATCATTACCTCCTAATTTGAAATTGTTATGTGATGACAAACAACATCATCCTTTGCTCTAAGAAAAAAATATGTGGAAAGCAAAGCTTACTTCATTTACTAAAGTTTTAAATTAATATAATTGTTAATTTTTTAATTACTTATATTTTTCCTATATAATTATTTTGCAATTTTTGAGTATGAATAAACAAACAAATATCTTGATTTTTATTAAAAAATCATTTCTTTTTGAAAATAAATACTTTTTTTCAAGGTGGGTCACGAAAAATTTTAAAATCTCGTACCGGGCCGCGGTCAAAAAAGTTTGGGAAACGCTGGACTAGCCCATACATGTTTTCCATATACTTTTTTTTTTTTAAATCAAATTATAATTAACTACGGGAAACAGACAGTGAAAAATACACTCCTGTGCCGGGATTTGAACCCGGCACAGGAGTGTATTTTTCACTGTCTGTTTCCCGTAGTTAATTATAATTTGATTTAAATTAAAATTTAACTTTCCGTAGTATGAAAACTACCAAAAACTTAAAAATTGAATTTCGAATTGATTGTACAAGGTACAGGTACTAATTGAGTACTTTATAATTATAAGCGTTAATTCTTGGTTTAGTTCTAATGTCATAAATATTGACTGTCTAAATGTATATGAATATTGAAAGCTTGGATTCGGGACTAGTTATCGATTACGGTAGTGAAAAATCATTCTCCTGCGTAGCTTAGATGGAAGAGCGCTATACTGGAAATATAGAGGCCCGTGGTTCAAATCCCGGCACAGGAGTGTATTTGTCACTGTCTGTTTCCCGTAGTTAATTATAATTTGATTTAAATTAAAATTTAACTTTCCGTAGTATGAAAACTACCAAAAACTTAAAAATTGAATTTATAATTTTTTATATAAAATGAATGTAATATGACGGATGACAGAGAGTGACTGATAATAGAGTATTCTGTAGTAATATTATGGGTAAATTCTTGGCATTACACCATTACAGGGTCCATATATGTTATTTCACACATCCATCAGAACGTCCTCTCCTGCAGTCAGCACATTCCTACAGTCAGCACATAACTGGCTGTAGGATTTTGTTTCCAGTGATGAATATAATGTAATCCTAGTAAAATGCCATTCAAAAATTAACATATACTCTAAATAGATGTTCAATTTTCAACATATCCTGGCAGTAATTTTGACTATGCTTTAATATAAATAATATCTCTGCCACATAGGTATTAGTGAATTCAAACATCAATATTATATATCTTTATACTGACCAGACACTCGCAAGTCTGACACTGGTAAATCCATCGTTCACCCGAAGTGAAGACAACATGAGGTAGCTCCTGATGAACGCAGGAGTTAGCTGGATCGCAGTGAGGACAGCAGGTAGAATCAGGTTTTGCTGAACAGTCACATGCTACTGCACTACACGTGACTACCCCACCAGCACATTGACATTCATTACAACCATATCTGTGCACCGAACCATCTTCTAGCTCATTACCGTTGTACATACAGCCTGAAATATAACAAAACAAAATAAATATTTATAGAAAAATCATTAGATAATATTTTTATAATTTTCTTTACATGGTGCAAAATTTCTTTTAAGGGTTCTTTCTAGTGTAATGAATTAAAGAAACTGTCAATCCACATAAAATAGATATATATTTTTTTTAATTTTGAAGCTGGCCTTACTTCAACAAGGTTCTTTTGTAAAAGGTTCCTCGCCTCCCAATGCAGGGTGAGCCTTCAGTTAAACCATCTATCACTGACACAGGGGGTGCAAATCAAGGTTAGTTTTTAACCTGTCCACACAGCCTGAGGCAAGGAGTTTGAGTTTTTTTTTAAATCCTTCAGAAAACTGGTTTCTTACTATGGTATTATAAATCCTCTTTACTCAAAATATTATTATTTTAAATATAAAAGAATTAAAATAATGAGATTGTCAATATTTTATTAAAACAACAACATGCTAAGTGTGAAACACAAAGATACAAACAAAGTAAATACAGAAAATAAAGTTGTTCCAAATTAACAACAAACATAAATCTAATTAAAGATTCAAGAATACTATGTAGGTCTTCCTTTAGAATCTAAAATAAATAATAACAATAACTCACGAAAAAAAATTGTGTGACTAAATATTTGATTATACAATATCTTCTAGGGGAAATTGAGCATCACCAGTTATCATTAAAGTTCAATCAATGTAAAGGTAACAATAATATTGGAATTGAGTTTTGAATCCAAAACAACAAGATAATAAGGAGTCACCAACTTTTTAATTGAATTGTTAATAACAAAATAAAATTAAAAGATCAAAATTAAACAGTTTATTGTAAATAAAAACCACCATATCTCATGATTAATACAGACTGGTTTCCACATCTTAGCATCCGTGAACTTATACTTTACTATTTTGAAATATTTATTATGTACTTAAACAATTTATGAGGAGAAAGGGTATGAGGTTTTGGGGATATCCCCTTGAACATTTATGACAATTTAATGAATGTTTGTTAAAAGGAGTTTTTTGGTTGAGGTGGGTCTACAATGTGTTTTAGTAAATAGTATAGGTATTTAAAAAAAAGAATCAATCACATTTTGTAATAAAAATAAAACTTTAAATGAAATATTAAATTAATATATGCAGCAAATCTCAATGTTTAGAAGAGTTTGGTTTATGGAAAATCACTCAAAAACTAAAATCGCCGAAGGTAATAAAATCATATTGTGAATGAGAAGCTTGAATTAATACAAATAGATAAAAATATTCAGAACTTAAATTATAATACAACTCTTTATAGGGGACAGTAGGTTTTCAATTTGAAGAACTTATAAAATGCAAAATTCTATTATAGTGAGTGTTTCAGCTAATTCGAACATCTGACAAATCAGACATATTACTTGTGTGGGTGTACCAAACCGAAAACCCATATGTAAATGGAAATTCGAATAGTCCGAACAGGGGTGTTGTCTATGGTCTTTGCCATGTATGTTAGGTTCATTGGTACCTTAGGCTAGGTGACAATCGAAGTTGGAAAATATGTTTGTTCACTAATCTCCAGTTTTTTTCGGGACCATATGTAGCGGGCTGGCCTATTGACTTTTAGATGGTCGAAATATGCCTTGTTCTCGTATTGACTCAAACTCAGCTTACACGATCTTATATTTGAGAGCTGAGAGTTTCCATGGTTCTCAGAAGATAGGATGTTGAAGAGTCTGGTTAGGAGTATGTGCTCGGTGTTGTGATGGCTGGGTACTTGATTAAAATATCTTTGATGGCCAGTAAGGATTTGAAGATAGTTTTGATTTTGGATAGAATAAAAAAGTTACAGATTTTTGAATAGCTGTAGTGACTTATGGGAATCAGCCAGTAGATTTTGTTTTAGATAAATTATGAGGACAAAGTGCTTTATTAATTCAGCCCCGATAACCACTTCGTTGAAATCTGCCACTGTAAAGCATTTAATGATCTGACATACAAAAATCAACTGATAACACACATTGCATGTAAGTATCAATTGTCCCATTATGAAAGTTTTCTTGCTAATAAATGAGGGAATACGTAAAATTAAAGTATACAAAAGGTTTAATTGACTTACCTGTACTACAAGGTACCGAGCTGTTATTATTCTCATCACACTGACATGAAAAACTTCCTTCATTATTTACACACTCTGCAGTAGGATGGCAAGTGTGATTCCCCACTGTACATTCATCTACATCTATGGCAAACAAAAAAATAAATTATTTATTCATTATTTACAATAAAACATGAAGGTGTTTAAGGATACTCAAATAAAGTTAACCCTAACAGTGAGCTTCTTTTTTTATTTCCTTGGTATTGGTAACAGTGTACTTAAAAATATATTTATGCAGAATCGATTATAACTTCAAACATTTCTTTGAATTTAGTATCTTGGAAAGATTGAATACATAATGTATAGAGACATTATTAATGTTTAAATTGCGCATAATTAACAAATGTGTAAATTTAACATTATGAAGAGAAATGTATTGTTAAATTATGTATCAACCTTTTAAAAACAATGAGGGATATCCAAGCGCTGGCCTCCACCCTTTTAAAACTTTAAAGACCAAGCAAAGCTATAATTCTTTTATTCTCTAGGTCTTTTTTTCAATAGCTTTAACTCAATACAAATCTAATGCCCCACAATTTATTGTCATCCAAACCACTTAAATATGATTTTCCTATCTATTTTTTTTTATATGCTACAATCTCCAAATATCTCTGCAGGCAGTCACTGATCTGGTTCTTTTGTTAATTTGTTCATTTTTTTTTTTTATCTGTCAAATGCAGGGGAGTCTTCGGGAGGGTACAGTGGAGTCACTTTAGTAAGAATAAATACAAATATTTCTTTATCAGAAGTAATATTGATTGTACAAAATTGGCTTTAGCCACATATGGTTGTTCTTCATTACCAGTTGGGTAAGAAGTAAGAATGAAAGAGAAAAAAATCAATGGATGAAATTAATTTCTTAAGACGAGGTGTTTAAAAAGCCAAAGATAGCCATTTTTATTTTTTCTTGTTGATTTTACACATTTTTAACTGAATTAGGGAGCAGTTCAGAACAATTCTGGGAGTGCCATGATGGGCTCAATGTGAACTATAATGACATTTTTAAAATAATTGTGTAGAGTACGTTGGACTCGACACCTTATGTGATTGAATTCTATCTTAATAAGTAAGATTGACTCTTTAGGTGTGAATAATGCAAACAAATTAAATTATTTGAATAGAGGCGTTTCGACCCTTTTTTGTAAGGTCATCCTCATGTATACTCATTTATTAAGAGTGTTTAAGATTTTGCAGTTTTCTCATCTCCATAAGAGAAGTCATTGATTTTAATATAAAAAATTGTCAGTTACATTTAAAAATTGTAAAATACATAAATGAAACTTACTAAAAAATGTTACAAATGTTTAAAAAAAAATCCCATAACAATTAACTAATTTAACATAAATATCACAACCAAGTGAGTATTAATTTAACTGAAAGTTCAATCAATTGATATAATGAATAAAGTCTTTCAGGGGATAGCACTTTGGCTCTAAACGCCTTTCGATTTACTTTCGATAAAAATGCTTCATTAGAAGTAAATATCACTTAAAAAATACGTTAGATTATTACCTTGACATATGGCAGTAATTGAGCTTTGATGGTATGCAAGAGCAGAGACATAGCCCCGAGCACAAGTGCAATAGTACCAACCAGGCATATTAACACATCGCATGGAAGAATTTGCACACGTGTGCAAGCCGCTTGCACATTCGTCTAAGTCACGTTGGCAATAGTGACCAGTGTAGCCTGGGCGGCATTCACAGCCTCCTCCAACACAAGTTCCTCCGTTAAGACAGGGCCCACCACACACTCCTAAACAGAAAAATAAAATACAGTAAAACCTGCCAAAGTTATTTCATTTGAAAGTGGAACATATTTTTACAGTCAATTTGATTCATTTCAACCAAACAGGTGGACTAGAAGATCCTTTATTAATAACACTTTGCATAAAGTGACCAAATGGGAGATCAGTCCAGCAAAAGTAGTCAATTTACTACGATAGCGTTTACTTAAATTATTTTCAGTTTTCATTTCTTTGCAACCCTTCCTTACCAAATGGCCCGTGGTATAAACAGGGCCTAGGCCTTCCAAAGGGCTTATACAACTATATATATGTGTGTTTAATGACACGGTGTTAGTATATTGATCCATCAGTTTATTACTTTTCCTCACTACTAATAGTAGGAAAAGTATTGTTTTCACCAACAATTTTTTTTCGAGATTTCAACGGAATTATCCGTTTTAGGTGTTTTTAAGACCTCCTGAGTGGTTTTCAGCATGACGTCTGTATGTATGTATGTGTGTATGTATGTGTGTATGTGCGTGTGTATGTTATCATCGTAGCGCCCAAGGTATTTAACCTAGAGTCGAAACTTGGCAGAAAATCAGTCTTTACCTGTAGTGGTGCCGCCCGGAAAATCAACATGTTCCGCCATCTTGAACGCAGTTTGCTGAGTCAGCAAAAAAATTAAAAAATCATAATAAATCGAAAATGGTCCTGAACGAGTTGAAATTTGGCTCGAATGTACCTCTCTGTATGACAAACAAGCCCACTAAATTTCATTTTGATTTTGGCCGCCATTTTGAAGTTATACATTTTTGAATTTTTAAACTTTGACGGTTAATAATACTGAAAGTATAAATAGGTTTTTGACGTATAGCATATCGTTGGAACCGGAAAGAAATAAGGAACAAATATAAAAAAAACCTAATGAAATTCCATTAATTAGTTTAAAAGTTATAAACAAATATAATTATTTATTAGTGCGATAATTTTGATGACGTCAAAGTTTGTTTACATCTGTCAAAATACCGCCAAACTTCAAATAATTAAATAAAATATAGGTATTAAAAATAAGGGTTTTTTTTTAAGAATGATAATAAATCAGTTAGTTCAGAACGGTCACCCATCCAAGTTCTGACACGTCCAATGCTGCTTCCTCCTGCTGCGAAGCAGCAGGAGAGGCCACTTTAGTGGCCTCTGAAGTGAGGAAAAGTTCTGAGGTACCCTATACTATACCCGATTTTTATTTTAATCCTTCCTTACTCAAATGCTTTGGTTAATTATTACATTTATATGTTATAAATTGTTTAAATGGACCATTTATTAGACTGAAATAATTTACCCTCAATGATTATTTCATAAACATACAATTATGAGTCACAATTAAAATTGAATTGTAATTTATAATAATAAAAGAAATTGTATTACGTTCACAAGAGAATCCATCTCCAGAGTAACCCTCGTTGCATTGACACTTGTACGAGCCCTGAGTGTTTAAGCAGGATGCGTTCTCATCACATTTGTGCTCCCCTGTAGCACATTCATCAATTTCGAGACAGTTGAACCTGTAACATTATATATTATAAGTAAGGAATTCAAGACAAATTTCAAGGTATTGAACTAATTATTGTATTGCTGTGAAGTAAGCTAAATCAGCACTATAAATAATTCGTTTTTTCCTTTTAAAATATTTCTATGATTTAGAAATTCATTTTCATATTGGTGCCAGCCATAAAAAGTAAAAGAATGGACCTCTTCTGTAACCTCCTCATAATTTCATTTGAAAAAGCAAAATTTACCCCTACATTTTCTTTTATCTGATTTGTTCTTTATTCTTTCTGCTACATTAATTCATTTTATTCTCTACAATACTACTCATAAAACAGGATCAGTACCAAAACACATCTATTGATAACATCATTAGTAGAGAAATTTAACCCAGGTTATTTTTGGTATTTGGACCTTGATTCAAAAGATAGTACTTTGTGCTCAATGATTTCCTACTTCTTTACATGTAAAACCATCTTTTTTTTTCAAGAAAGGTTTACACATCAGGAATTTTAGGGCAATTCTTCTCCCTAGATATTTTCTTCTAACAAAATAAATGATAATGGAACAATAATCCTTAAATGCACTATATTTTAAAAACCAAATTAATAAAAGGTACAACATCTTTTACAAATTACAGTTCACCAAGGAGACTTTCAAGTAATTAAAATAGGGTAGACAGTCTGGTGGAGCATTCTGTATTCTGCTAAAACCCATATAGTCCAGGATAGTGTGCAACAAAGTGTCTGACTTACATCAAGCTAGATTTTTGTGCATAAGTAAATCTCTTGGTGCCTTTTAAGAATATGAAGTCGGCTAAGTTGGTCTGCGGGACAAAGCTTGGCAATAGGCTGAAAAAGGCTAGTTTGAAAAAAAGAACCGGTGAGGAGTGGCTATGTCCCACCCTTTATGGTGGACAATGTGATTTTCATGAACCTGAGTACAAAATTAGTAAGTAGACTAAAAATTAAGTTGATAGTAGTGTTTCTGTTGATTGGTGACCACTTTGATTTGGAGTAATATTTGACTAACTAACCTATCAAGAGACAAAGTACCATCAAAATCATTTTTGATCTAGTAGCTATTTTTGTACTTAGGATTATGAAAATCACATTGTCCACCATATAGGGCGGGACATGGCCGCTCTCCACCGGTTTGTTTTTTCAAATGCCTTTTGCCAAGCTATGTCCCGCAGACGAACTAAGGCACCAATAGATTTACTTATACACAAAATTCTAGCTTGATGTTATTCAGACTCATCTCTTGGACTAATATAATATAATCTAATCTAGATTAATCTTCTTCAACATTCTCAAGAGCCAATTGTTTAATTTTATAACAGAAATCTTGCTTACATACCTGTCAATTTTTTGATAACCAGGAAGACAGTGACATTCGTAACTTCCTGGAGTATTAAAACATCTAGTATTCGTTCGACAATGATGACCTTCCATACCACCTTCTGAGAGGCATTCATCTATGTCTGTAAATAAAAATAATTCAATAAATTATATAGTATTATGCAAATGGTAAGAATGATAATAGGTGGAATCATGGCTAAACGGCTTATACGTTTTGGGATAGTCTGCAGAAACATGTGTAGATTTTCCTCATATTCATTAAAGAATATACATATTAGTTACAACCACCACTTACTTAAAATGCGCTAATGGCAAAAAATTACTTTATTCTTAAAATATTGTAGCTTACATTTTACCTCCTTCGACAATCTTTAACACACCACCCTCCCAAGTCTATACAATTTTGAGTTAAAATTTCCCACAATCCCAAATAATAGGTGCATATAAATATCAACATGGCTTTAAGAAGCATAGCTGTTTCCTTTTTTACCTCAATCTTGGTCAAGTTTAATGGTTTTTTAGAATTTTTCTATTTGATCCATCTGCAGCTTTATAATATTGTTTAATACATTTAAACAAATTATTAAATTAAATTTATTTATAATAAATAAATTGCGATCTTGACATTTTGGGAAGTTGTTCCTATGATAGTGTCTCGGTTGTTTGTGATCTTCCATATCTACTTACCCCACAGCAATGTGTTTGTGTCATTCAAACACTTGTACGTTAAAATATCTGCCACTTTAATTACTTCTGACAGAAGGGTAGACATAATAAGCAAATCCTGAATCTCTACTTTAAGGTTACCCCTCTCCTTCCAAGACACTTATCTTGAAACTTTTTAGCACCACTTTGTACATTAACAGTTATGTAAAAAGTATCATTTAGTTCAATTGAGATGTATAATGTATTTATGTCCTAAGTTATACCTAATCAAGAATAATTTAAAATATGTTTAATAATTGAGAAAAATACGAACCTTCACAGATCTCACCATCGCCTTTGTACCCTGTGTTACAATGGCAGGTGTAAGTAGTTTCCAAGTTTAAACATGAAGCATTAACATGACAATTATGGCCTTTTGCACAATAATCAACACCTGCACAATTAAAAAACAAATAATTAATACTCACAAAGTCACAAAAATAAAAGAAAATAATTTTATCTTGACTCCTTGAGTTCCCGCAGACTTTAGAGTTCTATATTCTTGTGCTGATGATTTTATTTAAACGAACATTATCTAGAGTTCTTTAGATCCATCAAGTATCAATGATAAGCTCAAGGAATAATACTCTTCTAAATGATGTAAAAGCATGTAATATTTAAGAAATAGTTCTTTTGTTGAAATATAGTGTTACCTGGACAAAACTTGCAACATTCATCTGGCACACTGAACTGTTGTTCAGGGGGACATGGCAGAGGTGGGCACATACTTTCAGGATCTATCTTCGTACAGTGCATAGACCCATCTCTGCATTGGCACTCAACACATTGCTTTGGACTTACAGTATCACCATGTTGATACAGCCTTCCTCTTAGGTAGCACTGCTCTGTAATCAAAAGAAATAAATATGAAAAATTATATTTAAGAAGAGAAAAAATACACAACTGTACTATTAAGAATAAATTGTTCAGAGCTAGCTCCGTAAGGGAGCAAGTAAAGCCGAATCTCCACTGAGAGCAGAAAGAGGCCAATGAATTGGAGCGAGCAATGAGCGGGAAATTACAAAAATAGGTGTAGGTACATCTCCAACAAGAAAGAGAAAAATTAGATAGAGACACGTTATTTTAATGCTTTCTCTATGTTGGCCATTGATAATACAAAAGGGGGCTAGGAGGAGGTTGAGGGGAAAAGAGTAATCTCCAAATTCGTAACCTATAGCTTTCACAGTGGGCTCTTTTTTGATCTATTTCATCTTAGGGTTGGGACATCGATGTCGATGTATCGGACTTTAAAAAATCGATGTTTAACATCGATGTTGATCTTTCGATGTATCGGTCAACATCGATGTTTTCCTGAAACATCGAAAAGATCGATGCCATCGATCCATCGCAGCCTAACAAATGGACGATAACGAAAATCGGGGACGAAAAGGAGAGATTTTGAGGACCGATGTCGATGTATCGAAAACATCGATGTTTTCTTTCGATGTTTTGGCTAACATCGATGTTTGTTCTTTCGATGTCGATGTATCGAAAACATCGATGTTTGTCTATCGATGTCCCAACCCTATTTCATCTCGGTCATTTCTTTTCCTTCACTCCATTTTCAATGAAGACCATTCTGTAGTGTTTTGTGCTCCTCTCTCCGTGGGAATTCGGCTTAAGGGTTGTCTTTCTAGTCAGTCACTCTGTTGTGCAATAGGACCTTTATAACCTGTTATCATCATACCTGTGTTGGTAAATATTGTGTTGGTAGTTATTAAATATTGAGTTCATAAGTGTATTATTAAGTAAATTCTGTAACTTAAGAGTTCCACAGTTGTAACTTAAAATGATCAAGTTATAGATTTGACTGCAATTGCAAATTGAAGAAAAGCCACAATAATACCCCCTTTTACATTCAGAGAAGATTATGAAAGTAATTATAAAATAAAGCTAATTAAAATAATTACTAACAAGTATTTTAATTAAATGACACTGAGAACAAAACAAATTAATCCATTTTTCTCTGAAATCAAGAAACTTCTCCTCAATCATGACCAAACAGTTTTACCAAGTTAAATTAACTCATAAAATAAAAACATAAAAAAACTATTTTCTTAATTAAGACTTATATAAAGACCTTACGTCTAAACACAGATTTATAAACAGTTTTTCATAGAATGCAACAAACAACCTCATTATTTTATTTGAATTGCCTAGAATAACATAATGCAAATTGATTTCGGCTCTCGGCTCTCATGTTGAGTTTTCATAATACCAATACCAGTCACAATTATTTCTAGTTTTGAGTTTACTTGTTATTATGTAAGAATAACTACACTATTTTCACTTCACAAATCTCTCTGTTTTTGATCTAACGACGTTATTTTATATAAAAAAAAACAAGTTGGCTGTTTCGAATAAGAATTCATGAATTTATTCATATACTTTACTGTTATTGCCTAAATAAATTTATTCCCAAACAACGAGAGGATAAAAATATAGGATCATTGTCTTTGCTGTATCCATACACAGTATGTACTTTATTTTTATTTGATTAAGAAAAGCCTTTTGATGGCGAAAAAATGCGATTTTGTTGACTTTATGTTATAAGGGTAGAGGTCTCAGTCCAACTTCTTTTTTTTATAACATCTGACTGAGGTGCATGAAACCTATACTGAACTTATTTACATTGAAATTTAGAACTAGTAAGGTAAAGGCACCTAATATGGCACAGGGAGAGGAAAGAGGCACAGGAAAGAGCTAATTTCTGTCAACGAAGTAGTTATACAGTAGTGCCGCTAGGGAGATAGTGATATATATATATATCTTAAATTCCTCACCGTTTTCTCAATATTCAGCCATTTCCCAAACTTAGTGTCAACAAAAGTTTATAGTGATTCCTTTTGATCGGCCAAAAGTAGTGTAATGTAAGTACTTAACTAATATATGGTTACAGATATACATTCAGCATGTTGTGTAGATTAAGGTGCACCCATCAGTTTTATGTTTTCAACTCATTGTTTATTTTATGGAAGAACTGATGTGAAAAACGTGATTCCCCAAATATGGCATATGAAATATTCTCAATTAAGACCTATGCCATATTAAGGGTGCCTTTTCAAAAATGCGATCTAATATTCAGCATTTAATAAATAAACATATTAATTTCTTATAATTATAATAGATAACTATTTTACATTAATGTACGGAGATAAAACCAGATCATTGCCGTGAATTCCATGGTATGCCATAAAGGGGCGACAATTTTTACCATCGTTTTTGGATTTTTTCCTTTTAAAAATTCTCAGAAGTCTTGTGATAAAAGATTTAGTCATTGCAGCGTTGGCTCATTATACTTAAATAGTTAATCTATCTATCAAAATTCGCTATTTGGAGGGGTGAAACCTATTGCCGAAAAACACTATGCCATATTAGGTGCCTTTCCCCTACTCTTATAATTCAATAGGATCATACCTAAAAAAATAATTGATAAATCGATTTTATTCCAAAATTTGGAGGCGCTTACCTTAAATACTATTGGGATAACAATAACAAAATTGTTTTTGACTAATTTTGCCCAGTTGGACAACTGCCATGGACTAAAAATCTCGAGCTTTCATTATTTCCCCCTTTTATTACTTTAGTAAATCAAAGTATGTCACTGAATACAACGCAAAGAGAAAAAAGGATTCGTTTTATTGCCAAACCACAATGTAATGGCGAGTTATTCATTTTATTTTTCTTCCGAGCTTACCGAAGGTAATGGAAGCTATGAACTCCAATTTCAAAAATTTCAAGACAGAAATCCGTTTCAGACATCAGGGAACATTTTTGGTTCCGTGTCTGTCTGTCGGCAAAAATCATTAATGTATACGAAATAGGACGCGAGGAAGCTATGTGCCACACTAATTGGCAGACAATTTTTCATTCATTCACGCAGGAAACTAAGAAGAATTTCTTTAATTCTTCATCTTCATACTCATATTAATTACAATGAATTATTTGGAATAGAACGGTATCTAAAATCACACACCTCACTTTTTTATACGCTGTGAAATTTAACAGTGACTCTTAATTAAAAATAATGAAATAAATTGTAATATAAAATGTGTTCTATAAAAAGAGATTAATCTTAAAGCTTTAGAATAATATATTATACGAGAACATACTAAAACTACATCGGTTTAAGATAATCGCATAAAATAAAATCTAAAGGGTTGTATTTGAAAAATATTTTAATAGAAAAGGGAATAAATGCTGTAAGCCGAAAGTTTATGAGATCTTTATAGTCGCCCTTTGCTATTAAAGGAGCGAAGGTCAAGAAATAAGTCAACTAAGTCGCAGGTCTCATAACAAAATCTTGTTTTATGAGAATTTACGAATATACTCCTACATTAAATTAATGAAAATAATTTTTTGTCACAGTGTTAATTAAAAATAGATGCGTTCATTCAATAGATTTTTTTGGACTCAATAATGCTTCCGCAATTGAATGTTTCCTTTATCATAGATTATAATAATTGACTCACTTTAATTTTGCTGACAGTTAATAACAGTAAATTATTGAAACGAATATTGCGTCAGCGTTAAGTAAAAATACATGAAATTTTATACGTTAAGCAGATTTTTCGGAAGCAATACGTCCTGCTTCTTCATCGTAGATTAAAATTCTTTAAAGTATTTGTTTTCGAATTTCAATGTTTTCATTGATTTACGCAGGAAACTAAACCAGTTGATCGGATGATAATTAAGTTTAATCCCACGTCAAGATGGACACTTTAGCTTCAGTTAATTAAGTGTAATTAAAGTTAACAGGGAATTTCAAGACAATGCAGTGATGTCATTAGAGGTAAATTTGCAAGACTTGAGGTTTCAACACAAAAGGTTAAAATAAATATAGAGCTACTATTAGGGTTTGGTTGGAGACTAGAACCATTTAGTTCACAAATTAGTCAGCACCCTGTACTCATC
This sequence comes from Gerris lacustris, assembly GCA_951217055.1. Lineage (NCBI taxonomy): Eukaryota > Metazoa > Arthropoda > Insecta > Hemiptera > Gerridae > Gerris > Gerris lacustris. Next base: position 22,179,976 of record OX578280.1, read on the forward strand.
AGTATTTATAATTTAAAACCACTAAAAGCTTAAATATACCGTCGAGAAAGCACGGCGAGATGAATCTCTACTTAAAACGAGCCTTGTTCAACATCGTCATAAGCTTAAAATCTGTTTAAATATTAACTCTCTTTTCTTACAACGAAGAAGATGGAAAACTGAATAAGTCAGGATATTGCTCTAGGGGATGAAGTCGAGAAGCTTGGCAAACCCCAATTTATCAAGGATCTTAGAGGTGCCACTGAAGATAATACCGCATTCAATTTCATAGATAACAAAAGGTTTATATTCAAAGATCGCCACGCTCTAAATTTCCTTTCTTAATAAATCACAACTGTCGACGATAATTTATCGGCTTTAACTCCCGGTTTGATGAAGGTCAAGGTTCACTATTTATGACCCAGGAAGAGATGAGCACTTCATCATCATAAATTTGATGAATTTAAATCGAACTCAATATTCCCCATATTGTCAATTCGTAGGAAAGTAAAGCGAATCCAATAATTTATATAAAATTACTGATGCATGCTTTATTTATATTCTCAATACTCGTATATACGAGGACAAAAATCCATATTGATAAGTTCAACGTATTCAATAACAACTGATGAGATAACTAAAATAAGTTTATTGCAAACCCATCATAATGAAATGAACGCTCGCTTTATCATTTTAAACGAATAATTATCGGTGAAATGGTGTTACTATCCACGATTTATGGCTCTAACCAAAATGCCAACTTGTTTTTATAATTTACGATAGATGACAACATACAAATCTAATGAACTGATGCGACCAAAACAACTGCAATTATGAAAATTGTAATAAGCTAAAATAACTAGTTAAGTTGATACTCATTAAACATTTGGCAAAAGTAATAATTATAAAGCAGAAGCGTGATGATATAATGCCTGTAGCTTGAACAAAAACATGCCAGCTACTGGCACGTGCAAGCTACTTGCACGAGGATATGTTAAATGGCATGCCTGTAGCTGGCAAGCAAGCAGCTAAAAACGTACTAAAAATCCTTGGTATGCCAGTTACTGGCAAATACCCTCTTTTGGCATGCAAGCTACTTCCCCAATTTGACAGCATGTGTATCTTCGCCTTTATATGGGTAAACCCTTTGTCTTAAACATAAATGGAAATATGAGAATTTATCAGTTAAGTTATTGATGATTTTATCATATAAGTCATCAGTTCATCAGATTTTGATAAACTACATGAAATAAATTTTAACTTACTTAAGCATGTAGGACAACATTCTCCTGGCTTAAGGACTGGCATCTTACAATTAATCTGAGGACACTGAACTGGCCTGCATTCTACTTCTCCATGCTGAAAAAAAACAAAAAAACAATAATTGAATGCTATAAATCAAACAAAACAGATTTGTGAGAAACTTTTAACATAGGTAGCTAACAAACTATAATAAACATAATTGAGCTTAGCGAAGCGAAGCTCTTATACTACACTTTGCATTTTTTCTGACACATACTCCTCCTTAACGGCTGAACCGATCTGCACAACATTTGGCACGGTCATAGTGACTAACCACAGGAAGGTATAAATCTGAAATGGTTCAAATTGGTACACAGGGGTACGGGGTTCGGGGTACAAAAGTTTCCTCCTGAACGGCTGAACCAATTCGCACGAAATTCGGCACGGTCATAGTGACAAACCACAGGAAGGTATAAATCTAAAATGGCCCAAATTAATACACAGAGGTACGGGGAACGGGGTACAAAAGTTTCCTCCTGAACGGCTGAACCAATTCGCACGAAATTCGGCACGGTCATAGTGACAAACCACAGGAAGGTATAAATCTAAAATGGCCCAAATTAATACACAGAGGTACGGGGAACGGGGTACAAAAGTTTCCTCCTGAACGGCTGAACCGATTCTCACGAAATTCGGCACGGTCATAGTGACCAACCACAGGAAGGTATAAATCTAAACAAAAGTACAAAAGTGAAAATAATGTATGCCCTTCATTATGCTTGTCGTTGGAAAGCTCTTTACGAGTACAGTTATTGTTGTTATATTCACTTTTGTCATATTTTCATTTAAGAGGGGGTAAAATAGAAAAACAGGAAAAAATGCTTTTTAATTAAAAATTGAGATTTTACTATTTTTGATCCGATTTTAGATGTTTATAAATACAAATGTTTATTGGTTAAGATAAAAAATTCACGCTCAGCTCAACGTTGTTGTGCAAGCAGAAAACTGCATTGCACGCCTAGTATATACAATATCTTACAATTTATGTCGAGAAAAAAATTAAAGTATTTTTTAGTAATTTTGTATTTTTACTTTGTTCATTTTGTAAAAAGTAGGAGAAATATAAATTTTATGCAGATATACCTTTTTTTCTGCATACAATGGCATAAAATGTTAAGTAAATAAAAAGGCATTAAAAAAAACGTAAATTATGAAGAACATTAAAAACAGGAAAGAAAAAATTACCCCTGCAGTTAATAACGCATTAAATTTTTAATTTAGACTTAGGGTGAGTTTAAAAATTAACGTATTTTTATCGGGACATTAATCAAACACTGGATCTTATTAGAAAGAATTATGGGTTTTCCCTTACGAACAGCTAGCAGCAGAAGGTTTCAACTTTGAACGGAGGGAAAAGGCTTACGGTCTATTACCTCCCGCTCGGAGTTACAGTTAAACTAGCCAAAGCAAAGTCTCAAAATAGCTGAAAGCTTAAGTAAAGTTTAAACAGTTAAGCTATGCTTACAGGCTCACTAAATTATTTACACTTGGAATGTTTCTCCCGGTCTAGATTCCTGCCTTTAAACAACGAGGAAATGGAATAGGAGGTTCAGTAATTAAATGTAACGTCGGTCGCCAGATGCATTAGACCAACCCAATCTGAGAATGATATATTACTCTTTTCATTGTTAATTAAGACAAAAGGCAACGTCAAGTAATGAATAATCAGAGGTAGAAGATACCATCCTTTTCAAATACAGAGGTTATTCAACTCTATGTCTTTTAAATGCTAGATGTTTTATTTTGACATATTATAAGGGTATCTATATCATCATCTTAACAATGTCGCTCCAAACCAACTATGGAAAATAATTCTATATTCATAATTAAATTTAAAAAAATGTCTGAAACTCCCGCACATTAGAAGTGAAACTTAAGTTCTAGAAATAGTTGATTTCATGCATTGCTCTCTTTGCATTTGTTGACGATTTTATTATTTCAGGATTAAGAAATTGACGAGAGACAAAAGCAGGAAATTATAAGGGTCCCCGGATTTGCCTATGGACCCTAAAAAAAATATGATGCTATTAATGATAGTCCCAGAATTACCACGAGAATTGTCGCAGATAATCCTCGTTCCTTGCTGTTTTCCTCAATGCTTAGTCGATCGTCGAGCAATTTATAAGATATGTCTTTATAAGTGAATGATTTATACGACATGGAACAGCTAAGTTAATTTTAATTTCTATAAATTACTTAAAAATAAAATAATTTATTTGTCAACTTTTAGTCATTAGTTTAAATAATTGTCACAAAGTAAATATATAACATTTATTTTTGCTTCCGAGCTTACCGAAGGTAACGGAAGCTGTGAGATCATTCTGCGAAGAACGAAAATATTTTATGTCTCCGATTATAAAAAGTCCAAGACAGAAATCCTTTTCAAAATAAAATATCAGAGAATTTTTTGGTTCCATGTCTGTCTGTCAGTCTGTCGCTCAATTTTTGCGAACCAACATATCTTAAAAACTACACATCCGATTTTAATGAAATTTGTATGGTAGGTCATAATTAGCTCATTGTTGGTCCATAAACCTTCTCCTCACATTTGTTTCTTTTTCATATGCACACAAACATACATTTATTTACACCTATAGTTTCAAAAGCACTTATCTGATTTGTATGAAACTTTTATGGCTTATTGAAAGTAACCCGCAGATACCCCCAGATTAATTTGAACCATCTGCGCTCTTTAACTTTTGCTTAATTGATACTTTAATAAAAACAAAAACAATTTTGACAGATTAAAAAAATGGAGGAAACAAACAAATTAAACAATAATGGCTTGTAAAAGAATAAAACCAATAAACTATGTGATAGGATGCGAGGGAGATATGTGCCACACCAATTGGCAGTTTATTTTCCTTCTTTTCCTATTTAAGAATCCCTGAGAATTATTTCAGAAGCGGAAGCAAAGAATGGATTTAATTCCTTTACAAATAAACTGTTCTTATAGGAAAACTTACTTTGATGCGACGAATTCATGCGAGAAACTCTCAACACAATAATTGCACATTATTATTTTTAATGGCCTAATTTAACACATAATGAAGTCACTTAAAATAAATGGGAATTAAAAGAGAGAACTCTATTCAAATAAAATTTAAGAATGGCACCAATTAAAACTGCTCTATTTAGATAAAGACAAAGTGAAAAAGAAACCTTGACTTTTGCCAAGTTTTGAAAAATTCAAAAGGTGACAAAAGTTTGAAAACGGATGATAAAAGTTTCTTTTTTGCTTAAAGTTTTATGCACAAAAACTCATTTCTTTGTTTTTTCTGAGAGATAATTTCAGGAGTTTTCGCAACACTCACCTTTTTTCTATTATTGCTATGAAAATATAAAGAAGGTTTAAAAACTTCTTGTGCCAATAAATCCTTGAAGGTGTTGTGAAGCTGAATTAGGGATTCTGAGTGAAGTGAAAGGGGAGGAACCCGAAAAGGAGAATGGAGGGTGAAAATTGGTTCCATTCATCCTTCTCCTTGGTTCCCCCTCTCTACCACCACTCTTAGTTAAATCTAGATCCTCCTTCTTCCTTGCTTCTTTATTCTTATTCTTTCAAGCCAATTTAAATAAGTCTGAGGTCAACTTAAGCATTAAATTTTAACCGATTAAAACTTAGCTATAACAAAGAAAAGTCTCAAAAAGTAGATTTTTGTTTTTTTGTTGGAATAAATTGTGAAATAAGTATTAATTGGTATCTTAATCGATAAAAGTCGAACCTAGATAAGTGGGACTAAATAGAGTCCATTATTAAAACCCTTTTCCAAAAGATTTCCTTTGAGAATATTTATTTATTTTATAAATTTCACTTTTAAATACTCGTAGACTAAAGTTTTGTCTGGACATTGCTCAGATTTGCAACATTTTTGGATACTTCTTTACTTCAAACATTACTAAAACCAAAACCGGCCTTAACTTTTTTCCTGTCTGTATGTATGTCAGTCGCCACCAGTCCAATTTTACTGGCACAAAACTGGCTCAACGAAATCGATTATTGTACGCTGATATATTGCTCATGTTGTAGACTTAGCTTCACCAAAAAACAGTGAGTATTAAGTGAGTGTTATTAACAATTTTATATAGGAAAAACTATTGGAAAATGTTTATAACAATGTCGGTCATTGGTTCTAAACATCAAAACAAAAATAACTTGTAAAACTTCAATTTTCCATCACTTGATTTGTTTACGTTTGTACAGTTATTGTCGTAATATTTATACTGTTATACTTTTTCTTGGGGTTTTTTTTTATTGGGGTTTCTTTAAAAATAATTAATTCTAAACTAATTTGATTGCATTTACTTTTTTGTTGTAATCTATTTTTGTTTTGCTTCCGAACTTACCGAAGGTAACGGAACCTGTCTGATCTGGAGAACGAACATATTCTATGTCTCCGATTTCAATAATTCAAAGACAGAAATTCGTTTTAGACATCAGGGAACATTTTTGGTTCCATGTCCATCTGTCGCTCAATTTTTGCGAACCAATATATCTTAAAAACTAACCGTCCAATTTTATTGAAATTTAAGTGGTAGCTCATACTAGGCTGTTTGTTGGTCCCATATTATAGGTTTCAACCTGCTTCGCCCATTTTTTTTTCTCTTCCTCATGCGCACAAACACATATTTATTTTCACCTATTTCTTCAAAAGTACTCACCTGATTTTTATATGAAATATGGGGGGTTTGTCGAAAGTAGCCCACGGTTGGCCCCAAATTAATTTCAACCGTCTACGATCTTAACTTTTACTAAATTGATACTTTAATTCATGTAAAAAAAAATCAAAACAATTTTAACAGATTTAAAACGCGAGTGTTAATTACATAAATTCGAGAAGTAACAGGTTAGTTGTAAAAGTATAAAATCATTATAGTATACTAAATAGGACACGAGGAAGTTATGTGCCACGCTAATTGGCAGACTAATTTTACTTATGAATCAAACAAAAATAATGAATGGTTTTTGGTTATTTATCGTGCCTAACAATGAAATGGAGGATTACTTTGAATGTAATAAATAGCCTCCTAACTGTGATCCGCAGGATTTTTAATTATTATTAATGGAACGGACGATGCATTGCTAGTAGTTATAGTCCTGATTCTTTTCTATGAATGCTTTGGAAAGGAAACTGTTAAGGCGTTTTATTTTATTGCTTGATCAACACGATAATAGGAAACCTAGCCACTATCATAATAGGATCCCAAGTATGAGCCACGCGCGAAGTGTGGGAGAGAAGCTAGTGTGTATAATACATATATAAAAAACAAGTATACTCTACTCTGTTAGGAGATTATTAAAGTAGAAATTAATTTGATTTGCTGGTTCGAATGTTTTGTTGTTTAGTGGGAAACTCTAGGGTTTCAGGCCTTGTTATTTATTAAAGAGTTAGGAGGTTTATGCAGGATTTTCATCACCTTCCACAGTTACAGAGATTTGCTTCACACGAGAGAAAACTCTCACTCCCATGAGAACCAGGTGTTTCAACTTGGGGCTCCGAAAACCCTTCCAACCCTAGAAAATTCCTTCTAACTGGATAAGTTATGGAGTTTCGGGTGAAGGTAAGGCCCTTTTCCAACCCCCGACGGGATTTAAGAAGGGCTTAAAACAAAAACTTTTCACCGTTACTTCGTGCTTCAAGCCCCTTGCACTGGAAAACTCCAACATAAGAGTCTAGGCATTAGTTATGTTTAATGGAAGGGATAAGGGTCAGAGTAGACTAGATGCAATAGTTTTATTTTAGCCTCCTTTTTTTAAAGCAAAATTCGTTTCTTAGCAGGGGTCTTAATGCAGACTTTCCAAGCAGGTACCAAAGCACTAGCCTAATTCCATCGTCTAGAATTATGGTTTTATAGAAAGATTTTATTTCCTACAAAAGCCGATGACTACTATTATTAAAAAAAAAAAACATACAAACTGAGTTATAAGAAATAAATAAAAAATTGCGAAACGATTAATCATTCGTGGAATTGAGAGTTGAAATATGTCCTGTCAATTATGAGAGGTTTTACTTTGTTTAATTTGTGCATGTCGCAGTAATTCCATCAACTTAAGATATAAAGTAGAACGACAGAAATAAATTAGAGTTAAGAAATGACATACGAAATATTCATATTTTAAGTTTGGGAGAAAGGTGATACGAATTCAGCATGAAACTTTTAAAAACAGAAATAAGTAGTTTACTTGATGAATAAGGAATTGAAGAAGAGTATTAGATCACGATAGAAGTTAATTATTAGTTAGTTTTCTTACATAACAGATAACGCAAAAGTAGCAATTACAGAAACCCCAACATATAAATTTGGTTTGAATACACATTTTTGTAGTGGAGGAATTAACCTCAAGTAGCACTAAGATAAGTAAAAAAGAAATTAAAAATTAAAGAGTAAACCTCGAAAAGAAAGTGGCCTCTCAGTACAATTTCACCCAGTTTAAGTGGAAAGACATCCAAACTTAAGTCATAAACTTTAAGTGGACTGGCATTAGAGTATGACGTGAACAGAAAATATAGGCTTAATGAATTAGTACCTGGAATAATACAACAATACAGAGGAGTAAAAAAGAAATAGGCAGTGCTGAATAAGCAGAGGTAATTGTGACAACGTCTTCAGTCTGTGCAAATGAGTTTTAGTGCGTTGACAACTCGGGAAAGTCGAAAAATGAGGGTAGGGAGCCAATTAGAGCTCACGATTTTTAGATCCTGTGCTCTCATTGGCTTAATGTTGGCTATCAATGCACTTAAATTCATTTGGCAATCGGCACAGACTGTAGACTCATAAGTTTTAAAACGGTCTAAAGGCGGTCATACACTTTGTGGTATACCTGATAGTTAATCCGGAGCTTGAGTGCTATAAAGTTATGACACAACTGCAAAGTTATGATCGCACACACAGTCAGGTATCAACGTGTGTGGCTCTGGCCGGCTTTAAAAAAGATTAAAAATCTCATAATGATGGTTGAATTAGTTTTACTTTTAGATTACTTTTGTAGTAGGTTTATCGTAACATAATTTCCTCTATTCCTGCGGGGTCACCAACAGACAAATAAAATAATGCAATCGCAATCACAAAATAAAAATCTATTAGCATCGTTATATTTTTCATTCCTTGTAAGGTTGACTAAAGTACTTATAGAAAACAAAAACAATTCCATTTCCCTTAGCTTATAATGAACTTTTGTAAAATTTCAAAGACAAATTAAATTCATAAATATAAATCAGCACGTGCTTCTACTAATTTATCCATTACTAATACTACAAAGATCGTTAACCTAAACTATAACCTTAACACTTAACGTTCGACCTTAACCTTAAACTAACTCTAACCTTAAGAATTTTACTTCAAACCATACATTATATAATATCTAATTTTAACTGTATTGATTATTAAAAAAAAGTGACATAGTAGTTCAATCCGAGAGTCTAGACGGAATTATCACGCTTCTAACTAAATCACCCGTCATGAAACACTTTTCAGTTTTGTCATAATTAAGTAAAAGTGCAGCTGTTTTCTTTCTTTGCTTGGGCAGGTATAAAAAGATGGGTTTACAGCGTGATAATAACGAGATAAAAAGTAAAACTCATTTTAAGTATTCATTTATTCTTTCTGCATTTTAAACAAGAAGATTGTCATTTAGCTAAGAAAATTACAAGCAGTGAACTACGTAATTTACGGTCTATTTTGAATAGATATCATCTATGATTTAGGGAACATGTTAGTTAAAGGTGAGAACAAGTTTAAAAACAAGAATACTTAATATTAGCATTCTCTTTTTAATGCTAATTTCAACTTAAATATGCATTTTAAGTTCAAGGGTTAAACCTTAAACCTTATATATTTAAGCTGAAACACTCTTATTAAAAGATTAATGACATTTGAAAGTAAATTCGACGTTTTATTGCAACAAAACAACCTATTTTTTTCTAATTAAAGAACAAACCTGCTTACACCACTTATTTATGAAGTGAGTTCCTAGAGGAAGATGGAAAGGGTCCATGAGTTTTCTAAACCCCCAGAAAAAAATTCAAAATTTCCAGCATTTTTATGAAGTTATGCTCAGGTTAACTTCCTTTACTATTACCAGGGCTTGTAGTGAGTCACTGAAAGTCACTTAAAGTCACTTATTTTGACGAGAGTCACTTTTTTGTCACTTATTTAAAAAAAAGTCACTGAAAGTCACTTATTTGGGCTTACAAGGATAAAAAAACTTAATTTTCTGTAGTTTTTTAAATACAAAACATATATTTTAACTGTTATTCAAAAGGGATTTTGTAAGCTCAAGACTTTTTTTAACTATGAATTTTATATTAGGCCTACTTTGAACTGTGATTAATGATAAAGTTTGTAACAGTTGCACTAGATTCAGCTGGCGTGTGTTGTGTTTTATCGTCAATATTAAGATGGAAAATGGTTGAAATAAAGATGAAAAGAATATTTTATTCCGAACTCCCTCATGATTGTTATTACTTTTCCTAAAAGTATTGTATTCGAAAAGTATTGTTTCACCAAAAACTTTTTTTTTGAGATTTCAGCGGAATTATCCGTTTTGGGTGTTTTTAAGACCTCCTGAGAGGTTTGCAGCATGGCGTCTGTATGTATGTGTGTGTGTGTGTTATCAGTTATCACTGTAGTGCCCAAGGTATTTAACCTAGAGAGTTGAAACTTGGCAGAAAACCAGTCTTTACCTGTAGTGGTGCCGCCCGGAAAATCAACTTTTTCCGCCATCTTAAACTCAGTTTGCTGAGTGAGCAAAAATTTTAAAAAATCGTAATATCGAAAATGGTCCTGATCGAGTTGAAATTTGGCACGAATGTACCTCTTTGCATGACAAACAAGCCCACCAAATTCCATTTTGATATTGGCCGCCATTTTGAAGTTATCAATATTTGAATTATAAACTTTGACGGTTAATAATTCCGAAAGTATAAATACGTTTTTGAGTTATAGCATATTGTTGGAACTGGAAAAAATTAAGGAACAAATATAAAAAAACCCGATGAAATTCCATTAATTAAGTTACAAGCGAATATAATTATTTGTTTGTGCGATAATTTTGGTGACGTCAAAGTTTGTTTACATCTGTCAAAAGATACCGCCAAAGTTCAATTTTTTTTTTTGTAGTTACGATACACAAAATCAAATGAATAAAAAACTGTTCTAAAATGTTTATAATTGCATTTGTTTAACAGTGCTAAACAACAAAATGTAACTAAAATATTTTTTTTTACTTAAAATTAAGTCACTTATCTGGGGAAAACAGGTCACTTAAAAGTCACTTATTTTGAAAAAAATAGTCACTAAAGTCACTTAATTTTGAGGAAAATCTGCTACAAGCCCTGTATTACGCTAAAGATTATTTTTGTTTTACGGTGCTACTACTGTTCTTCGATTCTAAGATTACAAACAATGTCATTTATTATAATAAACAAACATACCACACATGCACAGATGTCGCACTGGTCCTGCCAAGTTGCGCCATCTGCGTGAATGGAGCCATTCCCCGCGCAGGATTTGTGACAGTCGCATTCCTCCAGTCTTGACAGCCTCCCTTCTGTTTCTTCCAACTGCAACAGGTTAATTAGATATAGATAAAACAATATTCAAAATTTTGAAGTAAGCATATTTTAGCTCATTATATTAGTGTCAACCGCTATATTGAAGACCAAAAAGAGAGTATTGTAAAATCATCAAACTCTTTTAGGTGGCTACAATGCAGCGACTTGTTGACGTTTAATAGTTTATGAAGCAGGAAATAGAAAGTAAACGAAGTAAACATTGAAGTTAGTGCTCATCCTTTGTAAACCTTGTCAGAAAGACGGCCAACAAGTACAGTCTATAAAGCAGAGTTTCCACGGGGAGTGAACACTCTAGAGCTAGAGTGAAGACTGTATTGTGACCCACGTTTGGAATGGGGAAGGAGAGTAAACTAGCGGAGGACGATGGACAGTTTACACAGGATGGTGATCTGATCACGCTCCAGTTCCTTATCTTTCGCTAGCAGCAATAGGCACACCTCAAATTCTTAAATTAGGTTACAATCTTCTTAGATCGCCAAATCCAGATCCGCCTATGCATAACTGATATATTACTAAGGATATTGTTAAATCTAAGATTTTAATATAACTGTACCTTTTGTTGAAGCTGTTCAAGAGAAAGCGTGAGCCTATGTACAGTATCCTGAAGTTGTGAAAACTGTCCGCATGTAGGACAGTCGGCGTCCAAGTGTGGACATTGATTTAGATAGCCGTGAGGCCCTGAAACTATTCTAACGTCTTGAAGAGCACCCTGAAACAGAAAGAAGATATTTGATTAGTACGCTGACAAAATCAAATAAGAAGTGAAGGTGGCTATGGTAAAAGGATATCTCGTTGACATTACTTCTTAACTTATTTTTTCTTACTGAAATCCTCCGATAGTGCTGGAGGAAGTGACAGAATAGAAAACTTTTCGCATGAACATCCTTTTTCAGAAAACTACCATTCGCACAAAAATAAATGAGTTTAAAAGAGCAGTGTTTTAGTTACACAAATTCAGTAAAATAATAAAAATTTGTACTGAATCGAATATAAACATCTACTTTAGTAAACTGTACTTTTGCTAAAAGTTGCAATCACTGAAGGGATATTTGAATTTGCTCTAGATTTTGAAACCTCGCAAGTATAGGTCAATACTAATAAATCACTTGGTAATGTGATAAAATCACTCTAAAAACCTTTTAGATGATAACACTATCATCATAGTGATATCATCTGCACTCACTATCATCATAGTGATTTTTGTCCTTGTCGAATAACAAAAAGGAAAACATACCGAAGTACAAATTCAACTAAGATTCAGCTTATCTAGAAATCAATTGATTTTTTTTATTAGAATTGCATGCTTTGACCCTTTTAGTTTTAATTAAAAGTTTATTATCCTTTAACCCCTAAAAACATTATTTATATTTAACATGAATTACTTTAAGTACACTTTTTTTTTCTTGAAAGGTCTATAAAAATTCGTAGTAATTTTTATTAGCACGGCAATGGTAATGTAATCTAATAATTTACATATGTTTTAACTTCTCATTTACAAGTAATTTTGTATACTGCTTTTTGTTAAGTAGATTAGTCTGGAAATGGTTTTAATTTTATTAAAACAACAAAATCACGATCGGAAAAACTAAATTTATAACTATTAAATGGTTGGCTAGATGGTTGGTTTTCAACAAAATAATGTGTAATCAGGTTATTTTTTGTGTGTAAAATTTTACAAAATATTAGGGTTAATAATAAAAATAGCCTGTCAATTAGTGTGGCACATGGCTTCCTCGCGTACTATAATCATGTTTTTCTTTAACGACCCACTTCTCCTACGAACGTTGTAGTCTAATTTATTTTCCGCCCTTTTTTTATTTAAATCTGTAAATTTTTTTCATGAATATGGCCAATTTCACATTCGACGTTCACACAGTGACGTTTTTTATGTGACGGTGAAGACCGTCACTATGAGAGCACAATGAGAAATTTCAGACACAGAAACGTCGCCCAGTGAGAAACCACCCTAAAAGTATCTAATTAGCCATATTTCATTTACCTAGACAGTGTAAATTAATATGGACCATCAGGTGCTACTTTCGACAAGCCATCCAAATTGGTAGAGAAACCATTGGGAACAGTTTAAAATTGATATGGGACCAACAATGAGCTAATTATAAGCTACCATCAAAATTTTATTAAAATCAGATGATTCGTTTTTAAGATATGGTGGTTCCAAAAAATGTTGAACGAATAACCGACAGACAGACGGACACAAGACCAAACATGTTTCCTGATGTCTGCCACGGATTTCTGTCTAGGAATTTTTAAATTCGGAGACTTTAAAAAACTTATTTTTCTTAATGGACACAATGCTTTCGTTACCTTCGATAAGCTCGCGGAAGAAAAACTAAAAATGATAAATATTTGAAAATTTTACCTTTTTGACCAAGGCTATTTGTGTTATCTTTTATACGTCACCACAAAGCTTGTTTTAGATTAATAAATTAATGAAGAATGCATAAGGTTTTATGTAAAAATGTTAATCATATTCAGCAGGTTATGAAGTGTAACTTGTCAGTCCAGCCACAATGGAGAGGAGTAGAGGAGAAGAAAAATATTCTCTTCTATTGCCCGTAGTTAGTACTTTTCTCTCAAGGTAACCGTAGTTAGTACTCCTCTCAAGGTTATCGCAACTTTTCTCTCAAGGTAATCGTAGTTAGTACTCCTCTCAAGGTTATCACAACTTTTCTCTCAAGGTAATCGTAGTTAGTACTTTTCTTCTCAAGGTAATCGTAGTTAGAACTAAATCTCACCAGAAGATTGTACGTTAGTACTATTTTCTCATGTTGATCGTAGTTAGTACTATTCTACCCTGGTTGGTTAGTGTTAGTAGTAAGCTTTTGTTGGTAATCTTTTGTACAATACTAAAAATTAGCAGGTCATTTAGAAGTCACTTATTTTGAAAAAAATAGTCACTTAAGTTTGAGGAAAATCTACTACAAGCCCTGGAAATGTGAAAGGTTTGTTGCCTTAGGGAACTTTTAAATTTATAATCTATGAGCCTACTTAAGGTAATAGAATTTTAGCTTAGGGTAATTGTTTGTACTTTTTTTTATTGTTTTTTGAACAATAAAAAATAAAACCCATGCGGTTTAAATCCGGTATGTAAATGTTTAAAAGTAAAAAAAATGTCTCAAATTGTTTTTTCCCCCTTTTAAACCCTCGGAAAAACAATGAAAATATTTATATTTTATTTTTATGTATTCAAGATACATTTAAATGGGAGAAGAAAAAAAAAAAAAGTATTTAGGTATGTATTAAAATATAGTATTTTATGAAAATGAAAGAATTCCGAGACTCAAACAAGATCATATTAAATTAAATTTAGCAGAAAATTAAAAAAAGAACAACATATTTAAAAAAAAAAATAAAAAAAATGTTATGCTCAAACTGTGGTCTCATGTTACATAATTAAAGTATACTACAAGCAGTAGAACGAAATACCACTCCGTTTTTCTTTATAATATTTTTTAAAAAAGTACGAAAGAATTGTTTTCCTTTTGATTTTAAAGTTGAAGCTAAAAATATGTATTTGTGTATAGGAGTAATGTTTGTAACATATGCGTCAGAGTATGCTTATTTCATTTACCGTAATTTAATCTCTTAATATTTCTTCACCTCACTTGAATTCCACTTAACCTAATTTACATTATTATACTCGATTTTTTTCTTTAAATGCCAAACGTCGAGTGTTGAGAATTATAATTCCAAGCTTATCGAAGTTAACGGAAGCATTCTGATCATTTTGAAGAATACAAACATTTAATATTGAATAAAATAAGTGTGACTCCATAGGGAATCGAAACAGCAACTTTGTTTAATTACCACACATCTTTAAACGTACTCATCTTGATTTTGAAGAAATGTGAAAGGTTTGTTGAAAGTAGGCCACAAATGTTACCATATTAATTTCAACCATCTGTGCTCATTTAATATTGAATAAAAAAAAACTTTGTTTTATTAACACATATCTTTAAAGGCGCTCATCCTGATTTTGAAGAAATGCAGGGCTTGTAGTAAGTCACTGAAAGTCACTTATTTTGACGAGAGTCCCTTTTTTGTCACTTATTTTAAAAAAGTCACTTATTTGGGGTTACAAGGATAAAAAAAAAAAAATTGTAATTTTTTAAATACAAAAAATATATTTTAACTGTTACTGTTTTTCAAAAAAGATTTTGTAAGCTCAAGACTTTTTTTAACTATGAATTTTATATTAGGCCTACTTTGAACTGTAATGAATGATAAAGTTTGTAACAGTTGCACTAGATTCAGCTGGCGTGTGTTGTGTTTTATCGCCAATATTAAGAAGATGGATGAAACAAATAAAAAGAATATAAAGATGAAAAGAATATTTTATTCCGAACTCCCTCCTGATTGTTATTACTTTTCCTCACAACCTATAGTAGAAAAAGTATTGTTTTTACCAAAAACTTTTTTTTCGAAATTTCAACGGAATTATCCGTTTTGGGTGTTTCTAAGACCTCTTGAGTGGTTTTCAGCATGACGTGGTTTTCAGGTATTTAACCTAGAGTTGAAACTTGGCAGAAAATCAGTCTTTACCAATAGTGGTGCCACACGGAAAATCAACTTTTTCCACCATCTTGAACGCAGTTTGCTGAGTCAGCAAAAATTTAAAAAATCGTAATAAATCGAAAATGGTCCTGATCGAGTTGAAATTTGGCACGATTTGGTACCTCTCTGTATGACAAACAAGCCCACCAAATTCCATTTTGATATTGGCCGCCATTTTGAAGTTATCAATATTTCAATTTATAAACTTTGACGGTTAATAATGCAGAAAGTTTAAATATGTTTTTGACTTATAGCATATCTTTGGAAAAAATTAAGGAACAAATTTAAAAAAACCTGATGAAATTCCATTAATTAGTTTAAAAGTTGTAAGCGAGTATAATTATTAATTAGTGCGATAATTTTGGTGACGTCAAAGTTTGTTTACATCTGTAAAAATACCGGCAAACTTTAAATAATTAAATAACTTACATATATATATATTTTTTTTCACTTAAAGTCACTTATTTGGGGAAAACAGGTCATTTAGAAGTCACTTATTTTGAAAAAAATAGTCACTAAAGTCACTTAAGTTTGAGGAAAATCTACTACAAGCCCTGGAAATGTGAAAGGTTCGTTGAAAGTAAGCCACAAGTGTTACCATATTAATTTCAACCATCTATGCTCATTTAATAGTGAATAAAATAAGTGTGGCCCCACTGGGAATCGAAACACATCTAAATCTCAAGTGACCATTCGTCTAATAATAGGACGTCACAAAAATTGGCAACTATTTTGTAAGGTTTAAACATTTTAAGGAAAAACAAAGAATCATCCAAAAACAAAAAAACTATTTTTTCCCTTTTCGCAAGGCCTACAAAAAAGGTCCATTGCGTCGGACCGCTGCGGTCGACCGTATTCGAGTTATGCGGAAAAAACTGTTTCTTTTCCCCCGAAAAACGGTTTTTTTCCGCATAACTCGAATTCGGTCGACCGCAGCGGTCCGACGCAAAGGACCTTTTTTGTAGGCCTTGCGTAAAGGGAAAAAATAGTTTTTTGTTTTTTTTTAAAGTGAATAGGAAAAAAGACACACGCCCCCGAAAAAGCCTCTAAAACGGACGTCTAAGAGCGGGCCACGCTAAGGTGTCCATGACCTTACTATAATAATAAATTTGCTTACATTTAATTTTTTCAAACATAAAATTTTACAAAATCACATCGAAACAATCAATTCAGGATTAAAATACCCCCCCCCCCCCCCCTCCCCGGGGTTAATTTATTTAGGGTTATACCTTACTTGTAGGAACTATTAAAATGTTTATTTATTTTTTTAACCTATGTGTACTCCACATACTTTTTCCTTATTATTACTTTCTCCCAAATAAGAATTTGGTATTATTTTCTTAATAAAACAAATCTTATAAATTTAATTTAAGAATTATTATTAGTGAATAAAATGAAGTTAGAATTGTTTAAACCTTATAAAATAATGTGCAATTGTATTGCAAATGATAGATATGCTTCACTTGATTAGGAGTAAAGATTTAAGTCTCATAAAGTTAAAAACTTTAACTTTATTGGTACAAACTTATAAACCATTAGTGGTTATGTTCCAGTTACAGTGAGACAAGACCCTTAACTACCCCCTCTTTAAGGAGTCCCCTTACTGACCCTTTTCCCTTCACATTTATACTTGCCTTACCAGCATTAAATGTGACCAATAGCTTGTACAATGAAGTTACTTTCGATAAAGTAACAACTTTTTCTCCTTCTATACTAGTATACTAAACTTTTAGCGATCGAATTGTCCAAGAGGAAAGTGAATTCGCAACACACATGAAACTTAAGTCCAATCGCGTCATGTTATCTGGAGATTTTTCGAATCTCAGAAAGTGAGATGTGTTTTACACTGACCAATTGTAGTAAATAAAAACCGATCGTAAGTACCAATTCAATAATTATTTTCTACTCTTCACCATTTTCAATAAATTGATTTATTAGTTACAATTAGTAACTAGGCATCGCTTGGCTCTATCATTGAAGCGAGCGTATTGCAATGAAATACTACCTAAATATTAAGAAATTTATTAATCATGATGAATGTCATAGTTGAAGATAAGTGGAAGAGGGTAGTGTGGGGTAGAGTGGAGATACTTGGTACAAGGCTCCCCTTCCTAGAAAAACCTATATAACTACACGCCTATAAGAATCTTAACCACGCGCAGTAGCTTTTAAACTATTAGTATAAATGTATCACTTCACTGCTCAAAAACCTCTGCTTATATCAAGTTGAACTTTTACATGCCTGTTTCAAATCATCACGTTAGAGCGTAAGATATCGGTAAAAACGTGGTTTTCTCTACTAAACGTTTAGTTCTGCTTTAATAGTTTTAACGATCTCTGTTAATTCATAGCGGTGTCGCTGTTGGTTTTACTAAAAAATGTTATGTGTTGAAAAAATGGTCGTCTCATCGAATAGGCAATGATAGAATCTTTTATCGTCCTGAAATTCCAATTTTACATTTGAAGCTCACGTTTACGTGAGCGTTGAGCGCGAACTCTTGGACAGATAATGCTGTCCAACGAACTTAGCCTGAGCATTAGTAAAAGGAAGATGTATACCAAATTTCAACTAAATCGGTAAATTTTTACTCAAGTTGTCGTCGGACACGTAAACGTTACTGACAGTCAGACAGACAGACAGGATGCATAATTTGTTGAATGTAAGAAGCTCGCTTCAATTAGTTACTAATCTAAACTAAAATTGGATGAATTCAATTCGATGTTGAAGCAGAGTTTAATTTTATTATTCACTTCTACAAACCTAGTTCTTAGCATAACAAATTATTTTAAATTATTTATTTATCGAACCACTTCATGAATAATTTAGCTATTTTTTTCGGGAGCTTAAAATAAGTTGGAGTGGAGTGTATAGAATTTTCTTTTAGTCTTAAAAAAATCTTCAGTACTTGAACATCAGAGAGAAAAATAAAAGGTAAGGTTTATTAAAGGGTAAGCTTCGGCTGTTATCTGCACAAAAACTACTTTTTCTCTCGTAGTTCCATTTACTATTCCGCTATTTCTCTACTAAGAAGATATATTGAAGAGGTAGAAAACCATTGGAGATCCCTTGGTTTGTAGAAAATCTACCATTAAACTTTTGAGGATTTTCCTCTCTCTGCTTTCCTATTTCTTTTTTCTTTTCCTACTTTAATCTGAAACCCGCTTTAAGATAAACTTTTCCAGTCTTCTCTTAGAGTTCGCTATTATTAGCGAGAGAAGCTCTTAAATCTATATTCAAAGGGATTCCCTTTTCTATTATTCTATTCAGATATAACCCCTAGGGTAGATAGAAGTTGGCAGATATATTATTGTTTTAAGTTTTATCTTGTTATTCGGCTTTGTCCTTCTAAACACACAACCTCCTAATATACTAGAATAAGGATTATTTATTTTATTATTATTTTTTTTTTTTAAAGTTGCAGGTATTCTAAAATGGAGCTCATTTTAAAACAGATTATGGATCAATGAATAAATATATATCTCATATAAATAAATAATTAAAAGGTGGAATTCTAATTGAAGAGGTTTTTAAGTGGACTTAAAGAATAGTAGAATATATAAAATTGAAGGAGATTATCCCTGTGCGAAACTTTGACAATAAATATGTAAACCACACACACCACGGACTTTTATTTCGACCAATCTCCTTCAATTAAAAGGTGGTTTAAACTCTTCTTAAGATAATTATAGTTAGATAAGTTAAATTATAGTTTATTATATAATGGTCAAAGGGTACTTCTTTAGATTGTTACTCACTTATGTTTTTTTTAAAAATATAAATAACATTGACTAAATAACTATTAAGACAAAGGTATGTTTTGTCCAATGTAATTTTGGACAAAGGAGTATTACACTTGTTGTTTTTATAAGGGGAGTAACAGTCTAAAGAAGACCATTCTGCACACCTTTACATTGTTACTCCCCTCTGTTTTTTTTATAAGGGGAGTATGAATCTAAAAAAGACCTGGTCAAAGAACAGCATTTCTTTTCTTTCAAATTAGTTAGTGATTTTAAGTCTTAGTATCCCGCTGCAGTTAATTTTATGAGTGGCTGATGTTAAAATATAGTTAAATATTTTTTACGAATTGAAAACGAGCACATCTCATTTTTTTAACATCGATATTTTGTCAAAAAATATGAAAACATGAAATATGTGCACATACTAGGAAGTTACGATATAACAGGAGGTTGATCGGTTTTCACTTTATTTTTACTTTTTATTACTATATTTCGCTGATAAAGGAGTTGAAGTATTTATATATATTTTGTTTAAGGGTGGGTTTGAGAGCTTTTGAGCTAAGCTGCGGTCAATTTTAAAATGGATAAAGTTTAAGAAAAGGCAATTTTACTTTAAATATATCCACAGACACTTCAACTTGATCACTTTGTTTAATGGTGGTTGTAAGAGCTTTTTAATTGAACTGAAGTTAATAGTTTGAATGGTAATTGTAAAAAATCTTAAACATTTAAAAATGTTATAATCCTGAATTTCCATTTTATCAAAATGAGGAGCATATGAATGAAACATAAAATTCGATTTCGTTTGTTAGAATTTAAGCGAAATATCCCAGATTTACCTAAATGGAAAAAAAGAGTTAAGCCAAAACAATGTGCCTCCAATATCACATTGCTAATGGAGAACAAAACGCTTTTGGGATTAAGTAAGGATTCTTGGACAAGTTTGAAAATTGTGGGAATGCCACTAAACCACCTCAACGCAATGCAAAAGAAAGAAATTGACCAATAAGAGAAGTCGGAAACCGGTCACTAACAGAAATAGCAACTACAATTTAATGCATTGTAGTATTTAGATAAGAAATCTGAGAGAATTTAGTTAAAACTATACTCCCGCTATTATACTTTGTAAATCTGACAGCTCAGATTGGCCAACCTATGTGAAGGAAAAAGTAAAACCACTTGACGGTTATCTTAAGGTTATCCAGTGATATTTTTGTTTGCCTAGTTGGCCCGACTTACTACCAGCCAAAATCTCGAGCTCTCATTGGCTCCCCTCCCTTTTTTTTCAATTTTCCCGCGCTTTCAGAATAACAAAGTATAATGGCATGAGTATAAGTGAATATAATTTTAAATTATCACTAATAGCTAAGCGCGTGGATCCTCTATTTTAGTATGAGTGACACGGCCTCAAATAAGAGTAAACGCCAGCATAAATAATCGAGCAGTGCAGAGGAAAGGTTATTATACAAATTATTAGTTAAATCTTCATATAACTTTAAAAACTCGGTTAGAAAGTTTATATTTATTTTATCGTGATACTCTGATGAATCAATATAAAAGAACTAAAAATAAAATGTCTCAATATAACAGCAGTTTCCTTTTCTTCTTTCATTTATAGTATTTGACATTTGAACATAAATTTCTCTAAATTACTTTTAAATACCACCTCCTCTCTCTAAGGTTAAAAAACATGTTAAAAGTTATTAGAAAAAAAAAAAAATACATATTACAAATATAGCACTAATAAATAAAACCTAGTAGAGGCAAGCAAGCTCGCTAAAAAATAGTTAAAGAAGGAGGGGCTGTAAGAGAAATATGCACACATAGCGTGCCTTCGTACTCCAGGCACAAACTATAACCAGCTAAACGGTTTTGCTCTAGTTTTCTGCTTCGGCAAACTCAGGCAACTTACTCAACCGGCATAATTCTATAGGACATCAGAAAAAAGGATTTTGTCGTAGCTTATTCCATTTCATACATTGGTGCACAGGGTCGAAAACAAGTTAAAGTAGATACATTACACGATACATAATTTCATTTTTTGATAGATTATTTCAGCTTCTCTATTTAATAAGGAATAAAAAAAAGTAATTTTGTTAACTTAATACTACAAAAATGTACTTCTGCACTCATTGGGATTTCTTAATCTAATTTTGTTGCCAATACATTAAATAATTGCAAAGTGTTACTACCAAGATTTTGTGAATTTTGCTCAAATTTAGTGAGATTATTAGTGAATAAAAAAAAAATCATATGATAAATGAAAATGTTTAACTATATCAAACTTTCATCTTATTTTTAGCAGTTTTGCAAAACTGCAGAAATAAATTAAATACTGGTTAAAACTTGAAGAAACGAGTAGATTAGTACAGACCAATCGTAAAGACCAATCTGCCTAGTCAAGTATATTTTTTTTTAAAAGGGGAGGGGGAATTTTTAGGGGCGGGGGGGGGGTCTTTTTGACCTCTTATAGTGCAGGAGATAGCCTGCAAAAAAGTGTCTGAACATCAAGCTAGAATTTTGTGTAAATGTAAATCTTTTACGAAATTGGTAGTAGATGAAAAAAAAAGTTGATGGTAGTTTGTCACTCAATAGGTGACCTCTTTGATATAGAATAATATTTGACTAACTAACCTATTAAGTGACAAACTAACATCAACTTGATTTTTTGTCAACTAACTAATTTCGGAGTAAGGATAATGAAAATCACATTGTCCACCAAAAAGGGCGGGACATGGCCGCGGCCGCTCTCCATCGGTTTGTTTTTTCAAACGGCTATTGCCAAGCTATGTCAAGCAGACGAACTTAGCCGACCACATATTCTTAAAACGCACCAAAAGATTTACTTATACACAAAATTCTACCTTGATGTCAGTCATACACTTTTATCTCCTGGACTGTTCAAATAAAGACTCAATTAATGTGTTAGTAATTACCGACATTGCCGAACTTTTGTATTTTAAAATTTATATTATAATTATATTAAATATATTTATGTAATATTATTTGAATTGTTCACTTCACGCTACAAGTGCCGATTACCAATTTAACAGTCGGCGAGTGTGCCGACTCTTTGGTTGAAAGGGAATCGGGAAGCCTATCCAACTATTTAATCGGCTAGTAGAATCGCTTGGTGTGCGCACTACCATAGGACTTCATACCAATTAAGCAACCGACTAAACTGTCAGCCGATCAAAAGTCTGTAGTGTGTGGTGAGTCTTATACACTTATTTAATTTTTATTTTCCATTTAACTGACGTAGTTCTTATGTGCTTTTTATATAACCTGTAAATGAAATATGACAATGAAGAAAAACTAACCTTCCGAGTAACGTATAAAGATGCAGTATATGAAGAAAAAAGGTTAAGTACAAAGGCATTGTGCGTGGATCTGTTAAGTATACTACATGATATGATGGAGGGGGAGATAATGTCAGAGCTGCAGATGGGTAAAGAAGGCACTTCCATCGAATATACTGAAGAAAAAATGAGATATTGGTTGGTTTTTTGGTTTGAAACGTAGAAAAAAAAAGGAAAAGGAGTCAAGATCGGTTTAGTTGAGAAGGAGGAATAGGTGGATGCACCTTATATACGAGCCAAACTCCCCTGAGGTAAAGCAAGGGGGAAGTGAGCCCACCCTAAGGAAATGTATGAAGGTTCGGTGAATATATATGTGAAAAGATGGGTAATATCGGTAGAGGGGGAAAACGTACGGCAGGAAAGTACACGGGGAGCCAAGTGTCCTGGACATGAGATATGACAGGGGGTGAAATGGAGTTGTAAAGAAACCTTCCTCCAGGCTAGCAGCCCTTACCACCAGCTTATATACTGACTTAAAGAGGGACCGAAAGAAATAAGAAAATACTTTTTTTTATATTGCATTGAAAATTCGATGACAAAGGTAATAGAGGAAAAGGATAAATTGCGGTTTATGTAGATGTTTGTGAAAACTACTTACTTAAACTTGTTGTTTATAAAGAGCTCATCAAAAAGTACGTCCAAGGAAGTGACCACTATGGAGATCTGTAAAGCTATCTGCGGTAGGGAGTAGGGGTATATATATATAAAGTGCAAGCACAAGTATGCCTAGTTTTGGAAATTTCATCACTACCAAGAGACTATCTTCCAAAAGGAAAAATGCAGAAACCTTATAGCCTTAAAGAGGAGAAAGTTGGCAAGGGTATTACTAAGTAGTATCAGTAGTAAGATGACCACACTCCATATGACACTACGGTGTTATATCTTCTGGTAGAAGACTAGAACAGAAATAGGAGATAAAAGTGTAGGGCAAAGTAGGAGATAAAAACTTATTTTAGAAGAAAAATCATACCAAAAGCAAAAATGCAGAAACCTATAGTCATATAGAGGAGAAAGTTGGCATAGGCATTAGTAAGCAGTAGGTTATTTCGGATTACTCTTTAGTACTTTGTCAATCTTCTGATCTTCTGTGGTAACAGATAGAAATAAGACTTAGACAAGAAATAGGAGATACAACCTTAATGTAGAAGGAGAGTCAAAATCATGTTAGAAGGCCCAGATTAGATAAAAAGGTACCTTGAAGTCTTCTCACCATACAAATTTGCAACAGGCAGAAATGGGACCAGGATAGCGATAGAAGGAGAAGGTAGAAGAATCTGAAATTAGAAGTAAATTTCACCCTTCTTCGACAATATACAAGAAGTAGGAGACACAAAGCTGGGAAGAGAATAATGCTGGAAGTAAACTCAAGTGCATTAGGATAAACATAAAGAATAACAAGAAGCAGTAGCGTGCGATAGAAGTATAAAGTGGACAGAGAGGCACAGTAATTGAAAAATATTATACTATTTGATTTGAAAATATTATACGATTTGAGCTTGGATAGCTGAGATTTTCAAGATGTGTATAAGATTTGTTTGTAATTTAAATTTTTTATTAATTTACTTTTAGAAACTGTAAGATTTTGCTAGTTCGAAATTAGCACAAGATTAGTGTTTTTTTTTTTTTCAGTCAACACCTTCGCTAGAGTTGAATAAGGGTACTTCTTTAGATTGTTACTCCCCTGTGGTTGTTTTAGAATATAAATGACTGACTAAATAACTATTAAGACAAATGGATGTTTAGTCCAATGTACTTTGGGACAAAGGAATATCACACTTCTGTTTTTATAAGGGGAGTAACAATCTAAAGAATGTAAATTTAATAGATTCGGAATAGGACTAGAAAGAATTCTTTTAACTATGAACTTTACCTCAAACCTATCTATTTGATAGTGACATTTATTTTAGGTCACATAGAACATTAAGATTTATCTAGGTCTTTTAAAAGTCACTTTATTTCCTAATGTTACGAAAATTAACAAGTTAAACCTTTTCATAAATATACATTAATTTACTATTCCTCTATTATTACTTACATACTTATTATTCATCAAATAATTATCTATTAAATTTAGTGAAAAAATACTTCTTGCATACGAGTCCGCAAGACAGTGAGACATTTTCATGTTTTCGCTCTGCGTAAACTACCGACATAAAATGAAATAAAATCGGTAATTTCTTCAATTAATTGATAAAAGTAGATGGAAGATAATTTTTATTCTTATCTCCACACCGGCACTGCCACGGCTTGATTTCATAATACTGAATTCAAAGGCGCCGGCCCGCCTTCTACGAATAATTGATAATATGCCTTCATACTAGGTAGGCCGAGAGGGCTGAGAGTTGATGGCAACCTCCTGTACTTTCCTAACTCCCTGTCACACGTATAAATCTTTTCGACTCTCTTCGGCCCTATGACGTGCGGTGGGGGGAGGCCCAAAAGCTGGAGACTGGATTACACACCTCCTATAGCTTTTTAACTCCCTGTTATACTTTTCTGAGTTTTAAAACTAAAAGTAACTGAACGTTTTTGACTTACGTTCCATAGCCTAAACATAAAAATGTCAAAAAACTGTTTTCTGTCTATCTTCACATTCACAACACCTAACATAACATTTTGTTTTCTACTGATTGAGAAAAGCATTAGTAATCAAAAGCGAAAAATAATAATACAAGTGTAGTAACAATTTTCTATTTTTTTAATTATTTTCCTCAACAACTGAACTTAAAATGAAATTGGAAGAACGTAATAATAATAGAACTTAAGTAGAAGCAGATTTCGAATAATTTTGTGAAGTATTATCTCGTTAGTAGAAATAAATTTGTTGAAGAAGAAAAGGTGAAACTCCGCTTTTTTATACTTCCAAATCGGATTTGAAAGGCTATTTACGTTTAAGGATTTTGTATATACAATCGGAAATACATAATTGGGGAAAGTTTCACCTTTCTGGAATTAAAATTGGAATGTGGATTACAAATTGAAAAGTCCATTACAAATTGGAAAGTCCATTACAAAATTTGTACCTCACAAACAAGTTATGTTAAATAAATGCGCGAGATAAAAAAGAATATTTTTATTTTTAAAAAAATCTGTAAATATATAGGATAAGATAAAAAAAAAAAAATAGACTGCAAATTAGTGTGGCACATAGTTTTCTCGCATCCTATCATGTACTTTATTGTTATATTAAATCAACATTATTTTAAATAATGTTGATGTATGCAAAAATAAATATAACGTAAGGAAAGAGCAGTGGCAATATTCAAAGTGTTCAAATTCGTAAAGCAAAAGTCGGTAGGAGTAAGAGTAGATTTATAGTTCGAGAGCAGTTCGATAACGTGTGCACAGAAGTATACAGATAGCGAATGAAGCATGTTCGCCTGGCCTCGAGGTCCCTAGGCTCGCTGTGCTATTGAAGAGATAGGTCAAATAGAGAGGTGGGGGGGGGGGACCAAGCCACCTTCTACTCCCCTCGACAATCTCCCTCCCCGCGTTCTCTCCACAATAAAAACTATTAATAGTTTTAGCGATCTTTAACACTTCATAGCGGTGAAGCTGTGGGTTTTACTAAAAAGAAATTATGAAAAAAAAAATGTTTTCTCATTGAATAGATGAAGTTAGATTTTTTTCCGACTTTTTTTTTTAAGCTCACGTTTACGCAAGCGTTGCGCGCGAACGCTTGGGGATAACGTTTTCCAACAAACTCATCCTGGGCATTGGTAAAATGAAAATGTGTACCAAATTTCATCAAAATCGGTCTACTTTTACTTAAGTTATCGACACACGTTTCAGACACATAGACCGACAGACAGACAGACACGAGACCAAAAATATTCCCTGATGTCTGAAACGGCTTTCTACCTTGGAATTTTTAAAATCGGAGACATAAAATTTTTTCGTCCTCAAAAGTGAACGCACAATGTTTCCGTTACCTTCGGTAAGCTCGGAAGCAATGTACAATACACTTTAGAAGCTATTTACTATAGAATACGAATACGAAACGTTTATCACAAGAATCAATCAAAAAATAAAACTTATGCCAAATTATTCGGAAGAAGTCGTTAGATTTAATGGTTCAGAAAAAAAGTCTATTTTGTGTTTATGCCACGATGCGAAAATACGTTTATTTCAACCCCTTTCAATGTAACGAGGCTCTTTTTTAAAGGAATTTTACAGCCATTAAACATACACAGCGGACATAAATGGACAATGGTCATCTATTGTAGAATGATGTTTTAAATGTCTACTAACAATGGAGACTGCGTAAGAAAGAGGGAGTGTTGAAACCTGTTTGTAATGCGGTTACAGCAGCTCGAGGCAACAAAGCTTCTAAAACTTCAATCATTATTAAGTATTATCAGAATGGTAATCTATTATGCGAAAAAAAATGAACTGTAAAATGTATATTGAGCATTCTCGATTTGGTTAAGAACACCGATAAGTCAAAAGATTAAATTTGGCATCAAGTATAATCATTTCTTGTTATAAATATATGGAGAAGTTTTTTTCTTAAACTTTATTGTATACTACCCTTCACACCGAGCTCTGCAAGGGACTCATGCTAGGTATTAGCGGCTATGTTTCCTATTATCATGTAAGCCTAGCAATTAAATGAAATGCCTAAATAATTTTGTTTCCAAAGCCTTCTAGAAATAGAATCAGGACTATATCATACATCATTCATTCCATTACTAAGAATATAATACTCTCTAAATTGTAGTTTGGAGTCTATATAAAAAAATAAATGTATATATAAAAAAAACCAATCGAAACAAAGTATCATAGTAGTAAATAACAATGTTAAAAAAAAATATAATAAAAAAAATAAACGTAGCCAATACCAATTAGACTGGGAAGTTATTGAACAGTCAAAATTAATTACCAGTCTCTTCTCTCAATAAGGCAGTTGCACCAATAAATATTTAATAACTCTAGTCCTAGGACACATTATAATAAAATAATAAATACTCGATGAGTTCAAAGTAAAAAATTTAAAGAAAAAAAAAACATGATTTAGTTCTATTTAAGGTAAAACCGATAGAGCTACGACAAAAAGTAATAGCACTAAAATTGTAGATCTTTAAAAATCAGTGCAATCTCCTTTTCAATACGACTTATCGTTTAGCCCCAAAAAACTTTGAAGCTGTGCCCGCTATCTTTAATTATTTAAGGGGGGTAGAAATTTTATTTTTAACTTTTCGGATCTACCCAGTCGGTTTGGGCCAATTTCATGGGCCAACATTTTCATGGGTCGGATTGGGCCAAACATTTTGATTAGCGAATCAGAGGGTTTTGTCAGTTACTATAATATATTAAGTAACTTTGCTTGTATCTCATTGCTTATATGCTATTGCTTATATATTAATTATAAGATTTAAGCAACCTAATTTTTAGGGTTTTATATATATATATATATATATATATATATATATATATATATATATATATATATATATAATTGTTAATAACTTTGGGGTTCTACTCAATATTTGTCGATAAAACTAAGCGTACAGCATGCACAACATGTTTGTGAAAAAACAAAACTGGCAAAAGCCAGTTTTTCGCCTATAAAGTCGGACTAGTGGCGACAGACACATATAATTACACGAAAAAAGTTAAGGCCGGATTCGGTTTTCGAAATGTATGAAATGAAAAATACTTTTATCTACGATTGATACGAAATATAAACATTATATCTTTGTTTAGATGCGTAGAAAGTGATTATTTACGTACTTGTATTCATTGCGCATGCGCGTCCCATAGTTCTGAATAATTCCTCTTCTTTACCGCACTAGTGTGGTAAAGAAGAGGAATTCTTCAGCTTTACGCACGATTAGCAAGTTTGTTTACATTTAACAAAACTAATTTGCAGTTCTTTTATTAAAATAACTGTTTATATCGAGTTTTTAGTGAAAAACAATAAGTGAATCAAGAGACTTTGACGAAAATGTGGAGAATAATACTCCTCCAGAAATAATTAATTCGGCAAAAAATACAACTCAAGAATTAATCCCATCTTTATCAAGAGAGAGATACGAACTTACATACAGCAAGTTTATTTTTTCTGTATTTATAATTTTAATCTAACAATCGTAGATAAAGTACGGTACGCAACTCGTGCGAAAACGGCATTTTGCATTGCTCGTGTGGTTTTACAACCCTCGCTGTCGCTCGGGTGCAAACTCCACACTCGCATGCAAAATGCTACTTTCCGCACTCGACGCGTAATGTACTATTTACATGTACCCCAACATTTTTCAAATCTGACCACTGTGCAGATAAACTTTAATTTTATGTATATAGATTTGGTAAACATAGGTAAATTGGTACTGTGTAGTTGACATATTTGAAGGGGAATTGGTAATCTTACAAAGGATAATCGACTGGAAGTTTAAAAGTTTGGCACTGCCCCAGAATTTGCTGTCGTAGATCTTGGAGACTCAATAGAGATTTACGAGGATAAAGGAGTTAATTTTTCAGTCGGTCATGGAGTAGTTTGTAACTACTCCTTTTTATGTTCCCTAACTAAAAATAACAAAGTAGATCTCTGAACAAAGATGACTATAAGGGCTTCTGAGCATGGTCAATTAATTTGATATAATCTTTAACCATTTGTCTTAAACATCAATAAAACAGAGTAGTTTAAATTGACTATTAATAAGATTTTTGGTACTTCTTTAGATTGTTACTCCCCTGTTTTTTTTTTTTTTAGAATATATATGACTTTGACTAAATAACTATTAAGACAAAGGGATGTTTAGTCCAATGTACTTGGGACAAAGAAATATCACACTTCTGTTTTAAAAGGAGGGTAATAGTTTAAAGAAGAACATTCTGTTATTCTTCTTTAGATTGTAACTCCTCTGTGTTTTCTTTATAAGGGGAGTAACAGTCTAAAGAAGTGTCAGATTTTTATCGTACAACTGATAAGTTAAAAAATCAAGTATAGTGTCAACCAGCTGTTTTACTATTTTATATAGTTTATTTTTACAATTCCAGGGGGTATTCTAATTTGAAGATAAGATAGGTCGTGGTTGGTTAGAGGTGGGACAAAGAAATATCACACTTCTGTTTTAAAAGGAGGTGATAGTTTAAAGAAGAACATTCCGTTATTCTTCTTTAGATTGTAACTCCTCTGTGTTTTCTTTATAAGGGGAGTAACAGTCTAAAGAAGTGTCAGATTTTTATCGTACAACTGATAAGTTAAAAAATCAAGTATAGTGTCAACCAGCTGTTTTACTATTTTATATAGTTTATTTTTACAATTCCAGGGGGTATTCTAATTTGAAGATAAGATAGGTCGTGGTTGGTTTGGTAAGACGTAGTCTTGCACGCGAGGCTAGTAATCAGAGCTACCCCAGGATTGATTACTTCTGAGTCTACCCTCTGATTCCAACTAGCCCCTGACTTGGGGGCCTTACCAGAGGGAAAATCTGTATGCAAAAACCTGAACTCTGATAGCTTTCCCTTAGATTTTTAAGCTTGACTGCTTCTATTTATAAAAGGATTATTGGAAAAACGAGAAAAAGGTCAAGCTAGAAACTTCCACCTTTGACCTCTCTTGGTGTTAAGACTGAATATTCCTGTAAAAAACAGCTGTAGGACTTAAGGACTTACATTTATTAAAGGTTATAAGTTATTATAAGTTAACTATTCATAGTCAATTCTTATAATTATGTCTGATCAAAACTTTATAGATGTCTAAAACTAGTTTCTGTACAGGAAATTATGAATTTGAAAACATAAAAAAGTGATCATAGATTTTTCAAAATTATCACAATGCATTAATTTCCTGGAAAGCTCGGTAACAATAATTGATATTATAAATTTAACGTAAAATTTATAAAAGTATAAACAGGTCAAGTGTGTGCTAGTCACACAGCGAGGGGCGAGGGTCCGTAGACAACCCTGTATTGTTTAAGTATTTCCCTATTGATGGTGTTTTTTAAAATGATAAAAAGCTTCTTTGAACTATCCTATGGGTCTTATATTCTCAAAACACATAAACAAACTTCCGATAAAGTATTTGTTTGCCACTGAACCGGACTACAACCATATAAATACATAGAAAAGACCATACTTATAAAAAAAAAACGTATTTTGTCAATAAAAAATATATTTTTTTTTTTTTTTCGAAATTTCCAAAAAGTGGTATCTTTACTTTTAGCCGAAGAATGTTCAGGAATTATTTCAGATTTTTTGCACTTCACATAAGCGAGATAGAGGGGGGGGGGGACACGTTTCACAGCCGCTTCAAACTCGCCTTTGCTCGTCCTATCAAAGTTATAACCAAAGAATTATATATTCTTGTAATTAGCTCGACGTACCCTTTCATATGATATACCCCTCACGGTGTCGAAAAAAAAAATTTAACCCTTTTTTTTACACAGTTTTTTACACTAATTTTTTTGAAAAATATTTTTTTTAAGTCGCTATATTTTTAAAATATGTGGGTAAGTACAAGACACATACATGCCAAATTTCAAAGTGATCGGATGAAAGGTGTAGCCGTGAGAGCAGGCGACAGGACGGACGGGCAGACACACGCAGGATAATAAGGGTCCTTGGTTTTGCCTACGGACCCTAAAAATTAGTAAAAGTGGGTTTTAAAATTATAATGTTCGGTAAGCATAATATAAAAATACTACTATACATAAATATACTGCTTTACATAAAAAAAAATCAATTAAAATTTAATGAGTTTTCTTTATAATAACTGTGGTTATTGAAGCATTCTCGAAATAAAAAAATAAAAAAATCTAGTAGTAATGCTATGAATAAATAAATGATTTTATTATAGTTTTTTCTTTTTTAAGTTTCTTCAACACATAACATTAAAATAAAACGGGAGAATAAAAGTTTGCGTGCTTTATATAGAACTTTTTAAAAAATAGTAGCAGTTAAATATCGATTTTAACAATTCATTCATGAATTTAAAGAACTGGCTTAAAATACCACATTACATTAAACAATGTCAAATACAGATAATGATTGGTTCGTTTCTATTGAACGATCAAATGGGCATAGTGGTTGAGATTAATTGTGTAGATATACATAACTAGATATATTTCAACGATATTAAAAGCATTAGGTCAAGGATGACACAGATAGGTTCAATTTTAAATTATGCACATTATGTGTATATAAAACTTATACTTTATGTTCAATCAATATTTTTAAAGATAGATTGAGTTCAATTGATGGAGGTTATGAATTTTATTTTTCTAAATAAATCTCACACAGTGTAAACCATATTTTTTTTTTAAAAATTAAAGTAATTTTACAAGGATAAGGAGAAGGAAGGGTTAAATTTAATATAAAATGTTTCCTTAAATCTATAATGTCGCAAAAAGTAGGCTAAGTAATATATAAATGTATTTTGGATAAGTTGGTTGTTCCGACCGATATTTAGATAGAACAATCCAAAAACCTTAATGATTATAATGATATTATTTGCAATTGCTTAGGCCATAAAATAAATTATTTTAATTTAAACTCTAAGTAAGTGTTGAATTTGAAAACCAAGAAAACCAGTGATTTAAAAAGAACCAACTATTTTCGAAATACATTCATTTTAGCATAGGTATAAGGAACGTTAAAAACCTTATTTCAGCCAAATTTATCTATCTATGTCTTCTTTAATCAACTACAGACAATAGGTCAGATGATGACCACATTCCTCAATACATTTTTCCTCCAATATAAACATCACCTGTTCACCACCATCAAAACACCTGGTCACGTTGGCCACTTATCTTAGGTGGAACACTGAGGAAAAATTCCTTACTTCCTAATTTGAGTAAGATGATCACTTTTGGTTGGTCCTTTTAGAGGTCACTTTAAGGTTTTACTTTATATTTTTTTTTCTTTTTTCATAGTATAGTTAATTAACGTCAGAGAAATGCATTCTCCTGCGTAGCTTAGTTGGTAGAGCGCTATACTGGAAATATAGAGGCCTGTGGTTCAAATTCCAGATCTGGAGTGAATTTTTCTCTGGTTGTTTCCCGTAGTTGTTAATAATTATAATTTGATTTTAATAATTCATTTCTAGAAAATAAAAATAAAATTTATGATCTCCGTTTAAACAACTTAGTTGTACGATTAAATGTGCTAGCTTCAGACGACTACAACTAAATGATGCAATAGCTCATACAAAAATGCACTCGTAAAGTTTGCATGTAAAATATTCTCCATAGGGCATAACATTGCTGCTTGTAAACTAGTTTAGTTTGGCATTTAACAAATGATTATTAATATTTTATTATTAAAAAAAAAAATCTCAATTTCACTATGCAGTCCATTTGAAGTACATAATTAATAAATAAAAATGAACTAATGTTGAAATTTCGTCGCTTGATAATAAATAATTCAATCTTTTTTATAAAATGATAATATAAGCATTTAACTTCAATCTTCAATCTAATATAACTTTCAAAAGACTTATTTTAGATTTTTTTGTGAATGGAAATGCTACCGTGTAAAATCAATATGTCATTATGAAATTAGATCACGAAATGCAGATACATAGTATATTACAAGAATTATAGAAAAATGATGTAAATATGTAGTATAAATCATAGGTCACGAAACCAACTAAACATGCCATACCAAGATAAATGACAATAGATTATTAATTATTAGAAGTAATAGTGGCAAACATGAAAGATATTAGATTAATTATTATTCATAATTATTATCATATTTTGGCAAACAAAATACTCGTAGGCTATTCTAATTAATCATTTAAAATACTTGGAAATGAAAATAAGAATCCAATATGACGTACACTCATAGCGTAAACCTTTGTCCATTGTTTGTTCAAGCAGCACGAACTTCAAATTACTGAACCAAATACGATTAACATGTAAAACACATTCAGATGAAATATTGAAATTCATTTTGGCTCCAAATTTTGGAGAGATTTCCCCCACAAAAACTATGAAAATTTTTGAATAAAAAAAATATTTAATAGGCAAATGTGTCTCTATTTATACATCAATGGAGATATATAAGTTAGATATAGGAGCGTCTATGGAGTTCATCTTAAAGGAATAACAAAAATCGTCTCACCACGAATAATAACAAACCAATAATCTTTTTCTAACTTTTCCATGTAACTCTTTTCTTTCTCAATCGGCACTGATGATGGCCTTATGAAGGCTGAAAGCTGCTTTGTTAAATAAACCAACCAGTTTAAATTTACGTGGAGAGACGATTTTTGTTATTCCTTTGGAGATATATAAGTTGCTTTCCCGGAAGAAAGAAGAAAAAATCAGGACTATAACAACAAGAGTATGTCTAAGGGAGAGAATACAGCAAAATAGTGACCACCACAATAAAGTTATGACCGTAAGAGAAGATGCTGAAGAATGGTGACTACAAAAATAAAAATATGACCATGGGAGAGGATACTTAAGATTGGTGAAAGCAAAAATAAAAAATCGGGTACGGGGTACCTCGGAACTTTTCCTTACTTCAGAGGCCACTAAAGTGGCATCTCCAGCTGCTTCGCAGCAGGTGGAAGCAGCATTGGACGTGGTCAGTACTTGGACGAGTGACCGTTTTGAACTTACTGATTTTTTCATTATAATTTTTTAAAAAATGTATGCATTATTTTTTATTTATTTAAATTTTGGCGTTGTTTTGACAGATATAACAAACTTTGACATGTAACAAAAGTATCGCACTAATTAATAATTATGTTCGCTTATAACACTTTTAACCTAATTAATGGAATTTCATCGGTTTTTTATATTTGTTCCTTATTTTTTTTTTACCGGTTCCAATGATATGCTATACATCAAAAACGTATTTATACTTTCGGTATTATTAACCGTCAAAGTTTCAAAATTCAAAACTCGATAACTTCAAAATGGCGACCAATATCAAAATTTGGTGTTTTTGTTTGTCATACAGAAAGGTACATTCGTGCCAAATTTCAACTCTACGTTAAATACCCTGGTTGCTACGATGATAAAATGATAACACACGACATACAGACGTCATTCTGAAAATCACTCAAGGGGTCTCGTAAACACCCAAAACGGATAATTCAGTTGAAATCTCGAAAAAAAGGGTGAAAACATAACTTTTCCTACCATAGGTTAGGAAAAGTAAAAAAATCCAATAGAGAGGACACTGCAGAATTGGGATAACCATAATAAAAATATGGGAACTTTTTTTTAGAATTTAAATGTTAATACATTCCTTCATCTAAATAACTATTAAGACAAAGAGATGTTTAGTCCAATGTACTTCGGGACAAAGGAATATCACGCTTTTGTTTTTATAAGGGAAGTAATAGTTGAAAGAAGTGCCAAAATACTTACATGAAGACTTTTGTATGAGTTTTATCGTAAAGATTATGATTGTAATTCAAAGAATCAATCTCTGGAACGTTGAAAACATGTTGTTTATTTAAAATTGTCATTTTTTTTTGTTTTATTTATAGTTTTATCGTAACTCATGTAAACGCCTCTATCCATTTTTTTTATTCAAGATTAAACGGGTAGAGTGACATAAACATTAAATCGGTTAAATCCCAGCTTTCAATTGTAAATAAAACCAATCTACCGTACTGTTGGATAAAGAACATTACTCATATTCCCTGCCAACAAAATCTGGGAATGAAATAGAGACCGATACTTTCCAACATTTCGAGTAACTATGTGGTTTTTCATCATTTACAATATCAAGTGAGATATGTTACATTGTTTAATCTTGTGTACCAAGAAGCTTCATTGATTTCAGAAGTTTCAAACCACCCTTAAAATCAATCTATGTACAAAACATTACCAATCTATATGTTGGTAAAGTTGTATGATTTGGAACTGGTATCGAAATTGACAGTTAGATTGTTTATTCAATGATTAATATGCTTTTTTTTCCGGTAAATACTTGTTGAAAAATGACTTTTCATATGATATTGCGTGATAAAATAAATGCAATCTTCTCTTCCCTCGCCGATTAAATGAAGAATTTATTAGTAGGAATACTTTAATAGTCACTGTGTAATCTGTTGTTTTATAAATATAATAATAAAATGAAATGTAACAAATAAAGAAAATAAAACAGACTGCCAATTGGTGTGGCACATAGCTTCCTCGCATCCTATTACGTACTTTATTGATTTTATACTTTTACAACCCATTATTGTCTAATTTGTTTAATTGTTTCCCCCATTTTTACTTTTCCTCACTACTAATAGTAGGAAAAGTATTGTTTTCACCAACATTTTTTTTTTTTCGATATTTCAACGGAATTATCCGTTTTAGGTGTTTTTAAGACCTCCTGAGTGGTTTTCAGCATGACGTATTTTTGTGTGTATGTGTATTATCATCGTAGCGCCCAAGGTATTTAACCTAGAGAGTTGAAACTTGGCAGAAAAATCAGTCCTAACCTGTAGTTGTGCCGCCCGGAAAATCACTTTTTCCGCCATCTTGAACCCAGTTTGCTGATTCAGCAAAAATTTAAAAAAAATTGTAATAAATCGAAAATGGTCCTGATCGAGTTGAAATTTGGCTCAAATGTACCTCTCTGTGTGACAAACAAACCCACTAAATTTCATTTTGATTTTGGCCGCCATTTTGAAGATATAAATTTTTGAATTTTTAAACTTTGACGGTTAATAATACTGAAAGTATAAATAGGTTTTTGACATACAGCATATCGTTGGAATCGGAAAAAATTAAGGAACAAATATAAAAAAAAAACCCGATGAAATTCCATTTATTAGTTAAAAAGTTATAAGCGAATATAATTATTTATTAGTGCAATAATTTTGATGACGTCAAAGTTTGTTTACATCTGTCAAAATACCGCCAAACTTCAAATAATTAAATAAAATATAGGTATTAAAAATAAGGTTTTTTTTAAGAATGATAATAAATCAGTTAGTTCAGAACGGTCACCCATCCAAGTACTGACCACGTCCAATGTGCTTCCTCCTGCTGCGAAGCAGCAGGAGAGGCCACTTTAGTGGCCTCTGAAGTGAGGAAAAGTTTAGAGGTACCCTGTACCTGATTTTTTTAATCTGTCTAAATTGTTTGGGTTTTTTACGTAAATTAAAGTATCAATTTAGCTTAAGTTAAAGAGCGCAGACGGTTCAAATTAATCTAGGGTTATCTGCGGGCTACTTTCGATAAACTATATAAGTTTCATACAAATCAGATAAGCACTTTTGAAGCTATAGGTGTAAATAAATGTATGTTTGTGCGCATGTGGAAGAGAAACAAATGATCACAGAAGGTTGAAACTTATATGGGACCAACAATGAGCTAATCATGACCAAATCCAAATTGCATTAAAATCGGACGTGTAGTTTTTAAGATATGTTGGTTCGCAAAAATTGAACGACAGACCGACAGATAGACCCGGACCCAAAAATTTTTTCTGATGTCAGAACGAATTTCTGTCTTGGAATTTTTTAAATCGGAGGCAGGCCCGTCGAGAGGGGGCGGCAGGTACGGCTGATGCCGGGGGGCCCGCACCTCCCCTAAAGGGCCCCGCTTCTCAAGCCCCGAACACCCAATCACGCCAATATTTATGATTGAAATATTAAATAATTATATTCGTAATAATAATTAAAAATAATATTAGTTAATATTAAAGTTGTCAGCCAAGTGTGGTGATTAAGTTTGCGAGAGAATTTCCCGGTACCGAGACTGAGAAGCGAAAAATTACTAAACCTTATCCCGAAGGGTTTCAAGAAAAATCCGCAAAGAACCCAGAAAATCGCTTCAAAGTTGAAGTTTTTTATGTTTTAATTGACAGTGTGATTGGAAACTTGAGTGATCCATACCAAGCAGTCAACAAAATCAATGATTAATGATTTGTTCAGTTTTATTTGGACATATCCAAAGTTGAAAAAATATTAAATACACCACCATTCATTTTCAACCATGTATGGTTGAAAAATCCGGCATGCTAGCCTGAAAGACACTACAATGGTTTCTTCAGTCATAAAAATTCATATTTCCTACAAGTAGGTTTTGGAGGCCCCCTGGAAACTTTTAGGGGCCCCTCAATTTCCCTTCCAAGGGCCCCCCGCGCGGCGGGGTCTGCGGGTCCCTTATTGCCACCACTTTTTCCTACTTCCTACAATACTAGCTGGATACCCGTGCTTCGCTACGAAGTTTATTTTAATTTGATAAGTTTACAAACTACCGTCAAGAGAGACTATTTTACTATGCGAGAATATCTAGATTCTATCCCTCCCACTTATTTCTATATCCCCTCCTCTTTGATAAGATAATTTGCAAATATCCCAAATTTACCCCCCTCCTAAATGACAATATGACAAAACTGTAGATAACAACAATTACTGTACTCTTAAAGAGCTTTTTAACGATATGCATCATGAAGTTCATTACTTCGACCCCATATTCATCACTTGAGTTGTACCCCGTACCCCTGAGTGCCAAAATTTAAATTTCGAAAATTCATGTAGACTGTGACCTTCCCATTGCTTTGAAGGTCAAGTGTAAAAATTTTCATCGAGATCAGACAAAAACTGTAGATTTGTATAAAGAACATACACACATACGTTGACTTTTAGATGTATTTTTACATTTTACCCCCTTAAATGTATATAACAACAATTACTGTACTCTTAAAGAGCTTTTGAATGATATGCATCATGAAGGGTATTCATTACTTTGACCCCGTATTCATCACTTGTGTTTACCCCATACCCCTGTGTACCAAAATTTAAATTTCTAAATTCTATGTAGACAGTGAGTTTCTTCTTGCTTTGATGATCAAATATGCAAATTTTCATCGAGATCGGACCAAAACTGTAGATTTGTATATAGAACATGCACATTGCACATATACCTTGACGGCTGAACTACAGTATATGGGGCTCTTTCTGATAACACGTTATCTCACTATCGACCACTTTCAAGACTTAATATATCGATATATCTTGTCTGTGTCTGTTAAACTCTTTTAGAAACTCTACCTGGTCTATATGCAGGATGGTTGTTTTTCTTTAGAAATGAGCGCTCCGCGAAGCGGTGTGGTGCGGCGATTCAAAATTCTAGGGCAAAAAATTAAGGTTAACAAAATTAAATTCAAACCCGAAACTATCACATTTTCGTTAAAACGTGTAAAATTACGCAAATCACACATTATTTGGATATATTGAAATATGGCGTCAATATAACAATCGATTGTAGCGATTTGCGATGTATAGTAGGGGCTCCATATACTGTAGTTCTACTTTCAACTTAAAATACCATTTGATTTAACTTGTTTTAACAAACAAAGTCTTTTTATTAAACATTTATTCATTTAAACAAAATATTTTTTCACTTACCACAGTACTATGAGGTTAAACCAATAATGCGAACAAAATTATTAAAAAAATAAAATAACTTAAACATATTTTGTTTCGGTTAAACTAAAAACATATTTAAAATATAATATTACCATGAAGAATAATTATTATTCATAATATTTTTATTTTAAATAATTTTTTATAATAAATTTTAGATTATTTAATTTTGATACGATGGTAGTGTGGTAGCCCTGAAAGAGGCGAGTCACTGGGACGTGTCGGTTTCCCATAGTTTTAATGCGTCGGCCATATTGTTTTTACTTCTCTAATTAGGTCAACAGTAATTTTAGTCGAATCTTACTTTAAATTCACTTCTTAATCGAGGAAAAGTATTTTAAATCGGGTAGCGGGTCTTTATATTTGTAATGTGTGTTATAATTCAAATGTTTCTTTTTTATTTCTATACGTTTTTCTTTCGAAAAGTACATCTTTCGTGTATGTAGTTTATATTTTATTCATTGTTCGTTGTTCTATGTTGAAATCTTGTTTTTGGAGATAGATCGATTTGTTATTCAGTGTAATATCGACGGTAATATCTTTCAAAGTTAATTCTACGTATATTTATAACAGCATTTAGAGAATATAAGGGAATATGAAGATATACATAGGATGGATTGAAAAAACGAAGCGAAGCTATAAAGGTAGATTGATTCTTTCTATTTACCTATTAAGTTAAATTGAATAATTTATGTTTAGTTATAATAAACAGTCTTATTACACAACGATTATGGTAAGAGATAATTTTTTTTAAATTCTTAAACTATTGTTGTTTTTTATTTAGTTATTTCCTTAGAATTAAAAGCTATTCAAAAAGTGAAGATTGTTGTTTTATGAGGAGGGAATTATCTTATAGACTACGTAACATTCCCACCCCCGTTAATCTTCCTTCTCGCATATTTTCTGTTACATTCTTTGTTTGTTTTACTTTTTCTTCGAAATCATTATTTTATGTTTTACTAGCTGGATACCCGTTCTTTGCTACGGAGTGCTATTTTAATTTGATAAGTTTGTAAACTACCATCAAGAAACATTTAAATTATTTTACTATGAGAGAATATCTAGATTTTATCCCTTCCACTGATTTCTATACCCCCTCTTCTTTGATAAGATAATTTGCATGTATCCTAAATTTAGCCTCCTCCTAAAAAAAACAAGGGATTCTACTGTACTCGTACTCTATTCTAGGCTGCGGCCGCGCTGCGGCCCTTTTTGGAGATTTGTCGAGTGAAGCGAGTAGGGAGCAGAGCCCCCTTGTAATATACTAAATAAAATTGTATAAAACGTAAATCAACGTAAACAACATTTTACAGTTATAGGACTTTTTTTAGTCCAGATAGTGTTTTAGTTGAGGACTAAGAAATTATAAATGTTTTCAAACAATTTTGTCAAATTTTAGGTCATAATTATGACTCATATACCCATATTAATTTAAGTCATAATTTGTTTTTTAACATTAGTGCGGTAAAATAGTTGTATTCTTCAAAATGAGTTTGTTTTACTTTGGTTTATCAGTAGTATGTCTGCAGTTATCAGTATAATAGGAGTTTATTAATAGTACTTACAATAAATATAAAATAGAACTTATTATAAGAGTTGAAAAATTCAATACACAAGTTATTAGTGTAAAGTCCCAAAATGGCGAATAAAAACGAGTAAAAAGAGGGGGCCCATATAGGTCTAGCCGTGGGGCCCGCTACGGCTCTCGACGGGCCTGATCGGAGGTTTAAAATATTTTCGTTCTTCAGAACGATCATATAGCTTTCGTAACCTCCGGTAAGCTCGGAAGCAATAATTTAAGTTTAGATCTTATAGACTAAAAAAAGTATGCTAATTGAAACAAATTTTGCAACTAAAGATGAAGACGCGATTTATCTTAGTAAAGGTTACTACAATGAAACTTAAAAAGTTAAAAAAAAAAAATCTTTTTTGAAGGCACAAGACATTTAGAGTAAGCACTGTCTCTTGATACATATTTTTCGTTTTTTAATGTAACTGAAACGGAAAGGTTTGTATCCAAGCTTTTTATTATTTCTAGCTGGAAAACCACATTTAAATATTCTCATCGTTTTTCAAGTCTTTCCACGTTTAAACTTATTCCAGAACAGTTGTTCCATGTTTTGGTTACTTGTTTAAAAGTCAACCATCATCTCAAGTGCCTCTTTCCGATGTAACTGAAGCATTTGAAGAGGTTAAGATACAAGACCCAGTCTCTGTAACCACCTTCATTATGCAGTCGCTTTAAAGTCTGTCTAATTCGCATTTGTCACTATTTCTTCTGACAGTGGGGTCTGTTGGCTTTTGGCTCTTCCAAAAGCTATTTACATAGTAAATTAAAAACTGTGCAGATGACATTCAAACTCTTAAGTCAATTAGAAAAACATTATTCCTTTTTTTGTCCGGTTGTAGGCTTAAATAGACTACACAGATACGTTTTTAACAATTGTAATTAAATTTCACTTTTTTTCCTGTAATATTGTTCATAAATCTTATCCAGCATTTTGACATTCTATTCTTGCCATAATTTTTAGTCTAATCAAGTACTCGCAAGTGCCATTTGTTCAAAACATGGCCTTCTCGTTCTCCTTTCTTTCAAACAGTTTATTTGTAAATTTGACTCAGATATCCGAGTAATTCAAAGGATTCCACGGTTATTGGTTCCGTCGAGTGCATTAACTCCGCTTATAGGCATAGGATATTATGAGAAAGATGATAGCCCAAAACTCTGTCGTGCCAAAAGAATGCTTGTGAATACCTCCATAAAAACCAAATGTCCGAAACGTTATTCAATAAAACTTGCTGGACTAATCAGATATCACAAAATATTAAGTTGAGACTATCTCTCATTATGTGTATAAGGTTTAGTATTAAGTAGGGTAGAGGGAGCCTATTTTTATAGAAAAAATAAATAATACCTTCCTCAATGATGAAGTTGCAACTAGAAATTTAGGAGAGGCCATGTATTTATTGTTAATCTTTGTGTCAAATTTAAAAGGAATGTTGTCTTTGCTATACCTACATATGCCACCTAAATGTGTGAATTAATAGATTACGCTGCACTCTTAACACAATTAACTGCAAAGAAAAGATGGCTCACATAGCCAAGCAAAGAAAATCCTACACAAATTAAATCATAAACAATTAACTAGTCTGACCGGTTTCAACCGGGAAATAATTCAAAAGATAAATTGGTTTAAATCAAATTATAATTATTATTAACTACGGGAAACAGACTAATAATTATAATTTGATTTAAATTAAAATTTAATCGTTCCGTAGTATGAATACTACCAAAATCGTAAAATATGAAGATAAATTGGGTGCATACACACACACACTTAATTTTATATATATCGTGTGCTTGAAGGTAAAAGTCTTAAAGTTTGAGACTTAACTACAAGTTTTAAACATAGTTAGTTTTATTTGACACAAATATCTTACAAAATAAATATATTATGAGTTTTCTCTTTGTGTAACTACGCAAGAGTCTTTCCAATCACTTGATTACTTCTCTATTAATTTAAATTGACCATTCAAACATCTAAAGACTATAATATTTTATTTTTGGAAAAAAAATGCATTTATATTTTGACTATTTTTACTTTTAGGCAGACGATAAATTTAATAACAGCTTCAGTACCTAGAACCAAGACTAACGGCATTGCGGATAGCGGGGGAGAGATAAGAAGTGGGATGAGGTAGCATTGCAGCTTCATGTCTACTTACACCGGCTGCACTGAGTGTATTAAAGTGGTATGAGCATGAGCACTCTCTTGGTGTATTTATGGTTTTATTTATCTCATTACAATGATATTACACTAAATTTTGAAATAAATGGTAAATATATTTTTTGAAAAATATCTCGTTTATCTATATAATTAATACATTTTCTATCTTTCATTACTGAATCACCAGACAAAAAATTACAAATAAACTATAACAAATATTCATGAAAGGAATTAAGGTATATTAAATGAGCTGGGAATGACCTTGAAAAGCGAGTGCCTGTTGTTCCT
Source organism: Gerris lacustris (assembly GCA_951217055.1). Classification (NCBI taxonomy): domain Eukaryota; kingdom Metazoa; phylum Arthropoda; class Insecta; order Hemiptera; family Gerridae; genus Gerris; species Gerris lacustris. The sequence goes on from OX578280.1 coordinate 22,222,853, forward strand.
CTGTCCGACCCAGAGGGCAAGTTGTGGAAGAGAGAAATTAGTGTCTAGAGGATGAGGAAGTAGTCTGGAATAGAGTTGGTGACAGTCTACTAGGAGAGTCACCCTTGGGCCCGAGACTGACAGGGCTAGACGATGCCACGAGTCGTCTGCCAGTCTGTATGGGAACGTTTCCACCCGCGGCCTCGGCTCACCCGCTGACCTACAACATACAAATCAATCATTAATGCTTCTGTACAGTTGAAAGTTCATTAGTACCACCTAAAAGAAAGTAGACAATTCTAGGTGTATCTATTCCACAGTAAGTACCTACTAAAGATTAGGAATAACGAATTAACGTCTTTCTATAGAAAAGTGAAAAATAAAGACTATGTAGGAACTGTGATAGAGGTTTACATCTGCCGCATTCTAATAAACAGTTTGCATGATGAGGTAGCACGATAACACATATTATATCCTACAAACGTACGCGTGTAGTAACCAGTGGCGCACCCAGGATTTATTTTTGGGAGGGGCACAGATTAAAAAAAATAAGGGGGGGGGGAGGATGTAATGTGGGCTTAGCATAGTCACAGACAATTAACCAGTCTGGGTTTCTTTGTTCTTATATTACTTCCTATCAAGGGCGGATCCAGCCAATTTTGAAGGGGGGCTTAGCTCTCTTTTATGGGGGTCCGGGGGAGGACCTTACTATAGTTTACGTTACTTGAAAACGTCTTTTTAGCCTATTCTAAGAGCATCTAAAATGCTATTATATACAAATAAATTTAAGTTTTTTATGAACGGGGCATGAAGACCGGGGTATTTTATTTAAACAAAATTATATACATACTAATAATATTTTATTATTAAAAGTTGTACATTATATAATAGATTAATGTTTTATTTTAGTATCCAGAAAAATAAATTGGTACATTTTAAACATATTTTAGTTATGTGAATTAACAAAAAAAAAAAATCATACGCCAAATGTTTTGGGCAAAACTAGGTAGATTATTACTTATTTATTAAGTGATACTGACTTATTTAAAATACTTACTTATTTACATACTTAAATTTTAAGTCTATGGCTTTGCAGGAGGGGGGGGGGAGTCTTTTTAAACGCCAAAAAAATAAGTCGGGTTAAACTATAGGTAGGTATATAATTACTTATTTATTTTTTATATTTTTCACTATTACTTTAACATGTGCTGCGAAATTGTAAACTTAAATTTTACCTCTTTGGGGGGGGGGGGGGGGGGGGGGCACGTCTTCTTAAACGCCAACAAAAAAAAAAGTCGGGCTAAACTAGGTATATAATTACTTATTTATTTATTTATTTTTTTGACTATCACAACAATATTACTTTAACACGTGCTGCGGAATTGCATACTTAAATTTTAGGTCTGGCTTTGGGGGGGGGGGGGGGGCACGTGCCCCCACGTAGTTATTGGACTAAACATTCCTTTGTCTTAATAGTTATTTAGACAAAGGAATGCTTATATAATTACATCCATTATTATTTTTAAAAAAATAAATAAAGTAAGGGAGTAACAATCTAAAGAAGTAACGAACATCTACTATAGATGGTATAGTGCTGTACCCTAATTGATGTAATACTTAATCTTACTTGCTTGTGTAAATCTTTAAAAGAACATTGTTCTTCTAAGGGCATGCGCACATCGAGACGCAGGATATGGCAACACAGTTTTTCCTTACATCAGAAATATAAACGACATAAAACCGCGCAAATTAAGACGCCATGCAGATTCACAAGTTTCAGGCATGCCACATGTTTTACAGTGCTTCTCTGCACTGCGTCTAAATTCAGCGATCTTGAATATTTATGCGGTTCAAAAAACCGTCCTGCCCTATATAACCTGCGTCTCAATATGCGCCCGCAACAAAGGCTGACATCAGAGTTTGCGATAGCAAAAGAAAGAGTCGATCATATGTGTGTCCAAGAAAAAAGCGTTCTTCAACACCTTAGAGCTTTAACCCTACCTCTAGTAAAAGTAATTATGATTATACAAGAGTTAAAAGGATACTATAAAATAAATACACTAACTTCAATGATACTGAAATGGGGTTAAGATTAATAAAAGATTCCAAATATTTACCTTTTTGATTGTATTTATTTAAGAGTTTAATAGAAGAATATCTTTCTTTTTTTTACTTTAGTTAATAATGCAAAAGTTAATTTCGGGAGAAATGAAAAGGAAAGTCTTTGTGAAGTATTAAAAGAATTATTAATAAGTAAGAAGGGGAAAGCTAAGGTCTGAAGACTTAGAACGGCCTAGTTTTACCAGATTTTGGCTAGGAGCCAGTGTAAGGCTTCAGTAATGACACCCTTATCTTCGTATTACAACCGAATTCATGTAGCAGCTTTATGTTACTTCTCCTCAGAGTTATGACTACGACCTTTTTATAGTTATTTCTTTATGTAAAAATATGTATATACTTGTAGAAAAAGAAATTAGTTCGAAAATCGATCACCAGACGCTTCTAGTGCCTGAAGATAAATTAAGGTCTAAGAAGGATAGCTTCATTTCTAACAAAGGTAACGGTGCCAGGATCGATTAAATAATAACGTATTCACAATATTTAAATTATAAATAGAAATAGAACAATTGATTAGTAATCAATTGTAATAGTATTAGTAAGTTGTAGCAACTTTTAATAGTATTTTAAATCGAATTAACAAAGATAACCATGAAGACACACGAAGAACAAATATAAAAGCAAATAGATGATTGTAATGAGAAAAATAAATCATACGCATGCGCTGATTTAAGCTTATACATTAAATCAGAAATGCTCATACACAAAAATTCCAAATCTGCTACAATAGGTCCCTCCCCCCCCCCCCCCCCCCCCTATTTGTACCGTAATTCGCGCCATATTAAAAAACATTCAAGGAAACCTGACAGGGAACCTTCCTGTTGACATGTGTGACGATCGACATAACTGCGCATGTCATACAAACCAGTACTTGGTAATGTCAGAGGATCGTTTGGACGGTACAGTAAACGGTTCACAATTCGCAAACAATACCTACGCGGGTCGTAACAACTTGGAGGACTGTACGAAACACTGTCACAAGTCGGTTTGGAACGGCTTTCATCCATTGCACATGCCCGTGGCGTTCCCGCGGACGGTATACTGCTTGGTTGGAACAAACCTAATGATAATCATGTGAGTTTTTATCATGTTTAATAAAAATGAATACGAATAAAACTCAGTTGATCAATAATACTTATTTGATCATCGTCATTAATTCACTGATAACATGTAACCTGTCAAAGCTCTAAACGGTGTTTCGTCTAAGTGATAAGTTTATCAAAATTGATAAGAATTTTGTACCTATAGTGAAGACGCAGTTCGTCGCGCCTTCCCGAAGATTGTACTTCAAGGTACCTCCAGGGACCAGCGCTGAAGGAAAGTAATGAACCGGAGTTTGCTCTCTCCTGCCTGACCCAGGCTGATACTGTAAACTCCCTTGACATCCTGAGTAAAGATACTGCCTCCAGGTAGGCAGCTTCAGGTACCCTCAGCTCTCTAGTACCACCTGACAACATACAAATACCCATGGTATAGTGATAAAAAGAACACATTTACAAAGTTCAATATGTTACTAACGTAATTTTTGAAATACATTTATAGATAATAAGAACCCCGTATGCAACACTTAAGTTATTTGTGACGACCTTTGCACATATTCATATTTCACGCAGTTATAACGTGAAAGCTATTTTTGTTTAAAGTGCTCCCACTTATATTTACGTAAAAATTGCTAAATAAATTAAGTTGAATTAAAACTGTTATGTTTTCTCACAAACTCAAACTCAATTATAGATCATGTTTGCTCTAGCAACATCTGAAAAGATATTTCAGATTGCAAAAAAATAATATATTTTGAATAAACTAAACTAAAGATAAAGCACATAATAGAAGGACGCAATTTTCAAATAAGGTTCTTTCACCCCATTAATGAACATGAACGGTTCAAAAGTTATACCTAGAGGTAGTAAGGTCCTAGTATAAGTAGACGGGTAGGACGAACCACTTGTTCGAACTTAGCAAGTGGGCGGGCCATATTTTAGGCCCATTTTACTAGCCCCGTAGTAGACCTCTCTACATTGTACCACCGAAGCGAGTATAATGTGATCATTAGTGAGCCATATAAATAAAAGCATCATGATGAGGGATCGAACCCACGACCTCGTACCGCCCTTGATTCAGTGAAGGCCGAGCAGACGGGTAAGTCATTTAACCCACACGGCCTCGCCGGCGTTCTCAAAGTTATAGCTAAAACGAACTTTTAAATGGCCGCCATCTTAAAACAACTGCTTGGGCCGATTTACATTTTAACAAACTCGTTCGATTTGTTAAATTGCTTACGGATCCTTTGAGTTTGCTAAAAGTACATACTTAGCAACTTTATTGGTACCTCACATTTCATAATGAGTTTTTATTAATCATGGCTCACAAAATGACAAGTTAAGGACGTAAGTTGTTCATAAGTACAAAAGGAAGTAGATGGGGATTAATTTATATCAAAATGTCTTAAATGAAAGTCGTTGCCTCTGAAAATCCTCAATACCTTAATTAAAGATTTGTGCTGCCTTGTTTAAACTAATATATTATTCTTATTAAAGAAATAATAAAACTACGATTATACTGTGTAAAATAAAAAAATACCTAATAATTCTACAGATGAATAACTAAGTAACAAATAAACAGGTCAAGTGTGTGCTAGCCAGCACACAGCGAGGGTCCGTAGGCCACACTGTATAGCAAGTAGTACCCTATTGATGGTGTTTTTTAAAATGCTAAAAAGCTTACTTTGAACTATCCTATGGGTCTGATATCCTCAAAATACATAAACAAACTTCCGATAAAGTATTTTTTTTGCCACTGAACCGGACTACAACCATATAAATATACATCGAAAAGACCATAATTATAAAAAAGCGTATTTTGTCAATAAAAAATAAAATAATATTTTTTTCGAAATTTCCAAAAAGTGGTATCTTTACTTTTGGTCGAAGAATGTTAAGGAAGTTTTTCAGATTTTTTGCACTTCACATAAGCGAGATAGAGGGGGGGGGGGGGACACGTTTCACACCCGCTTCAAACTCGCCTGGGTAGGTACAAGACACATACATGCCAAATTTCAAAGTGATTGAACGAAAGCTTCTATCTACATCACCGTGAGAGCATGCGACAGGACGGACGGACAGACACACGCAGGAAAATATAAGGGTCCTTGGTTTTGCCTACGGACCCTAAAAACATCTTAACAACAAACAGTTTAAATTTTGGTCCCTTCAAATTACGAGTTTAAAGAATCAACTATGTATATTTATTCTCGCTTTTTGGATTTATTCTGTTTATTTTCCCCCGTTTTTAGAGTAACAAAAAATGTATCTAAGAAAAGAAATACATGATGGCCAATGTTTTAATATTAACAAGGATTATTTTATATATACTTACCAACAACCTTAACAAAGTTTAAGAAGTATATAGGGAAACTAATAAAAAATACATGAGGAAGATGGTAGATCTACAAGTTATAATTTAGATGACCAGTCATACGCACGACATTATCCCAGTAAATATTATTTTCTTGTACAATAGTAATCGTATTTTTTATTACATGATGAGCGTTTACATTTGTAATTTAGAATCTCAGAAAAACAAGTGCAATGGTGGAAAAGAAAAATCGGTGATTTGGTAAAGTTGTTTGTTAACTTAAGCTATAAAAGATGTAGCCTGGCTCAACTACATCGATTTTACATTAATCTCGGACATACGACAGTCTAGAAAGAATTAGTAGCCAGACATTTCTATTTTATGATAGGAAATAAACCTAAAAGCGAAATCTAACATGGCCCCTTAGCTTCGACTGTATCTTAGAAAAAATATTCTTGTAGAAACATCAATTTTATTATTATTATCAATTACAACCTTTAGAGTAGAGACATAAATTTAAGAAAAATCCTTTGCCGTAATACTTTTATATTTTAGTCGAATAATATTTTTTTAAGTCGAATTTGTAATTTGTTTTTAGTAATTATATGTAATAAACAGTAATGAAAACTTTAATTTCTAAACAAGCAGTTACCTTTATTTTAAAATTTATTATAAATTTAAAAAAAAATTACGTTTAATTCTATGATACTGTTACATGTTTATTTGATGTGGTTTAAAATTGTATTCTCCAACAAATTTTGGTTTTTCAAAAATACTTTAAATCTTAATTTCACAACCTAATGGAATACATACTACATCAGCATAAATATTCCAGGTAAATTTCTCAGATTACTTATAAAAAATACATTTTTAATATGTGCGTCCTTCCTGTAAATGGTTCTTATACATATAGAACCATAATATAGATTAAGTTGTAAATTTTTAGATATAAGTGGACCAATCTAAGTAGTTCTACCTATCACTTAGAATTGGTGCATTTGTACTTTGTGTTGATTGTACAGGTTAGTAATGATATTTTTTATTAGTTTTGTAAAAAATACCTCTCATTCCAGGCCTGAAGATGTCCCTCTCGGGACGAAATATAGCCAGTTTATGAAGTTGTCGTCTGCACCTTTCTTACCCCGTTTTGACCCTACTCTTATTAGCATTTAATTTCTAATGAATGAATACATTAATTCATACCATGATCATAATTCAAGAGGATTAGCCAATATTTGTTTTTGTGATAATATTATAAGCTGTAGTGGAAACTACAGACAACTGTAATTCCCAAAAAGGATGGTCTACTTAAGTATACTTACTTTAGAGAATGACTTAGTTAATATCATTATTATATACTAAAACTAAAACTTACTTATTCGAGGACTCTTCTACCTCGCAAGTGTAGAGAAATTAAACACAGATTTCCACTCGCTTCTGTCTCATAAGGTGGGTTTCACTCTACGCGCGAGACCGAGCGAGGCCGATTCCGCATCAGAAACAATCACATGTAGCAGCATACGGCTATTTACATTAAACGCCAAGCGAGACCGAGCCGAGCCGGGCGAGTTGTATCAAACATGTTTGTTAGCTAAGCGTTTTCGATAACGCTTCCACCAAGCATTGTGTTTACACTCATTCGGAAGTACTTTCAAACGCTTTCTTCATCGTTCCGATGATCCTCATATAAATTGCGGAATTCTCCATAGTGTTCACGTTTATGATTAATATTATAAGCCCAAGAACGTCTCCGCTTCATACTAATTGTGTATCATAAATTTTCATGATATCCTTCCAAATAACTTTTATTCTTTCTCTAGGACATAGGCCATCAATGCGCAGGTACCTCCAAAGCTTGTCAAGGGAAACATCCCTTTCCCATACTTTGGACCTGTCCAAACCACCGTAGAATAATAGTGTTAAATACCGGAGCTATTGGTGTATTCCCAAAGTCATCTCTGATTACCTGATTCCTCACTCTGTGTCTTCTGGGTTTTCCCGCCACAGACCTAAGGTATCTTATCTCCTGGGCTTTCACTCTACTTTCTAATTTGCTTTTGAATACCTAAGATTCAAAGCCATAGCTTAGATTAGGTACAACACGTGAACTTATATGCTGCCATCTTTGTTTTGATGGAAATTTCCAGCTTGCTCAGAAACTTGTGGTTTACTACGTAGAACAACTTGTAGCTGAAGTTATTCGGCTACTGATTTCAGGTTTTGTTTCCCAGCCTTGCTAATTTCCACCCCTAGCTATTTAAAATGGTTCACTTGCTTTAGCTGTTCTCCCTTTATGGTTATCCTATTACTTCTGTTTCCATGAGCTATTACCATCGGCTCAGTCTTTTTCTACCTTTATACCCCTTTTTCTATTTCTCTATTTAAGGCTAAGATTATATTAAAGCTATACTATAGAAATGAAAAATAAACTTTTAATTCTAATTTATGATGAAATAGAGGTAAGACTTTATTAGCTATTGTGTAAAATAGCCATTAGGGTTGGAGGTAATGTTTTTTAACTTTTTTATTTTGTTAATTTTTGATTTTACATGAGCTGTTTTAGTTATGATCAATCCACAAAACATTTAATGCAGTCCGGGTTCAACTAATCTAAAATATCTAACATAAGAGGGTTGCACATATATTATACATGTAAATGACCATCATTAAATAGATATAAATTCCAATGGACTACGGCATGATTGAAATAAAATATAAGGTTAAGTTCACCAGATTTCGAAGGTTAAAATTGACAGGGATTCAATTTTTTTAACAATAGTGTATATTTGACAGCTTGATAACAACATAAATCAAGTTTTGGAAAGAACAATTTTACCATACTTATGTCCTTACTTTCCATGTGCCAAAAATGATAGAAAAACATTGTCGCAACAAGGTAAAAATAGCACTGAAAAAACCTAAAGTTAACACAAAACAATTTTAGAAGAGTCCTTAAGAAAAAAAAGCAAAATAGGACAGCAGTACACTGCCCAACAGTTAGATATAAAGAATAGGAAACATTATTGTTTTCTCCCCCATTTTTATTATTTTTTTGGTGTTATTCTCTCTTGGCAAAGTTCCTTTAGGAGGTACTCTAGCCAGTATTATTATTTATAACAAAGGTTTTAAAACACAAAACGACATTTTCAAGTGCAGGTTATATTTTTTAGCAAAGCAAACAAAAATAACTTCAATAATATAAGCTGAAGTTATAATAGGATCACATGAGTCATAAGAACTGTGAACCAATTCGATTGCATTTCGAATTTACTAGAAATTGAAGAATTGATGTTATTGGTCATAAAAGGATAGGTGTTGTGGAATGAGCTAAATTATAGTACAATGTTCATAGTTTTTGAAGACAAAAATTAAGAAGACAAAGAAAAAGAAATTCATCAATTAGTTTGATATCAATGAGTGCGACCCTTTATGTTTTTAATAATATAAACCTAATTTAATATTTCCAAAAATAATCAAAATAAACGTTTACCAATTCTGCAAAAAAGCACATTGAGACGCTGGAAAGGGCAGGGCAATTTTTTACGACAGATTCACGAGTGAAGAGCAGGCCACGTGTGGCGTAGTACTGCCCTGCCCGGCTCTATTTTAAAAAGGCATATTTTATATACATAATAACATTGACATTGAAGAGTACTGTTGACTGTTAGTAAACTGAATAGTACACTGTTTTAAAAAGGCATTTTGTACTTAAAAACATTGACGTTGAATAGTACTGCTAGTTCACTGAATAGTACACTGTTTTAAAAAGGCATTTTTATTTGCACATGGCAACAACTAAGGTAAAGAATACAGAAATAAAAAAAAAAAAAAAAAAATGGCGTCATATTTCTTTGCTTTTTAAGTTTCATCGCACACCTATTACCCCAATTTTGAACCACTTCCCGTCTTTAAATCTTCCCCAAATTTTGCACCTGGAAACAATTGAGGTGAAGAATACAGAAACCAAAAAAAAAAAAAAAAAAAAAAAATGGCGTCATATTTCTTGGCTTTTAAGTTTCATCGCACACCTATTACCCCAATTTTGAACCGCTTCCCGTCTTTCAATCTTCCCTAAATTTTGCACATGGAAACAATTGAGGTGAAGAATACAGAAACCAAAAGAAAATTAAATGCAGTGAAAGATGGCTGCAAGGTGTAAGAAATAATAAAACTTCGTTTTTCCATAGGAAACGTTTCGACCCTTATTAAGGTCATCTTCAATCCTTTATTAACTGTAACAAATAATTTGGATTTCACAAATTAATCCTAATTTATTCAAAACTTCATCAACAAGTCTTTTATTTTTAACTTTATTTAATTTACACATAACTGATCACTATTTTTTAGCCGTTTTCAACTATTCTTTTATAAATTGATAACATAATAAAATAAAATATTTAAAAAACAAATTAGAAAATATTCCACAAAAAAACAAATTTGTTTTTAAATATTTTATTTTATTATGTTATCAATTTATAAAAGAATAGTTGAAAACGGCTAAAAAATAGTGATCAGTGATGTGTGTAAATTAAATAAAGTTAAAAATAAAAGACTTGTTGATGAGTTTTGAATAAATTAGGATTAATTTGTGAAATCCAAATTATTTGTTCCAGTTAATAAAGGATTGAAGATGACCTTAATAAGGGTCGAAACGTTTCCTATGGAAAAACGAAGTTTTATTATTTCTTACACCTTGCAGCCATCTTTCACTGCATTTAATTGAATTAGAAGGGTGTATAATTTTATATTATATCTAATAATTTAAGAAATTAAGATATTTAATTAAAAAAAAAATTGAAAATAAGACCAGTTTTCAAAAATGGTATTTTTATATTAATTATTCAATCTAGTATTCAAATGTTTACTTCATTTTTATAATAAGAGAGCTTGAAGCACCACGTGTGTGTACTAAAGAAATGAAAATAAGCCAAACCCTAAAATGATAAATTGTAAAAATGAAAGTCGATTTTATAATATTATAAGAACATTGACCTTTTTAAGGTAAATGGTCTTTATTGCAAGTTCGCTTTAATTAATATCTAACATCTTGATCCAATTATAAGTCTCAACAAACAATTTTAGATAATGGATATCTAGTTTTACTTTTGTTATAGAACCTTTACAAAGCATAGTTTAAGACAACAATCGATTCATTTCTGTATATAGAGAGAAAAAACTGGGAAAATTAGCGAGACAAAGGCTAAAGAAAATTTCATCTTAGGGTCTGATGCGGGTTAAGTAAAAACAGGGACCCCTTTAAAGGCAAAGCTATTAAATTGATTAATCGTAAAGAAACGTGGGGAAGCAAAAACAATTCAGGGTTTTGCTCCCTATAATAGCCCTTGTTACACAAACAATTAGTATTAGTACTGACACTCTAATGAAAAAACATATAAAAATAATTATGATTATTATGGAATGTGGATTATGATATAATAATAAAAAATATTTTAAATTTAACATGATCAATATATTTTAAAGGTTTAGTTAAATATAATGAAATCTCCAGTGTTAAAGATAAAATTTAACAATTTATCATAAGAACTTCTAGCGATGGGTTTCTACGAGCATCATTAATGATCCTGTAAGTATGATCATGTAAGCATGATTGTATTTCAGTTAGGAGTGATTATGGGCTCAAAAGAAGTTTCTTAAATCAGAATATTTTGAGAATCTTCAATACGTCATGCATTTAAAAATAGACTGACAATCGGTGTGGCACATAGCTTCCTCGCATCCTATTGCGTAATTTATTGATTTTATACTTTTCCAAGCCATTATTCTCTAATTTATCTAATTGTTTCCCCCGATTTTTTAATCTGTCAAAATTGTTTGGATTTTTTACATAAATTTAAGTATCAATTTAGCAAAAGTTAAGTTAAAGGGTATCTGCGGACTACTTTCAATAAACTATAAAAGTTTCATACAAATCTGACTCATCACAATTTCTCTAGAACCTGAGCTATAGAAAGAATGGACATTTTTACGATTCGCAATCCTGATTCAAGATGGTGGCCAGTTATATGCGCCAAATTCGACATGAAAGCCTCAGAGATAAGGAACGAATTAATTTAAATAAAGTTATTACGACTAACTTATAGAGATGTTACATATAAATTCATATCTCTGGAACAACATTTATAGTGAAAGGTTTTGCCCATTTAACCATTTTAATTTAAAATTGCGGCCATTTATGTATTTGAAACCAAGTTTTATCTTTTGCGTAATTATCACTACTTCTTTGAAACAGTTGAAGATGAAATCATTGATTTAAATATGCATAATTTCTTTAATAATATTGATTTTTGGCATAGGATAAAAAGGAGTTCGGTTTCTAATTGATTTTAAAGATGATATTTTAGTAAGCATAATTACATTTAGATACTATGGTTTAGCTTAAGAATTTTGACGCATCTTGACGGTACTTTATAAATATAAAATTAAAGTAAAATCATGCTATATTATATGAATAAATTATATTTTACACTAATATGGAGAAACACAGTAACATGGAGTTTTAAGATTTAAGCAAGTATATTAAAATTTACTAATAGATTATACTTCATAAGAGAAATCTATTAACTTAAGAGTATAAGGGATAAATTTGAAAGCCTAAGAGAAAAGGAACAAATTAATTTAAATAAAGTTATTACGACTAAATTATAGAGATGTCACATATAAATCTGCTGCCCTTTAAAAGGATTAAACGACCATTATATCTAAGCAAGATTAACTTATTCATTAAGTTAGATTTAGGGCAGTTTATAGCTTTGAGATAAATACGGGTCACGAAGCATCCCTCGAGGTAAAGTCCTATATGGTATCATTTGAGCTAAATAGTAAGATAAACGAAATTCCTTTAGCCGTAGAACCAATCTTACCCAATTTCTTTAAAAATATTGCGTTTTTGCCAAAGCAAGAATGAGGCTAATATATTATTGTTAGTGTGCTTTAAAATAGATTAAAGAAATTTGTGTTAGCTATAAGATAAATGGTTTCACTAATTTTATCAAAATTAAACTAAGTTGAAGAAATTTATGTTAGAGAAGTAAGTGTTGATAGTTTTTCTAGATAAGCAGTACATTAACATGATTAGGACTAAAGAAAGACCCATCTCCACCATTAGTGGAGAATCTTTAGTGGACATATGTGTTTTTCTTTTCTTCTAAGAATTGATAATTTTAGTCCAATATTGGTACAGATCTTGTTTAATTGAAATACCGAAGCAAAGGAACGGAATCCAGCAATTATTTATATTAGCTGGATTATTATTTTACACTTTATTATTGTATAAAACAATTGTCTTCTAATATCCTTCTAATATGTACACTCTAGAGTGAAATTAATGTAGATATAAAATACAAGTAAAGAAAGTAATTAACATGTAATAAATAAAATAATATACAAGGAAAGTCGAATCAGGCATCTAAAAAAACATAAAAGTGTAGTTCAGTAACTAAACAAGGTAGGTATTCACACAAAATTAATTGTATTTGAAAAAAAAAAAAAAAAAAAAAAATTGAGAAGACTTTTGCCTGGATAGTGAATATTAAAATCTTTTTGATGAAAATAAAATTTGAGATAAAATCTGTTTTCTCTGAAGGAAGCTACATTAATCGTATGAGTTATTCGTAGTTAAAAGCAAATCAAAGTTTAACCCCTAGCTTGTTAGAGAGCAGCACAAGTTTTTCAAACAGACTCCTTGTTTATTTTTTACTACGTTTTTATTAGCTTGCATTCTTGTTTGTTTGTTTGTTTGTTTGTTTGTCCGGTACAAATCTGGCAATCGATTTCTAACTAACTTCCCGAATAGCTAGACATTTGAAACTTTTAGCATAGCTCAGAACACGATGACAATGCATTATTTTAATACTTTTAGCCATCTTTCAGCAAAATTTAATTAGTTTTCAGCAAATTTTGCAGTGCGGAAAGTTAGTTCGGAAAAAATCCGCAAGCTATTTTATTTGTTTTGCCATATCCAATATTTACGCTATCTTCATTTTGACGGGTCTCAAATTTGTGATAGGTAAACATTGAATTACAGCTAAACAGGAAATATCGATTATATTATTTATCGATTACATTATTTCAAATATATCGATGACATTCTTTAGATTTGGTGTTGGGGAGATCCGTTGTACAAAGATTTATCCTTTTATAGGTTTAAGATCAGCTCTCTGGATGGTTGTCATTTATGTGAAGTAAATACATTTGGAAATATATATTTTTTTTTCACTAACATTATATATTATATAACAATAACAATTATACTATCAACATTACATACGATTCAACAGAAAATTTAAAAACGTAGTATATAAAAAGTTCTTTTTATCTTGAAATTATACTACGTTTTTATTAGCTTGCTTTCTTGTTTGTTTGTGTGTCCGGTACAAATCTTGCAATCGATATGTAACTAACTTCCCGAATTGCTAGACATTTAAAACTTTTAGAACACCTCAGAATACGATGACAATGCATTATTTTAATACTTTTAGCCATCTTTCAGCAGAATTTAATTGGTTTTCAGCAATTTTTGCTGAAATCGGTTTAATTTTTTTTGGTATCGGTTTAATTTTTCTGCATCTGCACTTCTTTACTTGTACTCATTTGTCTTTTCTTACCGTCCCCTACACGGGGGGATATCGATGGCACGATTTAGATTCGGTGTTGGACAAAGATTTGTCCTTTCATAGGTTTAAGAGCAGCTCTCTAGATGGTTGTCATTTATGTGAAGTAAATAAATTCGGAACTATTTTTGTTCACTAAAATTATATATATAACAATAACAATTTTATTATCAACATTACATATTACATATATTATTCAACAGAAAATTTTAAAACGTAGTATATAAAAAGTTCTTTTTATCTTGTAATTTACAGCAATTTTTCTGGTAAATTCTTTTTTTTTTACAAAATTGACTAATCACGTGCTTACATGTACTTACGGCTACATGTGTGTACTTTTACTATCACCCGTTAATATTTTTACCCATTATTTTACTAACGTTTGTCCTTTATGGACCCATTATCTTACTCATGGTAGTCTTTATTGATGCTCCTCGTCATGGGCGTAGCCAGGGTTGCCTTTAGGGGGGGGCTAATTTTTTTTGGATATATATATATATATATATATATATATATATATATATATATATATATATATATATATATATATATATATATATATATATATATATATATATATATATGGATATTATTGTAGCGAAACGGCGACATTGTAGTACATTTTTGTAGCGAAACGTAACCCATGTGCGAAATGTAACCCTCATGTGCTAAACGTAACCATAGTAGTATATTTATGTAGCGAAACGTAACCATTTTCGAAAATGGTTACGTTTCGACCATGTGCGAAATGTAACCCTTAGGTGCGAAACGTAACCCTCATGAGCGAAACGGAACCCTCAATTATTTTTATTTTTTTAATAGCTGTTAGATACAATAATTATGAACTGCAACATATTAGAGACAAATTGTAAGCACCTCTCTTTCCAAAAGTATCCAATTAATAAGCAATACGATATTTTTTTCTCAATTACAACTCCCTTGACCCCCCAAAAAAATTAAAATAAATTAGTAGACAGTTTAAATACAGTGAACAATATGATATTAACAATACGAACCAATCAATTACTCTAATTAAATGGATTGCAATGGTCACATTTCGCTACAGATATGTATTTTCTCATTACCTTTTTGTAGCGAAACGGCGACACAAGAGTTTTTTTTTCTTTTAAACATCTTATAGCCCGCAAATAAATTCAAAAATCTTTTGCCCACTTAGTAGAGAGTTCAAATGAAGAGAATTAGAGGATAATAAAGAATAAAAAAAAAAAAAAAATTTAAATTAAATAAAATAAAATGGTCACATTTCGCTACAGATATGTATTTTCTCATTACTTTTTTGTAGCGAAACGGCGACACAAGAGTTTTTTTTTTCTTTTAAACATCTTATAGCCCGCAAATAAATTCAAAAATCTTTTGCCCACTTAGTAGAGAGTTCACATTAAGAGAATTAGAGGATAATAAAGAATAAAAAAAAAAATTTTTTTAATTAAATAAAATAAAATGGTCACATTTCGGTACAGATATGTTTTTTCTCATTATATTTTTGTAGCGAAACGGCGACAAGAGTTTTTTTCTCTAAAAAATCTTATGGCCCGCAAATAAATTCAAAAATCATTTGCCCACTTAGTGGAGAGTTCAAATGAAGTGAATTAGAGGATAATGCAGAATAAAAAAAATTGCGTGATTTTTTAATTAAATAAAATAAAATGGTCACATTTCGCTACAGATATGTTTTTTCTCATTACATTTTTGTAGCGAAACGGCGACAAAAGAGTTTTTTTTCTCGAAAAAATCTTATAGCCCGCAAATAAATTCCATAATCATTTGCTCACTTAGTAGAGAGTTCAAATGAAGTGAATTAGAGGATAATACAGAATAAAAAAACAACATAATTTTTTTGTTAAATAAAATGCAATGGTTACATTTCGCTACAGAAATGTATTTTCTCATTACATTTTTGTAGCGAAACGGCGACACGAGAGTTCTTTTTTCTCTAAATAATCTTAAAGCCCGAAAATAAATACAAAAATCATTTGCACACTTAGTAGAGAGTTCAAATGAAGTGAATTAGAGAATAATAATGAATAAAATGAAACGTGTGATTTTTTAGTTAAATAAAATGCAATGGTTACGTTTCGCTGAAGATATGTATTTTCTCATTACATTTTTGTAGCGAAACGGCGACACAAGAGTTTTTTTTCTCTAAAAAATCTTTTAGCCCAAAAATACATACATAAATCATTTGCACACTTAGTAGAGAGTACAAAAATGAAGCTAATTATAGGATATTATTATTTTTTTTTAAATCGTTTATTTTTTTAATTAAATAAAATGCAATGGTTACATTTTGCTACAGATATTTTTTTCTCATCATATTTTTGTAGAAACACAAGAGTTTTTTTTCTAAAAAATCTTGGTGAATTTATTTACATAAAGTAAGTAATGTGATATTACCGAAAAATAGACTGCCAATTAGTGTGGCACATAGCTTCCTCGCATCCTATCAAGTTCTTTATTGTTATATTACTTTTTTGTTATATTGTTTATTTTGTAGCAATTATTAATAGTTTTAGCGATCTTTAACACTTCATAGCGGTGTCGGTGGTGGTTTTACTAAAAAATTGTATTTGAAAAAAGTGTTTCTCTTATTGAATTGATGAAGTTTGATTTTTTCCCGGCCTAAAATTCCAAATTTAAATTTGAAGTTCAAGTTTACGCGAGCGTTCCGCGTGAACGCTTGGACGGATAACGTTGTCCAACGAACTCGTCCTGAGCATTGGTAAAATAAAACATGTCTACCAAATTTAATCTAAATCGGTCGACATTTACTCAAGTTATCGTCACTCGTTTCATAATTCGCAGAGACACAGACCGACTGACAGACAGACAGACACGAGACCAAAAATGTTCCCTGATGTATGAAACGGATTTCTGTCTTGGAATTTTTAAAATCGGAGACATAAAAGTTTTCGTTCTCAAAAGTGAACACAATACCGTTACCTTCGGTAAGCTCGGAAGCAAAATCGTATTTTTTTAAATTTATTAAATAGAATGCAATGGTTTCATTTTGTTACAGATTTATATGTTAATTTTACATATTTTTAGCAAATCGGAGTCAAAAATATATATGGCTTATAAGACTTGAAAAGAAGCAATTAAAATATTTAAACACTTTAGAAGTGACTTTAAATAAAGGGAAGAATGGGATTTTACACATTAAAAGCAATCATATTATATTATTGCTTCCGAGCTTAACGGAAGCATTGTATTCACTTTTGAGGATGAAAACATTTTTGACTCCGATTTTAAAAATTCCCAGACAGAAATCCGATTCAGGCATCAGGGAACATTTTTGGGCTCGTGTCTGTATTACATTGTCTAGGATATCGATGATTTTACTCTAAAAAAAAAAAAAAAAATGTTTAAATTCGAAGGTTGACTTAAACACAATTTGTATAAATTAATTTGTTATTGATGGATTTTTTAGGTGTGATTGAAAGTAATCAAATGTTAATAATTTTTATAACTTTAATTGTGAGACGTTTCGACCCTTTTAGTAAGGTCATCTTCTTATCACATTTTTTTTATAATTCAGTGATTCAGTGTAGCATAATAAAGACTTATAAATGGTTTATATTTTTCTTAAAATAATTGCACCACCTCAATGCGAGTTCGTCATTTTCATCATATCGTTATACAATTAAAATTCAGTCAACATTTTGTATTTTTTACAATAAATAAATAGGTAGTCATAATTGCTATCATATTATTTGAAGTTGAAATTTGTAGATTGATTTAATGTCAGGCTTTATGTGTTTTTAAATGTTGCTTTTTGTAATTCTTTTTAAGTTTTAAATGATTTTTAATAGTTTTTAAGTTTAAATTTATTTGTAAAAAAATATGATATGATGAAAATTACGAATTCTGATGGAGGTAATTCAATTATTATAAGAAAAATATAAACCATTTGTAAGTCTTTATTATATGCTACACTGAATCACTGAATTAAAGAAAAATGTGATAAGAAGATGACCTTACAAAAAGGGTCGAAACGTCTCACAATTAAAGTTATTAAAATTATTTAAATTTGATTACTTTTAATCACATCTAAAAAAATCCATCAATTACAAATTTAAAGAAGGTGTTGTAAGTTTAACAACTGTTTATCAATAAGAAAATTAAACACAATAGTTTTAAAAGTATTGACAAACTCTAAAAAAACAAACTCTAAGCCGAGGGGTTAGCACACTCGACTCTGAAACCAAGGTCTAAACCCCGGCTGTGAGTTCGAATCCCAGCGGGGTGAGACATGTTTCACACTGATGATCTCATCGATTAGATGAGTAAAGTGGCCGGATAACCCCCGTCCTGTAATGACCCAATGAGCTGTTGAACGGGACTAAAACTACCACCAAAAAAAAAAAAAAAAAAAAAAAAAAAAAAACTCTAAAAAATACATATTTCTTCTGGTTCGTAGTTTTGTCTCCTTTTTTCCCCTTGATACAATGTATAAATTTAACGATATAGATACGACAAAACGTTATACCAAAAATAGTCTGCTAATTATAGAGTGTCACATTGCTTCCTCACGTCCTATTTTGTATACTTACAGGATGTTATGCTTTTACGTTTGATGTTATCAAATTAATTATATTTGTTAGGTTTCTTAAACCTAATTAAAGCATTAATTAAGCAAAAGTTAAAGAATGCAAACGGCTGAGTACTTTTGAAGATATAGGTGTAAATAAATGTATGTTTGTGAGCATGTTGAAGAGAAACAAATGGAAGCAGAAGATTAAAACTTATATGGGACCAACAATAGGCTGATTATGACCTTTCATCCAAATTTTATTAAAATGGAACGAGTGGTTTTTAAGATATGTTGGTTCGCAAAAATTGGGCGACAGACAAACAGATAGACTGACTCGAAACCAAAAAATAAATCCCTGATCCCTAAACGGATTTTTATCTTGATTTTTTTTTATTTGTATAAAAATTATTTATTAAAATTATTTATGCTACATTACTGTTACTGTATGAAAATTAGATTTTCAATGTCGTCATTATGTATTTATATAGTAATTGTTTGTAGCTGAAAAATGAATCCGGAAATTTCATTCATTGCATAAGTATTTTAAAGTACTGTCCTGGAAATGAACATTAGGAATTGCATTTTATTGCTAAGCATATAATAAAAGCATATACCAAAAAAGGGAATAATACAAAAGTGCCCGATACTTCACATAGTAAACTTTTATTTATACATAACTAGCTGGATTCCCGTGCTTCACTAAGGAGTGTTATATAGCGAATGTATTTATATTTAATTTGATGGGTTAATAAACTACCCTCAAGAAACATAGTGTTTTAAAGAGGGGTAATAATTATGTTTGAGAGGACAAATATTCTATCTGAGTAAAATTTATTTGGAAATTTAATTTTTTCACTAAAAATCGTTTTTAAGAAGTCATTTTGACTTTTTATCAGTTTTTATTTCAACGCGCTGAAAATCAGACCCTAAAATTAATTTCTCAATCTTTCTCGGTTTAGGAATTTGGAGCATTAGGCAACTAGGTTCAACAAATAGAATCCATGCGTCTGAACACAAAACTTTTGTTGTACCTAACACTTTGTAGCACTTTTGTTAATTTTTATTTTATCCCAACACTTTCTCGAAATATAAACATCGCACACACAAAGAGAGAGGAGAAGGAAAGAAAAATATATGGATGACAGGGTGAAAGGAAATATGTATATTATAACCTGTTTTACATAGTTTTTATAAATTCAGTAGAATTACAGAATTACTTTTCACATAAGTAAGAAATTAGGAGAGTGAAGAGATGTGAGTCACAGACCGCTTTACTTCAGAGGGTTTGATACCAGGGATCCGAGGAGAAACCGATAAAACGAAACAATAAAATAACACCTGATATCCAAACTTCGAACTATTTTTAAACCTTTTGCAGGAAATAAAGAATATATATACATTAATTATATAAAAACAATATATATATTAATAAAAATATATATATTAATTTTAGTTTTATAAAAACAAATTACTCTGAGTAATGTAAAACACATAATGTTGGCCGTATTCAATAATAATATAATAAAAAAAAATAGTCTTCGATTAGTGAGGCACATAGCTTCCTCGCTTTCTATTATTGAACGAATGGTATAATGAGATTTCGATCTCTTTCGATTCCTAGTGGGGTTAGACTTATTTTTTTAGTATGTAGTATTAACTTTGCGCAACAGTTAAAATTAATATTAATACGGGGCCATCTGTGGGCAACTTTCGACAAACCATCCAAGTTTCTTTAAAATCGGATCAGTACTTTTAAACATAGTCTGCCCATTATTGTGGCACATAGCTTCCTCGTGTCCTACAACGTACTTAAATGATACTTTAAGAAATCAGAGGGGTTACACTTATTATAATTTAATATTAAATGTGCGCAGAAGTATGGAATCTAGATGGGCCTCTCTCCGTCCGCGTTTAAAACTATTTTCTCAGGAACTAGATTTTTCCTGGGGAAATGCCTTATATCTTTAGATTTGTATTTAAATGGTAGACCATTAGAATTTTTTAATCAAAATCGTCGGGACCATTTCGAGAAATTTGGAGCTAAAATTCAATTCTCGACTTCGCCTGCGTATGATTTTCTGAACATGTATAAAATCGGCCTAGGCCTAGTAGTTTAAGCTCCACGCGTCGGCTCCAGGAAACGGAATTGAGATCATTCTGAAAAACGAAAGAATTGTATATGTCTCCGAATTAAAATAGTCTCCCAATTAGAGAGGCCCGTAGCTTCCTCGCATCCTACAACATACATTATTGATATTATGCTTTACAGGAATTATTGTCTGATTTACTTAATTAGCTGTCACATTTGCTCCTGAGCTTACCGAAAGTAACGGAATGTCAGAAGCTATAAGATCATTCTGATTCTGAAGGACGAAAATTGTTTATTTCTCCCATTTCAAAAATTCTAAGACAGAAATCCGTTTCAGACATCAGGGAACATTTTTGGTTCCGTTTCTGGCTATCTGTCTGTCGGTCTGTGTGTCTGCTAATCATGAAACGTGCGACGATAACTTGAGTAAATGTCGACCGATTTTGATGAAATTTGGTAGACATACTCATTTTACCAATGCCCAGGACGAGTTCGTTGGACAACGTTATTCGTTCAAGGTTCACGCGCAACGCTCGCTTAAACGTGAACTTCAAATTTAAAATTGGAATTTTAGGTCGGGAAAAAAATCAAACTTCATCTATTCAATGAGAGAAACACTTTTTTCAAATACAATTTTTTATTAAAACCAACAGCGACACCGCTATGAAGTGTTAAAGATCGCTAAAAACTTTTAATACTTTTTACACAATAAACAAGAAAGTAATATAACGTTAATATTAATATAACAATAAAGTACATGATAGGATGCGAGCAAGCTATGTGCCACACTAATTGGCAGTCTATTTTTTTGTGGTACTATAATTTTTGCATTTATTATAAAAATATATGAGTTAATAAGCTAAAATGTTACTTCTTAATAAACTAGAGAAGAAAAAAGTACTTTCTTTCTTCGTGCACAACATATATATGTTCAATTTAATTCCAAATATACAAACGCAAAAATCTGAACGCTCAAATTTAGTTGACATTTTCATGTATTCACTTAGGCACATAAACTCGAAAAGCTTTACCCAAAAACAACACAATAAAGCGTTACATGAAAATCTCTCACTGTATTGGTACACTCGTATGCAAGCAATTTTTTTATTCGGTATTACCCTATAATTCACTTCATTTGAACTCTCCACTAAGTGTGCAAATGATTTTTATATTTATTTTTAAGCAACATGGATTTTTAGAGAAAATAAACATTAGTGTCGCAGTTTCGCTATAAAAATGTAATGAAATAATCATATTTGTAGAGAAATGTGACCATTTTATTTATTTAATTAAAAAATCACACGTTTCATTTTATTCTGCATTATCCTCTAATTCACTTCATTGGTACTCTCTACTAAGTGGGAAAATGATTTTAATATTTATTTTCGGACCGTAAGATTGTTAGAGAAAAAAAACTCACGTGTCGCCGTTTCGCTACAAAAATGTAATGAGAAAAAACATATCTGTAGCGAAACGTAACCATTGCATTTTATTTAACTAAAAAATTGAACGTTTTTTTTATTCGGTATTATCCTATAATTCACTTCATTGGTACTCTCTACTAAGTGGGAAAATGATTTTAATATTTATTTTTCGGGCCATAAGATTTTTTAGAGAAAAAAAAACTCTCGTGTCGCCGTTTCGCTACAAAAATGTAATGAGAAAATACATTTCTGTAGCGAAACGTAACCATTGCATTTTATTTAACTAAAAAATTATGTAATTTTTTTTATTTGGTATTATCCTATAATTCACTTCATTGGTACTCTCTACTAAGTGGGAAAATGATTTTAATATTTATTTTTCGGGCCATAAGATTTTTTAGAGAAAAAAAAACTCTCGTGTCGCCGTTTCGCTACAAAAATGTAATGAGAAAAAACATATCTGTAGCGAAACGTAACCATTGCATTTTATTTAACTAAAAAATTGAACGTTTTCTTTATTCATTATTATCCTATAATTCACTTCATTGGTACTCTCTACTAAGTGGAAAAATGATTTTAATATTTATTTTTCGGGCCATAAGATTTTTTAGAGAAAAAAAAACTCTCGTGTCGCCGTTTCGCTACAAAAATGTAATGAGAAAAAACATATCTGTAGCGAAATGTGACCATTGCATTTTATTTAACTAAAAAATTGAACGTTTTTTTTATTCGGTATTATCCTATAATTCACTTCATTGGTACTCTCTACTAAGTGGGAAAATGATTTTAATATTTATTTTTCGGGCCATAAGATTTTTTAGAGAAAAAAGAAATCTTTGTCGCCATGTCGCTACAAAAATGTAATGAGAAAATACATTTCTGTAGCGAAACGTAACCATTGCATTTTATTTAACTAAAAAATTATGTAATTTTTTTTATTTGGTATTATCCTATAATTCACTTCATTGGTACTCTCCACTAAGTGGGAAAATTATTTCCGTGCCATAAGATTTTTTAGAGAAAAAAGAAATCTTTGTCGCCATGTCGCTACAAAAATGTAATGAGAAAATACATATCTGTAGCGAAATGTAACCATTGCATTTTATTTAATTAAAATATAATGTGATTGTTTTAATTCGCTATTGCCACATTTTTTACTTTGCCCGAACTCTGTACTATGTTTTTTTTAATGATTTTATACTTGTTTTGTGGGCCTATATGGCGTGTATATTTTGGTCTCCGTTTCGCTACAAAAATGTACGGAAGGGTTCTTTTTCGCTACAAATTTATTCGTTGGGACTGTTTGGATTTTTTACAAATCTGTAGCGAAATGTAACCTAGAATAAACTCGCACTTTTAGGTTAGGGTTACGTTTCGCTACAGACTGATCTATATATATATATATATATATATATATAGGTGCCTAAACTACAACCTACCCTCTACTCCCCCCCCCCCCCTATAGAAGGGGGGTCCGGGGGTACTCCCCCGGGAAAAATTTGAAAAATAAACGTTCAAAAACAGCATTTTTACTACGTTTTTATTTGTATTTCTAACTAACTTCCCGAATAGCTAGACATATGAAACTTTTAGCATAGCTCAGAACACGATGACAATGCATTATTTTAATACTTTTAGCCATATTTCAGCAGAATTTTATTGGTTTTCAGCAAATTTTGCTGTACGGAAAGTTAGTTCGGAAAAAATCCGCAAGTTATTTTATTTGTTTTGCCATGTCCCATATTTACGCAATCTTTATTTTGACGGGTCTCAAATTTGTGATAGATAAACATTGAATGACAGCAAAACAGGAAATATCGATTATATTATTTATCGATTATATTATTTATATTATTTCAAATATATCGATGGCACGCTTTAGATTTGGTGTTGGGGAGACCAGTTGTACAAAGATTTGTCCTTTTATAGGTTTAAGATTAGCTATCTAGATGGTTGTCATTTATTTGAAGTAAATTAATTCGGAACAATTTTTTTTTTTTTCACTAACATTATATATTATATAACAATAACAATTATATTACATATCAACATTACATACGATTCAATAGAAAATTTAAAAACGTAGTTTATAAAAAGTTCTTTTTATCTTGAAATTTTAACAGTTTTAGACATAAACCCACACTCTTAGTGCAAATCTTAGTGCCGATTATTTTTTTTTATTTATCAGAGAGAGAGAGGTCCCGGAACGCCGTTCGGCCTCAAATCGAGCCCTGTATATGTACTCATATACACACATATATATGTGTGTGTGTGTGGTGTGGTGTATGTAAAACCAAAAAAGTGTTTTCCTTAAAAATGCCAAGAGTCTGACAGTACCATTATTAATATTTTCAAAAGGATTTATTTTAATTAAAAAAAAAACTCAATAGAACTATTAATTATATAGGGGAAAAATTGTTTATTTGAAATAGATTTTTTTAAGGAAAACTTGCTGTTTAAATTTATAAATCTACTCTTAATGTAAAATAGTTCACATTAAGATTGGACAGTGAGTATTTGAAGCGACGTTAGCGCTTCCAATGAGATATTGTCTGAACTACTACATCTCTAATTTTAAATTTTAAATAAATAGTAATTAATCGTTTTTTAAGAATCAAATATGCAGAACCATACTCATACTGAGTTTTATGCAAAACCATAACCAAATAAAAATAGTAGGGTATCTAACAGTCCAGTCAAAAAATACAAAAAGTAGTCTTCCTTGCGAAAGGTCGGGTATCTGCAATTTTTAAAATCTTATTCTACAATTGAATCCGTTTCCAAATTAATTAATATTAATTATTCGATAATTAAAAACTATTCTAATGACTGCTACGAACTATTTTAATTAATATATTAAAGTAAAACTGTAGATTAAAATAAGAACCCTTAAAAGAAGAAAATATTTAATTAAAAACTTGATCTAAAAATTTTATATTGTAACCTTTCATTCAAAATAAACAATGGATAATAATAGTCGGGAAGAAATTCGTCCCACTAAAAAGTTCTGACCATGCGCAGTCGTAATTTTATGTAGATTTTTTTTCCAAGTTCTATAGACGACTTATTTTTACTCAGGAGATATATGTAACTTAGTGCTCCATCCCTATTTTAGATCCTTAACCTAAACTGATTAAGGACTACTTACAATTTTTCTTCTTCATCTTCTTTTTTAACGCCAAAAAAAAAAAAATATATATTTACTTATTTATTTTTTTTTGACTTGCTTGCACAAAAAAAAAAATAAAATAATAAGTAATATTTATTTATTTATTAAGTAATACTTACTTATTTGCATACTTAAATTTTAGGACTATCGCTTTGGAGGTCTTTTTAAACGCCAAATAAAAATATGTCGGGCAAAACTAGGTATATAATTACTTATTATATTTATTTATTTTTTTGACTATCACAACACTATTACTTGAACATGTGCTGCATAATTGCATACTTAAATTTCAGGTCTTTGGCTTTGGAGGGGGGGGGGACGTGTTTTTAACGCCAAATAACAAAACAATGTCGGGTAAAACTATATAATTACTTATTATATTTATTTTTTTTTTTTTTTACTATCACAACGCTATTACTTTAAAATCTGCTGTGAAACTGCAATTGCTTAAATTTCAGGTCTTTAGCCCCCCTTCTGGGTACGCCACTGGCTGAGAGAAGGAAAACATAATTATTGTCCAGCTTCTTTTCTTATCATAGGCATCTTTTTTCTCAAAGCAATGCTAACCAAACCAGTGCAGCCACGCCACAGCTGTAGTAACTTGACAACTAAAACAAGATTTACATTTTTTTACCTGAAGACCCCCTCTAGCCATAAAATAAATTTGTATAATAATAATAATAATATATATAAATATATTATTATTATTATTATATAGCATTATTTTTACTTTTTATTTATTTATTTTTTATTTTAACCTCTATATGTATAATAATCGTATTTTTTTTGAGAGTTGAGCCGGCCTAGGGGGGGGCCATGGCCCCCCCCTGCCCCCCCCTGGCTACGCCCATGCTCCTCGTTGCCTTTTAAGGACAGCAAGGAGGAGGATAGCCAAAACAAAATGCGGTAGA
Source organism: Gerris lacustris (assembly GCA_951217055.1). Lineage (NCBI taxonomy): Eukaryota > Metazoa > Arthropoda > Insecta > Hemiptera > Gerridae > Gerris > Gerris lacustris. The sequence continues at coordinate 22,249,079 of OX578280.1, forward strand.
GGATGCTCATAAGTTGTCACTGCTGCAAAGTTTGTGGCTGGCAGTGAAAATGGATTATGAAACGACAGTAGCAGTGTCCAATAGTTAGAGATTTTTAAAACATTTTCTCTTTGCATTTTTCCATTAATTCCAAAAAGGAATTCCATCGTTAAGTCAAGGTGAGATGGTTATGTAAGAAGCACAAAAATCGGATTATAATCAGCAAAGGTATTGAAGGGCAAGACATCGTGTCAAGAAGCCCTACACAGTTCCCTTAACTACCAACCTAACACCTTTACACTATAAGGTAAATCTAATATGTTTAATGGTAATTCCACCGAAGAATATTGTTATTTGATATTTTAGTGGTATACTCGTAGTTTTACGGCTTTAACATATTTTAAGAAAAGTGAAACATGAAAGGGAAAAACATTAAATAATATTTTTGAATCTAAAGCACACACTTTTCGTGTTATTTCTATGTTCAATTGAATAGTTTTGCTTCTGAACTTATCGAATGTAACGGAAGTAGTAATAAGTAACTCGAATTATCGCCAGGAATTTTTACAAGGAGTAGTCAATCAGTCAATCGTTTTAAGATAATACTGATACTTTTAAAAATGGGCAATATACCTAAGTGTATTAGGTTTTCAGCCTTATTATTTATTAATTTATTATATATATTTTTCATTAAGAAATGGCTATCTTCTAAGCTAGAAAGGAATACTACTATTAGTGTTTCTAAGGTTATATTATTATATGTTTTTCTTTAGGAATGGCATATTCTAAGCAAGAAAAGAGTGTTACTCAGTGGCGGCGCGTGACTTATTTAATTGGGTGGGCTAGACAAGCCCACCCTGAAGGGGGGGGGGGGGGGGGCATGCAGGGGAATCTTGCTACGATTACGACACTCAGTGTGATGCTGCAGTAGGTCCTCATAAATATCTGCAAAGTAATGATGGTACGAGATATCTTCACATGTGGAAAACAGCTATTTGATCTCATGATCAATTAATCAACAGTACTATGAGTAAGTTTAAAAAAAAGAAAATGTTTAACTATATACCCAAAAAATTCGTAAAATGTTATCGAGAACTTACGTAACAAACTTCAGTTAGACTGTTTTATCTTTTTATAATTTGCATTACTGTTTTAAATTTAGCATCAGAAGTGATTTGCTCAATATATTTTATAATAAAATCATAAATTTAATTTATAATTGCAAAAAAAAAAATAGGAAAAGTATATAATATATTTTATCTATCCCACCACTGCTATCTAGTAGAGAGAATATAAACTAGTTTTCAAGCCCAGTAAAACCTCTCTATTCTACCATCTTGCTCGGCGCGAGGGTTCGGGCTTAGCCCAAGACCCCTTCATATCTTCGCGATTCTAGCCGCGCGTAGGGGATGTTCCGCGCTCAACATGCCCTACCCCTTGGCCCACCGCTCGGGCATAATCTTAGGTATTAACGTTTTGCCCGGCTTGCCGCGCTAATAACCTTGGCCTCCTACCTCCTACCCCCGCGAGATTTCTCGCTATATGCTATGCTTTTCTACTGCTTATTTTAAACGATCTGGATCTACACATACTACATACGATTGTACTCTATGAACACTAAAACTATATATATCTAATGTATGTATTTATTTGCGTTGACAACTAAAAAGTTTTTCTTTTCTAAATATGTAAATAAAATAAAATAAATATATTTTTTTTTTATTATTTTTTTTTTTTTCTCAATAAGTTGGTGGGGCTTAGTCCCACCTGCTCTTAAGGACGCGCCGCCACTGGGTTACTATCAGTGTTTCTAAGGTTATTATTATATGTTTTTCTTTAGGAAATTGCCTATACTAAGCAAGAAACAATTGTTACTATTAGTGTTGCTAAGATTAATAATATATATTTCTCTTTAGGAAATAGCCTATTCTAAGCAAAAAAGAAGTGTTACTATTTGTGTTTCTAAGGTTATTATTACAGAATAAAAAGTGAAAATCGTTAAAATCTAATGTCTGTTTTCCATTTCTAATAGAAAAAATAAAGCCATTATACCTCTGATAACAAAGCTATCAGATCGAGAGCTATACCTAGTTTGATTGAATGAAATGTTAACTGATCAGTGATAAAGAATCAAAACTAGAGCATTATTCCCAAACCCTTCTCGCTTCTAAAACTCATTAATCATTCTTCGAACTATGATTAGAAACCAAATCATTTTTTTTTTTTTTTTTTTACTTTATTTCAATCCATAAAGGTAAAAATATCAAAAACTCAATAACCTATAGTTATTACTCAATCATCGATATAAAAATTATTACAAATCCTTAAAAGCAATATCCGTTACCTAAAAGTAATGAATTCGTTACCTAAATGTTTTAAAGAGATATAAAAAGTATGCTTATAAGATTAAAATGCGAGAAAGTAAGCAATAAAGTAAAATAATAAATAAATAATAAAAAACAATATAAAAAAATCCTGTCAATTACTTGCCAGCATGGTACTAAAAGGGTTTCTTCGGTCATAAAAATTCCTATATCGTACATTATTTTTCTTAAAAACTAAAATATGTATAAAAAGTTGCACTTTGGAGAAGCAAGGTGTGCATATATTATCCTTTAGCATCTTAGGAATGAAGTTATTCGGTTCTTTTAGAGGTAATGACTGCTATTTTCGAATGAAATATATATTTGTGATCTACATTTCAATACTTTTAAAATGATATCCCCACTTAAAAATTACAAAAGATAAAATTTTTTATTCACCATAGTGTTACGGCCACCTAAAATTTAACTTTGTTATATTAACACTCGGAAATATCATTTGCCCACAGAGATGTATATTAATGTATTTTTTTCCCATATTTTTAAGACCTGCCCTTGTAGGGTAGCGGGGGGCACATTTTTTTAATAATTTCGGGGGTAAAATGGCCATCATTTTGGAAACGCGATATATATTTGTGATCTATATTTTCAATATAATTTTTTTAAGTTTGTGGTAGTATTCATACTACGGAAAGTTTAAATTTTAATTTAAATCAAATTATAATTATTATTAACAACGGGAGACAGACAGAGAAAATTTATATTTTCAATACTTTAAAATTATACCCCATTAAAAAATTACAAAAAAATATAAAATATTGCGATCAGTCCGCAATTGCTTGCTGATCGAATAAATTTTGAGTGTTTAAGTTCGCAATATTTTTCCTGTTTTTGGGTAAAAAGTTTAACTTGTATACCAAATTTTAAATCTCTAACTACAGTGAGATGTAACAAACTACTAAAAGCATAAGGGTTTCTAGATAGACCTCGAAACCCTAAAAATATGGCATTTGATGTAAATAAGATCTTTGTTTGTTTCAGCTATCTATTAGTTTGATAGTTTTGATTTATTCTCTCTGCGATCTTATTTGCTTATAGTTTTAACATGAATGTGTTTAGACTGGGGGACAGAAGAAATTTCCGTCACGCAAAAACCAACATGAAAAATTACGCTCTTGAATTGGCATATAAAAGAAGGTAGATTGGTTTTCACTTTAGTAATATATTTTGCCACCTGGGGTTAACACAAAATCATACCCATGGCTCATTTTTATTTTTATTTTTTTTTAAGAAGTGGAGATATTATTTAAGAAGAGGAAGGTTACAAGAAGGAAGTTATAGAGATGATTAGTGTGACGTCACAAAAGCTTTCGAAAATTTAACTCAGTGTTTTTTGTGTTCCTTTTTCTTATCACTTGTTATCAACCCCATATAATTCTAATGGCATAACTTTTATATAATTAATTACTAAATTATTACTGATTTCTATGACTTTTCACCCTTGAGTGCAATAAGGAAAACATTAAAAAAATTCATTTTAGTTGTTTAAAATGAGTACTTGTGTGAAGGTGAAGGGTCATATCAACGAAAAAGCTATTTGAGTTATTAATCTTTATACTTGATTTTTTGTATTTCCTGTTGCCATAAAAATTCACAGGGTTTTTCGTGTTCATATTGTGTGTCCGAAAATAAATTTTCCTCAAGTTTTGAAACTCAATTAAGTATACTCAGGATACAGGACTTATAGAAAGATAGTGATACTTAATCTGCCAGGTAATATAAATTATTTGCTAATAATATTTTGTTCCTGGTTACTTACAATGTGCATTATATTTCACCGATGTTGGAACATAATATATACTATAAAATAGATCACTGACCAGCCTAGGAAAAAGACGTTGATGACGAGACAAAGACCAGACTGTTATTATTATTATTTTATTTTAACGAGTATAATAATATAAGATACGAGTATGTCGCATATATACTTGTTTAAAATTTGTATTAACAAAACAAATTGAATATATTAACTTAACATTACTTAGTACTCTGACATACTTTTTCGAAGAATATTTTTCTCCTCCGAAAAAAAATCAAGTATAGATGAAATTTTTATTACGCTCGAGGAGGTAGACACAATATACAAACTAAAATAGAAAAACTATTTCAAAAATGAACAATAAATAAGAACGGACGCGTAGAGTATCAATTTAATAGAACACACTCACAATAATACTTATTTTAAACCACCAGAACGGCCATTTTTAATGTTTTCTTATCTTACATTGTTAAAATAGACTTAGTATAATATCATTCAAAGGGTGAAAAGTCTTAGAAATCAGTAATAATTTAATAATTAATTATTAAAAAAGTTATAAAAATTCCCTAATTCAAATTACATGGGATTAATAACAGGTGATGAGGAAAAGGAGCACAATAAACCGAATCGAATAAATTTTCGAAAGCTTACGCCATCTTGTGACGTCATTACTAATCATCTCTATAGGATGGGATTACACCTGGGATAGGTCCATGTCCACCAATCAACCTATATTAAAATTAAACATGATTCATATTAGTTGTTCATGTTAAACATGAACAACTAATATATGGGAATACATGGGAAGAAAACCCATGTATGTACACAATATATAAAATATTGACTATTAGTATAAACTTGGGAAACATTAACTAGTTGTCATTGTTACCCTAATGAAAGCAATCCCTATTTTCCGAAACGTCGGTTGTTCAAAATTAAAGCTAAAAATTATTTCAAAACATCGGTTTTTAATACGAAAGTTAAATTATGCTACAATATCGGATACTAAGTATCAAATATTAACTCTGAACAAGGATATATACATTATTCCGGAAGGTCAGTTATTCAGTATAAAATCTCGATGAAAGCTGTAAATTATGCCACAAAATCGGTTATACAGTGTTACCGCTGATGAAAACAATAAATTATTCCACAAAATCGCTTGATCCCTAAATAATAACAAAAACATTATTCTAAAACGTCGGTATTTAATCATTTTTAATTTTATTTTGAACGTCCACTACCACGACACTTACTTTGTACAAAGAACCGTAAAAACTAAATGACAATGCATTATTAATATATTTAAACACGGAAATAAATCAATATAAAATACCATATGGAGGCAGCATACATTAGCATAGAAAATAGAGCCATGAACTTTAAAACAGATGCAAAGGACTTCAATAAATATTATACAGTAAATAATATACAGCATAATATTATACATATACCAATTCTGGAAAAAGTAAAATCATCCGTTCAACCTAAAGTACCACAAGTATAAATAATAAAACCCAAATCATAAAAGGTTATTACGTGACATAATAACAAGAAGAAAAATAGTAATTGTACAGATAGCACATCATAAAAGAACAATAGTAATATTGTAATAAAGAATATTAACATTATTTAATTGTTAAAAATTAAAAATAAATATAAAATATCCCCTAGTATAAGAAAAATAAGGCAATTGAGACATACAGAAGGGTAAAGCGGGTTTATTAGTTAAATTAAACTTCTTATAAAAACAAATTGTCTCATCTCTTATCACTGGTATCAGAATTATTTTAATAAAATTGTTTTCTCCACGAGAAAATTAATTTTATTAATGTTTTAAATTCCGCTTAACATGTATAAAACTAAAAAATAATGACAAAGTATAAGTTACTCTATATAGTGAAAATATAAAAAATAATATACATATAAGCAAAGAAAAAAATTTATAATATTGATGTAATTATGTAGACGTACTGATAGAGGGAGAGAATGGGATTAAATATTAGTGTATTTTTTTTTTAAATTAAGATCAAAGTTTAACAGAAAACGATTATAAAGGTTAGTGTTGTTATAAATAATTTTATTTGTTATAAAAGTTTATGGAATTGTTATAATTTTTGACATTTTCATGTTTAGGCTGAACATAAGTCAAAAACGTTACGTTACTTTTAGCTTAAAAACTCAAAAAAGTATAACAGGGAGTTAAAAAGCTATAGGAGGTGTGTAATCCAGTCTCTAGCTGTTGGGCCTCCCTCCACCGCACGTCATAGGGCCGAAGAAAGTCGAAAAGATTTATACGTGTGACAGGGGGTTAGGAAAGTACAGGAGGTTGCCATCAACTCTCAGCCCACTCGGCCCTACCTAGTATGAAGGCATATTAACAACTCGTAGAAGGCGCGCCGGCGCCTTTGAATTCAGTAGTTTGAAATCAAGCCGCGGCAGTGCCGGTGTGGAGATAAGAATAAAAATTATCTTCCATCTACTTTTATCAATTACTTGAATTAATTACCGATTTTATTTCATTTTATGTCGTGTAGTTTACGCAAAGCGAAAACATGAAAATGTCTCACTGTCTTGCGGACTCGTATGCAAGAAGTATTTTTTTATTTGTTTGTCAATTGTGAAAATGTTATAATGTAAGAATAAGAAAATGTAGTTTATGAAATTAAAATAATCTCCTTTTTAGGCCTAAAGATGCCTCGAGAGGAGGCGAAATATCGCAAAACCTGGTAGTTGTGTTTTAATAATACCCTATAGACCAAGTGAAGATACAAAAATTATTAATATATGAAAATAATTGAAATTAATACATTTTGAGAATACATAAAACTAATAATTATTAGTTTTATGTAAGTCCTGAAGAAACAAAATATATTATAAAGATATTATATAAGTGAAAGATAAATATATAGATTAAATAAAATAAAAGCTTTAACAAATAATAAATAAACATATAACTACAATAAATGATACTAATTTCTGTAATTTATCCATAAATTATTCAGAAAGAGTAATAATTAAATAAATATGATTAATTATGAAAAAAAAATATAAATTATTAAAGACCTTTAAGCTTTTAAAAAGGGTGTAATTGTTTAAACACACTTAAACCAAGTTTGATTAAGTCAATACATAAGAGTTTAGTAAATAATAAATATTACAGCCATTAATGGGCTCTTTGCACATAAAGTAACTGTTGAACAAAGTAAATATTCAATTATTAAACAAGTATTCTCCTTAATCAATAATTCTTATTAATTATGAATGCTCCAATCAATAATTGAATTTATAAAACTCCTATAATCAATAAAACGTATTAGCGCTTAGTATTGCTTTGGCTTTGTGTATCATCAGACGAATAAGCACTTCAATAATTTTGCTTTTTTTTTAGAAGAAAGTATTAAAATTGCATATAATATTCCACCGCAATGGTTCTTTTTAAAAAAATATTGTTTTAAGTCTCCTAAATAAAATGTTATTATTTACATTCTAAAATTTTAACCATAAACTTTTTTATAATTTTCTTTTCTTTTAGTATATTAGTAGCCTATAATTACCATGTTCAACTGAAATACGTCTACCAAAATAATTTAATTGTTTATAGGGTAATTTATTAATCACAGAATGATGTGCACTATAATTTAAATTTTTTATAATCAAATGCATACACAAATATCTAAAATAATCCTCGAAAATTATACTTTTTTAATTATAATATATACGAGTATTTTAAATTAATATAAACTCAAAGAATATTGGATTTATAAAAAGTATAAAAAATATTATAGAGGAGTATTGTGAAATGTAGATAGAGGCAGATGTGGATTTTCTCATATTTCCTTTTTGCAACAATTTTTCATACTTCATACCTATATTTGTTTATTGATTTTTGTATTTTCCATCATATAATTGAAATATAAAAATATCACCTTTTATTTCTAGAGAAAATCTAACTGTCTTTTATCATGGAAATATTTTAAACCTTAAACTATTATATCTATTTTTTAAAAAAAAAAATTGATCCTATAATAATTTAAATACTCTATTATATAGGATAATAAAATTCAATTTTATGAATCATTATTACACTTACCTATTTATCAAATTTAGGCAAAAGGGCTTTGAGTTGTATCAATTTTATTTTTAATGTCCCGTTATTATAGAAATTGTCGTTAAAAAGAAAGGTATATATCTCTTACGCCACAGAGCGATCTACCTGGCAGCCCGTTGAGGCCCTAGGTCTGCCAAGTAGAAAGTTAAATAATCGTTATAAGAAGTATCAATATTAAAAAAAGGAGAAAAAATAATACCTTTTAAAACTAAATAACTTATATAAAAAATAATTATTTTAATTAATACTATTTATGATTAATAATAATGAACATTAGGCTCTAATAGAATTGTACTTATCAGTTTTATAAAATTAGCGATTAATGTGGCAATGAAATCACACAAAATATGAACATGCATGGTTATAAATAATGAAGAGAACTTACCGTGTAAATAGAAAGCGGGCCTAAGGTTGAGGGGTCCGGGGGTGAGGGTGACCCCCTCCCTGCTGGAGTTGTGCAACTGCAGCTCTCCCAGGAGGTCCAGCCCTCCCCTCCTACCCTCGCCCCTCCCTGTAACAGAATCAAAACAACAACAATCATCAGTCATTAGAATTACTCTGCATAGCATCACGTACAAGCGCAGTAATAAACAATCACGTCTAATCAACACAACTACCGGCAAATCCAATCACAGTTATTATGAAATTACCGCTAAGGCTTCTTCTGCTTTTCATCAGTTGGCTCAAAGGGGATGCACCTTAAGGTAATAACTTTATCACTTTAGAGAGTAATCAGGTCTTATTGATGATCAATTTAGTATAAGGGAGAGAGGATGAAGCTTCTAACACTCTCACATAACTAGTTTACCTTCTGCTTTAACTATGCAATGTCCCACGTTCTTAAAGTAACAAGTTCTAACTCACAAAACAGATTTTTTAATTGAAGTTACGGACGTAGTAGAGTTGTCAGAGTCCATTGCTCTTGTAAACTCGATTTCTAGAGCTAATGGTAAACGATAGATCATAATTATATTTATACCATTTAATCGTAAAATAAATAAAATAGTCTATGGCTCTATAAGTCCCCTATTGTGGTCCTAGTACTGTTGTAGTCAATTTCCAGAGCACAAGGTGATGAACTAAAAAATATGTATGATATATAATATGCGATCCTATGAATTTCTGTTTTATGAAGTTGGTGTATAATGATATTATTTGTAAACGGTGCGTATTTAATTACAATAGAACATTTTACCCGAGCGTATAAAGGTACTTTAATAGTAAAATAAACTTTATTAATTATCCAAAATGATGATCCGGGAATCATCTCAGCATCTAACCAAATCCATACTTTCACAATAAAATTACAATCCTGCCATCTTTTGACAGGCATTCTTACTGGATACTCGACATCTACACTTGCCTGGTCTAGCTGAAAGCCCAGTGTTTAGGCTGTGTAAGGAAAATGATAAAAATCCTTCTCACCTTTTCAGCAGCTGTCCTGCATTAACTAGTCTGAGGTGAGAAACCTATGGCTTAGCCATTTTGCCCACAGAACACCTAAGGTTACTTCCCCTAAGCAAGGTACTCAGTTTCTGTCTGTCTGTTAGCCTACTTAGTGGATAGAATGCTTTAAATAGTTTAATAAATACAAAGAAACAGTCTCTCCACGGAAAATAATACTTGTTTATTTATCAAAGCAGCTTCCGGCTTTTATAAAACCATCATCAGAGCCGATTATGGAAGAACTAGAGTAGCATTATAAAAAAATATGTTGTGGGCGAGTCATATGATGTCGGAGATGACGTAAGACGTATGACTGATAATGGCATTATAAAAGCCAAAAGCTGCTTTGATAAATAAACAAACATTCTTTTCCGTGGAGAGACTCTTACTTTGTATTTATTAAGATGATCTGCATCAACGCTCTTATTTCTCAAGTTAACAGGTTTACTAAACCCCCTTGAACCCACATGTGAGGTCTAATGCTTCGGACTTTATTTTAAAGTCCCCGGTAATGAATACTATATCACTTAAGCACAAACAGTTAGTAAATTCTCGATCGTACTCTAAAAGATTTGTAAACTGTGTGTTTTTGACCGTAATTTTGGAAACTGAAACGAAATACTTTTTGTTATGTTTAGGCCTATACAGTTGACGGACTCCGACACATAAAACAGACTTTTGTTTCAGTCAAAAAGTTTTTAACTTTCATTTCCGGACCAATGATCGCACAAGCTTTACGCACGAAGCAGCACATGGATCAAACTATGTTTAGCGAAGTTAGCTTGAGTATGTGTTAAAAAAAACATACAAAAACCAAACGAACAAAACATAGATGTATCAAGTTTCAGCCGATTTATCACCCTAAACGTGAATCGTTTCGGACAGTGTTTTTTAACTTGATTGCTCGATCGTTTCCATGATACTGGAGGGAGACAAAAACGTCCTTTATCCATACAAGCCCCTTCCAGTTATCAATTCAAACCAATGACGAGATTTGTACTACCCTCCTTCCGTAAAAACCACACATATATATATGCGAGCTCATTATTCACATATGCTTAGGACCAATAGATAACTTTTAGTCTAGGAAATAGAATGTATCAGCCTTAAAGTAGATTCTATACAAGTAGCAATGCAAAAACTAAAATATAACTAAATAAAATGGTTCTGCGTGAAGTCTCACGTAAAAAGGGCTTCGTTAGTATTGTGAACATTTTTGATGTTTTTGACAAATTGGCGTGGAAAACTAAACAATTTTCTTAAGTGTTATATATTTTTGTAATCTACTCTTTAATACCTTTAATTTAATTTCCCACTCCAAATTTCATTTTTTTTTTGGGGGGGGGGGGGGGCGTCAAATGAATTATCCACTATTTTGGTCAGCTGATAATTTTGAGTTAGCTATATTTTCATGAGTGCGCGTCAAAAAGATCTTTAATACTTCAAAGTTTCATTCATCGTTATTGGAACTGTACAGAGTCACAGTACACTAGACGCAGGAAAGGAATCAATAAGGTTTTTTTTGTTTTTTTTACTAACGAAACACTAAAAAGCAGACAACCAAAGGTGCATTATCTGAAAAGCTGCGGAAAAATTACACAACTCTAAGAAGAAAACATTTTAAATGCACGTTTGGGGAAAATTTACGATGGTAAAACTTTTTCTGTAGAAAAGAAAAATATATAAACTTCATCTCTGAAGAAAAATACGTCACAGAAAAAAAAATAAGTTCAGTGAGAAACTTTTTAGAAGAATTTCCCATAGTTATAAATTTTGTCAACATAAAAATATTTAACAAACAATTTTGTACATGAGAGTTGAAATTAGTTTTAAAAACTTTATTTTAAAGAAAAGTTGGCTAAAAATATTAGCTTTTTGTTAAAAAATACTGCGGCTCAACGTAAATTTTAAGTCTTTATAAGCTAAAACAAGATAGAATGCATCTTATGAGCACCTGGTTCCTTTTATACAACCCATTTAGTCGTAACCGTGAATTAACATAGTTTAGAAGTTTAGACAATGTGGGTTAAATATAAGAGAAATTATGACTACGGCAATTAGGAGTGGCACAATTTGCTTTCTGGCGACCTATCGCATACTTCAATAATGTTTTGCACAGACTACACATTATTGTCTTATTTATTTAATTGTTCCCCCTTGTAGTAAATCTGTGAAAATGTTTTTTCTTTACACGAATATAATTATCAGTTTAGCAATATTTAAAGTATTAAGACGGTTAAAATTAATATGGGACCATCTGCAGGGTACTTTCGACAAACCATCCAAATTACTTAAAAATCTGAGATGTACTTTTAAAGATATAAGGTGTTAATAAAAAAGTAAACAAAAAAGTTGAGTACTTTGGAAGAAATAGATAAAACAATTTTGATAAAATTCATATAATATGTTCTTCAGAATGACCACAACGCTTCCGAAGGAAAAGCATTGTGGTTGTTATGATCATTCATTGTTGTCATTCAGTGCATTGTCAATGCTTTAATTTCTTTAAGTTCGGGAGAAAATAAAAAGAGAGCAAAAGCAGATATACCTAAACATTCTTTTACTAGCTAAGAATAAGTGTTAGATATGGGGGCGGCTAAGGCTAAGAATACCTAAAATATTAATTTATTTTTTTATAAGAATAAAGTATAATTAGTAATCTTTAATTGAAATTAGTTTATTTCATAAAGCAGTTTTTAAGCCCATTAATAGTGCCAATTGCGAAAGAAAAAGATAATGATTTTAAATCACATAAAATCTAATTTAATCGATTTAAAATAATATTTTGTTTTCTTTTTTGTTTTTTCACTTTATTGTTTAACATAACTACAATTATAAACATGTTATAAGTATTTGTTTGGCTTGTTCAACATGTTAAAGGAAGTAGTCGTGATTACCCTTTTTTGGCGTGAGGATTACATAGAAGTTTACAAATTAAATAAATAAATAATAATAAATGTAGATAAAGAATAATAAATAAATAAACTAAATATACTTAAATAATTATAAATATAAATGAGATAAAGCAGATAAGAGGATAATTACAGATTTTATAATGTGTAATAAGTCTCTAGCCCACTGTCTCTTTAGGCGACGAGAAGGGTTATCTGGTATATATTGTGTAGAAAGGAGTTAACCTAGAGGCTTAGAATGATCTAATAAGGATTCATGGAATGTGTGGTATCGGGATATGGATAGAACGCGAACGAAGGAACGTTGAGATCATTATGGAGAGAGAGATTGGAGACCTAGAATGGAGCATCAGTGATTTTCTTTAGGATCTTGGACTGGATGATTTGGAGATGACATAAGTTGAAAGGTTTGGTGCTACCTTACACATATTTTGAACTAAAGCAAATTTATTTTCATTAATATCTCGGAAACTATATTTTTTGGGGAAAATGACTTATTTAATTCTTATTTAAATGGACTATATATTTTAGAATTTTTTAATCAACACGGTCGGAAACGATTTTGAGAAATAATTTATTTCAATCATCAAATATATTTATAGAGTTTTTGGGAGTAGCCCCCAAATTTAGATAGAAATATAATTTTTCTGAACAAATCTTATCGAAATCTGCAGTAGTTTAGTTTAGGCTCCACGCGTCTGCACAGATAACTGCCTTTAAAACGTGTAAATCCTTCAAATCTCAAAAAAATTGTATTTTCACAATACTTTCTCTCAAAGCCTGAATATATATATATATATATATATATATATATATATATATATATATATTATATTATATTTACCCGATTTACGTGGCTGGATGATATAATGCAATTTTGCTTTAAAAAATAAAATGGCAAATCACCTTAAATTTAAATACATCGAAAACCATGGAACTAACAAGATGTGTTTAAGGAAATTAAATACGAAGGTAACAAAATAAAATCGTCGAATACAGATTATGTGTATATAGGTAGGTTATAAGACAACAATGAAGTCATAATTCAGTGAGATAATGCTTCTTTATCACGAACTCTACGATACACAGAGATACAGGCACAGCTAATCCCAAGCTTTTTACACTTAATTCCCTCTCTTCCCTGTCTCGGTGTTATCATATTAAATCATGACTTCATGAAGCGTTAGTACATAATTAATGTACTTATGAAAGCCCACTATACAATTAAAATGTCACGAATTACACAATTACGTGTTCCCTCAGCAGGAGTCTAACAATTATAATAATTCATACAAATTAAATTTAAACTTAAAATAGTCTGCCTATTAGTGTGGCACATAGCTACGTCACGTCCTTTCGCATACTGCAATGATATTATGCTGTTGCAACCTATTATTGTCTAATTTATTACCTTTATTTTAATCTGTCAAAAGTATCATTTTAGCAAAGTGCCAAGAGCAAGTATTTGAAATGATTATGGGACCCTCTGCAGGCTACATTCAACAAACCACACTTATTTAAAATCTGATAAGTACTTTTAAAGATATACGTGTCAATAAAAAAAACTTTATGCGCATGTGAATGAGAAACCAACGGGAGCTGAAGGTTGTAACTTACATAGGACCAACAATTGACTGATTTATGCCCTACCACCTTAATTTACTTTTAATCTCAGAAGCAAAAAAGAAAGAAAATTAAACTTATGGTTACAAAATTATGTATATAAGGAGAGATCATGGTTTTCTCTGTACCTAATTCCATATTATTACCTGATTCTGATAATTATTACTATATAGATCTGAGTAAAATGTATGCATAGTAATGTACAATGTACGTACATATATGCATTGTGTTTTTTATCAGATACATAATGGGTACTAACATGAATTATTATGAAATTGTCTGTAACTTCAGACTATATAGTTAAAACTTAATATTTTGTTAGTTTTGAGGAGGGGTCTCCATACTACGACCTGCGGGCCGGAACCGGCCCGTAAGACGTTTCCATTCAGCCCGCCGCGCCACTAAGGACGTTACCAAATGAACCTAAACAGTACAAAGTTATAAGTTCTCTATAATCAAATACCATTTCAAAAATTATAAAAGACCACCACGAGTCTTATATACGTTTTTTTGGCCAAATGGATATGGTTAATAAGCTTATTGTCCATAGTCCCTGCTATTGTGTCCAATAATTGAATGTCACTTAATTCATCCGGCCCGCTATGGACCATCTTATCCAGATCCGGCCCTTCAATCAAAAAGATTAGAGACTCCTGGTTTTGAGCATCGTCTAATATTGGTCATTATGAAAAAAATCATATTTGTTGTTAGAAATAAATTGCTCTAAAAATAGTGCTCTAGGTTCTAATACTGAAGGCACTTTTCTTAAAATCAAAGTAATCGGGATTTAATGCCTAGACAAGAGTTAGATATACTTGAGAAAAAAAGAGCGTTGGTGGAGGTCATCTTAATAAATAAAAAGAACCAGTCTCTCCACGGTAGATAAAACTTTTTTTTTTTTATTTATCAAAGCAGCTTTCGGCTTTTATAAAGCCATCATCAGTGCCTACGAACAAACATAAAGTGTTAAAACTTACTAACATAAAGTCAAACCGAAATTACAAAAAATACGAATAAAAGCTAATGCTAAAATCTATAAAAATAAGAAATTAAAAACAAATACTAAAAGCGTAGAACAAGATCAAAAAAGACTATAAGACGTCAAATAATCAAACGAGCAAAAAGTAACAAATCAAATAACAATCAATAAAACAAAGAAACAGAGTTAAAAATGCCAGAGTTAAAGTTAAAAATGAAAACAAAATTAAACAAATAATAAAATAAAAATAAAACAAATGATAAAATCAAAGAAATAGCATACCGATTTCAGTGGAACTAGAGACACATTATATTTAATATTTAATAAATGGAAATATGTAGAGGGCGAGTCATACGATGTCGGAGACCAACGTAAGACTGATCTTAGTAGACGCTCCAGCCAGGGTTCTTATCAAAGAAGAAGCTTCTCCCCGCTCATTAAGACTTTTATCTCCCGCTCTGCATTGACTTCTGATAATCTCCAAGTTCTCAAGCGAGTCGAGCCTACGTCCTTTCTTGGCAAAATGAAGAAACCCGATTTTATGTGGACCTCGCACATGATTAAGTTCAATGAGATGCTGATTGAATCTACTGTTAGGACGCTGCAGGTGTTCCTTCGCCCTTGTTTTGAAATTGCGGCCCGTTTGTCCTACGTACTCAGAATCGCAGTCCCCACAAATAATAATATAAATTCCACTATTATATTCAGGTCGTATTGGGTCCTTAACCTTGCTAAGCTGCGCTCCTATGGTTCTAATTGTGCTGAACCCTACTCTATAACCATACCTTGATAAGACTTTAGCAAGACGGTCCGATATAGGGCCGAGATAAGGAATAGAACACCAAGTACTTGCTGCTTTGATAAATAAAAAAAAAAAAAAGTTTTATCTACCGTGGAGAGACTGGTTCTTTTTATTTATTAGAGTTAGATATGTTTCTAACTAATTACTTTATTAATGTGTGTACAAGTGTTAACTTAACAACCCGTAAAAATGTGCGCAAGTGAGGGTTTGAATCATAAGACAAAACACAAATGACTTGAAAAGAAACAACTAAAACAGTAAACTCCAAAGAATTTTATAGCCTCAGCCATTTCCAAGGCTACGGCTACATGAACAACATTAGGTAATTAACAGTTAAGTAATGGTTAGAAGTAGTTGAAATAAGGTCCTTACATCCTTTTCTGATATTTTCGTAGAGAAAGTAAGGAAAGAAAATAATTACATTTGCATCTTTTCTCCAATTAGTCTAATTTACAATA
This sequence comes from Gerris lacustris, assembly GCA_951217055.1. Classification (NCBI taxonomy): domain Eukaryota; kingdom Metazoa; phylum Arthropoda; class Insecta; order Hemiptera; family Gerridae; genus Gerris; species Gerris lacustris. The sequence continues at coordinate 22,265,529 of OX578280.1, forward strand.
GTTTCCTCTACTTAGTCTTATAATATAGCTAAGTTAGGTATGGGGTCTGTGGAGGTAATCTTAAAGGAACAACACAAACATGTCTCACATCGATCTCCGACATGAAGTAGACTCACCTCTAACTAAATCTTTTTTATTAATGAAACTCTTTGTCACCTATTGCCGCAATTTGAGAAAAGAGCCATCACGTCGGCATCAACACCTCGCGATAGTTAACAATTTCGCCTCAGAGAAAGAGAAATGTACACTTGTTAAGTATTGAGGGTTCAATTTAAACTTCCTACCATCTCCCTGTTCATTTCCCGCAAATTTTCTATATCTGGATCCTTTTCCCGCAATTTTGAGTGTCGTATCCCCTCCCTCGTTCTTTCTTGCCACTGCCTCCTATTTATATACTTTTCCTCTTCTTCTTCTCATGTAAGCGTCGGACCGACGCCGACGGGGTCTTTTTTCTTACCAAGTTACCTATAAACGCACTCTTCCTCTCCGTGATTGTTATTATACGTTCTCTGCCTCTATCAGACACAGGTTTATATATGACGTCTATATATCCGATATACGCCGTTCTGCAAGTGCACCGTGACAGTTCATCCCAATTCGCGTTAATCCGCCGTTAACCAGGCTTCGATCACCCTCGTCGAAGACCACGCCGCCGGAAAAAGCGTCAGGTAACTTTCCTACTTCCTCTTCCTCCTCTTCTCACTCTCTATCAAACATTCACTAATGGATACGTTGTCTAAGTTATAAAAATAGATTGAATAAGTGAAGGATAAATTCACGTTGTAATAAAAATATTTTTGAATAATTCAATGATCAATTTGAATAGTAGAAATCTTTGGTTGGTTTGAAACTTTTAACTTGTTAAATGAAAACATAGCACTTCACCTCTAGACAACTAATTTCCCACTAAATAACTTTCCTGGTGTTACGCTTTTCATGACTAAGTTGATTAAATCAAACCCAACCATGATTGAAAAAGTTTTACTTCAACAACAAACAACGTAAAAGAGAGAAACAACTAATTGTGAGAAAAAGTGAGAACTTCTCACAAAATTGCAATTTTTATTTGAAAATGTTTTTCTGGTTTCAATCAATATCTATTTGAAATGTAAGATTTTTAACACCCCGTTCATCAATTTATAATGTTTTTCGGAACGTTAATTAATGGTAACATTCAGAATTATGGTAAGACCTGTCTTAGTTATGTCTAGATTTTCTCGGAAGTTCATCATTCGAATTGAAAGAGAAAGAATCCCAGAATCTTCTAACCCATTATCGGTATCATTAAAAGTGCATATGGTGCGACTCATTAAAACCACATTAAGCAACATGATCTCAAGAGATACGAAATATCAGAATGTATTTCAAATGGGATTTCAATCAATCAATACAAGAAATCTGGGTTAATGTAAATCTTCTATAAGTTATCAGGTGTAGAATTAACATGGGTACTAAAATTAGTCAAATGAACTATAAATCACTGATTAACTCACGTTTCAGGTTTCCGATATAAGATTACCGACTTAACTCCTTGTTCAAGATTACAAAATTAAGTAAACCTTTATCTCAAGACATATATAACTTTTTATCTTCTTACAGATAGAGATAGCATAGAGATGATCAGTCAGTTAACTGATCTATCTCCAATGCTTATTTAATTCACAATCGACATGCACACAGCCTCTTTTCTTTCTTAAACACCGTAACATATGAGAATGTAATGCCCCAGAAATATGATATAGATAAATTTACAAAAATACAGAAGACAAAGAAAAGAACATGAAACAAAAAAGTCAGACATTTATTCATACCCCCTTTTTTTGGACTCAGGGGACCTCAAAACGTGTGTAAATCCATCAAAATCTCAAAATCGAATTTTTGCGCCATCATAATACTTTCTCATTATTTGGAAAAGTAAAAATGTATATGAATAGAGAGAAATAGAGCGTGAGTGGAGGTGTCATCATTAAAAGTATAAGGAAAAGTCTCTCCACGTAAAATATTAACATTAAAAATCAAAGCAGCTTTCGGCCTCTATAAGATCGTCTTTAGTACTTAAAAAAACAGTAACCGATAACTAATTAAAATGTCAAAAAAGAAACCGAGACAAATAATACGAAACAAACTGTTCGTTTATTAAACATACGACAATTTTTACTTTTCCTCACCTCTGGTAGAGATTTCAACTGAATTATCCGTTTTGAGTGTTTTTAAGAACTCCTGAGTGGTTTTTAGCATGACGTCTGTATGTGTATGTGTGTGTGTTATCATCGTAGTGCCCAGGGTATTTAACCTAGAGAGTTGAAAATTGGCAGAAAAATCAGTCCTTACTTCTAGTTGTGCCGCCCGTAAAAATCAATTTTTTCCGCCATTTTGATCGTTAATTGGTCCGATCGAGTTGAAATTTGGAACGAATGTGCCTCTCTTTATGACAAACAAATCTACCAAATTTAATTTTGATATTGGCCGCCATTTTGAAGTTATTGATTTCGAATTTTGAAACTTTGACGGTTAATAATACCGAAAGTATAAATACGTTTTTGACATATAGCATGTTGTTGGAACCGGTAAAAAATAAGGAACAAATATAAAAAAAAACCGATGAAATTCCATTAATTAGTTTAAAAGTTATAAGCGAATATAATTATTAATTAGTGGGATGCTGTTTGTTTACATCTGTCAAAATACCACCAAAATTCAAATAATTAAATAAATGAAATACAAATAATGTATAATTCTTTTTGAAAAATGTTGATGAGCAGGAGAGGCCTCTTTGGTGGCCTCCGAAGTGAGGAAAAGTTCCGAGGTACCCCGTACCCAAGATGGTAGAATAGAGAGGTGGGCTCATTTCCTAACAACCGAGGGTTCGAGTTTCTTCGACTATCTTCGTAGGCGCTCGGGTGTGTGACGTCAGTCGGCGACCCAAGGTTCCTACCCTTCTAATAACTACTATACAATAAAACTAACTTTTTATTAATTTTTATCATATTTAGTGATTTTTTTACGTTATTGCCCTCTCATATCACATATTATGTTAAATAAATGTTTAAGCAAACCAAAGCATACGTTACTATTAAAATTATCATATTTTTATTTAACCTTTTTATGTGAAATATATATAATATTTTCTCGGATACTTATTTTTAACTTAAAATATACTAGTACCAATTATTATTGTTAATATAAGTATAATACATAGTGTAGAGACTTGGTAAGAAGAGATAAGTTTGTAGTTTTATTATATTTTTAGGGTTTCGTTGGTAAAACAAAAAAAAGAAACCCTTATAGTTTCGTTCCTGTGTCTGTCTGTCTGTCACTCTGTACGGTTCCAATAACTTTTGAATCAAAAGAGATAAAGACATGAAACTTTCCAGTATTAAAGAACGCTTTGACGCGCACACAGGAAAAATATAGCGAACTCAAAATTATCAGCTGTTCAAATTCAAAATGGCGGATAATTCACGTCACGCGAAAAAAATATTTTGTTTAAATTTCGAGTGGGGTATCAAATGAAAGGTATTGAAGAGTAGATTAAAAATATATATACCACTTAGGGAAAGTTTTTAATTTTCGGCGCCATTTTGTCAAAAAACATCTAAATTTGGCGTGCCCCCCCCCCCCCCCCCTAAAATCGTATTTCCGCTGTTACTAAAAATATAGAAAAATATGGAAAATGTGCGGTCTGGTGGGCCATAGAAAAACTAAGAGGAATTTGATCTGTACTGGGAATCCAAAATGGCGACTTATTCATGTCACTCGAAAAAAAATATTTTTTTAACATTTTGAGTGGGTATCAAATGAAAGGTATTGAAAAGAAGATTACAAAAATATATAACACTTGTGGATATTCTTCAATTTGCTGCGCCATTTTGTCAAAAATTATAAAATTTTGCGTGTCCCCCCCCCCCCCCCCGCGTGTGACACGCAGGCAACTACAGTGTAACCTGCATCGTAAAGTTTCTCTACAGCTGAAAACAACAATTCTTTAGTAATTTTAGAATCCAAATCAGCAAAAATTGGCTGTTTCCAACTTGTAAAGAGTGCTCGTACCATCATAACTTGTAGATATATATGAGGACCTACAACAGCATCATTTTTAGTGTCGTAGTCGTAGCTAGATTCTATTTTCATTTCGTCAAATGATACGACTAGATTTTCATTAGGCTGGAAAGTGGTTGAAACCATACGAAGACTTTGAAGCATTGTTTCTCTATAGAGTTGGGTATGATAAAATAAAAGTGACATTTTTTAAAAAAGTGACACTTTGACAATTCTGAACCAACTTGTGCTTTATTTACTCGCTGAACATCTATATAACAAGAATATGTATGTGAAAAGTGACTTATAAATGTATTACTACTTTGAAGGGAAAGCATAATTTTTCTGTATACTATGGGGGTACCGCCTTAAATTCACTTTTAAGTACTAAAATTAATGGTAACTATTTTGTCTTTTAATAAACGTACGCACCATGATTTTTGAAAAGAATTGTTGTGTGACATACCCCCTCAGTCAAACAGTGCAGCAAAATTCTTGGTAACTATTCTGAAGTAACTATATCGTGACCGATTGCTGGGACAAGCTTTTTTATTAAACTCCCGACAAATTACATCGAAATAAGAAAGAAATTATATTTAGTATCACAAACTACGTTATATTTCTATCTAGGCTTATAGTTAGAAAGTCGAAGAAAAATATAGCATGACAACTAAGGTTAAAAGGGGCTGGGCACTATCGTGTACTTCATGTAGAATATTTAAATTTAAATTTATCCTCCCTAAAAAGAATATATAAGAATCTGACCACACCGCAATGATGAATCTATAGAAAAATGTTTGGGGAGTCATAGATTTTTTAATTATTAGGAGTGCAAAAAATATTTTTTTTAACTCGTGTACAGTAAAAGCGTCACTTTAATTAAAAAAAAAAAAAATCACCCATATTAGGATTAAGTATTTAAACAAGAAGTTATTACTTGAAAAATGGGAGTGATTAAAATCGGCTAAATAAATTTAACATAAATCACCTTTAGCAACATTTATTTTGGTCTATAAAAAAGAGCCGTACTTCGTAACTTACTTTAAAAATAAATAAAATAAATAAATAGATGGATAACGATAATACAATATACTAATCAAAATAAAATAAATAAATAGATTAATTAATAATATATACATATATTTGTGAAGGTTTTGATTTTTTAACACAAATCTTATTTTTAAACTGTTTAAGTATTAAACATTTTCACATATAAAATAAAATATAGATACAAAAATCTTCAGAATTTATTTACCTATACGTTAAAAAAAAAAGTAGCGCTCTAAGTGCAAAATTAGAGGCTTGAGGTTAAAGTAAACAAAAATAGTCGCAAAAATAATGGTATTTAGATTATAGATTGTGGAATCTGGGCAGCCAGCCTACGTCACTACCACCCTAGAATGTGGGCGTGGCCAAATCTACAAGGTTCTCGCTTTTAAGCCGAATGAGCCCACCTGTATTTCATTTCACCTTGCCCCGTACCCGATTTTTTGTATATTTGTCTCGGTCTATTTTTTTTAAATTTTAATTAGTGATCAGTTACTGTATATTTAGGAATTGAAGATGGCCGTAGAGGCCGAATGCTGCTTTGATTTTTAAATAAATATTTTACGTGGAGATACTTTTCCCACGTATATTAGATTTAAATATATTTATATAATTATTATGACGAGGGATAGTCATACTTCTACATTGTCGGCGCTTTTAGACTCATACAAATAAGATACATTTAGATACAAATACAGTTCTAGCCAATATATTTCTATAAACAAGCTTGTATTTGACGTTAAGCCTTGAAACGTGAATTTGTTGAGCACTTCAAAGCTGATATTACACCACGTAATGAAACTCTTGCTCAGTGAATCAGAGTTTGAGTTGACTCATACGTTGATATGAGGAGTCCCAAAACACTCATTACTCCAAATATAAGACTAGTCTAGATGAGGGTAACGGCTTGATTATCACTAATGCTTGCCTTGAAAGTTAAAACCACGGATTATATATGCACTGTGAATGTTCAGATTAAAAAGAAATCTAATAAGGAAATAAAAGCCTCACTTTTGTAATATTTTGATCATTCTCAAGATAAAATCTTAATTTATTCTAATATTAACTATTGAACACATAATCACATTCTACTAACTTATCGAAATATTTAGCTATTAAGTCTCTTCAAAACGCTATATTTTTAAATTAAAATAAAAAACGACGTTCAAATGTGGCAGGTATTTAACAACTTTATATTGACTGACTGAAGCCTTTACAAATTATACAGAAAAATCTTGGCTTAAAAAAATTAGGACGATTTTTTTTTTTCATTTTTATAAATAAATTAGTTATTTAATTAAAATGAAAAACTCACTGACTGCGATTTTTTTCCTTCTCTTATATTTAAACTAATTTAAATAAAATGCTAGGAATAGAATAGTAAAAATTTAACCATTTCCTGAAATTGTTGTTCATTACTTAAACCTCAATCTTTTTTTTCTCAGAATTCCGGATGATAGTTAGAAAACAACGAAGAGAAGATTTACAAAAAACTGTTTCATTTTAACAAAACTTTTACCAATTAAGGGATAGTAAATTAATGTTTTGTTTTTTTAATTTTTATTAAGAATCCGAGTGCAGGTGTCGGGTTGCCTGGTCCCTAGTCAATTCCAGGAATGTTTCTCTTTTATTACGATTTTATTTTCGCCCTGTGTATATACTCTTCTACAAAAATATTTACTCTTAATTTACGCTCTCACACAAACAATTAAAACATTTAACAAAAAACATTCGGCAGAGAATCACTGGTAAACGGATAGTGTAAAAAGAAAATAATAAAATCACAGGGAAGTACTTGTATCGAAGTACTTTTTAGGGTTTCGTATATTATTGAGCATATATACGTTGTAATATCATGAAATATCATTTTAACATTTCCCAATCCTGTTCTATATGAGACCCTAAAAAAAACAAAAAATTAAAGGCTCTCTGGTTGTACCTCCCAGGCGGTCACAGTATCAGTAGTGACAACAAGGTTTTTTTTTCGGGAAATTTTCATCGCCCTAAAATAAGGTATTTGCATGGATTATTTCAAAATTTTAGGGCTATCCTTTATAGGGAGGTTGGGGAGGGGTTTTTTTTTTTTGGAATATTTTAACTCACTGAACCAATGAAGAATGAAAAATTTTTAAATATCATATTATGGGTAATTTCTTTTAAAAAAATGACACTTTCACTGTCCGCGAGTTAAAAAAAATTAATTACTTGCACTCCTTATAATTAAAAAATCTACAACCCCGCAAACATTTTTCTATAGATTAAATTCGTCATTTTGGTGTAGTCAGATTCTTGAATATCCTTTTTAGGGAGGAGAAATTTAAATTTATATATAAAAAAAGGTCGCGATTAGTTACGTGCCAGCCCCTATTAACCTAAGTTACCATGCTCAAAAATGTTCAAAAAATGTTTTTCTTTGACTTTCTAACTATGATCCTAGATAGGAAATATAATGTACTTTGTGATACTAAATATAATTTCTTTCTTATTTCTTTTAATTTCTTTCTTATATTTTTTATTGTTATAGCGCTTTTATGTGAATATCTAAATGTAATCTAATTAATTGTCATGCTTGCGATAAATAAATTTATTTTTAGGCTCGAAAATGGCTGGTAATAGCCGAAACGTTGCTAGAGTTGACATGATTTAGAATTTAGAGTATTCTTCTTACACATTACCCTTAAAGGACCCACCTACGATATTTAATCTTTTTTGTTTAAACGGTTCGGTAGATATGAACAAAAGAGCGACGGACTGATCACCACTGACTGACACATCACCATCGGCATAAGGGTGTTTCGAGAATGATCTACGAAACCCTAAAAATCATAAATTAGTAGATTGTTCCTTGAAGTAGAAATTCTTGATTAATTGGGTCTTTTAAGGAAAATTAAAACGCCTCACATTTGCGATATTTCGATCCCTTCCTTATCATTCTCAAGCTAAAATCATAGTTTATTTCAAAATTACACTTTACCAAAATATAATTAATGTACAATGCAAAATGACTATTCATTTATAAATAAATCCTATAAATCATCCTTTTATTTCGCTATGAAAAAATCGACATAAATTACATCTATGTACTTCATACTTCATATCGATATTTTAAAAAACAATAGAAATAAAGAAGTACTTATGTATCATTGTACATTACGACCACCTCGCTATAAATGTAGAGATACTCGAATATGACACCATGAATGCGTAAGCGAAGGGAAATTATTCAAGACAGGCATGTAATCGTTAAGACTTGTCCATGTATAACCATATAATAGCACTGTAAGTATATCAACTTCAAAAATATAATGTATATTCTAGAGGTAATACCCATTCTTATTTCGTTTATGCATGCAAATAATGAAAATACCTTTCTACTATATCGTAAAGAAAATAGCTTTTATTTTCGTACATTCTTCTAAAACCTAAAACAAAATTATTCCCTCCTTTTATTCTATACACATGCAAAAATATAAAGAGGGGGAAATAAAAGAGAAATGGGCTTTTCCTTTTTCTTTCATTATCTTTTCTGTTTTTATAAAGGGAAAATATATAGACTTTTCAATATGAAGGTATAAGGGAGGTAAGTGAATAAAATAAAAAAATAGATAACAAAGAAGGAAAAAAAAGTATGGTTAGATTGTGGGAATGAAATCTCTCATGTTAAAAAGGAAAAGTTCAATGAACTTATTTTTTACACTTTCCTTTTCATTCTTTCTAAGATTCTTACGAAAAAGACCATGAGGACTTCACTGTTTACAAGAAGGGTAAACTGGAAGGAAGAACAAACGGAATCAAGTTTAGGGAAGAGGAGTATGAAGATAAGTAAAAGTAACAAAAGGAAGAGAAAGTAATGCAAAAGGAAGTAGATAAAAGATAAACAAAATGCACAGAGAAAAACTTTGAATGGTATAAAATTGTACCAATAAAAGTTTTCTTTGTGTGCTCTTCTTGAAGGGTAGAAAATGTTTGTGTTAGTTTGTTTGTTGCGTTTCTAGTTTATCTTTCTGCAATTTTCCTTTTTAGAATCAGCGCAAATAACGTGATGGTAGTTAGGGATATTTTCTTGGTGTAAATAAAGAGATTGCAAATGGTAAAGTTTATAATAAAGACTAGCTGACCCAGCGAACTTCATAGCGCTTAACAGTTAATGAATGTCGTGTGTTTCACTGAATGTGTGAATTTCATATTGTTGTATGGCAGTTAAACAATATGAAATTCACACATTCAGTGAATTAACGCGCGCGTTATCTATCGGAACATAGTTTTACTAACTAAGAAACCTTCCCGGGCATGCGTGCAACCATTCTCCAAAGTTTTATCGCAATTTGATGAACGGTTTTGGAAGGCATAAGAGACATACAGACAGATAAACATTAATTTTTATTGTCAATTTTCTTTGGTTGGTCCCTTATTATTTTATTTGATATTCTTATCTTTTGAGTCTTTTTTTTATTTATTTATTTCCATTTATTGCCACAATAATATATATACATTTATTGCCACAATAAACAATACATTACAATTTTATAATAATATAATTTTTCTTTTTACATTTGTTAGGCAAATCGGCTTTTGGCCGTGGATCCTATTAGAGGAAACGGAGTTTCCCTTTATATATAACTATCTGCATCATATAATATATAATGAGTAAAAATTAAATTAACCAATATACAAGTACATACGTTTATTTGAGAATTAATACTCTATTGTTATTATTTTCATAATTATTATTATTTGATTATTATTATATTTATTTATTTACTTCTATAATTCTGGTGCATTCGCATGTGAATATGTACATGCTTACTCGTACAAATGCAACCATATGTACTCAAAATGCCTTTACACACACTTTAACTAACAATATATGTATAGAACTAAAATACATTTAAAACTAACAATACATAACAGCAAAAATATATGCAACTAACAATATATTATACAACTAACATTATATATAACTAACAATATATAAAACTAACAATATATATTAGTAGTAGTAAAGAACTGTATTGAAATGAAACCATTCTTTACAGTGATTTGAACATATTCTTTTTAAAAAAAAAAACTTAACAAAAAGCAACAAAAATTTAAGTCTGATGAGACAATTTTTACCTACATCCTCTTATGAGGAGGCAATACCCGACAAATAATACTTTACGATAATTAATTCAGATAAATAACAACTAATGATTATAGATTTCTCTAATCAATACCGCCAAATGCACAAACTTAAACACACACATACATACATACCCACACACACACCTACATAATATACATAAATAAAAGAGATTTAATTCTAATTACCCCACTTTGCTTCATTCAAAGTCTTTATTTCTGTCTTTAGTTCATTTCTCTCATAATACATAACACTTCACTGTCCCAACAGGCCTTGTGCAAAAAAGGAAAAATCGACTGAATAAACATCTACTACCCCCTCAGAGGCCAGCTCGGTTTCCCCCAATTTACTAAGGAAATACCCAGATCTCAAATTAAAAGAGTAAAAACACTAGCCTATCGAAGCAAAATTTTAACTTCTCCCCTGAACTTCTGCCATGAGGGTGTGGGCGTGGTCATCCTCAGCAAAATTAATAAAACGATTAACATAATATACTTGTTAGTACTGCAAGATAAGAGAAAAAGAAACAGATAAATAAAAAATAAAATAAAAATAACTAAATAAAAAATAAAATAAAATAAATTAATATACATATATACCTACCTACACACCTCCGCACACACATACATATATATATATACACATATGCACAATACACACACATACACACATATATATACATACACTTTACATACACAAAAATGTATACATACCCAATCACAAATATACACTATACACATACACACATAGTAAAAAAAAAAAAAAAAAAAAAAAAAAAAAAGTAATTATTAGCGAAGATTACAACTCTCTTGAGAATGTACTTTATCCTCCACTATCAACCTACATTGAATTGATAAATTTACTTAATTTTTTGCAAAAGCTAATAGTGGGATTATTAAGTGCATAAACAAAGCTCTCACCTGTTTCCACTCCCAGAATCAATCTGCTGTCTAACAGAGCGGCACATTCCAAGATTATATGATACAGTATATTATCCGAGATCTCTTGATGACAAAATTTACAAAGAGAATTCTCATTAATTAAAGTTGGTTTAAAATTGTATTTTCCAGAGAGCCTGATCTGGGCAACTGCTCTGATAAAGCATATCGGTGTTTTGAAAGATAGATAGCCCTGGGGACCTTCCCTTATGCATAGCTCTTTAAAAATTAATGCATAGTTCGATTCTTGCCTAAGATCCTTGTCTCCATTGCGTAAAAAAAGTTTGTACTTTTTAAGGATTTCTTTTTTATTCTTCTGGAGTAGATCTAGCTTAGGGTTATTCCACAAATCAAGGCTGTCAACCTCTGCAAAGAAGGGTTTCAACTGCGCATACCAGTTTGAAGCACCCACTCTCGTCAGACATTCCTCAACTTGCCGATTAAGGCACATCAGAGGGTATCTCTTGGGAGACATATCCAAAATTTTCATAAGCCAGCCAAGAGACAGTTTAAATATGTTAAAGGAAAGTGGAACTAGTCCACATTCCAAACGGACCGCAAAATTGGGAGTGGTAACAGGAAGATTTAATATTCTTTTAAAGTAATTAAGTTGCACCTTTTCAATAACATTGAAAAATTTTAAACCCCAGACTTGACAGCCGTACAATAATACACTTAAGACTATTGACTCTAGCAAAGTAACCCTAGGTTGCCACGAGTTCATTTTGATTTTGCCCATAAGGGCAAGCGCAGAACTAATCGCCTTGTTGCCTTTGGATATAGCAGTTGCTGCAGCGGAATAAAAACTCCCAGATGCTGAAAAACATATACCTAAATAGTTAAATTGCTTAACTGAGTCTAATACCTTGCCTTGATAGAAAAAGTTTGGCAACTGTTTAGGTAGCCTACCTCTATGGAAAATAACAATTTTGGTTTTGCTAGAATTAACAATCAAACCTCTTCTGTGACAATAAAGTTCAAGAACCTTAAGCATCTTATTAAGATGCACAGGTGTAAGTCCAAGCAGGGCCATATCGTCTGCAAAGAGAAGAACTGGGACGTCAACCAGGGAATTTATGGAGGGACCGTAGAGCCCTTCAGCCCTTAAAAAGTCTTCAAAGTCACTTAAAAACAAGGCAAATAACAATGGGCTTAAGATTTCACCCTGCAAGATTCCCTCTGTGATGTCGTACCACTTAGTATAGCCACCGTTGACTGATACTCTGCTGGTTGCATTCATGTATAAGTTCTGAATAATGCGTATTATTTTGGGGCTTATTCCCAATTCATAAAGTCTATGCCATAGAAACTCATGTATTAGCGAGTCAAATGCCCTTCTCAGATCTACAAAAGCAACGTACAATCTTTGGCCTTTATTAAGGTTAAAGTTAATTATGGATGAAAGAGTGTAAATATGATCGAGACAACCTCTTCCACTTCTAAAACCTGCTTGATGTTCAGGTAGCAGACCATTTGACTCCACATACTCCACAAGTCTCTCGTACAAAATGCGGGTAAAAATCTTAGTAATTGAATTGATAAGAGCAATCCCTCTATAATTATCGGGATTTCTGAAGTCACCCTTTTTAAGTAACATTTTAGTGTTACATTGAGACCATTGCATAGGTAACTCTTCAGAAGACATAACATTATTGAATATATTGAGAAGGTACTGAATGCCTAGATCAGGCAGGTTTTTGTAGAAATCATTCCCTATACTGTCCGGACCAGGTGCCTTGCCTGATTTACAGGCGGCAAGACTTTTCCTTACCTCTAGGCAAGAAATTTCTGAGTCTAAAAATGGGTGGCAAACACCAAAAAACTTGACAGTACTCCCTACTTTGGGTTTAGAAATCCTACTGTAAAAACGGTCCCATTCCTCTAATGGTATAGAAGAAATATTATATGAATTTTTCCTATATTGGTTTATTATATTCCAGAAAGTTTTAGAATCTTTGCAATTGGCTATCTTGTCCAAGATCATGGCCTGGTAGTCATTTCTTTTTTTATTTTTAAGTTCTCTTAATTCTTTTTTTTTCTCAAGGAAAGCCAAAAGTTCAGGTTGTGCAAAATTTGAAACTTTACAGGATTTGAGAACACTTTTTAGGTCACTTTTAGCCCCTTTGAATTCTTCATCCTCCCAAGGTTTAGGGTTCTTCACATTACATAACCCAATTCTAAATTTTTTCTCCATACACATAGATTTAGCAACCTTTTTTATACATCCAATAAACGTATGGTATTGAGCAGTAGTGTCTGAATTTGATATAAGGTTGTTAATAAGGTCTGAGTTAAGTTCGGATTGATATTGGGAAGCTAACTTAGAATCCCATTTGTACGACACAATGGGATCCCCATACAAACTATCATGCCTGTTACGATAAGGTAAAGATAATTTAACCACTATAGGAAAGTGATCAGAAGAGTGAATACTTTGGTCTACCGTAAAGTCAGCCACATACTTAAGTGAGTTGAAATGACACCAGGCGAGATCTATGACACTAGGGCCGTTATACCCAATATGAGTGTAGTTACCGCTGTGGTCACTCATAGATCTGCCATTCAGCAAAAGGAAGCCATTAGCTTCCATAAATTCTACTAATTTGGATCCTTTGGAATTAATTATCTTGTCTCTATTATCTCTAGACTCACCAATCGAACCTAAGTGCATTGTGTTCTCGACTACCTGATTAGCTAAACCCACCCGAGCATTGAAATCCCCTCCTATTAACAAACAACAGTCATAGTATTTCTCCAATAGGTTATTTAAAGTGCTTTGAAGGTTATTTAAGATAGTATCTACATCATCTGTAGGGTGAAAATATACTGAAATAATTACCAATTTAACTTGACCCACGTTAGTCAATGTAATTAGCCAACTATTACTGCTACCTAAAACCGAGCTAGCCTCCGAGTCGGGGATAATTGATGACAAACCTCTACTGGCATGCCCAGTGATGTTTTCCTTAAGAGCCATTTTGTAAAACCATTGGTGTTTGTCAAGACCTGCTGGGAAGTGAGCAATCGGAGCAGTAGCCCATGTCTCCGACAAGCAGAATATGTCAGTCGAATCAATAAGTTCACGTTCCTCCTGAATATTGGCCAAGCCATGGACATTCCAAAAAGTAATTTGGTAAATTTGCTTGGCCGGAGAAGACTCGTTCTTCTGTCTGTCGGATATGGGCACTGCTCCGCTTGCTCTGTTCATGTCGTTAGAGATGTTGTCTTGGGGCCCAATTCTAAAAAAGACATCAATGTGGATTGGTGGCTGGATGAATCTGTGTTCTCTATTTTTCTTTTCTTCTTAAGCGCCTCCAGCGGTGGTTGCAATGCCTTTGGGTCAAAAGTCGTGTCGTTACCTTTCGTCTTGTGATTAGCTTGATTTGAGGACTTGAATGAAGTAGCATCTAAAGTGTTTAATTGAATATTGTTCAGTGCCTGTACTAACTCCTTATTCTGTTGTGTATTGTCCTGAGAACTAACGTCTGAATCTTTCATGGGACAGCCTTTACTGGTATCAAGTTTACACATTTCGATAACCTCATGATAAGGATAAAATTTATTCCTCACTACAAGGCCATTCATTTTGGGCGTGCTTTGGATACCATCCTTGTCCAATAAGGTTGTACTGATCTCTTTCAATAATCTTTTTTGATCCCTCATTGTTTTGCTTAAATCATGATTGATTGATATTTTAAGATCTTTTAGATCATCGTATTTATTTAATAAGTCTCTTTTAATTTTACCTGAAGAAAGGGTGAGTAGAACAGGGCCCTTTTGCTTACCGATTCGTTGGACCTTAACAATATTTTCATTGGTCAGAGGGATCTTTAAGTTGTCATTGCACAGTTTCATTATAAGATTTTCAAGATTTTCGGGGGATTCTTCTGGAGTTACTTCTAGTCCGTGGAGAATGACATTGTTTTTCCTATCTAAACGGTCGATTTGCACTTGCTGTACTGATAACAAGTTTCTAAGCTCCACGTTTTCCCTTCGTAACTCATTGATTTCTGTTGTGTGATCTTCTACGAGCTGTTTAATGGCTGTTTTTTCCAGCTCTGATGTTAAAGTATTGACAACGCTTATTTTAATTTCCTCCTTACACATCTGGAATTGCTCGGTGAAGAAGGCTTTCATCTCTTCTTTATTCATTTTCCCGGTCGCTGCGGCTACAACTTGAAAAACTCTTGCACACTCTAGAGACTTATCACTCAATCAAAAGCAGCCTCTAACAATGAATCTTTCTTTACTAGAACTATATCTTACCTATACTGTTACTAAATGGTGGAATTTACAAAACAAATTAAAAAAAAAAAAACGGTGAACAGCAGAAGGAAACGTAAGGTTATGACATCCGCCTCCCTTGTTGGAACAGCAAATTAATACACTTTTAATCCAGGAAGGAATATACTCTTAAAGATCCGTCGCTGCACAAAACTATTTAGTGAGATTTTGATAACACTCTTATTTCTATTGCCCGGAACGATCGTTAAAAGAAAACAAATTACGTGAACAAGTGAACATGGAAGGACACGTGAAACCGCTACTACTTTTTCAACACAGCGAAATACTTCTAAGTAACAACCAGGAAATATAAAAGTCTGCTCTAGTATAATCAACCCAGTGTAGTAAGTCCTTAGAGACACTTTTTTGCCGAAAAAAAACTGATAAAACACGTTAAAATACGAAAAGATTGAGCACCACGATACGCACCGTGTTAACCTCCAATATAACCTCCCCAAAACTAACAATATATAAAACTAACAATATTTAAAAGTAACAATATACAAAAATAATAATTTATAAAAAAATAAAAAAATAAACAAATTCTTTTTACTTTATTAAGTACTGTAGGTAATCACGTAGTTCCATTATATACATATATATATACACATACATACACACATATGTACATACATATACATACATACACATACACACATACATATACACATATACACACATACATACACACATACACATACATACACACATACATACATACATACACATACATACATATATACATATGGGCGAAATATAGCAAAGTTTTGTAAATGAAAATATTTTTATTATTATTTTAACATTTCTCATCCCTGAAGACTCAAAAGATAAGAATATCAAATTAATAATTTTTATTTATATAGATTTAGGCATATATGAGAGAAATATGTGTTTGTAGCATTATTCTCTTGAACGCCCATTCTTACATCAGAATAAAATTAATGTAACCATTTAGACTTTGACTCAAATTCTCTTCTAGAAAATATCAGGTAATGCTTCATTAAATTTAACTCGAACTGGTCCTAAAAGAAAATAAAGAACTGTACTGGGTTGCTGGAGATCTTACGGACTTACGGATTATCACTATGTGACCTGCAGCAGGGTAAAATAAAAAGTTACTTCTTCTCCATGCAGATATCATCTATCTGCAGGAGCTCTCTCTATCTGAAAAGTAAAATATTGGCAAGAAAAATAGGGATTTGTGAGCATACATAAAGAGTTGGAGAAGAAAGGCACATGGTAGAATAGGTAGGCTTAAATGAACGGGATGCATGTCAGCTTCTTTTCAATACCTTTTCGGAATAACCCACCCTTTCTGTAATCCAGCATGAAAGCTGAGATCAATTCATATATGTATAACGAAAGAGGTAAATATAAGTAGAAATTCACTTAAAATTATTCAGATTATACGTTCACAAATTGAATTGAATTCAGATTTTTAATAAAGCAGTTGAGATTTTGAGATGTATTTGGTAAGGAATTTAACATTGTGAACAGGTCGAGTAGTAATGAACAACTAAACTATATATTTATTTAGATACAAATAAAATCTTGGTGCTAGAGGAAAGACTCAAAGGTTATTAGTTATTACAGAAGTAGTTAAATTCAATCGTAAGGTTACTAACTTCTCTATAAATGTAGATAAAAACTAATATTGTAGAATGAAAATTAATTTAGGTACTTACAGAAAACATTTTAAATGCAGATAATAAATAATTAGTTCTAATTATAACTTAATTTTATCTCTTAAAGTTTTGATTCTATCGTGCAGTTAATACAATAAGTTTATATACTCTCTGTTATTTTTTTAAGACTACTTTCTTTTAAAAAAGGTAGTGCAAAGCACACCGTTTTTTCAGATGGACTATGTAAAAAGTTATACATCCAGATTTATATTTAGATTTAGAGAGAGTAGAATTATCATGCACGCAACTTTAATTAAAACAGTCTGTTTGTGTTGACAGCTAAACATAATTAGTCTTGGGTGACACCTGTATTAAATTAATTATCCTTCATGTCTCAGATAAAAAAAAATCTACCACCAGGTTTATTAAAAAGAACGGTAAAGGTAAAGCTTGAGATTTTATTAAGTTACACAAATTTCATTTGTGGTATATTTTTTTTTAAAAAATACTTAAAATTAATATAATAATACAATTATATTGTCCAATAAAATTGTATAATTATCCAATTTTAATGGTGAATTGTTTTTCTTTTTCTTTTTAATTAATAATATCTTTTAACGTTTAATATAGGCGATTAACGTTTACTCTCTTATAATAAGGCGAACGAATCAGCTATCATTATTAAGTAGGTATCATTATGACTTTGCGGCAAAAGTGGGTTCACAGCTAGAGGGTCTCCGCGCTTATTGGGCTAGGCTATATAGATAACAATATATTTTTATAAAGCTGTGGAGACATCGTAGCTGGTTTTCCCCACGCTACGCTCCGTATTGAAGTATTAATAGTACATTACGCGTCGAGTGTGGAAAGTAGCATTTTGCATGCGAGTGTGGAGTTTGCACCCGAGCGACAGCGAGGGTAGTAAAACCACACGAGCAATGCAAAATGCCGTTTTCGCACGAGTTGCGTACCGTACTTTATCTACGATTGTTAGATTTAAATAATAAATACAGAAAAAAATAAACTTGCTGTATGTAAGTTCGTATCTCTTCTCTTGATAAAGATGGCATTAATCTTGAGTTGTATTTTTTGCCGAATTAATTATTTCTGGAGGAGTATTATTCTCTACATTTCCGTCAAAGCCACTTGATTCATTCATTGTTTTTCACTAAAAACTCGATATAAAAAGTTACTTTAATAAAAGAATTGCAAATTAGTTTTGTTAAATGTAAACAAACTCGCTAATCGTGCGTAAAGCTGAAGAATTCCTCTTCTTTACCGCGCTAGCGTGGAAAAGAAGAGGATTTCTTCAGAACCATAAAACGCGCATGCGCAATGAATACAAGTACGTAAATAATCACTTTCTGCGCATCTAAACAGAGATATAATGTTTATATTCCGTATCAATCGTAGATAAAGAATATTACAAAAATGTATAACACAAGTAAAAATAGTTTCCACGCCAAATTTTCCACACCATTTTGTCAAAAAATATATTATAGGTATAAAGTTTTTGTGTCCCCTTCCCCTTCCCCCTAAAAAAGAACGTTCGTTTCATGTTCAATTAGTATTTTTTTTTTATCGGCAGTTCATCTGAAGATTAATAATTTTATGTTCCCAATACCAACGAAGAACCTTTTTTACATATATATATATAAAATATCTACTCACGTTTTTACGGGGAATGTTGGAAGCCTTAGTACTAGTACTAGACGGGTCGGACGAACCACTTGTTCGAACCTAGCAATTAGGCCATCACTTAGGCCCTTTTTACAATACCCGTGGTAGAGAGTTCCAGCCACTTCACACATCATACCTCTCTACATTGTACCACTGAAGCAAGTATGACGTGATCAATAGTGAGCCATATAAATCAGAGCGTCACGGCGAGGAATCGAACCTACGATCTCGTACCGCTCATGATTCAGTGATGGCCGAGTAGGCGTGGTAAGTTATTTAACCCACACGGCCACGCTGGATCTCTCGTAAAGGCGTTAACCATTAAGACAAAAGGGATATTTACACTTATTTTTGATAAATACACTTGTATTTGATAAATATTCGAATACATTTTCATTAAGTTATCCATTGACTCATTTTAGAAAATATTTATAAAGTAAGATTTATTTTTTATTTTTAAAATATTGAACCCTTCAGTTCTTCGTTAACTTTTTCTCGTCAAATAATTTCTTTAGTGGACCAATTCTATTATTTCTTTCTTAATAAGTTCGCTACAATTATTTCTAATTTCGGTATATTCACCAAGCGGTGTAGATAATAGCTAGTTGCAAACTGTGTTCAAAATGAACACATATTTCTTGTTATAAAAATAAATTTTTACAGAGGTAAATGAACCTTATCTGTATGCTGTAGAGAATTTTTATGAGGTTTTTCCACCATTATATTCTTACACCCTTGCTTCCATCTTCTAACCCCTCACGCGTCCTTTTCAAATAAAACCAAGGTGAAAAATTTTATCCTCATACTTGTATGAATTCATGTCACGTTTCTTTCATAATTCTCTTTGGGATTTGTTTTCTCTATATTTATTCTTCTCTTTAAATGAGCACATATCAAAAAGAGCCATATATTGGTTTCCAGTTAAGTTCTATGTGAATTAATATTCTGTTAGGCGAGCTTTGAAAATCAATATTTTTAAAAGATAGAATATCTGATACTAATAAATAAAAAACGGGCATAAGTAAATAGAAATGTCTCTATTTTTATTAAAAAAAAAGAGACCTTAAATTAAAATGTACGAGTGAATAAATAAAGATTCACATCAATGATATAAAAAATGTTTAAAAAAAGCTTGGTACCATCATAAAAATACTGACATCAGGGCGAGGAAAAGATACGAAAATAATAGTGATAGCAATAAAAATACCCTGTCAATTAGTGTGGCACATAGCTTCCTCGCATCCTATCATGCACTTTATTGTTATATTAACATTCAAATTATTGTTATATTGTTTATTGTGTAAAAACTATTAAATAGTTTTAGCGATCTTTAACACTTCATACAGGTGTCGCGGTTGGTTTTACTAGAAAATTGTATTTGAAAAAAATGCTTGTCTCATTAAATAGATGAAGACAGATTTTTTTTCCCGACCTAAAATTCCAATTTTAAATTTGAAGTTCACGTTTACGCGAGCGTTGCTCGTGAAGGCTTGGACGGATAACGCTGTCCAACGAACTCGTCCTGGGCATTAGTAAAATGAACATGTCTACCAAATTTCATCAATATCGGTCGACATTTACTCAAGTTATCGTCGCACGTTTCATAATTCACGGACACACAGACCGACAGACAGACAGACAGACAGACACAAGACCAAAAATGTTCCCTGATGTCTGAAACGGATTTCTGTCTTGGAATTTTTAAAATCGGAGGCATAAAAGTTTTTCGTTCTCAAAAGTGAACACAATGCTTCCGTTAAATTCGGTAAGCTCGGAAGCAATAAAAAGGAGATGATATGGCACATGTTAGGTTTATAGGGTTTGAACCCTATATGAGTTGTTAACAGGAATTGATATTCCAAAAAATATGTAAGTGAAAAATATACCCAAAGGACCACCTTAAAAAGGGAAGATAAATCAAAACGAACAAAAATAGACTGCCAATTAGTGTGGCACATAGCTTCCTCGCATCCTATCATGTACTTTATTGTTATAATGTTTATTGTGTAAAAACTATTAATATAGTTTTAGTGATCTTTAACACTTCATAGCGGTGTCGCTGTTGGTTTTACTGAAAAATTGTATTTGTAAAAAAAGTTTGTCTCATTGAATAGATGAAGTTAGATTTTTTTCCCGACCTAAAATTCCAATTTTAAATTTGAAGTTCACGTTAACGCGAGTGTTGCTCGTGAACGCTTGGACGGATAACGTTGTCCAACGAACTCGTCCTGGGCATTGGTAAAATGAACATGTCTACTAAATTTCATCAAAATCGGTTGACATTTACTCAAGTTATCGTCGCACGTTTCATAATTCACGGACACAGACCGACAGACAGACAGACAGACAGACAGACACGAGACCAAAAATGTTCCCTGATGTCTGAAACGGATTTCTGTCTTGGAATTTATGAAATCGGAGGCATAAAAGTTTTTCTTTCTCAAAAGTGAACACAATGCTTCCGTTACCTTCGGTAAGCTCGGAAGCAAAATGTTAAATGAATTAAAAAATGAATTAAAAAAATGTTCAACGAAATTGTGTGCTAATGGTGCCATTGGGATTAACATAAAATTATACAAATTAAATAAGGTAAAATATAATTCTTAAATAAATGTTGGTCTCCAACAGCACACGATTTTACATATAAAAATGAAATTGTAAATTTTTATTAAAAGTAGATTTTATTTTGAGTG
Source organism: Gerris lacustris (assembly GCA_951217055.1). Classification (NCBI taxonomy): domain Eukaryota; kingdom Metazoa; phylum Arthropoda; class Insecta; order Hemiptera; family Gerridae; genus Gerris; species Gerris lacustris. Next base: position 22,286,956 of record OX578280.1, read on the forward strand.
TCAAAGAAAAGAGTATGTTATAGCAGCATAGTTAGAAATTTAGAAGTATGAGAAAGACGTTGCAAGATGCTTGAAAGAGCAATAAAACAGCAATAATTGACTAAACTAGCCTTCGAGCAAGAAAGTCTATCATCAGGGTTAGGGAAAGATCAAGTAATAATAAGATGTATATGTATATTGATAAGATTCGAGGCTGGTTTAAAAATTAGATGAAAAAACATCCTACAATACAAAGAGAAATAAATCATATCGCAGTACAATTGATTTAACTTGCTTTTAAGCAAGAATGCTTTCATCAGAATTAGACAAAGAAAAAATCGAAATTTTTCAAATGAAATTACTCTTAATAATAAGCGTGTTAAGGCTTTTTTTGTTCTTTTTTACAGAACAAGTTGATTTTGCTTAATTGTAGTAAAGGATGCTTTTTAACAAATTGACAGGTTAATGGTCATTAGCTGTCACGCATGTGGAGGCTAAGTGGTGTAGAATTACTTTATTCACTTTGGGAATTGAATATCATATTTTTTGCTGAATATTTTATTTTAGTCAGAGATTCATTAGCTTAAAGCAGTTTTAATCCCAATCCAGTCGATATTGTAACACCTAAAGCTGGTTATTTTTAAATTAATATTTAGAAATAATAATTCATCTGAAACCAGTTTGAATTTATTTTTAATGATAAATGTTTTGGATTTATTTAATCTAAAACATTTTTATAATTTTATTCTGAAAATGCTGGATTCGTTTTGTACAAATAAGTTAATTAATAACTAAGAACTAGAAGAATAGGTCTAATTTATTTATATTTTGCTTCCGAGCTTACCGAAGGTAACGGAAGCATTGTGTTCACTTTTGAGAACGAAAAACTTTTATGCCTCCGATTTTAAAAATTCCAAGACAGAAATTCGTTTCAGACATCAGGGAACATTTTTGGTCTCGTGTCGGTCTGTGTGTCCGCGAATTATGAAACGTGCGACGATAACTTGAGTAAATGTCGACCGATTTTGATGAAATTTGGTAGACATGTTCATTTTACTAATGCCCAGGACGAGTTCGTTGGACAACGTTATCCATCCAAGTGTTCACAAGCAACGCTCGCGTAAACGTGAACTTCAAATTTAAAATGGGAATTTTAGGTCAGGGAAAAAATCTAACTTCATCTATTCAATGAGACGAACATTTTTTTCAAATACAATTGTTTAGTAAAACCAACAGCGACAGCGACACCGCTATGAAGTGTTAAAGAACGCTAAAACTATTAATAATTTTTACACAATAAACAATATAACAATAATGTAATAATATAACAATAATTAATGTTAATAAAACAATAAAGTACATGATAGGATGCGAGGAAGCTATGTGCCACACAAATTGGCAGTCTATTTTTAAATTACTAAATTCTATTGGTGTAAAGAGAAACTTTGGAATATAAAACGAAAGAAAAATCAAAGATTTTCCGATACTCTTCAAATAAGCCCTTTTCCTTTTTAACATAACTTGTTTCAGTGTTGCGACCCCATTATCCTTGAGACCACTTAAAGCATTGTTATTGTCAATGCCATGTTACGCCCTAATGATGAGCCATTGTTTTGAGGAGATGGCCTCAAGCTAAAATCCTTTGTAAGGATAAATCACCACCTCACGGTAAAATCCCTAGACTTAAGGTCCCGTAGTAAAAACGTAGTATTTTAGCACGTGGCTCTTTAGGAGGTTGGAGGGTTGCCTCTGCTACCCACGTGTGTAACCATGGTTACTCTAGTTACCCAAACACAAGACAAACCCTTAACGTTAGCAACCCTTAATTACCTCGGGTACCCTTAGCTAAACCTCCCCTTGGAGAGCTCCTGACCCAGCTAGAGAACTTCCCCCTTTACCCTTACTATTGTCTAGTATACATACCATCCCCCTCATAATCTGATTAGCTCTTTTAGTCATCACGTATCTCGTTCAAGACAACCCTCGTCAAATTACTTCGTCTGCAGGATATCTCCCTATTCTAATATAATAATACTTGAGCTTAAATGGTTTTAAAAAATAAGAAAGGAGGAAGCTTAGATTTATATAATCAGATTGGTACTATGCAGTTCTGACCAGAAAGCATTTTTATTGGGAGAGGAACAACTTAATCTTCCTATAAATGAATGAATGAACCGTGAAATCTTTTATGAATAATTTCGTATAAGACCTTGAACATATCCCTGACCTTGATTTAATCACTCTTTAAGTAGCACTCAATGGTTAGAATTTTAGTTTCTACAATGTATAAGTTGTAAATTTTAACAATATCATTGAGAGGTAAGATTTTTTTTTGGTTAATTTTTGGACACATTTTATTGTTCATTTTTGTTAACACCCTTGTTTCTAGTAGTAATATATATGTAATAATAATTTTTGTTTAGAACAATGGGGTATGGTAATCTTGCTCTAACTTAAACAGATGATTGCATGATTAGGAAATTCATATTGAAATAAAAAAAAAAAATCCGAGAAAAATTACATTATTTTATCTATTATATATATACTAAAGGGCTAAATTACAAACAAAATGATATTAAAATAAAATTACATTACAGAAGAACCAAGAGTAGGTAGATAGTACAACATTCAACCCATGATAATATTTTTAATCAATTTTTAAAATTATTAATCAAGTTTAAAATCATAATTTAAAGGCACAAAAAAAGGCAACAATTAGCCTCCTGATTTTATAGGCTGTGGAGAAAGATAGGTGTTTACATAGTATTATTAAAATCATACAGATGTGTGTTATTTATAGAAAACTTGTGAAATTTAGGTACTACGGCGTCCTCTTTTTTATTATGGGTTCCGTTCGATATTCACAATCCAAATTGTACCATTAAATTCAGGAAGGGGGGGACACAGTTGTGAAAAGGTCAATAATGATCTTGTTTAATGTCCCTTTTACTATTGGGTTGAGTAATTGACAGGCTTAAACTGTTACTGGTTACAGTAAATAGAAGGGAAAAGGGAAGTAATACAATATTGGAGAAACCGTAAACTCGTAAACCGCAGGTGTCTGTCGAAGAGATATCGGCATAACTGCCGTGTAATGAAGTCACCCTTTCCTAGCTCCCTTCCCTAAACTGGTGGAAATGACGGGGAAACCTTTGCGAAGTGTCTGGATGAAGGCAATTTGCCGCGATAGAGAGAGAAAGCTAGAGGGAAGCTATAGGTTTCCAAGTTTACAACCCCTCAACTGACAGTATCCTCTTCTATCTTTCTGTGTTGGAAAGAGAACGAAGCTAACCTTCTCCATCCCCCTCCCAGATAGGGAATTTAGTCGATTGGTGTAAATGGATATGGGCAGAGAGAAGTGTTTGCTAGCTTGTAGGGTAGATATGGCACGGGAGTATGGGACATGGCTAGCGGGAAACTTGACACCCTCCACCTGTCTACCTACCCTTTACTCAATCCCTTCTAGTCTTAAACGTTTACTCACTCTACGCTTGTCACCTTATACGCACCATTTCCTCCTTGACCCTTAACACTGTACCAACTCTTTAAGAGCAGTCGCATCTTCTTTAAGATGCATTTATAAGGGTTTTATACATCCTTTAGAAAAGTAATGATCCATAAGAGAAGTAAACTTATCCTAATTATCCTTTAGAGAAGTAAACGTAGGGATGAAATTATAAATGCGACACCACTTAGAAGTTATTAAACTTCATTTAGTCACGCAATCTATTTGTACCTATTAGCTAATTAATTATTGAAAAATAATAGATCATGAAATATCACGTGAATTATTAGGTACTTATCAGTTGAAAACATCCACCATTTAAAAAAAAGACATTTATTATCAAGTTATTTGGAGACTAAAGTTACTCCATATAATTTCTTTGTAGATAAAAAACATTAGGTTATAAGCCACGGTTATAGAATCAAGCAGATAATATTGAAAAATAGTTATAGAAAAAAAAATCTTGAATCAAGTAAATTATTTTCAATAAATATTCTTCAAACGCTTAATTATAACGTAAAAAATTATCATTTATATAATCGAGTAGTGTCCTGACGGCGACGAATGATACCCTCAAAAAGGATACCGGATTTGTTATTGCTAATGTAAGGCAACCACATTTATTCTAATAATAATAAATGTTTGTTTTGATTTGTTGGTCTTCAAATAGATATAACTTATCTAAGTTCTAGGGAGGTTCTAGTTGTTTCATCTATGTTCTAGGGAGGCCTCTGTAGCTCTTATAGGAAAGAAGTTAGTTTTCAAACCAATAAAAAATTAACAGCATCGGCTGTGGTCATAACTTGGTCATAGATGGATTACCGCACAGGGCACCAGTCTGGGGTCAAATCCAGGACCTAATTCCCCCTCCCCGCTCGGTGGACACCAATCACCGGCATATAAATGGGAAGCTGCTTATGTAAAATGGCGACTAACTAGATGCTAATGTCAATCGACAGATGTATACAGCGAAGGACTAACTCCTTGTCATCCATTATTGGACGATTGCGCGACACGAAGTTGGTCAAAGTTAGTAGGATCCTCAACTGTGTTTTTCTCCAATGTGTGACAGCGACTTATCATTAAAGTGTAGTGGTGTGGTGGTGTAGTTCAATAACTAAACAAGGTCTTCACACAAAATGAATGTGAAATCATTTTTACTTTAAAAGCCACTTGATAACCATTAGATTACCTGAAGAAGACTGCATTAGAACAGCCGAAACCGGTTAATTGTTGCAATTACAATACTTTTGTGTGAAGACCTTATTTGGTTATTGAACTACACCTCTTTTATGATAATAATCAGACAGCAGTTACGCCACTTCTAAAGGCTTTCAAGAACCTATATTAATACCGCAATGCCAATAAATCATTAGAGACTTGTATCAAAGACTACACCTGATATTGCTATGCATTTTACAATTTTCAATTGTTTAAGTAATAGTTATTATTTTATTTATAAGTTGAAGAAATAAGTTTCATACAATCTCGGTAAAGACAACAAATTTAAGATATAGTACCAAATATATCAATAATAATAATGTTTTGCGAAAATAATAAAATTGTTTAACCTTGGCAAACAATCCGGCCTATAAACAACACTGACGTGGTAAACCCAGATTTGTAATCCAGTTGTATTATGCTAAGGAAAAACACACATAGAATAGGCAAGGGGTATATTGGAGAAAAGTATTGGGAACTCAGGGTATAAAGTAAGAAGGGATCTTCTGCTGGTTTAGAGGTGTAGAAGACACGCACAGGGACCCTAGGAATCTACAGGGAAGAAGAGAATTGGATCTGAAATCTGAAGAATAGAGTGAAGCAAGAGATTTCCTCATAGAGGTTCACCAGAGCGTGATACACCTTACAGACAACTTACCAGACCCTTTCCACACACAAATATATATCTATATATCTATTGATTTTATTTATACTCTATATATTAAATCTCTACCTTCTCTTTGACTCCTTTTTTCTTACCAAGAATTCAATAAAATTGTATCAAACTTTCTTTTTTTTTATTTGTAAAGAATATTACAACTACGTACAAAATAATGCATTAAGCAACATTGTTAATTACGTTCACAAGGACGTGATGACATGGTGGGACAAGCAACTCAGTAGTTGTACTCCCTAGCTTGTGTGTGTTTAAACATAAATATAATTACATATACATACTTTTTTTTAACCCTAATCGCTTAGGTGATCGCAAGGCCACATTCGTTTAAGATGGCAAGAAGGATTACTTGGTCTAGTTCGGGAGGAGAGAGATTGTACAAAAGGATTAAGTTGGAAAGCTAGGGAACTATGAAAAGTCTGATAACGGGAAACTGTTAGGTCTCGAACGAAGGTAACATTGAAGTCATTGTGGAAGATTAGGTTAGGAACACGAAAAACTACGTTAGCGATTTTGTGAAAAATAATGGATTGAAGTCATTAGAGCCTTTCTAAATTGAAATGATTTGCTGACCCACATAACTTAAGTCTGAACGTCCAGATTGGTTTTATAATAGAACTATACATAAGGAGTTTATTTACGATAGTTGACAGTTTAGATTGATTATTTAGAAGTCTAGTCATTAGTTTGTATAGTCTATTAGTCTGTTGTCTTTTTGTTTTGTGTGTGTAGCGGGGTTGCTCTGACTGAGGGATAAGAAATTGGTTGAGAATGACTGAAAGACATGTTGCTCGACGTAACGAAAAAGTGACATGTACACTTCTACGTTCGTTAATGTTTATCCTCTATTTTCTCAACCTTAGGGCCAAGGAGATTTAATTGACTTTGAAGTTGGTCTGAAGATTTATCGTCGGCGAATGAGGATAGAATTTTGGTAGGATATTCAGGAAGGTGGGAAATGTAGACGGTGTAAAGAAGAGGACCGAGAATGCTGCCCTGGGGGCGTCAGCACAGGGTAGATTTTGGAAAAGGATTATTGGTTCTGAGTGACTTTGAAATAACGCTTACTAAGATAGGATTTAAGGATAAGGAAGGTATGTGAAAGGGAGGAATTTCTTGAGCTTCCACTGCAACCCGGTGTGCCAGACCCAATCAAAAGAAAAGCATGAGCCTCGTCGAGAAATACGCCCGAGCAATACTGTTTCCGCTCAAGGGTGGAAGATATGGCATCAACCAGGCGATGACATTGCTTGATTGTATTAAACAAACACAGGAAAAATGAGGTTGGGAAAATCTTAAATAGAAAATCCAAGAAAATAGAAAAGGATAAATAAGAAGAGCTGCCAAACTTCAACTGTAATACATAACAAAATTACCAAACTTTTGAGTTTGCAAAACATCGAATTCAACATTAATTTATTTGTCTTTCGTTACTCGTTTAATATTTATAAAGCTTCCGATTCCTAAATATCCATCCATTAATTTCTAATTTGTAGTTTACAAAAGTTACAAAATTATACAATTTCCAGACTCTCAACCAATTTTTATCAAACTTAATAATAAATAAAAATTAAAATAATCTGAACCGAAAATGTCAAAAGGGAAAGTTTGTTTCACAAGAAGCTTTGTAGCACACAAGAGAAAATTACACTGTCAAGAGAGAACGTATATGTATACTGTATACACCAAATTAAATCATGGTACATGTATACATTCATATATATAATTTAAAGGCGTGTAGTAAATAACTAAGGTTTTTTAAAAAAAAAAAAAAAAAAAAAAAAAATCAAAAATTGTTATTTATTTTTTAAACCAACAAAAAAATGATTAGTAAATCTCCCCACAATAAACACATTAACGCTTTTATCTCTATGAAAAGAAGGCTATCTATGTTTAAACAGTAGACTAACCTTTCTAAAGGGTGGCAGAGACGGCTGGCCTAGACTTAAACTCAAGGCCTACTTAGCATCAATAAATAAGTAAAGGATGATACAGAGGGCTCGTGAAGGGAGAGACCGAAAAGTTTCCATTTTCCATCAGGCGACTAAGCACCCTGATGCAAGTGCTTCGTACTTTATGAAATATTCATGCCTGTTGTTTTTTTCCCCAAGTCTAGGAACACAGAGGGTAAGGGCTGAGTTAGCCAAGCAGCAAGGGATTAGCTGATAATACCGTCGCCCTAGTCCTAAACCAAAAATAAAGGGTAAATTTACCAATTTCCTTTCTTCAGTCTCTCCCCCAAAAGCGTGAAAAGCAGGCTTAAAATTAATCAAATTTACAGATGGAAAAAAAGTACAATGAAAGGAAAAAAATATCGCCTTGATATTGGTTTTGGTTTACATATAGTTATTGAAGAATGATTACCGAAAAAGGGGCAGTTTTACAAGCGGAAAATTGGTAAAATTATCATAACCTTTGATCTTGACAGGATAAAAATTGGATCTTTTTTTAAGATAAGAACATCAGCTAGGGGATACTAGTAATGTCAGAAAATAAAAAGTTGAGGGGAACTTCTATTAATCCTTACAATTTCTTGAAAAAGAAATTTCTGAAAGAGAAAGATATATTGGATTACTAGTCATAAAGAAAGTATCGTGACGCAATTGCTCTAAACTGGATTTCAACTAAAATTGGTCATGTGCAGTGCAGTGTGTTTAAGAAGAGTGCTAAGTGGAAATGAGTAAAGTAATAAGTTTCATTGTCGTTAAAAATAAGATAAAGGTTTAAATCTAACTCAATATTTAAAAATACTACATACGTTAGTTACTAGAATTTGTGTAAAATTTAACATCTTCAGTTTTTTATCATTCCTCTTCTGACTAGAACTGAACATTAATGATTTTGAACATTTGTGGTTAAAAGTAAACTCTGGAAAATTCTTTGAATCTTGACAGAGTGATCTCTTATTTCCATATGTAAGTGAGTGATTCCACTCTATTTTCCCTACGAAGTAGGCATTATGTATAAACAGTATTCCATGCAGAGTAATGAAATTATTGATGCATACAAAAAATCTAATGTCTTATCAACACATCTTATGAACTCAAAGCCGTGAAATGGACTTACTTAAATAGACAAAACATCAGCATATGGTGTCTCTTAAACCTCAACGCGGCGTCAATGCACTTATTGAAGTATGCAAGACATACGCAAACCATGACTTTCATACAATCTCAAACCATCATTTAAATATCAGTAGAAGGTCTAGACAGTAATAGATGAGATTGTTAAATTAAATAAACTATCTAAATAAGTTTAATATCAAGTTACTGCGCAATTACAAATTAAAAGGTAAAACCTTTGTAAACATATTAAACAAAAAGGGTATCTTTAAGTGTCCATCTGGTAGAAAATAGTATTTTCCAATGTTGGCAGTCAATTACAACACCTGGGACAGGTGGTAGTTCGCAAGTTAAAACGTTAAGGTAAAAAGGGTGGTGTGTGAAGGACACGCTTCATCACACCATGAAATAGATAACATCTCTGACTTCTAATATCAAGCTTATTAAAAAACCCTTATCTAAAAAAGATAATGTATTACTCAATACATACAAAATCTTATGTTATTGTCATATCCTAAAGGTGGATCGACCCAATCGTACGAAGTCCGTGGCGTATGGCGAGGCGAATATTTTGCCAATCACCTCGTTAATTAACTCGCTGGTCGTGGCTTTCGCGCTGGGAGTGGTTTTTTTTTGAGATGATTAAAAGACTTGTATCACGAACAAAGACTAGACTAGTGTGTAAACGGTCGGTTCGTTTTAACCTGGATCCCACGGACTCTGATTTGGCGAGCCTCTCGTGCCTAGACGCACGTCTCGTAGGATTGTGGTCTGTCGAATCATAAAGGGAAAGGTCGAGCCACTGCGAGCCATATCGAGCCTAGTATGTTCCCATGACTAGAGGTATGACACACTTCGAGTCATGCTCGCCAATAGTCACAAGCCGTGGGAACCCAGCTTTATGGGGATGAAATTACGACTCGCGAGTGCCGGCGAGTCACGAGAGCGAATGTGTAGATGCGCTATAAGAGAATACCGGAGTAGCTACTCCTGTATAATTTAGTGATAAAAGCAATCGGCTGGAAAGCGAAAGATCTATACACTGATTTCCAGCAGAAGGGTGCCATCATGATTTTATTTCTTTATTTTCTACGATGATGTTTTTAATCTAGTTTACAAATGTTTTTATCAATCCACTTGTAAACTCTAGTCTGAAAATGTTTAAAATCACAGTATAAATCAAATAATACCAACTACAATAGCATCTAATAATATAATACTTAATCATCAACATAAATTTTATTCTCCTAAAGAGAAAAATAATCCCGTCGAAAGAACGGTCAAGAACTATCCGTAACTATAAAATAATCGATAGTAAATTTAGTTTAGATGCAACTAAAATCCAGAATAAGAGAGATAGAGGAAAAAATACAAACAGGATCGATGTCCAATTACTAAAATGAGGACGTATTAGGAACAATGTCAAGATACAAAGATTACCTTAACTATTGACCTTTTAAACTTTAAACCCCTTAATTATACTTTATTGCACCATTACTGCAGAGTTTATTGCCACCATTACTGCAAAGAGTTTTTCTCAGAAAGAATGAATGCGTCGGCTATTTTATTCATGAAAAGAAACCCTGGTTCAGCTGGGTCATTCATTTAAGAACCTCTTAATATATCGGCAAACATACTCAACAATGCTGGATCAAATCCCCTTCTTGCTCTCAACGCCTTCTTTACAGTTATCAATTTTTTAATTATCATCTGAATTTGTTAGTTTTTTCGTGTACACTCAAGATGTCATGTAATAAATGTATATCTTATTAGGAAGTACTTAAATTGTCACCATTTGTAAAGCTAAAGCTAACTATTCATTACTAAGTTAAAGGATGGAATACAGAAAAAAAGTTTAATAATTTTACTCGGAGTAAATAAAACCCAAAGACCAAAATTATTGATTAGTTTAATATCCAAAACCTCTAAACTGCTAATATTTTGTGCAGGCCGGTTTCGATCATTCACCAGGGGTTTTATCAACACCAGCGATCTGATTGATATATTTATTAACTATTAGGGACTTTCTAACAAAAAAAACCTTGAAAGAAACAAGACCGTCAACATCCCCCGGCACATGCTTTGAGAAACTGCATAGGCTAGTCAGTTTTTAGCCCATGATCCCTTTAGTCTTTAAGTCCCATGCGCTGTTGTGCGCGGTTCATAGCTCACCCTGCTTCGCGACTACTTTGATAATAGAACGATATCACCTTCTAATAATTGTCACAATTTTCCAGGTAAAATCCTACTCAATATAATAACAAAAAAAAGACAGGAGGTAGCCTGCAAAAAAGTGCCTAACCAATATGAAGCTGTAAATTGTTGTACAAGTTAATCTTTTAGGGCCTTTTAAAAATATATGGTCGGCTAAGTTTGTCTGCGGGACATAGCTTGGCAATAAGCATGTGAAAAAAATAAGGGTGGAGAGCCATTCCGCCAATTATGGTGGACAATGTGATTTTCATGATCCTGAGTACAAAATTAGTTAGTAGACCGAAAATCAAGTTGATATTAGTTTGACACTTGATAGGTTAGTTATTCAAATATTACTCAAAATCAAAGTGGTCACCTCTTCTTAAAAGGCACCAAAAGATTAACTTATATACAAAATTCTAAGTTGATGTTAGTCAGACACTTTTTTGCACGCTATCTCCTGGACTATAAAAGATAGAAGGTAAAAATAAGTTTAAAACCTTAAGAAATTAAACGTTTAAGATCGCTTCTGTAAATTTAGAAGAAAAAGATAACAAGGCAAAAGAAAGAAATGGTTTAATAACAACATGTTATGTTTGATAAGGAGAAAGATTATAGTTCAGTAACTACCCCTTTTTAAATCAAAAATTAAAATAAACCTTTGGGCTATCAAAAATAATCCATAATGTTACTTAAAAATTAAACGTTTATATAAAAAAAAGTAAAAACCTTTATCATAAAGTACGATCGGGACGATATATCAAGTTTCAATAACTTTTTATGAGAAAAAAAGCTTTACTACTTTATCAGTATTTCTGAAATGTATGTAAAATAAAACTCATTGTTCGAATACAGTATTTATTTAAGCGTTTTCCTATAGTTTATCACTTTTACGCTTCTGTGAAGAGACAAAGAACTCATAAAATATTTTATTGCTTAAATATTTTATATATTCCTCAATAAATGCATAAAGGAAATATTTGCAAAAACACTGGTGTACTTTTTATTGCTACTAAAAAAAGTATTTATATCATATATATGATATAAGTATTCATATTTAATATATGATATATATATCTATTTTTTTTATGCTAGCGAGTTGTAAAATATCTCAGGAGAAAAAAACCAAACTATTAGGCAAAGCATTTAAAAGAAGAAAAATCATTCAAATATCAGTTTCACTTAATTTGGTAGAGTTTTTACGGGTGGCAACACACAAATTTTGAGCAAAAATTAGTTGTCAATTTCGCCTCAGGGTATGAGTATTCTCTACATTTATGCCAAATTCCATCAAAATCGGTTGTGTAGTCGTCTACACAGACTATAGTAGTTTAGGCTCCACGCGTCTGCACAGACGACAGACCACAGAACGACATTTTTTCAAAACTACTTTTTTGGACTCAGGGGACCTCAATACAAGTAAGTCCATCAAAATCCCGAAATCTAATTTTATAAATACTATATTTAATATATACTACCTATAAGAGAAAGTAAAAACGTAGTGGAAAGTTAGGTATTAAAAATGATATGCGTAAAGTTCTATCTATCTAACAAAGGTATGCCAACTTAAGTAAACTAAATGTCGCTACATTTACTACGTTTCCATAATGTTTAAATGAGGATTGAATCCTGATTTAGGATTTAATAATTTAGGTGTTTACATTAGAGATATTGAATCCGTATTCAATACACCAATGCACCAATGAATAATTATTAAACTTTTTGTAACCTTCAACTTTTATAACCAGGTTTGTTATGTTTGTTTTTAAAAACAAAACTAAAAATGACAGATAAAGTTTATGTTTTTGGTTGAGTGGAGTGTGGTGTTTTGACAGATTTGACTAGTTTCACCTAAAGAGAGCCAGTGTCTAAACGTCTGCTCGGCCATCACTGAATCATGAGCGGTTCGAGATAGGGTTCGATTCCTCGCCGTGACGCTCTGATTTATATGGCTCACTATTGATCACGTCATACTCGCTTCGGCGGTACAATGTAGAGAGGTATGATGTGTGAAGTGGCTGGAACTCTCTACCACGGGTATTGTAAAAATGGCTTAAGTGATGGCCTAATTGCTAGGTTCGAACAAGTGGTTCGTCCGACCCGTCTAGTACTAGTACTAGGACCTTACTACTACTACTACTGACTAGTTTCACCAGAAAACCTGCTAGGGCCGCTCACACTCACACTCTGCGCATGAAAGGACCGAGTTCAGGTGTTTCAATCAAAAATCGATCCAGATACGATCCCAGAATTTAGTGTATCGTATCTGGATCTAAATCGAATGCAATCCGAATTGAATCTTGGTTTCCATGGATAATTTGGATCCAAAACTGTATTCAACCCGTATTTAATCCGAATTGAAACATCATGGAAACGTAGTTATTGTTTAAGGTGAACTTAAACACGATCAATGATTTATAATGTATTAGTGCGTAATCTCGTGTAGTTGGAGACATTTATTAAGATGAGGCTGGTAACAGATCTTTCAATATAAATAAACACTTTTGCACAATTTAACTTCTTCTGGATGAAACCATTTTGAAGGTATTATATACATGCAATATAAAGAATATTTTTTAAAACAAATTTTCAATAGACTAAAAGAAGGATTTCCAGGGAAATATAGTATTCGTTTTTCTAAATTACCTCGTGTTTTATACGAGTACCACCTTCTAAGTACAAAGGATAAAAAAAATAGAATTATAAAATAATAAAATATGCATAAAAGCTAATAAATCAATAGATTTTTCACCAAAGAAATAAAAAAAAAGCCACGATGAGTAATGGATCTGAAATGTCAAAACCTATTTTATAATAAAGTTGGTCGTGAAATCTACATGAGAAAAAACAACTAAATGCACAATAAATTTATCAAAAAACTATTACGTCTAAAACAACATCAAAACAATTTATCAAAGTTTGACAGAAATAATGAAAAGAAAGGATCTCTTACATTTAGAGAAAGATAAGGGACAAAATGAGTCAAACAATTCTATTATCTATTGGAAATATTTGGTTGATATTTTATATTAGCCCCCTTGTGTCCTTGCACAAAACCATATACAAATAATGAATGATATATACTCGTCGTAAAATGACTAATTTGTTTATTTTAAATGAATGAATTGGTACAAAAACAAAACCAGATGAATATTTGTACCCAAGGAATCCCCATCTATTATTTAACTCCCCAAATGATTGACGCATTTCCTAAAAAATATACTGCAACCCCTTAAAAACTTCAATCCCTAGTTTTTGAGAGATGATTTTATGGAGCTACCCTATAATTTTCCTGTGTTTGGGTTTAAAATAACTGCAAATCCTTATTATGTCCAACTTTATACTCGATTCTGTTTCTTTCTCTTTTCCAGTTTCAAACAATATTAAATGCTCAAAGAGTAATTATTTCGGAAATTGAGCCATATCGTTTTCCAAACAATCCTGGTTAATTAGATTGCTAATTTTATTTGAGACTTAAATTTCACTGAGAGAATAATTCTGATATCAAATCCGAATATCATTAACAGATGCTTCGAATTGATAACACAATTAAATATAGTCTGTCACTAGATAATTAAAAAATTATCAAACTTCGTTAAAATTCAATGGAATTAGAGACAATGAAGATTAAAAAGAGAAAATAATAAATCAGTGATGAGATAGAGATTTATTTGTTCCAATAAGGTTGAGGCTATAAACATGTCTGTTTAATGCAAGTCTGGCGCCTGTATATTGTTTTCCAATGTTGTTGATAAGTTTTCTCTTATGCAAAAGCTGCAGGGTATAGGGACGTCATAAAGGGGACGAATTTGCATAGACCCATCTACAGGGGATTGCACAATTCCTCGCCCTCTATTTTACCATTTATCTCTTTACCGAGTCATTCCTCCCTCTAGACAGTTATAGAAGATAGATAAACTAGTTATTTTAGACTAGGTGTGCAAAATTTACCACATTACAAAATTAACCTTTAACACAAAACACAACATACACCTACTGCACCTGACTCAAACCTTTTTTTTCCAAAAGATAAATTGTTAGCCGTGTTTTACTGAGGCACGAGAATAGTTATTTATGTAACTAGGCAGCAAAATGGACTTTTTCTGAAGAGTGATTGAATTAGCTTCCGACCCGAAGGTGAGGACAGGCTATGATAATTAACTGCCGAGGTGAAGCCGAGGCAGGTAATTTACCTGTTTGACTGCCGAGGCGAAGCAGAGGCAGGTAATAATGAATAAACGAGGCAGAAATGTTTCCTTTGCTGCCTTGTTGCATACAATATTTTATCTACGGGCGGCAGAAAAATGAAACTGCTAAAATACCATCTTTATTAACATAACATAGTTAATTACTATGTCATATTAATAAGATAATAACATATGTATTTACTAAAATGAATGGCAAAAATTAAATAGCAAACTGAATATATAACAACAAAATACAAAACACACGTTTATAACACACAAAACTTCTGAATGAATAATGCACGCAATATAAAATATTCATTTATATTTTTAATAACAAATTACTAAAAGTATTAAAGATATATTCTATTGCTTAGAAGAAAATAAGTATCTATAGGATAAATCAAGAAAAGTAGCTAGTCTAATGTAGAACGTCTTCAATAATAATAATATGGATGTTGGATGTTTAGTCCATACAAGGGTAGAATTAAAATTAGTGTTAAAGTGTAAAGAAGATGGCATCACAGTCGAAATGTGCTTGCATTGGTATACAAGATAATTTTGGCAATACAAGAAGATTTTTGGCGATCGAGCTAAATCCATTATCATTATTGGTTACCTTTTAGCCAATAATAAGCATTTACAAAATGTATTGATGAGTGAGTTATACGACCTAACCACTCCACTACGCTGATCCCTATTATTTATTATTCATGATCACCCAGCGAAAAATATAAATATAAATTATAAAAAATAAAAACTATGTAAAGAAAAAAAAGAAGAAAAGTGATATCAATCTTTAAACTAACTATCAGCACTAAAATTCCGATAGCAACCTCAGAACATAAAAATAAAAAATATATAACCAAGAAAAATAAAATAATGTAAGTGAAAAGTAAAATTATTTGAGTGGAAAATTGGGAAAGTTATGAAGGAGAGGAAAACTCCCAACTACTACTATAAAACCACAGGAAATATGGCCAGCACCAACTACTACTCGAATATAGTTTCCATTGCGTTACTAACACAAAACTAGATCTAGTTCACTACACACCAAATAGACTGTTCTTAAAATCGATCTCATACAGCTCCTTGTCCTAAAGTATCAAACTTTAGGTTACGGAAAAATCATATTCTAAAGCGAAACAAAATACATTTTATTTTAACCAAACATGAATATTTTAAGAGAATAATAGAAGCGAGATTCTTACATTCGACAATATATGCATCGTTTCTGTCTATCTATCTATGTGTAACGTTTAAGTGTCCGACGATAACTTGAGTAAAAGTTGTACGATGGTATTCGTGTTTCTTTCACTAATGCTACAAACCTACTAAATTCGTTGGGCAGCATGATCCCTCCAAGAGTTGGCGCGCAACGCTCGCGTAAACAATAGAGAAATGTGTAAATTGGAATTTCAGGACGGGATAAGATGTAAAATTGTAAAATTGGAATTTCAGGACGGGATAAGATTCTATCATCACCTATTCAATCATTTTTTAAAAATAACATTTTTTAGTAAAACGAACAGCGACGACACTGCTTACTTACTTACTCCATGGCGTTACATCCCTTGTAGGGACTGAGCCTCCGTTCTATCAGCCCATATCTTCCGCTCGTGAGCCACTGATCGCCATCTTCTGACTCCTAAGTCACGCAAGTCATCTTCAACGTCTTGGGTCTTCCTTGGGGCCTACGTCCTCCAGGATTCTGAGAAAAAACTGCCTTTACAGCCCTTTCTTCTTTCATTCGATGAACGTGTCCAAGCCAACGAAGTCTGCTGCTTTTGATTTCTGCCACTATATCTGGCTCTTTATACAGTGCGCGTAGCTCTTCGTTAGTCCTAATTCTCCAAACCCCACGCACATAGACTGCTCCAAAGATCTTCCGGAGAGCTTTCCTTTCCCAAACTCTTAACATATTCTCGGAATATTTGGTCAAGCACCATGCCTCCGAACCATACATTACCACAGGTCTTATAATAGTTCGATAAATCCTTAGTTTAGCTGCTCTAGATACACTACTTGACTTAAGGATAGAGTTCATTGCCCACATACAACGACTTCTAGCAGTAATCCTCGCTTTTATTTCTTCTAAAACTTAATTTTTCTCGTTTATTAACACTCCGAGATACTTAAAACTTGACACTTTTTCAAAATCTTTACTGCCTACCGTTAAAGATCTCATTCCTTGGCCTAAGTTTCTTTTTGAGGCAATAAGGTATTTTGTCTTGTTTTGGTTGACTTCAAGACCTACTTTCCTCGATGCTTCTTCTAGCTGCAAATAAACTCTTTCCAATTCTTTACCAGAGCGGCTTACAATGTCCACATCATCGGCGTACGCCAGGCATTGAACTTGAAAGTGAAACACAGTACCTCTTTTCTTTACATCCAACTGGCGCATATGATTAGCGACACCGCTATATGAATTAATAAAGATCGTTAAAACTATTAAAGCGAACCTATAAACGTTTTTACCTATATCTTACGTAACAATTTTAATAGAACTTCATATAAATCGTCTAAAGCACAATTGAAACAGGCTTGTAAAATTTCAACTTGATACATGCAGAAGTTTTTGAGCAATGAAGTGATACATTTTATAATAGTTGAAATGGAATGGCCAGGACGTAGTTAAGGAATAGTGGGAAACCCCTTCTCCCCTACTGCACGCCTCATCACAATCATATTCTTAAACTATTAACTCATCATGATTAACTATCGAATATTTATTGCATTACGCTTGCTTCAATGATAGAGCCACAAGCGAGCTTCTTACATTCAACAAAATATGCATCTTGTCTGTCTGTCTGTCAGTAACGTTAACGTGTCCGACGATAGCTTGAGTAAAAGTTGACCGATGTAGTTGAAATTTTGTATGCATGTTCCTTTTACCAATGCTCAGGCTAAGTTCGTTGGACAGTGTTTTCCGTCAGAGTTCGCGCGTAACGCTCGTGTAAACATGACCTTCAAATGTAAAATTGGAATTTCAAGACGGGAAAAGATTCTTATTATCGCCTATTCAATAAGAAAAACATTTTTTTTTATTAAAACCAGCAGCGACACACCTTAACATTTAACCGTAACATTTAAAATTGAGAAAACAACGTTTTTACCGATATCTTACGTTTTAATGTAAAGATTTTAATAAAAATTCATATAAATCGTCTAAAGTACAATTGAAACAGGCATGTAAAATTTCAACTTGATAGAATTAATAGTTATTGAGTAGTGAAGTGATACATTTTATAATAGTTGAAATGAAGATGGTCGGAACATGTAAGTTAAGGAATGTGTAGAAAGGCACTTTTCTTTCCCATTACACGGCTCTCTATTACAATCATCCTCTTTAACTATCAAATCATCATGATTAACTATTTTCTTAATATCTAATATTTATTGCATTGCGCTCGCTTCAATGACAGAGCCACGCGATGCCTAGTAATTCATTGAACGAAATGGATGATATCAGGTAGTTTTGTTGTATATTAGGGACTATTTATAGTCAAAATGGCAAATATGTAAATAAGATAAAAAAAGAATATTGAAACATTTTGTTTAACCTTTGGCAAGAATAAATTATTAACGTACCATCCCGAAATACGTCACGGGAGTTGTAGCTACATGCACATGTGTTTCTTTTTTTTACAAGCTTTGATTTAACTTGCAATGTTTGTATGTATGTATGTTCAGGTCAAATCTGCAACTGAATTTTAAAGCAGTTATCCTCAACCGATTGAATTGAAATTTTGCATAAAAGTTTAGTATGGATGACAATATGACAATGCATGGTTGTTAGTTAAGTGAAGTCATTCTAAATCCAATACGGTGGACAGCCCAAGATGGCGGACAAGTTATTTTTTAAGCACGCCCACGATACGGGTATCAGATGAAAGGGTTTGCTGAGAAGAATACGAATTAAAGGTTGTTTTTAAAGTATATATATTTTTTTTTTTTATAATCAACTTATTTCATTAATAATCATGTTTTTGATTTGAATCTTAAGACATGGATTTTTATTACTGTCAACTCTCTTAGTACCCCAATTTAAAAGTCAGTAGATTCACCATAAAACGTCCACCATAAAAGAGGATGTATATATTTTTATATTTATTCACGTGAAAAGAAAATATATATTTTGACATAAATATGGTAAATAGTACTACCAGTATATGATATAAAATGTAAACTATAATATTATTAAACGGATCGTTATAGAAATATAAAACTCTTAATAAAATATTTCTATTAAAGAGGTTAAACATTTGAAGCATTTAGCTCAGAGCAAATAAGGATGAAAGAAAAAAGATTTTTACTGCTTGCTAGCTGGAATACAAGTCCGTTGTTAAATAACAATGAAGAGTGGTGTTGATGTTCTGCTCTACTATTTCTCTGAGTTATAAAGAATTCTGTTAGTATGGAGTTAAGGAGACGTGCTCTGAACACTTAATATACTTGGCCCTTTGGCTTTCCTCTCAGCCCTTTACTTTGACTCTAGCTATATTCTTCCTCGGTTTCTTTATAAACTCGCAATTTTTTTACTTGGAAAAAACATTTTTTTCTTTAAAACTTTAATTTACTCAGAGTAGACTTTTTTTTATAACCAAAACTTTAATTAGTTCATTAATAGAGTTTAGATAATTAGGTCCGAAAGACCTAAGGGTTGTTTAATGAATGAAATTCAAAAAGTTCTAATTATAAACGTTATTAACTTAAGTTTGTTGAATTTGTGTCACGATCATCACAACATTAGGTAATATTAGTAAGTAGTTTGGGCTGTTTCCTTATTAAATGATTTTTATTGGTAAGATAGGTATTTGGTGAAAAATTAGGAATTTTTAATTAGTATTTTTTAATAATAAAGTGTTGACTTGTAACAAATAATTGTACTGACAATCATAGGATATCTATGGAATTTTAAGGAAACATATCAATACAATTGACAATAGCCACCTAGGTTAGAAGAAATTTAACATTATAAAAACTAAAGGATGAAATAGTAATCTTCTAGTCAGCCTGAAGATGACCCAAAGAGGGGTCGAAATATCGCAAAAGTGAGCTTCTAATTTTTTCCTTTAGACCCTACTTACCAATAGGTAATATTGTTTAGGTAATGTTGCAGAATGAAGGGATCACCCTCATTTCACATATTCTTAATGTAGTCACCAGTGTGATACATTATATGTATATGTTGATATTGATATACATAGATAATAATGTAAGGGTTGGTATAGTGGTTATTAGGCAAGTGCGTTTACTACGTCAATCCTATTTGCAACTGTTTTGTATAAGTTCTCTAATACACTATATTATGTGTTTTATTATAATTGATTTTTATTATTATATTGATATTTTTTGTGGTATTTAGCTTCTAGTTCTTTAAGAAGGGGAAGGTTACAAGATGCAGGTTATAAACAACTGCAATTTCGTGATTTTTTAAAAATTATAAATACACAATACACACGCTCTTTTTCAGAACATAATTAGTATTGACCGCTCTATTTATATTCCTGTACTATTATTGATTTATGTCAATAAAAACATGTTTATTTAGAGAACAATATTCTGAATAATCTACATTTAAATAACTAATTATTTTTTAAATTGAATTATTTCTAAACATAATATATAAACAAGTAAATTTCATTTTTAAGTAGGTATGTAGTAGAATAAAATACTTCATAAAAAAACAAATCCATTTGCTTTTAAGAAGATTGTAAAAATAATAAATAAATATACACAATAATGAGAAAAAGATCATACTATAAAATCTACTAGAGATATAAAACATACTGCTCTGTAACGAGACACCATAAGACCTCTTATTAAGTGAAAAGAAAGAGTCCAGAAAGAGGATTTAGTCTGGGCCTTTGGACATAGTGAAAAGCAGTATCGATTCGAAGCTACCAAGGTAAATACCAGGGTAATACCCTAGAAAACAGATACACCGACAAGTAACAAGAAAATACTCTAAAGAAAATAAACTTTATAGTGATAAGAGACCAACGAAGAAATGTGACAATAACAAGACAAGGCCAGCTTGACCTGACTCAATATAAGCAGAAGTTACAGACTTAATTGAAATAAAGTTCAACAACCTTTGCTTGCATTCAAAACAATAAAATAATTAAGTTATGATGATTAATTTCCATAATTTTAAAGTAGAAACAACTTCAATTATTATAACACAATAAGGGAAAATGAGACAATAAAAGCCAAGGGCCCATAACCTTCATTACAAATATTACATTTGATCTTAATTTGTTTTTATCAATCATTTGTTTAGATGTCTATGTTGTTGTCCCTAACTTATAGGCTCAACTATACGAGCAATAAAATAATAAAATTGCGACACTTATTGTGCAATCAACTTCTGTTACATTGAGGCAATAGCCGCAAGTTATTGCCGGCAACGTTATTCCGAGAGAAGTATCGTTTCTTCCCTCAGAATAATAGGCCGCTAGTATTTACACAGTCTCTACTGGTGTAGTTGTTTTGGTGTCATGTATATAGTCAATTTTTAATAAAATATACACACAAACAGTACGCACTAGAAATTCGTCAATTCTATTTTGATTGTCATATTAAGCTGTCATTCATTAAATATATAAATTATAAATATTAGCACCAGACTGTACTTTTGGTCGACCTTTTGTGTCAGCAAATAATTCGGGCACCTCTAGAAACTAAACCCTTATCGCAGACAGGTACAGACCGACTGCTTACACCTCATGAGGGCCCTATCTTAAACATAAGTTGCGGAAAATTATTGAGAGTCGGAGATAGATCTCATTGATGTCTCACGAACCCTGACTTCAACTCGCGCAATAAGTGTCACAACTTTATTGCTCGTTTATACTAGAGCCCCAAGAAACATGTCTAGGAAGAGAACAAATAATTTACCAGATACAATTATTTTCTCCACGATTTAGGCCGATTTACTAGTAGGTAAATTAATGGACTGTATAAAAGTGCTTATCTATATACGATTTGATAATAAATGGATCAATCTATCTATATTTATTTATTGTTTTATACGGGTGTTGGACATCTTTATTTTTTTATCTCTACCAAAGGGAACTATGTGACGTTATGTAATATTGTATAATGTATTTGATTTGTTTTTTACTTTGTTTTGACACGAATGACACAAAGAGCACAAATAATATATTAGCTTGAGTGAGTAGTAGGTAAAGTGTCAAGGAAGTTTAAATCCATTGTTTCTTCCGTCTTTTGTCCGGCAGCTATTCATTATACAAGAGTTAGAGGAAAACAAGGTGTCACCTCTAATTCCAACAAACAGAGACAAACTATCTGCTTACACTTCCCAACCCTCACTTCTCAGCGTCTATCTGTAACTTAACCATTTCCAGGAGAAACGAGCATCAGGATTTCCTTTCAACTTTCCTTCCCCTTTTAGACACCCTTGTCTTCAAAGGGAAGAAGTTAGTGTTGATATCCGCTTCAATTCGTCACAAGAGAATCAAAAGGTGACAAATCAACAAAGAAGACAACAATCATTTGTATAAGCTAAAAAGCAATGCATATAAATGTATGCAGATTAGTCCCTAAGGACGTATTGTTTTGTTTATAAATAGATTATTTCTTTTGAAGCATATTTGTTCTTAAACTCAGCATTGTTTACACTGCTTTGTTTCACCATTATGATTAAATATACGACTCAACTTTGATTTTTAATGTTATTAGACATACTCTAGCCTTTTAACCCAGTACAAATACGAGTATTTTAGAATTTTGTCCGTAAATAAATTATTAATGTATAAAAATTAATTAGATAAACAAATAAATAAGTATAATAAAAGAAACGTGAATGACAAAAAAAAATGTGTGAGGCTCTCACGCATTAAAAGTGAAACTTAAGTTCTAGAATGCATTGCTCTCTTTCACTTTTTTGACGAATTTATTATTTCAGGATTAAGAAATGGCTATGGGAAATTTAATTGAAAAAATATATATATATATATTGCTAGGCTAAGGCAACCACATTTATTCCAATAAAAATAAATGTTTGTTTTGATTTGCTGGTCTTTAAATAGATATAATACAATTAATCTGTAAAAATGTTACACTTGGACGAGTCTCGAATCGCAAACTTCGTTACACGTTTTCACTATATGAAAAAAAATCACTCTACCACCGCCAAAGAAGTTTCACTTCAAAAAAACTTAATATCAAAATTATTTGAAAACATCTTTAGTTACAATAATTGTAATTTTTCAACAGAAACTGTAGAGTAGGTACAATAGTTCAATTTCTGATTACTAAATTAAACATTTTTTAAAAACTTATTGTATTATACTTTAATTATTTGACAAAAATTGAAGGTTGTTATGGTATCTAATGAGTTAGTCTAAAACTTCTCTAAAAAAGCAAAAGCAAGCTTTCTTTGAGGAAAGTATTTAAAAATCTCTACATAATCAGTGCCCTTGGCCTTTATTCTTAGTGTACGCAGTGCTCGATTTCTAGAAATTGTGGTGCCGGAACTACCACCTACCCTCTCTCTATCCCCCCCCCCCTTATAGAAGGGGGGTCCGGGGGAGGACACCCGGGAAAATTTTGACAAATAAACGTTCAAAAACAGCATTTTAAGCAGTTTTAGACATTAACCCACACTGCAATAAGGTGGGTTTAGTGTGGAAACTTATATCATTTTAAATAGATTTTTTTAACAATTTCTTGATTAGCATGTGACGTGTTGCTATAATACTCTCAATAAATAAATAGGTACTTAGGTTTATACGAATAATTAAATCAACAAAACATTCCCTGTCTCACTCGCCCCGGGCGAGTTTCGGCACAGCGCCAGCGTCTCTGCACAGTACTTATTTAATACTATCCCTGCCATTAAAAAAAACCTTTGTTAATAAATTGCGAGCTAGTCTAGGGTAATACTATGGGGTCAGTTAAATATGTACATGATGCCCTTAATCAAATTTGTAGTCACTCAAACAAAATTTATAAGGATTTTAAAAATATCTTAGTGCCAATAGTTTTATTTTTTATTTATCAGAGATAGAGGAACGCCGTTCCGCCGAGTTCCGCCTCAAATCGAGCCCTGAGTGTACGTATTATAAATTCTTAACAGTGGACAAATCCTCGCCCACAGGTTAATTAAAATTGATACGTCGATACGCGCAAATGATTTAACATTTATGTTTTTACTCTACAAGCGGCAAATAACAGGGGGGCCCGACCCCCCTTTGGCCGTAATGATGGCGCCCATGCTGTTGCTAGATGAACAAATCTAGCTACTGAATTAAAAGAACGAATTTTATTTTTCAAGGTTTCTGTAGAATTCTGCTGTAGGGAACCGGGTGTTCGTCCCATCCTATACTAGAATACTGGCAGAAAACAACGACAAGATTAAATTAATTGAAAAGACATCACCGGATAATCTGAAGTTTCATGATTTGATTATAACGAAGATATTGTTGCAAAAGCCTACCTTTCAGCTGAACAAATGACTTGATAACTCTATTTATACATTTTTCTTTCTTACGAAAACAAGTTATATTTTTTAGTTCGTCTACCGATAAAGATCGAAGTGATTTAAAAAGCTATAAGGCCCTGCCCAGATTTGTTTGTATTTACGACCAGGTCGTTAGACCGTGAGGTTTTCCCTCTAGGCTTCTTATTGAGAAAGCAATTTGAGCCACTCTAGAAGGGGGGGAAGTACTCACTATGAGGAGCCACCCTCTTTAAATTGCCAGAGAAGTTGAAAGATTTATCTGTCACGCGAGGTCTCTTTTTACAAAGCCCGACATTAGCAAGTCTGAGAGTCTCTTTTTAGTTTCTTCTTTTTTCCTTCTTGGCAAATAATCAAAGAGAGAAAGAGATGGAAACCTCATAATGAAAAATAAAAAAAACCTTAAGGAACCACCAGAACTGTCCTACTTAACAAGAGAATATTTGGAGAAAAAAATGTCTCAAAGAATAACCAAAAAAACTATACATTTTTTCCTAAATTTAAGAGTTCTAGTTTTATCGGTTACCCTATATCGAAGGAAAAACAGCGTAAGAGAAATCAGTACTCTTACTTATAGATATTCTAAATGGAAAAATTAATATTATCAGTTAATTAAACTAAACTAGAATAATGAAAAACAGAAAGCCTCTCCACGAAATGAATGTTTATTTCACATAACTAGGTTTTGGCCTCTCGGCCATCATCAGTGCCGGTAAAAGGTAAAGAAAAAAACCCGACGTGGAGTCCGTTTTTTTGTCTCTCATGTAGCTCAACGTAAGGCTTTTTTCGTTATCTTTTACCGGCACTGATGATGGCCGATAACTAGTTATGTGAAACAAACATTTATTTTGTGGAGAGGCTTTCAATTATTATTCTATTGATATCAACTCCACTTGCGCTCTTAATCTTTTAAACTAAACTACATGCCTAAAAAAGGTTTTTTTTTTTAAAGCGAACAAGATAAGAAATTCAGTCAGGCATACACGGACCAACCTTTCTCAAATACATAGTGAGACTGAATTTAAATCTTAAATATTTTATTTACTTTATTTATTATTAAAAAAATTCCTTAATAGATGGCTGTTTGCCTTGAACAATTTCTAGCGAGGTGTTATTCAATATCTCGAAATAAAATATTTCTAAACTAGATTTTTCCTGGGACAGCAACTTCTATAGTTAAATTAGAAATTTAATTGGTCTACAAATTAAACGTTTTAATCAAAATCGTAATAAACGTTTTCACGCTATTTTCAGATTTTTGAAGGGCAGGTATATCTGGATAGAGAATTGGAAATAATGGAGAAAGAGACGAATTTTTAGTCACCAGGTATGGCTTTGAGGTCACTGAAGCTTTTGAAATTATAACTTAAGATAATAGAAATTTGGGTAAAAGCACAAAAAGAAGAAAAAGAACCTGGATAGTTGTTAGAAAATGGATTAAGATCAACAAAATCTTCGTGTGGAGAACTAGAGCATATAAGTTCAAACAATAATGTTAGTGAGACCAGGGGTATGTTCACAGAGCAAAAATCAGGAATAAATAGCACTTCCTTTTACCCAATCAATTCGGTAAGCAAATCATCAGTTATTCATTTAGTTATTCTCTAATCAAGTATTGAATTTCACTTCAGTCATTTAATGAGTGGTTTAGTTTTAACAATTTAAAGAACTGTATTAATTTTAATCTAAATGTACTGTACCCTTTTATGCAAATAACATTTTCACTTCTTATTGATAATTGTAAATTTCCATATTCCTTTACCTCTTTCATAAAATGTTTCGTTAAAGGAATTTAAAACCAACTACGTATTACTTCCACTGTCATGTAATATAGGTAATCAATTTCAAATATTATTAAATTCGAATGAATGGAGAGGGGTTGGTAGTATAAAGTGGATTATCAAAGTGGAAATAATTTTACCTGACCACCCACTCATACGTATCATTAGCCAGGTAAAGAGGACTTATCAACCCTTCAAAGCACACTAACATTAGACCGTCAAAGCCAAAAAGGGGGAATAGCAAGCATACAAACAGCTAAAACATCGGATCTCTTTTAAGCATCCTATTAATTAATATGCAGTCTAAACTTAATTTGCATATTACATTGGCATTAGACTAGCCTTAAGAGACACGTGACAGGTCACGTGGAGATTAAACAAGTTTATATCTCTATATATGTAGTACGTCTCCATAAATAAAACCAATATAAAAACATTCATTACAAACTTTTATTTGGTAAATAAAAAAAAGGTTTGTTGAACTCTAAGTAAAGTTTAGAACATAAGAGCTTTATTGAAGACCCAATAGGCTTAAACATAAATCTATAACCCTAAAGAAAAGATTAACTAGAGAAAGCAAAATCAAATGGCAGCAAAGCGAAATTGAAAACGTGACTTTAGTTAGGGTGAAGTATTTTCTGGCACGTGATAAACACGAGTATGTTTCATATCTCTTTCATATAGACTGAGATTTCACCTAATACATTTTATTAAACTTTTCTCTCTTTTAAAGAAAACTAATCGGTACAAAAAGAAAAGGGATGTACCTATTTTAGGTTTGAGTACGAAGTACGAAAAGAAACCTTATATTACGGCTCTGTCTGTCTGTCCGTTGGCATGTTTCAATTCATAAACTACTACAGCTAGGAACATGAAATTCGGCTTAAAGGTGCATCTCGGCATTTGTGACAACTGTACACTTTTTTAGAGTTTTCACACTTAATACTTCCAAGATGGCGGGTGACTAAAAAAAAGTTTTTAATCACCAAGACATGTTATACATCAATTTAAAGATCCTAACTTGTTTATTGTGTAATCTTCATTGAACAGTATCCTTTTCCTTTGATATGTTTTAGCCCTTATGTCAATATATAACATAAAAAATGTTTATGTCAATATTTATTTAATATTAGAGGTCAATATTTATTATAAAATGCCGAAGAACGACCTGGCACATAAAGCAAGTACCTTGTCAAACATAAAAGTGGTACCGACGGTAACGGACGCATTGTGATCATTCATCAAGTCCAAAATTTAAAATTTCCTAGACAGAAAAAAGTATCAGACATCATTTATATTCATCTGTTTCATGTTTGTTTGTCTGTATGTTTTATACAAACATTTATACTAGCCACCATATCTTAAAAAGTACTGGTCCGATTCAAATATGGATGGTACGCCAAAATTATCTCACTGTTAATCCCAAATTAATTTTTACACTTTAGGCACATTTAATATTGAATTAAAATAAATGTAACCCCCCTGGAAATAGAGAAAGGTCAATGAGGTCATGTGACCATTTGTCCTGTGGTAGGAAGCAAAGAAGCTGTATGAAACAATAATTTGCAGACGATATTAAAAATTTTTTTCTTGGTTATGTACCTAAGTATTAATTAAATTTAAGTAAAACACAGAAAATGTTTTTCTAATAAGTAGTGAAGTAAGTGGCAAAGTTTCTATTTTTTTTTGGGTAGGGGAGGGGGGAATTTATATATTTTTTTCCTAATAATAGCTAATTAAATTGTGTATATTTAGAAGTATAATTATTTATTGTATCTTTACCGATTATTTTCACTGCTGGATCAAATTAAAAATAAAAAGAAAATGTTAATAAAATTAACTTAGCTATATCTGATAAAACTAATGGATGCTAATGCTAATGGAACCACTCTTATCTTAAGTACTCAGAAAAGTAACTCAGAACAATAGGACATTCTCCAGAGCCCTCGAAATAAATTGCAAATACGACGGAACAAATGGAAGGAATAAATTAATGGAGCAGGCACAGTAACGATTAATCAAACTAAAAGAAAAGAAAACGTAATCATAAAAACTACTAAAGAAGGAAGTACGAATGAACTCGAGAATATAAATTTTTACTAATTTTCTTTGTCCCATTTCTGGGTAAATTTTTTTTTATTTTTTTTTGTTTCAATAACAGATTTTTCTTTTTCTTAGTTCAAGAAAGATTATAAGTGAGTTTAAATCATTTTCTTGCAAACGCGAGAGTAGGGTTTTACTTTCTCATAATAAAAAATACATTTGGAGAAAGTATTTTTATTGAAAATTGGAATCGATTAAGACATTTTAAGGTAAAAAAGTAAGCTTAAAAAAGTGGTTCGTCTATCCTCTGGGGTCAATACTAACTCGTGGAGTCTAAACCAGGGATCTTCAAACTAGGCTAATATTTTTCATCCTCACTGCCGCCCCACAAAAGAAGTTAACAAATGAACCTAAAAAATGCAAAATTATGAGTTCACCATAATCAAATTTAATTAACCAAATAGAAAATTAGCAATAAGTAAAAAATTTGTTAAAATAAATAGTATTATTTGTTATTGTTATTTTTAGGCCTGAAGATGCCCAGGTTTGGGCAAAATATAGCCAAAAATGAATAAATATAATTAAAAAATTGGGTTTTTTAATTATTATAATCCCTATAGACCATATACTAGAAGAATAATCAAATTTGATTAAGTGAGTTTTGTTTTGGCTGAAATGTATAGTGCTTAATATCCGGGTATTGCCTACCATTGTGAAGTTCGATGGCTGAGTATTACTACTTCATCCGGCTCGTTATAGAGCATCCTAACCAGATCTTCATCCAATCACCCTTCAACCAAAAAGATTGGAAACCCCTGGTCTAAACTATTGCACCGAATTTCAATGACATTTTTAGGGTCCATAGGCAAAACCAAGGACCCTTATATTTTCCTGCGTGTGTCTGTTCGTCCGTCCTCTCGCGTGCTCTCACGGCTACACCTTTCGTCCGATCACTTTGAAATTTGGCATGTATGTGTCTTATTTTTTTTCGACACCGTGGGGGGGTTTTTATCATATGAAAGGGTACGTCGAGCTGATTACAAAAATATATAATTTTTTGGTTATATTGACAGGGCGAGCGTAGGCGAGTTTGAAGCGGGTTTGAAACGTGTCCCCCCCTTCTATCTCGCTTATGTGAAGTGCAAAAAATTTGAAAAAATTCCTGAACATTCTTCGACCAAAAGTAAAGATACCACTTTTTGGAAATTTCGAAAAAAATGTTATTTTATTTTTTATTGACAAAATACGTTTTTTTATAAGTATGGTCTTTTCGATGTATTTATATGGTTGTAGTTCGGTTCAGTGGCAAAAAAATACTTTATGAGAGTGTGTTTTAAGAATATCAGACCCTTTAGATTGGTTCAAAGTAAGCTTTTTAGCATTTTAAAAAAACACTGTTTATACACTTCAAAATTAAACACTATATAGTGTGGCCTACGGACCCTCGCTGTGTGCTGACTAGCACACACTTGACCTGTTTATTTACGATTAAAAAATCATACCCCTATGTTACTTAATTAACACCTATGTCTTTAAAATTACCTATCCTCCTATATATTTAAATAATTTAGTTGGTTTGTTGAAAGTAGCCGATAGTTGATCCCATATTAATATCAACCGTATGCGCGCATTAAGAATAAATCAATACTATGATTCATGTTAAAGCAATTATGATAATTAAAAAAATAGACTGCCAATTAGTGTGGCACATAGCTTCCTCGCATCCTATCACGTACTTTATTAATTTGATGCTTTTACAAGCCATTATTTTCTAATTTATTGCTTCCCCCGTTTATTTAATCTGTCAAAATTGTTTTGATTTTTTACATGAATTAAAGTATTAATTTAGCAAAATTTAAAGAGCACTGACGGTTGAAATTAACCTTGGTGTATCTGCGGGCTACTTTCAACAATCCATCCATTTTTCATAAAAATAAGATGAGTACTTTTAAAAATATATGTAAATAAATGTATGTTTGTACGTATGTGGAAAAATAGATCCGAGCGCAGAAGGTTGAAACTTATAAGGGAGTAACAATGGACTAATTATGATCTACCATCTAAATTTCATTAAAAGCCAAGGGATAGTTTTTAAGATGTAGGTTCACAAGATTTGAGCGACATACCGAGAGACAGACACGGAACTAAAAATGTACCCTGATGTCTAAAAAGGATTTCTGTCTTGGAATTTTTGAAATCGGAGACATAAAATATTTTGGCACTTCTTTAGATTGTTGCTCCCCTTATAAAGAAAACAGAGGGGAGTAACAATCTAAATAAGGCGTACGGAATATTCTTCTTTAGACTGTTACACCCCTTATAAAAATAGAAGTGAGATATTCCTTTGTCCCAAAGTACATTGGACTAAACATTCCTTTGTCTTAATATTTGTTTAGTCAAAGTCATTTATATTCTAAAATAACATAGGGGAGTAACAATCTAAAGAAGTACCAATATTTTCGTACTTTAGAACGATCACATAGCCACCGTTACCTTGGGAAGCAAAAGAGGGGAAAATTAAATAAATTAGACAATAATGGGTTGAAGAAGAGCACCATTAAAGTACGCGAAAGCTATGTGTCACATTAATCGGCAGATTATTTTTTGTTTTATTAAATTTTATTCTTAGTTTTCATTAGCTAAGACTAGATTTTATATATGAAAGCTTGAATTTCCTATTTATTAATAATATATTATTATTAATCTTATATACAGTTCTACTGTCCTATGAATAAGGCAATAAATTACTTTTCATACATAATAACTTACTCACATTTGAATAATATTTATAAACCATATTATATGTTAGAGAGAATCTAAGTAAATAAAGAATAGGAGAAATGCGGTTATATTTTTAAATGTGAAAGACGGCGCAGGATACGGCAAACCAGTAAGAGATGTCTACACTGCAGTTTAAATAATCCAATACAACTTGCTTTCCCTTATATCTGCAGAGTTCCAATAGTTTCAAATGAATTGTCAAATAACTTTCAGAATAAGTTTAAAAGCTACTTTCAGAATAAGTTTTGAAGCTCTAAAATTGATCTGTAACAATCTTAGCATTTATTAACTTGAATTACCTTAACGATTATCTTTAGTTGAAAAACAATTTAAAAGAATTTAATTATTAATTAATATAAGAAACTTTTAAAACTCCTTTATTTTAATTAGACAATTAAAATAGTGAAGTAGGAGAAATAGATGTGGCCAGAGTTCGGAGAGATTTCTAGTTGTGGACAATTATAATAATAAGTTTCAAGTTATAAGTTCAAAATAAGTAATTTCAAATTGGGAGAAATAATTTCATAAAAAAAATATGTATAAATCGGTCCAACAAACATGAACGAAACTTGTTCACACACACAGTCATACTGAATTTAAATTCTATAATCTGATCAAGTTTTCTCATTGGATTGTTTTCACTATAATGAACTTTTTTCAAAATACCATTAATCAATTAAAGTATATTATACAATATTAAGTCCAGAAATTAAATAATTTGCGTAAAATAATAAGAAAACCTTATTTTTTTATACTTTTGAAAAATAACATTATTTGAAATATAAAAATATCTGATTGATGAACTGTGAGTCGAGTTATCAAAATCAATGGTCATCAAATAAATAAACATTCTCTGTATATTCCTTCTGTATAAATAATTTAAGCTTTTTTGATTAAAAAAAAAAACAAAAATCAGGTGTGAAATCCTGAGCTGACCGGTTCTGATTTCTTTTACAAAATATTTATGAAGTGTTGAGTGTCACGGAAGATGGAAAAAGCACACGTTATCCTTTATATAAACGGTGTTATATAAAGGACGGCTGTCACTCCAATTTTAGTAGGATAAATGTTCAAAATACGTTTACATTTGATCAGTTTTTCAATTGTCGTCACACGTATATGTTGCTGTGGATCCTATTTGGAGGTTTTTCTGTTTTATTTCTGATCTTCCTCTATGTTATTTTTTTGTAATACAGGGTAGAGTCCAGAGTGTAGTGCAAGAGACGGTCAGGTACATGCATGACTAATGAAAATATATAATAAACCAAAAATAGAAATTTGTAGGTAGATTGGTGTGTGTGTCTGTATATATATATATATATATATATATATATATATATATATATATATATATATATATATATATATATATATATATATATATATATCTCCAGAAAATACAACGACGATTTAAAATGACAGGGAATATCCAACTTTTTTTACTTTCTCATATACGTAATATGTATAAAGAGAAAGTATTGCAATAGCTCGAAATCTAAATTTCAATCAAATTTCTAAATCTAAATCAAATTAGGTAGGTAATACCAATTTTTGGCAGTCACATGAAGCCAAAATAGCTGGGCCGATTTCGATCAAATTTGGCTTACATGTTCAGAAAAAAACTATACCCCAGGGCGAAATCGAGAAATAATTAAGTTCTACATTTTTGAGCGATTACCTCCAAAAATCTCTAAAAAAAAATTCTTGAAAGTCGAATTTAATTTTCTCGTAAAGGAGAATTTATTTTTATGGTAAATTTTGATAATATGTTCAATAATAATTAAATATAACCGCAAAAGCCCTAAACAACTAACAATTGGTAAAAACTAAACTAAGTAATTATGTACTCTTATATGAGAAAGTTCGTTTCGTGCAGAACTTTTTTATAACAATTTCACGATGAATTGCGACGGAAGTAAACATATTTGGTGGTATGCAACTTTAAAATCGAACCAATAAATATGGTTTTCAATTTTTACTTATAATTCATCTGAAAATTAATATCATTAAGTAAACAATTGATGGAAAGAATTGACGAATCAAGAGTTTAAAAGAAGACGATATTACAGAAAATGAAAAGAAGGAAAGAAATCGATAAGTTAACACAATATTTGATAATGAAGATTTGAGTATGTTTAAATAAAATATTCTTTAACAATACTTCTTATCCTTTATGCTTCAAATCCTTTTCTTATCTTGTTTACTTTACCATTCTATGACCTTAAACTGTGAATTAGTTGATGCTTTAACAAAAGATCTTGACAAAAAGGTACTCTTTCTCTGATGACATTTGAAGAAGAGTAATAGGAAATTTTTTAAGAGCATTTTATTTAGACAACTTTGACAAAACTTGTCAGTACTAACTATTTTGTTATGTGTGTTCAAGAGTAAATTGATAAAATGGTATTTTTTTAAGTATGAGTATGTTCCGCAATGATTCTAGGTCGAAATAAATAAATACATAAAAATTAATAATAAAACTAGTTAAAAGAATCAGAATGTCATGGGGGTATCGGGGAGCGCCAGGTACATCTTCCATCATGGATCTATCTAATCTTGGAGGTATTGCTCAATAATTTGTTTAAGAGTTAGCCTAAAACATGTTTAAATCATGGTATCAGCCGATAACTTTGGGGTAAAATTTATATTAAGGTGACAAATTTGTATTAAAGCAAAAGCGAGATATCATTTGATGCAGTGCATTCTTTTTGCATATTGCCATTAATTGCATTCCAAGATAATTTAATGTTTTGTCTTGGTGTAATATATGCAATATATACGGATGCGCAATTAGTTGATAGTTTATATCGTTATCTTTAATGTTCTGTTGATCAATCAAATGTGGCCTCAGATGATAACAGCCTTAAGGGCAATAAGGGGAAAAGAGCGATTGAATCCGTTTTGGAATGATTGGGTTAGGAACCATGAAAGGATTTATATTAGGAAATGGCATGTTCTTGGTACAAAGGGTGAATTAAGGGTATTGTGGAAGATGGAATTGGATTCAACAAAGGAATTGGACAGTTGGCATTGTTCGTGGTTATTTTTTGGTAAGATCTTGTAGTAAAGGAATTGGGTGCTGTTATTGGTTTTATTGCAACTTTTTTGTGGTAGCACAAATGGTATTATTATGTGCACTTCATAGGTTAGGAACTATGGGTATATACGGTATAGGAATACCGTATTTGAAATGGTCTTGGGCATAGAAGCTAATCCATATTTACTTATCTTGGTCAACTCTTTATTATTTAAATATTATTAGGAGTAAAGAAAAATATACCTTTATATCAATTATTAATTATATTTATTTAAATGGCCTTATATTATATGACTGTCAACCACAAATTCTCAACATTATGGCCAGTAAGACAAGATGAAGTATGAAAGAGAAATGAGCGTAGATGTGGTGAATGACGTTTATTTGTGGGCAAAACATATTTATTTTGGTATATTATCCAATATAATTTCAAAAGTTATATCAAAAAGTCTGAACCCACGGAACAGTTTATCAAACGTATTTTCTTAACACATTCATCACTAAACTTCATCAAAAATCCTTCTCTTTTATGATTGTCAAAGGTTTCTTTCCAGCTACCAAAAGGTGAGTCACTTCGAAAAATATTGGGAATCACTGCAGCAGTTATTAACCATATGGCTACTTGCTGTTGGGTTAAGCCCAATCACCTCAAAGCACATCAAAAGACTTTAAAAATACTTTAATTTTACAAAGCTAAATTTGTTATAGTGTAATTGGGACCAAATTACATGTTTAAAAGCAAGTAATTACGCTGAAGAACCATCCTAATAACCTTTATAAAAAAACAGTTTGGTTGTGTCACTATCAAAATTATGTATATGAGATTCAAGGAATTAGGGCATACATATATTCTCTTTTATTCCATAAGCTAATTCCAACTACCTTTAGAAAGGGATTTTCAGATCCAAGTCAATGCGTACGTTTCTAATTCAATGGTCCAAACACAACATTTTCTACGCTACTTTAACATACAATGTATCAAATCTATATTATATCTAAAGCCCTTTGTATTTTCTTTCTCTTTAATTCTCCGCTTTAAGCCCTTTTTCTAAGTATTAAGTGTATCATTCACTCTAAGTTACCAGTTAAAAGAAGCCGCATAAGCATAAAATCCAGCTTTAAAGTCGGATTACTATCGTTTAAAATTATCCTCATTCGTATGCTTTTATCTTTATTATATTATTTAGAAAGTTATTTTTTATTTTCAATTGTATAAAGTATGTTTTAGAAAATATCCATATAATTTTGAATTAGCATTTATTTATAGATTTAAATCTTCAATAAATATATGATAAGGTACAAGTTTCAAGCTATAATGCATATCATTGAAGTGAGCGCAAGCGAGCTTCTTACATTCAATGAAGTATGCATCTTGTCTGTCTGTCAATCTGTCAGTAACGTTTTCCGATGATAACTTGAGTAAAACTTGACCGATTTTGTTAAAATTCGGTATGCATGTTCCTTTTACTAACGCTCAGGCTAAGTTCATTGGACAGCGTTATCCGTCCAAGAGTTTGCGCGTAATGCTCGCCTAAAGGTGACCATACAATGTAAAATTGGAATTTCAGGACGGGAAAAGATTTTATCATCACCTAAGACGAAAATTTTTTTTTCAAATACAATTTTTTAATAAAACCAACAGCGACACCAATATGAATTGATAAAGATCGTTAAACCTATTAAAGCGGACCAAAACGTTTAAAATAGAGAAAACAACGTTTTTACCGATATCTTACCTTCTAACGTAACGATTTTAATAAAACTCCATATACGTCATCTAAAGCACAATTGAAACAGGCATGTAAAATTTCAACTTGATATACGCAGAAGTTTTTGTGTAGCGAAGTGACACATTTTATATACTTATTATTAAGATGGCCGGAACATGTAAGTAAAGGAATATGTAGAAAGGCACCCTTCTTCCCCACTATTATTACAATCATACTCTTTAACTATCAACTCATGATTAATTATCTAATATTTATTGCATTACGCTTGAGAGAGCCACGCGATGCCTAGTATATTTATACTTATAAATTAGTATATTATTACTTATAAATTTATATTTATACTTATTATTCCAGCTAACGGCTTATAGCCAAGCCTTTTGTTGTTTTTATAATTTATTTTTTGTCACTTTTAAATAACTGCAATAAACAACTATTATTATTATTATTAGATTTATGGAGTTGTAATACAACAAAAAGTATTGTATATATAACAAAAGTATTATATTGTAATATAACAAAAAGTTCGAAATAGTGATTTCTAGTTATCTGATACAATAAAAAAAAAACAATCCGGATCGAATTTGAATTAAACATACATGCAGACAAAATGAATTTAAATAAAAGATTTCGAGGGGGGGGGGGGGTTCAGCAAATACTTAAAAACTCTATATTTGAATTAAATATACATGCAGACAAGATGGATTTAAATAAAAATATTTCGAGGGGTGAGGGGGGGGGCAAACTCAGCACATACTTAGAATCTCTTTACAGAAAGAAAAAGCAGCAAAGCAAAAAAGAAACCATCCATATTTACTCAAAGGAATAATTAAAGAAAAGATGTTTGCAAACAAACAAAAAAAAAAAACACTATTTCATATCTACTCAAAGGCCCAAGTTTATACATGAGAAGAAAGAAATGGTTTGGAAAAAGGAATTCACAGGAATCACATGCACTCTAATTCTGCACTTATAATGCGGGTGAATAGGGGCGTCAAGTGCAATAGGGGTTGTAAAAATGAAGGAGGTATGAATAAAAATAGGGGGGAGGAGGGGGCGGTTTGTTACATAGGGTAGTAATAAGTCACGTGATCTATACAACTAAGGGTTCATTCAACTCTCGATACCAGGCCTTAAATTCGATACATCGATACTTCATTACAATGCACCTTCATTACTCTGGTCCTACTTAATATAATATCGATTAATCACCCCCTATTTTAAATAATCAATCATTAGACCGATATTAGTTTGTCTTTTGTATTAATTTTAGTTGTAGGAAAGTCGATTTTTATTGCTTTATTCCCCTAAGTTATCGGCTTCACGGTTCATTTGTTTAAGGATGTAATTAAGTAGGGTTTTTTTTTTCTCAATATAATGAGGGGGTTTGTGGAATGGTGGCTTGGTCTGTTTGTTTTCCTACCCTTTATGCTTTTGTTACGGTATTTTTTTTAATTATTGTTAGCTAT
The DNA here is from genome assembly GCA_951217055.1 of Gerris lacustris. Lineage (NCBI taxonomy): Eukaryota > Metazoa > Arthropoda > Insecta > Hemiptera > Gerridae > Gerris > Gerris lacustris. The sequence goes on from OX578280.1 coordinate 22,324,101, forward strand.
ACAATTACTTGTTTTTGGAGCTTTGATATAATGAAATATCGATTCTTTTTTATTTCGGACAAAATAAAAACCTTTTATTTTGGGTAAAATTTAATTAATTTTACAAGTACCATTTTCTTTCGTTACTATTGTTATGTTCATTTAATATATTTGCCAATTATAAAATTACTTAAATAATATTATTAATTTTTTTCTTTTAGTTTTCTAATTCGTAAGTAATTGGAGCAAGAAGTTTTAGCTCGAGATTAGATGAAAAAAATACAAATATATATTTTTCTTCACACTCTTATTGTTTGAAGGAAAAACTTGACATTGTCCTACCCTAACAAAAACCTATAAAGAACATGGTGATAAAAATAAAACATAAACATTTATGATTTTTTTCATGTAACTCATAACATGAATAATTCACATGGATGCGGAACATTTCCTTTCTACACTCATGAATAGGTAATACATTGCCGCAATGGACAGGAAATTGTTCGTTATTCCAGGAAATTCATAAAGCCATGCAGTATAAGATACTGCCTTTTAGTACATCTATGCAAAGCTATTTAATAAAAAAAGAATATATATATATATATATATATTATATATATATATATATATATATATATATATATATATATATATATGTATTCATAAAAGAGTTGTTGATATGAAAAAATTTAGCTTGACATTGCAATGTATATTTGTAAGGGTAGTTGTAATAAGAGCACTTGGAATTAGAAAGGGGTAAGGTATGTGTTCCAATTCCTGAACTCGCCTTAGCCTGTCCCCCCCCCCCCCCCCCCCTAGTGCTTGCTAGAGTTAGCGGGTCGATGTCTCCCTGCCTCTCTCCCCCGTCCTGCAGACATGCAGGCGGATTCAGCCAACGCCAGAGTCAATGAAAGGATAGACAGAGTGAGACATACCGGCGGATTTTACGCAAAGGCCTTGACCCCTCCTTCTGAACCCTCCCCCTCCCTTTCCGAAAATATTGTAATATATTAACCTTTACTTCGTCCAACCCTCTCCCCCCCCCCCCCCTTCCCCCACCTTTACTACTGAACGCTTTACTTACTCATTCATAAATATATAATAAAAGGAGGAGGGGATTTCTTGGAAATAATTATCATATTAATGGAAGAAAATTCAACGAACTCAACAACTAATCGCAAATTTTAAGAACTAAGTAATACCTATATTAATTGTTTCGTGCTTCTTAAATTATGAAATTCGGGGAAATTTTTCGGTGATATCTGCATAATATAAAAAACATTTTACTAATTCCACATTTAAGTTAATAGAATTTTCATTTGTAAAAATTATCTAAACCGTAGGTCTGAATATATTTTTGTTCGGTGGTGTCCCATAGTTTGGTCTCTTCGAACCACAGACTATAGTCATACATCTATAGAGCTATAGATAGAGCCACCTAATAAAATATAGAGCTATGTGTTCTCATCATATAGCATAAATAAATTACACATTAAAGCCAGTCTGCGGTACATCATGACTCCATAGTGTGGAGACTCCATACCATAAATATTGAGTGGCATAATACACATCTAGATGTAGCACACGAATTACTAATAAAAGCCGGTCTATAGTGGTATCTATAACTTGAAGCTTTGTACAAACTATGGTTATAGTATATGGCACCTTCATTAGTATTATGGCTGTGATATCCAAGTGTTTCTAATAATGAAAGCAATATAATATATAGCAAATAAGTTGTTAATAATTCATTTTACGCCAACAAACACTCCTAGTTTGATTAACGAATCCTTCTGTCTGTTCACCAATAACTATCTTGTAACATCTTAAAACTAATGACGGAACCAGATCTTCCCTCGCAGCCGCAGTTCAGTGATTGAGTGGTTCGATTACCGACGACTATGGTATATTTTTATCCGTCGAACTCTCTTTAACTTTATTAATAATATAAGTGTTCAATTTTTAATCATGCTAAAACTCATACTGCTAAAAATAAAAGTCAAAACTAGATCTATTAGAAAAAAGATAGTTAGGATCAGAAAATGAAAGGAAACAGTTATTTTAGACTTAAATTAATGAAACAGGTATTGCATGGTAACTCAAAGTAACAGTGTAGCTACTTAAAAAGAATAATAAATTATTGGTAACTGACAAGGCCTAGTTCTTATAAGCACTAGCCATGGTTGCCGCTATGTAAAATCATTCAAAATGTCATTTATCAAGACAATTATCACGACACTGTTCCACGACGCATCGTAGCAATCGTTCCTACAGTGAAACTAACATCAATAAGTAATGAATGAGAACTAACTTTTGACACTTTTTTCTTAATGAACTTTTTCAATGAAAATTTCAATCATAAAGCAATAAATCAGAAGTAATAGATGAAGCGTTCATTCATGCGCCAGCCACAGTTGCTAACAATACGCAGTTCTTACACAGGAGTAATAATTGCTACTGTTAAACCATCAGAACAAACATCAAGAATCTTACATACATTAGCTGTAAAATAGGAGTACATTTTTTTTAATTCTGTCAGATTGTTTTGTATTTCTATAATGTTAAAAATAATCAGGTTGTCTAGTTCGCGGATATTCTTTATTGGCGACGAAGATAATAAGATTAGACGTCGAAGGAATACAAGAGACGAGAAAGCGAAAGAGGAAAAGAGTAAGACTACTTCAATTAGCGTTAAAAGAATATGCTAATTCTATACTAGCCATGTTCCTATTACAGATAATACAACAAAAATAATCTTTATATTCGCATTAGCAGAAGTAATTAGGTAACTGACACAAAATATTATATTTTTTATGTTTTTACTTTCTCATATAAAGAGAAACATTGTGATGGCGCGAAAATTCGATTTTGAGATTTTGATGGATTTACACGTTTTGAGGTCCCCTGAGTCCAAAAAAGTGGTTTTTAAAAAATGTCTGTCTGTCTGTCGTCTGTCGTCTGTCGTCTGTCGTCTGTCGTCTGTGCAGACGCCTGGAGCCTAAACTACTAGGCCGATTTTGACGAAATTTAGCATACATGTTTAGAAAAATCATACCCCGAGGCGAAATCGAGAAATGAATTTTAGCTCTAAATTTGGGGGTGCTACCCCCCAAAAACTCTGAAAAAACATGAAAAAAAATTATTTCTCGAAAACGGTTCCGACGATTTTGATTAAAAAATTCTAAAATGTAGTCCATTTGAATACGATTCCAACGATATAAGCCGTTTTCCCGGGAAAAATCTAGTTCCTGAGAAATTAGCTTAAAACGCGGAGGTAGAGAGCCCGGGTTCGATTCCCCGCCCAGGAGAAGTTATTTTTATGATAAATTTTGATGAAATGTTCAATAATATTTAAATGTACATTTGAAAACTAATAAGTGGAAACACTGGGCTAAGTAATTATGAACTCATATATGAGAAAGTTTGTCTGAGTTGTCTCGGACCGATTTTTATTAAATATATATATTAATTAATTTATAATATGTTTACGGTAGTTTATTCATATTAATTTAAATAATTGTAAGATAAAAAGAACTTTTTATATACTACGTTTTTAAATTTGCTATTGAATCATATGTAATGTTGATAATATAATTGTCATTGTTATATATTTATATAATGAATTTATATAATATTATTATAATTTATATATTTATATAGTGAAAAAAATACATAGTTCCGAATTTATTAACTTCATAATAATGACAACCATCTAGAGAGCTGATGTTAAACCTAAAAAAAGGATAAATCTTTGTACAACGGATCTCACCAACACCGAATCTAAACCGTGCCATTGATATGCCCCTGTGTAGGGACAGTAAGAGAAGAAAAATGTGTTCAAGTAAAGAAGGACAGATGCAGAAAAAATAAACCTATACCTAGGATAAGAGTGTAAACTAACCTGGGTGTCACACGTCAATTAATTTATTTCCTTGTTTACTTTTCGCTGTCATTCAATGTTTACCTCTTAATAAAAAATCCCAAATTCGAAACCCGTCAAAATGAAGATTGCAATTACTATGGGATATGTCAAAACAAAGAAAATAACTTTTTTTCCGAACTAACTTTCCATACAGCAAAATTTGCTGAAAACAAATTAAATTCTGCTGAAAGATGGCTAAAAGTATTAAAATAATGCATTGTCATCGTGTTCTGAGCTATTCTAAAAGATTCAAATGTTTAGCTACTCGGGAAGTTAGTTAAAAATCGATTGCAAGATTTGTACTGAACAAACAAACAAACAAGAAAGCAAGCTAATAAAAACGTAGTAAAAATTTAGGTTGCATTATCTCGAAGCTATTTAAACGATTTGTTCTTTATTAATTACAAATTAAATTATCCGGGATGTGTTTATCTATGAGTTCATTGTGCCAATAGCTGAAAATCTACAACAACGAACGTTTTCCCGATACATCCAGGGACAAAATATACATTGAAAAATTATTATTTTTTTCAAAATTAGAATTGAAAATAGATGAGGAATTGTAAAGAGGTGTCTGAAGGATTTCTTTTTATTGGTTCTAGAGTTATAAAAGTAATCTTAGTAAAGCAATGAATAATAAAGAATTCTGAATTATTCATAGATTCATTTATTCATAGCCTGTCCTTGATTGATTTCACTCAAGCCCTATATAACTACAGTCCCCCCACCTCAATTCATTTAGTTTAAGGGATTTTTTTTTTACTTCAGGTGTAGGGGTGATAGAGTATATGCCATTCTTTAAGCGATGAATTCGTCACGGAAAAAGGCCAAAGCTTTTTTTATAGAGAATATTTTTAACAAAAATCTTAATGATCTTATCTTCTAAAAGGTTTTCTTTTATTTATTTTTATTAAATATTTTCTTTAGAATATTCTTGATTAATAAAAAATTAATTGAATGCAAAAAAAAAAATAAAAAATAAAAAATACTACATTAAAAGTCCATGTAAATTATTATCCTCAGGAAAATCCTGACCGTGAAAAAAGGGCCAGTCCCACCCAAAAAAAGAATGTGTCATTGTGGATACATTAGATAAATTGTTGGCTACCTTTTGAAGGATGATCAAAGTTATAACTGAAAAAAAAAATGGGTCCGAGACAACTCAGACAAACTTTCTCATATACGATTTCATAATTACTTAGCCCAGTTTTTTCCATTTATTAGTATTCGTCGATACATTTAATTATTAATGAACATTTCATCGAAATTTATCATAAAAAAACTTCTCCTCGGCGGGGAATCGAACCTGGCCTCTTTCCTCCCGCGTTTAAAGCCATTTTCTCAGGAACTAGATTTTTTCCGGGAAAACGGCTTATATACCGTTAGATTTGTATTTAAATGGACTACATTTTTGAATTTTTTAATCAAAATCGTTTTTGAGAAATAATTTTTTTCACGTTTTTATTTTAGAGTTTTTGGAGGGTAGCGGCCCTAAATTTGGAGCTAAAATTTATTTCTCGATTTCGCCTCGGGGTATGATTTTCCTGAACATGTATGCCAAATTTCGTCAAAATAGGTCCAGTAGTTTAGGCTCCAGGCGTCTGCAAGATAGACGAACATTTTTTAAAAACCACTTTTTTGGACTCAGGGGACCTCAAAACATCAAAATCTCAAAATCGAATTATCGCGTCATCAAAATACTTTCTCTTTCTTTTTATCTTAAAATGCTAATAATTAATTAAAAAATAACTTTCTAAGTTCCAATATAGAATCAACAAAACTATATAAATGAACAATTGTTAAACCCGTATCAAAAAATAGTCCATTTGGTTAGAACTCAATTTTTTTTATCAAAGAAGCTTAATTAACCAATCAAGTGAGAAACAAAACAAGGTAATAAAGACATGTAAGTCGTATAATTATATGCTAGAATAGAAGGCTATTCAAGCTATATATATTTAGATGTAACTACAATGTGTAATTAAAGAATCTCAAGTCTATCATTTAGCTTCAGTTTATAGCTATAAGATAATTTAAATAATTTAGTGCTTATCGTAGCACAATAAAAAATAGATAAACTAAACTATAACGCCAAAAACTAATAAACTAATCTTAAACAAGCTGAGGTTTGGAACAATGATTGAAAGAAGAATTGATTATGCATAACTGGCATAAGTGCACAAGTAATATAGCGTGAAGACCCTACTAATTATATCCCTCACATGGGGGACATTCTCTGTAAATATTACATTTAAAATTCAACAAATTCTTGTGCTTAGTTCACCCTTACCCTTCTATAATCACTATAACTGGGGAAAAAATTAAAGATGGCGGACGCACTTTAAAGTTTATTTTAGAGGCTTATTGTGGCTAAACGTTGCGCCAGCGGTAACTAATTTTAAAAGATCTACAAATTTGGTCCTATTACTTTTTGTCGTAATTTAATCGGTTCTACCTTAAATAGAGCTAAATTTTATTTTTTTAAAAAGAAATTTAACTTTGAGTGCTTATGGCGTCCGCAATTATTGGCCGTTTTTATTTCTGATTGGGGTGCTTAAACCTCACACTAATGGTCTTAAATCGAGTATTTATTATTTTATTAATTGTTTTTAGAACTAGAGTTATTGAATATTTACTGGTGCAACGGCTGTATTGAATGAAGAGGCTGGTAATTAAATAATGCACCATCATTGTTGATGATTGTTCCATGACTTCCCAGTCTAATTGGTTTTGTATACGTTTTTTTTCTTATTTATTATACCTTTTTTAAGCATTGTTATTTATTACTATATTACTTAGTTTCTACTGGCTATTTTTTAAATATGTATATATATAGACTCCAAATTACGATTTGGAGAGTATTATATTCTTAGCAGTGGAATTAATTATGTGTATTATAGTCCTGATTTTATCCTTAAAAGGCTTTGGAAATAAAACTATTTAGGAATTTAATTTAATTGCTAGGCCTACATGATTTTAGGAAGCAGCCACTAATACCTAGCATGAGCCCCGCGCGGAGCGCGGGGTGAAAGCTAGTCATAAATAAATATCATTAAAGCGCGTGCTAAAGCAAGCTTCTTACATTCAACAAAATATGCATCCTGTCTGTCTCTCTGTCAGTAACGTTTACGTGTCCGAACTATGTAAAAAGTATAACTTAAGTAAAAGTTGACCGATTTAGTTGAAATTTGGTGTACATATTCCTTTTACTAATGCTCAGGCTAAGTTCGTTGGACAGCGTTATCCGTCAAAGAGTTCGCTCGCATAAACGTGAGCTCCAAATGTAAAATTGGCATTTCAGGACGGGAAAAATTCAATCTTCTCCTATTCGATGGGAAGAACATTTTTTCCAATATATATATTTTTTTTATTAAAACCAACAGGGAAACCGTTATGAAAAGTGATAAAGATCGTTAAAACTATTAAAGCGGACCTACACGTTTAAAATAGACCGAAGAACGTTTTTACCGATATCTTACGTTCTAACGTAACGATTTTCTAATGCACAATTGAAACAGGTATGTCTAATTTCAACTTGATATATGCAGAAATTTTTGAATAGCAATGTGATTTTATTATAGTTGAAACGGAATGGCCGAGACGTGTAGGTGAGTTAACTAATAGTTGTAAACCCCTTCTCCCCCATAACACGGCTCTCTATAACAATCATATTATTCTTTAACTATCAATTCACCATGATTAACAATCTAATATTTATTACATTACGCTCGCTTCAATGATAGAGTCACGCGTTACCTAGTATAATATGTAATACAGAAACTTAGTGCTTAATAATTTGTTAACACTATATATTTCAGACTTTAAATATTTTTTGTTTTCTTTAAAGAAAACTTTAAAAGAAACCGCACACTATTTAGAGTATTATTATAAAGTAAATAAAATTAAATTGGCACTATTGTGGTAGCATTAAAATATGAAATAAGGAGATTACCGTGGTTGTAGGTAAGCGCGAAGGTAAGCAGGATGGGTATGAGGTAGTGTTGAGGGGGTACTGCCATGTGGAGGGGGCAGGGAGTTTACTGCGCCTGTTCCCTCCCTCCCGCCACCCCCCTCCACCCCCACACCCACATCTTCACCTGTAACAAACAAACAGCATGTTAGTACATATGAAGTGTAATTAAAGAGACACATATCGACATTATATAATAGAAATTTATATAATATTGTTAACAAGATTAAATACTTTAAATTTGATTGAATAAATATTATAAAGTTGTTAATTAACATCGTATACAACTTGGAAAATGACATTACTAAATGCCTTGTAGGATACATAAAAATTCAAAACGTGGACGATGATGTAGAGCCGTAGACATTGTCACCATTGAATAGAAACCCTGCTTCCTTACCAATAGCTGTATAATAAATGTGTTAAACTATTTAAAACTGTATGCTGTGAGAAATAATTATTTAATATTGTTATATATAACTTGGAAACGACAGTGCCAAATGTCTAGTTGGATAGATAAAACTTCAAAACATTATTAATGAAGCTAAGCTGTAGATTAAGTCTCCATAGAACAGAAACACAATTTTTCCTTACTAATACCTGTACGTTTGTAGACTAACCATCCAGAATAAGATCATGAAAAAAGGTCATAGGTATCATCACAGAACTTAGAAGTAAAGCTAGAATAAAAAAATCATCATAATTTGGACAACCATAATAGCATGTGCAGTACAGGGTCGCTTTAACTACTCTAATCCGATCAGCACTGTTGCTAAACAATAATTAAAGAGGCGTGTTTAAATTTTTTACTACTGTGTTTTGACATCATCTGATCATATATATAATTCTGAGTAACTCGCTACAAATTCTTTTTAGACTCTCTTCGACTCGTCAATATTAAATGTTTTTAGAGATAAAGACTTTTTAACCATTTCATTTAATTCTAAGTTTAAAATATTCAAGAAAAGTGTATTAAATTTTCCTACCACGGAAATTTTTATTTAAATATTTTAAGAGTGGGGTAATTATTATTGTTTAATTTAATTGTAAAATGCCTTACTCCGTTCTTACTAATAGGGTTGTTACGTTTTTACTCAGCTCTACCAGTTTAATGTAGTAATTAAGCAACAAGGAATTTCCCTCCCCATAGAGACTGCCGCCGGAAACAAAAAGGGGGGAAAAAATAAGAATTTTAATTAATTCAGCTTTTCCCGCAAAAACGAGGGAAACAAGGATCTTAAGAGAGTCATTAAAAAAACGGTGGGATAGATGAGAGGAAAACAAGGTTACAAATTCTTCTCATTCTTCTGCTCCTTTCACAAATTATTTTAATTACAAAGGATAATTATTGTCTTATATTTTTTTTTTAATAGTAAAGTAAGTTTGAAGAATTGCTTAAGAAGGAAACAATTTAAAACAATAAAAAGGAAATGGGTTAGGTACAGTTAAAATATAATAAAAAAGTAATGTATTTGAGGTAAAAACAATATTTTAAATTTTTGGATATGCCCTTAAACATTATTTTGTACATCGCGCCTCTTGAAGAAAAAAAATTATTTTTAAGTTTTTGGTAGTTTTCATACTACGGAAAGTTTAAATTTTAATTTAAATCAAATTATAATTAACTACGGGAAACAGACAGTGAAAAATACACTCCAGCGCCGGGATTTGAACCACGGGCCTCTATATTTCCAGTATAGCGCTCTACCAACTAAGCTATGCAGGAGAATGATTTTTCACTACCGTAATCGATAACTAGTCCCGAATCCAAGCTTTCAATATTCATATACATTTAGACAGTCAATATTTATGACATTAGAACTAAACCGAGAATTAACGCTTATAATTATATAGAGGCCCATGGTTCAAATCCCGGCGCTGGAGTGTATTTTTCACTGTCTGTTTCCCGTAGTTAATAATAATTATAATTTGATTTAAAAAAAAATTGTTTTAAATTGAACTTATTTCTCATGCTTCACTTATAGATGGAGGATGAAAAAAACTTCTTTATGAGACAGTGTAATAATAAAGGCACACTAAAAATCTAAAGCCCATAAAATTAGATAAGCTGAAGAACATAAGAACCATGAGATCACATCCTGGAATCGATCACATTAGTTTTTTAGCTATAACATCAGTAAACTGATACAGACCAACTAAAGAACAGATTGTACAAAGCATTTGTTATTGCTTACTGATATTCCGGGGGGCTTTTACACCCCGAAGACGCAGGCTACTTAGGTGGGCCCATAGAACAAACCCGGGTTAGGGACCGAAATCTTCACACACTCGTGTGAAGATATGGTCGTCAACCATGACTCCCCCTACTAGTTGTATTACAACCAAGAATGTAATTATCATGGATTCACAATGGTGAGTGGACATTGAGCGGGGTGCCCGGTCCGGGAATCGAACCCAGAGCTGTGGTCAGAAGCGGTCACCCAATTATCTTCTGACCCTGCTCGAGGCGGCTTGACTTGCATTATCGCAAGGCCAGCGCTCTAGCCTCCGAGCCACCCAGGCCCCCATTGTTTACTGATAGTAAACTAATTAACAATATCATTTGAGTTTTACTCACAATATAAATAATATTACATGCTTTTCATACATTACATGTCTAAGAATGTGTTGTGTGCAATAGAAGGGAAAATTAACATTGTTTTTGCTAAACGTACAGTGTAAATGTTTGTTATGGTTAATATTTACATTAAAGTTAGAAAACAAGTTAAAAGCAGTTTAATATAGGTTTAGCCCTTGTTTCTTCTTGGTAAAATATGGGCCCTAACTTAGCTTACAGTCCCTTTATATACTTTATGTATAAACTCGTATAGGTTGTTGTAGCCCTTGCTCTTAGTACACCTCACTATTATAAATATTAAATTAGACCCTTAACCCTGACATTAACCCTCCCTAACATAAAGTGTAATTCATTTAACACACGATAGAGATTAAAACGATGTTAAATATTTAACACAGCTTCTTCTCCTTCCTATTTTTAATATCAAACAAATAACAACATTTAAACATTACCTCAATTTAATTGAATCAATTTGAAACCTCTAACGATTTTTTGTATTCTTGCTCAACAAAGTCAAAGCAACTATAGTACATACTATAATAATAATAATAATAATAATATATATATATATATATATATATATATATATATATATATATATATATATATATATATATATATATATGCTATAAAGCAAGGGGTCTCCAACCTTTTTGGTTTAAGGGACGGATCTAGATAGGAGTCTAAAGCGGACCGAAGGAAGGAAGCAATACCCAGCTATCAGACTTCACAATGGTAGGAAATATCCGGATAAGCTCTATCCATTTTAGCCAAAGAAAAACCTCAGTAACAATCGTGCTGATCTTTTTTGATGTTGGAAATGGCATATGATCATATAGAACTTATAACTTTGTATTGTTTTAGTTTATTTGTTAACTTCTATTGCGGGCGCGGAGGGCCGGATAAAAACGTTTTGTGGGCTATAAATGATATATTACTAAAGATACATTTTTTAATATTATCGATTCGCGGTCAAAAGTGCGGGGGAAAAGTGAATAAGAAAAAATAGTTAAAATAAAGTGTAAGATAGTCATAGCCTTTCACTAAGTTTCCTTCTTCTCTAATTTTCTTATATCTACTCTGGTAATAAGAAAAAACAAGTAAGGCGCGCTTCACTTAAGTACGTGAGGCGATAATCGCTGGTTTCTGTACGATTAAGTTAAAATTATTAAGTGTAAAATTTTAATAGTTGCATATTCTTTTTCAAAACTTCAAGACCTTTAAATTGATGTATAACATATATCATGGTGACTAAAAACATTTTTTTTAGTCGCCCACCATATTGGCCGCCATCTTGAAAATATTAAGTGTGAAAACTCCAAAAAGTGTCTCAAATTCCGAGATGCACCTGTGTGCCGAATTTCATGTTCCTAGCTATAATAGTTTATGAATTGAAATAAGCCAATGGTCAACGGACAGTCAGACAAAGCCGTTATATAAGGTTTCTTTTCGTACTTCTTACAGAAACGTAAAATTGAAACTTTTTAAAATGTAGCGTTATTAGCGGATAGACTTTGTTTTATTCTAGAGCTTGAGTAAAAATTGGAGAGCACAAATGATTAATGATATCATTTCTAAGACCAAGGTAACCACAATCTAATTATATAATGGGGAAAGGTGTTAAAGAACGAAATTTGACGATAATTTTTGTAAGTATCCATATTATATAAGTAGCAAATTGTACCGAAAATATGATATGATTTTTCTCGAAAGTTCATTAATTGGTTCAGACATTTGCCGTTTCTTTAGAAAGATTCCTGATTAAAAGAGTTGAGATTAGAAGCTGTGGAGAACCTCTTGGAATACTAAGTAACTGATTAACATCATAACAACCTCAGTATACCAACTAGATCTTGATTTTCAAGCAAAGATATTCGGACTAATTTCACAATCATTTTTTTTTTTAAATCTGAAATTAGCTCGTTAGGTAAAACTCTTTAAAAATCTTCAAATAAATTAGGGTGAAAAATATCCATATCTTCAACTTTTTAAATAGTAAGCATTTGTTTCAATAAGCTAAAGCAAAATCGAGTCTTAAGCATTTACTTACTTTTGATTATAAAGGTTGTTTAGAAAATTTAATAATACGCAATCATAGGGTGCTAGTTTTATTACCATCATGGATCATTATCCTCGATAAACTGTCGTACAAAGGGCTATAAAACTAGTAAACTTTGTTAACTATCCAGCTCGTATTTAAATACTATAAAGGCTGGCAAGAGCTATTTATCCGTCCAATTATACGTCCAACAAATATACGTCCAATTTACAAAGTTTGGGAATCCGCTGGAGTATTAGTGTGCCAAGCGCGTATGATAGTAATGATTTACAGCAATGTTAGGGTTATCGCATAATGGAGGTAAAGAATTTACTATTATCAACATCTCCGAAACGAATTTGGCTAATCCATCAATGTTATCCCCCCTAACTCCACACTCGCATGCAAACTACTATACTTCCAGCACTAGACGCGTAATGTACTATTAATTTGTTTACACATTAGAATAGAATTAAACTAAGAGGAACTTGATTGTATCAAATGTAAACAACTTTTTAATTTATTTATAAAAAGTTTTGTATCCAAGGTTAAGTTAAGAGGGATAACAAAATAGTTTGTTTTTAATATAGTTTCTATTGCATACCTACTATAGTAATACAAAGGCTATGTTTGATCAATATATGAGGGGATAACAAGCCTTGGTTGTGTGGTCTCTTTCATAGCTTTTTTTCTAACACTGTAAAACGAATCTATATACATACATACAGACATTTTAATAGCTTATTAATACCATAACAATCTAAGACTGCGTAGAAGGATAAGACTGACAATTCCTATTTGTTAATGGACTTTCACTTACAGCGGTATTAACTTAAAGAAATGAAACAATTCATTTTAACAATAGACTGCGCTAAATCCGGGCTCACATTGAGACGCCGATGGCGACAGCACAGTTTATTTCAACCGCAGAAGTATGATAAGTCTTACGAATTAGGACGCAAATCAGGGCAGGGCAGTACTCACCACACGTGGCCTACCCGACGCTAGTGAATCTTGCGTCTCAATTCGCTCGATCTCGTTTATTTCTGCGGTTGAAAGAAACTGTGCTGCTCTATCTTGCGTCTCAATGTGATGCTATTATGACTACTCAACTTCCATTCAGACTAAGTTGGCATTCTACGAGAAGTGGCTTTCACTGGGAAGTCTTTATTATTATGTAATTTTTAAACATACCACGTTTATGTATGATATACCCTTCTATGCAACTCCATACATCTACTACAAAAGCTATCCTAGCTTTAGTATTTACGCGCGATATAATATAATAACTTGATTAGACTAATTAAAAGGTCATAAAAATAGTGCATTTTAGTTTATACTCTAAACCTTAATTGTTCATTATACACGATAATTGGTAGACCAAAAATCAAGTTGATGGTAGTTTATCACTTAATAGGTGAGCACTTTGATTTAAAGAAATTGATTAACTAACCTATTATTAAGTGACAAACTATCATCAACTTGATTTTTGGTCTACTAATTTCATATTCAGGATCATGAAAATCACATTGACCACTATTAAGGGCGGGACATGACCGCTCTCCACCGGTTTGGTTTTTTCAAATGCTTATTGCCAAGCTATGTCCCGCAGACAAAATTTGCCGACCACATATTCTTAAAAGGCACCAAAAGCTTTACTTATGCACAAAATGCCAGCTTGATGTTTGTCACTGACTTTGTTGGACGCTATCTCCTGGACTATGACTTCCACGAATGATCAATCTTTCGTTTTTTTTGTTATTGCTTTATTTTTTTTAAATCAGTTTTTGGAACAAAGTTTCTTATGGCACGTTCTGGAGCCCAGGAGTGAACCCAAAATCACCGTCACAAAATAACCGTCACGCAAAAACCGTCACGAAATCTACCGATGATGATAACTTGAGTAAAAGATCACCGAGTTAGTTGAAATTTGGTACACATGTTCATTTTACTAATGCCCACGCTGAGTTCGTTGGAAAACGTTATCCGCCCAAGCGTTCACGCGCAACGCTCGCGTAAACGTAAGCTTAAAAAAGACGGAAAAAAATGTTATTATGGAAGCCTGTTACTTGACTTGTTTATTTTTGTTATATGTCAAAATATCACTTGGTTTTGTAAATATAAGAAAACATAATCACGGTCTTGTTAAAAGTAAAATTGATCTATGCTGACGCTTATTTCAATATATTAGGTATATTATTATAATACAGCGTACAAAATCCAAGAAAAAAAATGTAACTTCATCAATTTAATGAGACAAACAACTTTTTTGAATAGTTTTTTTAGTAAAACGAACACCGACACTGTTATGAAGTGATAAAGATCGCTAAATTTATTAAAGGGGACCCAAACGTTTAAAATAAAGAAAACAACGTTTTTACCGATATCTTCCGTTCTAACGTATAACGATTTTAATAAAACTTCTTACACATTGTCTAAAGTACAATTGAAACAGGCATGTAAAATTTCAACCGGCTTCAAGCAGAAGCTTTAGAGTAGGGAAGAGATATATTTTATAATATTTTAAATTAATAGGCCGGGTAGGTAGAAAGCAGCCCTATTTCAATCCAACATCCTTTAACAAACATACTCTTTAACTATAAACTCATCATGATCAACTTTTTTCTTATATTCAATACGCTTGCTTTAATGATACAAATAATGATTTTCTTTTAATTTTTCCTTAACTCTTGCTAGGTACAAACAGTTCGTTACTTTTTATTTTGTCTCTTTTCTAACTCCGCCATGTATAAGTAGTTAGAAATGTATACGTACTTAGCAGTGTGATTTTATAATTTATATTTAATGAAAAATGTAAGGAACTTCGTTCCTACCGGGTGTCCCGCGACACCACACGTATTTTTTATGTTGTATTTACGTTAAGTTTAAAATCATTTCTGAATTTCCCGAAAACTGTCTTATTGTTTAAAAGAGTTCAGTAGACTTGATGAATCTAATTTTCTAGAATCTCGGTTAGAAATAGAAGCAGATAGAAAAAATAGAAAGACTTAAATAGAAAAAAGTTTCTTGAAAAATAGAAAAAAAATCGATCCCAAATGTAACCCTTGATTAATATTTTAACCAACATACTAATTTACTCTCTTAAACGACTCAGCATGTGCGAAAGTTGCGGCTAACTTATTATGTTTTTAATAAAATTATATTTCGATTTCGATATTTTACTTGTTATAATAGCAATTCTATAAAATATTTTTTAAATAAAAAAAAAAACTAAACAGAGACATTGGTTGAAGAATGCTATACATAATTATGCACAACTATATGTATTATTATGTATGCTATTTGATATTAATGATATTATGTATGATTTTAAAATGCATGAATAATTGAATGATATTATATTTATGTTAATGTAAATAAGAAATTCAACAAAACATATTCTTTACATTAAATTTAACAAGGGAAAATTCATTGTAATGAAAAGAAGCAATTTTTTCCCCGTATTATTTCTTTTCTAGTAATGATATTTTGTTAGGTTTTCATACCACGGTTATTTTCTTTCTGAACTAATATTTTCTTTTCAGAGTTGTCTCTGGTTAGCCCCGAGGGCCCCAGTTAAGCCTTCAGAAGACCATTTAATGCTTCTCTATTCACTCTTCTTGCCTCTAACCTCATTCTAAGGGAAGGAGATCCTCCAGTATACTTATACACCCCTTCCTTCAATTTTCGATAATATCAGAAAAGTTTTTCCTTCCTTCCCCAACCTATTTGGGCTTAAAGAAATACAGGATTTTCCTATTTTCCTGTTGAAGCGGAAAAATATCTAATATCACTCCCCTTTTTTCCTTTTTATTCTATATAGCCTAGAAAACTGTATATAATCCTTTATATCTAGACTTAATCTTCTCTTCTGTTATATCCTCCCTCTTTCATTGAAGAAAATATAATAGCAAATGATGGTTTGGAAATATTCTATTACCATTCTTTTCCTTATCCCCGGTTTTATTGTCTTCTTCATAGTAATATTCTTTTTCTATTAGTACAAATTATACAAAATTATATCAACACTTTAGTTTATTAACATAGAATAATAATTCTGAGAAATCCATAATAGAATGATAAAATTTAATTATAAAATATTTAATTCTAATTAATAAAAGTTATTAATTCAAAAGTTGGATGTTCCAAACAAAATTTTGCTTCCGAGCTTACCGAAGGTAACGGAAGCTATGTAATCGTTTTGTTCTGAAGAACGAAAATATTTTATATCTTCGAATTCAAAAATTCCAAGACAGAAATCCGTTTCTGACATCAGGGAACATTTTTGGTTCCGTGTCTGTCTGTCGATCTGTAGCTCAATTTTTGCGAACAACATATCTTAAAAACTATCTGATTTTATTGCAATTTGTATGGTAGGTCATAAAGTACCCATTGTTGGTGCCATTTAAGTTTCAACCTTCTGCGCCTTTTTGTTTCTCTTCCACTTGCGTACAAACATACATTTATTTACACCTATATCTTCCAAAGCACTTATCTGATTTTTTATGAAATTTAGATATATTTAGTTTTATCGAAAGTAGACCACAAATAGCATCGGACTACTTTCAGCCGTCTGCGTTCAATTTTATTCAATTGATACTTTAATTAATGTAAAAAATCAAAACACAAAAATGGGGAACAATTAAATAAATTACACAATAATGGCTTTTTAAAGCATAAAATCAATAAAGTACGAGATAAAATGTGAGGAAGCTATGTGTCACACCAATTGGCAGTCTATTTTTACACGTTTTTATATTACTTCACTTGTTTTTGAGATACAACTTTGTAATTAATTTTTAATCCACTTTCCAGGTACCTAGAAAGCTGAAAATAGCACAAATAAAAATAATTCAATAATAAAAGTTAAAAACTGAAAAACATGGTGAATTCACAATTGAATTTGGTAAAAAATGATGTTTTATATTTGGAAGAACAAACAACATTTTTTCTCACACCGAAGTAACGGAAAAAATGTTTTTCCTTAATTAACAAATTATTTTTATTTTTTTTTTAAATTTAATTTTTACTGTTGACTGATCCTCGCTTTTTATTAAATTCACATTCGATATCCACATAGAGTAATTCATTTAAATATAATAATAAGTTCAATAGTATATCTATTACCAATAGTAATATTAATGATTTAATTTATCTTAAGTAAAAAAAAGTGGGGAAAAGTAGCTAGAAAAATAGTCTGTAAAGACCCTAAATAAATCAATATCTTCAAACTAGACTAGAGCTTGTTTTTTTTCGGTGGCCTAGATAAAAAAAATAGAAAACTTTTTCCCTTTAATCCCAACTCTCGAGAAAATTTTATTTTAAACAACTCTAAAAGTAAGAAACTAAAGACGAAAAAGGAAAATACAAGGGTTGGGTGAATAGAAGAAAAAAAGTAAATTAAATCAATCCTAGATTTGAGAGAGAAAGATTAGGAGGGGGCGCAATGCAGAAAAGAGGGGTGGAATAGATTGTAGAGGGGAGTAGATAAGGGTACAGGGGGAGGGGGGTTACAATCAGCTGATATTTTTAATAGTAATGTTATTCGAACTATCAAAAAGTGATATAGAAAATAAACTTAATTGAAATAATACTCAAATATGTGGACGTTTACACAAAGTATATATTTAATGTATAATATATTGGGCTTAGTGAAATAAATTCAAAAGTATTTAAAATTACATCATTTTATGGATGTGATACAGTGAGTATTTTCTTTTTTATGTTATATACCTGATAATAAAAGAACTACATAATATATAAATAATTATTATATACGGAATATATATATATATATATATATATATATATATATATATATATATATATATATATATATATATATATATATATATATATATATATATATACTATAATACATAGGAAAAAAGTAGTTCAATACTTAGGATAAGCAGTAATTATGAATCTAGAATTTAATGTATAAGCTGGTAGATATACATTACATAATGAATGTAAGTGCACAGAATAGTTGTTAGACAAAAATGTGCAGAGAGCGTAATTCATTGTGTTACTTTATAATGGTAATACAGATTAGTATTAACTTTTAACGTGGTATAAATTTATTGGTATTTAGTATGTATATAATAATAGAAAGCCCAATTTGACAAAACATAAAAATGATTATTAAAATAATATATCTTAAAAATACAACTTATAAGAAAATAAAAAGCAAACATATTTAATAAATTAATAAATGCTGCAAGCAATCCAATTATAATTAATTAGTTGTGATTTGAAAAAAAAAAAAAAATAAATAATAATGATAGCTCATTAACTATTTCTCATATTAAACAATTGATAGTTAAATTGTAAAAAATAAACCTTCGAGTTTTGAATTAAAAAAAATGAATATTTTTAAAAATAATTTATAACTTTAATTAAATAAATAATTTTAAAGCATTAATTAATAAATGAGCAGTTAAAACTAATCAATTAAATACCAATACTTTCACAAAATATTTATAAGTAAATCTTATAATATTAGAATATAAATTTTAAAAATGTTATCAGTTGTTTTCTTGACGCTATTTGTGTAATTTACTTGCGGAACAATATAATGAAAATTTATTAATTAATATTATATTTGATAAATAAATATATTATAATGTAATTTATTTATCACACTAAGGGGTATTAATTATTGGTTTAAATATGATTTGTAGGATATATAGGTGTTTAATAATATTTTACAGTCAAATTTGAGGGAATATAAGGTAAAAAATCAATCTAATTTACGACTTCATTCATAAATATAGTTGGGATAAGTATTATAAAAGAAAAAGTAAGAAATTATTATGAAAAAGAAGTAAGATTAATTTTATAATGATTAAAAAATAGTTGATATTAAATTTAATACATGTTACAGTAAAAGTTCACTTTCTTCGGGGTTAAAAAACGTATTATTAGTAGTAGTGCCTGTGGAAGGAAACCATGCCGATTATTTTATTAATTTTATTGAGAAAATTAAATAATAATTACTATGAATACTAAACAATAACTCAATAAGTAAACTTTATCAATATAAAATTCAATGAGTATTAAAAATAAATTAAATGAATTCAATTTAGTTTATTATAATTTTTCTTTTTAATATTAAATAATATATGGTAGTTAATAGTTTTATAATAAACATTTTGAATGTTTTTTTATGAGCTGGATTAATTTAAAAAAAAAAAAATCAGTCAAAACAATTAGCGTAATTATTATTATGAAATAATAAAATTTAAAAGAGAATTAATCACGTATTATCATTTTTATTATTAAAAAAAAGTTAATACTTCTAATATAATGATATATTTTATCAATTATTATTTTATGATACATTTAATTAATTAATTATTAAATATGAAAATTAATTAATTAATTAGTTTTTAATTATTAAGTATTTATAGGTGGTAAAAAAAAATAAAAATAAAATAATTTATCGTCATATTACCTGATTAATATTTTATTCATTATAAAATGAAAAGTACGTACGTGTGCAGTCAAGCCGTATGAGGTTTAGAGGTATGGGGGGAACGTGCGAGTGGGGGAGGGGTACCCGGCGCTTATGGTACCAACCGCGACGACGGACTAACTAAAGAGAGGAGTAGAGTGAAAATGGTGATGCTAGGACAGACGGGGTGGTTAGAGTACATGCGCGTAGAGACTCTCACTAACACTAGGAGAAGAAGAGGACGTCTCGTGGTGGAGGGGAACCTCACACGGTCAGGCAAGCACCCTCTTACACCTGATCCCTAGACAAGGGTATGCAAGATACACACAAATAAGGATCAAGGGTACTTGAAAAAAAAAAGATACTCTCCCTCAGGGCACTTACAAGGGGTAAAAGGTGACGAATACAAAAGGTGAGCGAGATTAAAGAAGAGCTATACATTTAGTGGGTAGACCTAAAAGTAAATTATCTATGGGAAAGAGCAAGAAGATGCATCTAAAAAAGGATTCATGGCTAATAGTGAACTTACCTTCACACAAATTTCACAACTTATAAAACGCTATATTAATACACATATTAACCCGAAATAATTACAGAAATTGGGCCAAGTATATAATTGATCCCTGGTGCCTGAAACGTATTTCTGAACTTCTCAGTTACAGCAATTAGATACAGGTAAAGTTTCCAGCGGGTAGAAAGTACCACTATTGACTTTATCATTCGGTAATGGTAACGGTCTATCTTTATATTGAACAAATAAAGAAATGAAAGTAGGTTTTTTTGGACTTGTAGACTGTAATCGAATGAAGGTTTTTTTTTTGGAATGAAAGTCCGATGGTGGTTGTGGTTCACAAACACCATCGGACTTTCATTCCAAAAAAAAAACCCCTTCATTCAAATAAAGAAAGCTTATTTTTTTTGTTTAAAAAATATAAATTGAAATATTTAATGGATAATTAAACTAATTTATTATAGTTAGAAGTTATTTATAATTTAAAAAAATAAGTCCTACAAATTAAAAAGTTTTACCATTATAGAATCCCTTTTACAAATAAATTAAACATAATAGAACAAAACAAAGTATTAAAAATAAATGTGCTTTTTCTTTTTTAAATCTACTTTTTTTGTAAATAATATTATGAATAATCTTTTTAGGACATTTAAAAATGCCAAAGAAACACTTAACGCTCCATTAATTTTTAAATAACTCTAACTTAACGTCTGACATAATTTTTTTCTAAAAGAGAACTTTATATAAAATCGGTAAGGTAAGCTGAAAAGGAGTAGGTAAGCTGAATGTTGAGATTATTGAGTGCAGGCTAAGCGAAACTTTTGAATTGCACCCGACCTGTTCGAGAGCTGATAATTTATTTAAAATACTTGCCTCGCATACATTATAGATGAATATCGATCCGGATTTTCTTTTTAAATGGAAAAGACTGTTTTAATAGTAAACATTTGAAGGATATCTAAACAATAAATGTGTTTACTAATGTTTTATGTTAAAGGAAATTAGAATAAAAGAAAATAATAAAGTGTTTCTATTGACAGGAATAAATTGTACGATTTTTAACTTAAAGCTTTATAAGATTTGTTGAAAACACCTTTTTAAAGATTTAATTGTCGCTATTTTCGATGGATAATAAGGTGAAAATAAAATGAATTACTCCATTTTTCCAGAGACGTTTCGACCCTTCCTAAGGTCATCATCAGTCTTTACTTCTATATTCATACAATCATTTAATCAGATAATTAACACATATTCTTAATCACATCATGGTGTGTAATATATTATGTAAAACTTAAATTTAACTAATACATATTTTTATTCTACATACTTACATTTAGTGTAGATTTTAGAAGATATTTAATTATTTTTAAAGCCAAATTTCAAATTCTGTCTCCATAAGAGAGCGTCACTATTAGTCAATTTTTAAAAAAAATAAAACTTAAATGATAATTATAACATAAGAACAATCCAATTTAAAAAACTAAAATCAATACACATTGATATGACCAATTTAAACAATCATAAAAATTCTTTTAAACATAACATTATTACATGCAACTAAACCCTCAATACCAAGAGGTATATATGGTATTTAAAATTAAATTCTACGCCGAGAACATTCAAATATCTTAAGTTAAAAATAAAATAGAAAGCTAATATAAGCTAAAATAGAAAAGCTATTTACAGATTACAACCATATTGAAGAAAATGATACTTTACTTAATATGATTATTATATTAATAAATTATTAGTTGTTATTGTAGAAAATTTAGATAATAAGATGTGGTCACATCAGTAAAGTAGAGAATAAGTGATCAGCGCTCCTAGTAGTGAGTGACAAGACTAACCTAAATCAGATTTATAATTGTATATGATTAATATTTTGTATATATTATTTACAATTTATTAAATCGATTATGACTTATTTTGATGTATTACCTTTGAATGTTTTAAAAATTAAATTATAATTTTTACTAATGTTGTTTGAATCAGTTTTATGATTAACAGTGTAATCTAGATTTTTAAGGATGTGAAATGCCTCAGAAATTCTCCTTTTCTTTGTATTTTTTTCGTATCCAAGGATTATTGAATTGTAAAAATCAAAATTGTGACCAGTATTAAAAATATGTATGGCAAGCGCGGTTTTTTGAGATTTGTTTTTAACATCATTAATGTGGTAATGGTAATATTGTCTGCTTTTTAGTTTTTGTGACGTTTCTCCAATGTAAGATTTTTCACAATTATTACAATTAATCTTATAAATTAAATCTGATCTATTATCTTTACTAATTTTATCTTTCATATTATTGTAAAGTTGAAGCATTTTGTCATTCGGTTTGTAAGCGATTTTTATATGGCCATTTTATTTTCTTCATTATTGTTTATAATTTCTCTGAAAGTCCTTTGATATAGGTGAGGCTAGTAAAATGTTGCTGTTTATTATTAGTTTCTTCTGTGCTTGGAGGATCTGTATTATCTTTTTTTTATAATTTTTACCACATTGATTTATTTAAATTGACTTTAATTAAAAAATTTGACAAATAGTGACGCTCTCTTATGGAGACAGTATTTGAAATTTGGCTTTAAAAATAATTAAATATCTTCTAATCTCTACACTAAATGTAAGTATGCAAATCCGTTTCAGACATCAGGGATCATTTTTGGTTCCGTGTCTGTCTGTCGTTCAATTTTTGTGAACCAACGTATCTTAAAAACTACACGTCCAATTTTAATGAAATTAGGGTGGTAGGTCCTGAGTAGCCCATTGTTGGTCCCATATAAGTTTCAACCTTCAGCGCTAATTTGTTTATTTTCCACATGCGCTCAAACATACATTAATTTACACCTATAGCTTCAAAAGTACTTATCTGATTTGTATGAAACTTTTATAGTTTATCGAAACTAGCCCGTAGATAGCCCCAGATTACTTTGAACCGTCTAAGCTCTTTAACTTTTGCTTAATTGATACTTTAATTCTAGTAAAAAATCAAAACAATTTTGACAGATTAAAAAAACGGAGGAAACAATTAAACAAATTAGATAATAATGGCTTGTAAAAGCATAAAATTAATAAAGTACGAGATAGGATGCGAGGAAGCTATGTGCCACCAATTGGCAGTCTATTTTTCACATGGATTGAAGTATCAATTTAGTAAAATTTAAAGAGCGCAGACGGTTGAAATTAATCTGGGGCTATTATATCTCCAGGCTACTTTCGACTAACTATCCAAATTTCATAAAAATCAGATGAGTACTTTTGAAGCTATAGGTGCAAATAAATGTATGTTTGTGCGCATATGGAAGAGAACCAAATCAGCGCATTAGGTTGAAACTTATATGGGACCAACATGGGCTAATTATGACCTACCTTCCAAATTTTAATAAAACCGTACGAGTAGTTTATACAATTTTTTGTTTATATTACGTTTTTGTTTATACACTATATTGTTTATATTACGAGTGGTTAAGATATGTTGGTTCGCAATAATTTAGCGAGAGACAGACCGACAGACAGACACGGAACCAAAAATGTTCCCTGATGTCTGAAACAGATTTGTGTCTGGGATTTCTTTTAAATCGGAGACCTAAAAAATGTTCGTTCTTCGGAGCGATCACGAAGCTTCCGTTACGCCAACATTGATAATAAATTGTAACATAAAACTATTAGGAGTTGCCTATTACTAAGACCTCTTTCATACCAAGTAACGTTCAGTGCGAAGTCCTAATAATACTTAATACATTATTATTTCTCTCCAAATAATAGTGTGACATAAGGATCAGGGTTTATCGTAATACACAAGGATTTTGCTGCTGTAGGTGAAATCTACACCAAATTATTATTATGCATTACGTTCTGATCGACAGCATTAGGTTATTATTCATCGAATTATTATTATTTTTTACTGAAATATTTATTGAGAAGTTAGTAATATTAGTAATGAGAGAAGTAATATTAGTAAGAAAATACTCACTTATTTACTTACTTAATACACACACAATACGCACAAAGCTTCTCTTCGCGTCCTATTATGTATACTTTAATGATTTTATGCTTTTACAGCCCATTATTGTCAAGTTTATTTAAATTTTCCCTCAATTTTTCACATGAATTAAAGTATCAATTTAGCAGAATTTAAAGAGCGCAGACGGTTGAAATTAATCTGGGGCTACCTGTGGGCTACTTTTGACAAACCATCCAAATTTCATGTAAATCAAATAAGTACTTTTAAAGATATTGGTATAATATAAATGTATGTTTGTGCGCATGTAAATGAGAAACAAATGGGTGAAGCTTATATGGGACCGAACATGGGTTATTATGACCTACCATCCAAATTCATTCATTTAATGTTTAAGATATGTTGGTTTACAAAAATTGAGCGTCAGGCAGTTCGGCAGACCGACTGGCAGACACGGAACCAAAAATGTTCCCTGATGTCTGAAACGGATTTCTGTAAGCTCGGAAGCACAATATGTTATGTATTGTACATAGATAATAATACAAAAAATGAATAGCTATAGCGTTTTAGTATATGCACTGCACGGCCATTGAGGTTTGGGCTCGCAGAACATGAAAACTCTAACGAATCAAGAGATGCAAAAAATCCAACGATGACACAAAGTTTCACTATAATTTTAAAATGATTTTAAGTACGATAAATGCAGAGAGAAAAACACTTTGAGGAAGGGCGCGAACAGCAGGAAAAATCTCTCAAACTCTTTTCTATAACCAAAAGTAATTTAGCATATCTTATACATTTCTCTTATGCAAAATCTAAACACTGGTGTAGCTTAATTAAAAACACTATTTTTGATCATTTATTGCAAATATAAATTTGGTTTGTCATATAAAATAAGAATCAGTGATTTTATTTCCTTCCGGTAGAGCCTAATTGAAACTAGTAGAGATACCTATATTTCGAGGAATAATTAATTTATTTAATACGAATGCATCTTATTTATTTGTGAGCTTTGAAAATTTATTAACTCGGTAGATCTTCGAGAGGATAAGATTGATATAACTATTGATAATAAATTGATAAAAATAATCAACAGTTTTTTTAAGAAAAATTGAATGTCATAAAAAGGAAATTAAATACATTAGTCGGTACTTAGAGAAGAAAGGGATAGTATTTCCATTAGCTAATGTAAGATTTTAGACTGAGTTCTAAATGTAATTTATATAGCTGGGTATCAAATATCCCATTAATACAGTTGTACAACTCTTAAAACTTAACTGAATATACTCTGTTAAGACCTTAAGGACTAGGGTTGAATGTAACTGTACTGTGAAGGTATAAGTGAGGCCATGCCACGGGTTAAATATAAGAGGTCAGAGAGATTGATGTAAACAATACCACTATCCATCACACTGGACTAGTAGACCAGGCCTCCGCCCTTCCTATCTTAGTATAGCTATGCCCTTTAGAACCTCACCCAGACAAAGCTGGGCCCTTGGGAGGTAAACGAAACTAAACCAAGCTTTAGTAGAGGCGAGGCCAATGCACTTGGGGCCCTTCTTTTATTATCCGTGCTACGTTTAAAACCTAGATAAATACTGTAAAGGTGTTATAAATAAACTTTATTTATATGGTATGAAACGCCTTTAGATTGACCTTAGTAATAAAAATACTTATTCGTTCAGGTATAAATGTATAAAATCAAAATCATTTATCAAACTGATTATGAAATTTCAGTAAAGAAAAACAAAAAAAAAAAATATGAGGTTGCTGTTTAGAATTAACTATTATCAACTACTGTCACGAACTATATTATTTAAAACTATGAACAACGAATTGATTACTATACGTTCGTTAAAAAACCCAAGAATAAATAATTGAGGTAATGACCTTCTATGATCTATAAAGTTCTAAGAAATCTAGAATGTATCAACCAAATTACGAACTATATAATATATATTATAGTTGATAAAAAATAAAAAACCCTTAAAAAATTATAACTCGGTAACGGATTGAGATTTAGTGCGCTTGGCGGCGTTTTGTTCCATTTTGGATCTAGTTTCACCCATCGGTCGGTTACTTTTCGGTTTAGGTCGGTTACACTCTGAATAATGTATTATAATTGCATAAAAAACTTCTTTAAATACACTAAAAACGGAAAAAGGGATTACGGAAAAATATTATTTGGTTATAATTCTAATACATTGTATAGTTAATGTAGCCTACATTCAATGATGAATGGTGTAATTATTGAATATTGTAATATAAACTTTTTAAACTATTTATTTTTAACCTTGAATGAAGTAATCAACTTTTTCTTCATATATCCAAATTATGTATTAGTGGGATAAACAGAAATCCATTACTTCTGATAATTACTCTATGATAAGCTAGAGTCCTTAATCTAGAGTTATTAGTTCACATCTTACTGTTTTTAGGGTCCGTAGGCAAAACCAAGGATATTTTCCTGCGTGTGTCTGTCCGTCCGTCCTCTCGCGTGCTCTCACGGCTACACCTTTCGTCCGATCACTTTGAAATTTGGCATGTATGTGCCTTGTACCTACCCACTTATTTTAAAAATATAGCGACTTAAAAAAAATATTTTTCAAAAATATTAGGGTAAAAAAAAACTTAAGGGTTAACATTTTTTCATTTTTTTCGATACCGTGAGGGGTATCATATGAAAGGGTACGTCGAGCTGATTACAAAAATATATAATTCTTTGGTTATAAATTTGATAGGGCGAGCGTAGGCAAGTTTGAAAAGGGTGTGAAACGTGCCCCCCCCCCCCCCCCTTCTATCTCGCTTATGTGAAGAGCAAAAAATCTGAAAACATTCCTGAACATTCTTCAACCAAAAGTAAAGATACCACTTTTTGGAAATTTCAAAAAAAATATTATTTAATTTTTTATTGACAAAATACGTTTTTTTATGGTCATTTCTATGTATTTATATGGTTGTAGTCCGGTTCAGTGGCAAAAAAATACTTTATCAGAAGTTTGTTTATGTGTTTTGAGAATATCAGACCCATAGGATAGTTCAAAGTAAGCTTTTTAGCATTTTAAAAAACACCATAAATAGGGTACTACTTCTATACAGTGTGGTAGCCTACGGACCCTCGCTGTGTGCTGACTAGCACACACTTGACCTGTTTATTTAATACAATGCCTTCGATAGTGGCGTGATCTAATTTGCTTTGGATCTAGAAGATAAATTTATCGAACTAAATCCTACAATAAACCTTCGTTTGGGTACCCTGATAAAGGTATGCAAGATCCCTTCATCCAGGTGTAAGCCTGATATCACGGTCTAATGCTAAATTTTCAAAGGATTAGGGAGGGTTGGAAAAGATAAAGGGTCTGCCAGCTGACTTCTGTAACTTTACAGACCTTTTGGATTTGGTGCGTTCTAATTCAAACTAAAACTAAAAACCAGATATACTAAAGAGTCAACAGCTAAACAAACTCATGCTGAATAAAATTTTAAAATCAAGAATAGTTCACTTATTATCAAACCAAAATAGCAAAGGTTGAATACAAAATTTTTAATTAGAAACGATTGTTATTTATCAGCAAATATTTGATGTTAAAGAAGCATCAGAGATGAAAGGAAACACTTAATGTACTTATACCATTTTATTAACTAGGCATCGCGTGGCTCTATCATTGAAGCGAGCGTATTGCAATGAAATACTTAATATTGAAATTTATTAATCATGATGAATGTCATAGTTGAAGATAAGTGGAAGAGGGTAGTGTGGGGAAGAGTGGGGGTACTCGGTACAAAGCTTTACTTCCTAAACAAACCTATACACTATACGACTATAACAATCTTCACCACCCGCGGTAGCTTTTAAACAATTATTATAAATGTATCTCGTCACTACGCAAAGAATTTTGCTTGTATCAAGTTGAAATTTTGCATACCTGTTTCAATTGTGCATTAGATGGTGTATATGAATTTTTATTAAAATCGTTACGTTAGAACGTAAGATAAAGGTTGTTTTCTCTATTATAAACGTTTAGGTCCGCTTATTAATAGTTTTAGCGATCTTTATTAAGTCATAGCGGTGTCGCTGTTGATTTTAGTAAAAAATGTTATTTGAAAAAAATGTTCGTCTCATCGAATAGATGATGATAGAATCTTTTCCCGTCCTGAAATTCCAATTTAATTTTTGTACCTCTCGTTTACGCGAGCGTTGCGCGCGAACTCTTGGACGGATCACGCTGTCCAACGAACTTAGCCTGAGTATTAGTAAGAGGATCATGTATACCAAATTTCAACTAAATCGGTCAACTTTTACTCACGTTATCGTCACACGCGTGAACGTTACTGACAGACAGACAGACAGACAGACACGGAGCATATTTCGTTGAATGTAGGATGCTCGCTACGCTCGCTTCAATTAATTGTCATAAGAGAATGCATATTCATTTAGGGTTTTTTAGATCAAAGTATTTTAGAAATTGCGTTTCTTCGAGAGTAGTTGCTACATGACTCTTCTTAACGGCATTTCACTCACAAGTTACAAGTTGCGAAAAACTATTTTAAAACAATTACAAACTTTAACATTTAACCTACATAAGTTTGCAACAGTAAACACTCATTAGCGTGTCATGATGTATAAGGAGCATTACAAACTTCAGTGTCAAGAATAGATAGTGTGGATTGTCAGATAAGATTGAAGAGCTTCAATATGTTAAGAATTGAACATTTTGAGTGAATGGTTTAAACAATTAAGTGCTGCTAAGTTTAGGTATGAAGTTCATTTTACTAATTGAAAATAGGGAATAATAATTTATTCCCTTCTAGCCGACTGACCTATTGCGGTTTGTTTAAGTCTCTCTCTAAATTCTAAATAGAAATAGTAGATGAGACTCGCTTATTGGCTAAGCTCATATTGGTCATAAAATGAAGGAAGAAAAGAGTATATTTTAAGTTCAATATTAGACTGACAGTGAAAGCAAAATAAAGTGATAGTTGCAGGTGGGCACAATACATTTTTTCTCAGAAAATCTTTAAGCAGTAAATTTTTTACAGTTGTCCATACACAGAGACAAAACTACCGTGTGGATACACGTGTGATGGTTCGGTACCGAGCGGGACGTCCATACTACTAAAGCAAAGGACATCGCGTCATGACGACCCGAACACATTGTGCGAAACGTGCCTCCCGGCGCAGGCCGGCCGGCCTCATTCGGCATTCGGCATAATGTGGACGCGCCTGAAACGGAACTGGAATGTCTCAAACGGATTTCTGCCATGGAATTATTAAAATCGGAGACAAAACATTTTTGTTCTTTAGAACGATCACAGAGTTTCCGTTACCTTTTGTAAGCTAGGAATCAAAATAATTTGCCATTTAAAATTTTGAATTCAATTGTTATTATCGTTCACACATTTTATATCCTATTAAATCCAAAAGCACCAAAGTTTAAAGCTTATGAGAAAAAATTATTTTAATAAACATTCAAATAAAATCGAAAGAATCTTAAATCCAATCATAAACAACAGTCATAAACAAATAACATAAAGTCAAGAGTTATCTTTATAAGTGGCCAATTAAACCAATACACTAACTTTACTTTTATCTTGTTTTCAGACGCTACGCGCAACTCTAACTAGGAGACTATTTTTTTCGTATTAACCGAGTGTTTTTTTTATCGAGCTGGTCTGCATTACTGATAATCGAAGGATTTTAAGCTAATCGTCAACATCTTTTGAAGACTATAGAACTCTCTTTGTCTACTGTCTCTTAACAGGAGTATGGAGTAATTTTAAGTCTACTTAACAGACTAAGTAGATAGACACTTATAATTCACTTAGAATCGGTTCTATATTCTTCTGCTGATAATTATTCTATACGGCAGAAACCTAATCATTCTGTGATCTTCAGATTTCAAATACACTAAGTATCGACAGTAAGCAACTATTCAATGTATAACCTACGAACTTGCGACAATTCTCTCGCATTACTTCAATATGATAATTCCCTTAGCTAAAGCTTTGATCTAATTAAAGTTAAACTTTTATAAATTAGATATACATTGTACAATTTGACCTCCAGATTAATCGAATTAAAGTAGCTTAAAAGGTAGGTATCATTTGAATTGAAAGAGCTACTGTGTTTTTCATTATCAAAGAGTAATTTACCTATTTTCTTCATATCGTCTGTGACTTTATATACTTGCTGACATATCGTTGTTTCTATTTGTAACTTCGACGATAGTTTTACATCGGCTTATTCCATCAGTTTGATCTTTTCATCAAACATTTACAACTGGATCGGAATGCAGCTCAGTTCATGTGATAAAGTGTAAAGGTACAGAGTTAAGTTACGAACATAGTTTATAGAGGAGGGCATATGACAGGTGTATATAACCAGCCTGATCCCTTCACTCTACCTCGCTTTGTTTGAACAACCTCTCTATTTACCTACTGACAACAGATACAGGCAACAGCTCCACTTCCAAGAGATATCAAGCGACAGACTACAAAACTAGACAGACTCACAAAACTAAACCTAATCTAAATACTCACAACCAAACTCTAAAAGTAATAAAATGAAAATACTTATTTTTTTCACTTCCTTTTATAGAAAACAAAAGCGAACAAGGGGAATGTGTTTCATATAGCTTGCATACCTTTCTCTATTCCATTTTGAATAGGAAATATTATGAAATATAATTACAATGAAGATATTTACATATACAACAAATATATAATAATACAAACCTAATACATTTTACAGTATAAATAAAGTAACACTTCTTTTAGAACACAGGACTGAACGAATTGCTTTCATAATTATTGTAATATTCCTATGACAATCGGTAGTTCAACGAATCCACTTGTGTTAACCTTTTCTCAGCATGATTCGCTGATGTGATTAGCCTGTCTGTCAGTCCGTTGGCATTTCCGTAAATGTTTTATGTGCTACCTTTAATATACTTAGGATTTCATGATATTAATTTAACTTTTTCCAATAATTAATGAACCCTTTTTCTTTTTATATTACAATAGCTTTGAGAACCCCTATTCGATTTTGAAATTTCCGTGGAATTCCTGTCTAAAAAGTTGTTTATTTCAAATATCCGTGTTTGTACAGGTGACTATGTAGGCGTCCGAAACCTAAACTACTGATTTATTTTAACGAAATTCGGTGAAATGAAATGTTAGATCTTAATTAGGGGACACCGAACCCCACTCTGAAACTTAGTAAAAATCAGTACGATGAAGTTGAACTAAACTTTCTCACGTATAAATAGTATTTATTTATTAGATTACTGCGCAACTACAATACATTATTGTTTTAAGTAATACAGATACAGAAGTGAGATTTGTTTACTTAAAAACGGTATGAAGTAAGAATAGCACAATTGAAATCACCCTCCAATTAGCACTTACTGAAATTGAGACATCATTTATTTTATGCATGCTATTACCTAAGATGTAGAAAAATAATAAATCCAATAACACTAAAGTGTCATTAATTAATCAATTAAGTATTAAAAGCAAATAAAAAAGTGTTCAACGGGTAATCGTTTCAGCAATATTAATTCATTTTCATTAATTTTCAGAAAGTTCTGTTCGAGTTTATCGTTTATCGGGTTCTCTAAATTATGAGCTAAAATTGATTTCTCGAATGATTTTTCTGATCATGATCATTTAACTTCAACTTAACAATATAAATTTAGGTTACTAACGTACACACAGGCAACAAACACCCATATAAACACCTTGGCTTTCTGGTGAAATCACGAAGGGTTTGAAGTCCAACGTTTCGCTTCCACTATATAAGGAAGCATATTTAGGGGTGTGGTGCATCGTAAACTCGAAGCAACAACAAGATTTTTTGTTGCTTCAATTGTTGTGCTTTACATTATGAGTCAACTCGTGGAAGCTTAAGCACTACAATCTAATTTAACTAAGAAAATCCACGTAAATCTTAGAATTGACTTTCACGTAATTAAAATAATGTTAATATGAGAAAATGAAGATGTCCGAAAAAGCATTGAATAGTAGAAGGAAAAGTAACTATACTAATATTTTTTTTTACTAAAATAAAAAATAGAAACCATAAATGTAAGTAAAGGTACAGCATATACGAGTATCCTGCAACAATTCGTGTACTAACTCTAATTTATCGCTACAATTAATAATAACACCTGTCTATAGGCCTATAGAAACCGGAAGTACACATTGCGAATAATTTAAATTGATTATACTTAAGTCTACCGCAGCCTAGCGCCATTGATCTAAGATAATCTATTTAAACGATTAGTACTGGAAGCAATTAAAATAATTAGAAATAATTATAAAAATCAGGAAGTCTTGTAGTTTCTTTCGATACAAATAGAGAAAACATATTAACATTGTAGGGAACAATATTACTAAAGTTTAAAGTTAAATATGCGGTACCATGAGTTATGTAAATTCTAGAGCAAGTAATGAAGGTCAAATTAATTATATTATCCACTTCGCTAAAGCCTTAATGGTCAAGTACAAGGGTTTCCTAATGATAATGACTTCCTCAATTTAAATGATTCAAATTTTTACATTTTGCTCTTTACATTATGCTAAATTTACTTAGATTTTGCTAAAATTTACTTATCTTTTGCTATAGCTACTTGAACTCGGATAAAAAATCAAAACAATTTTGACAGATTTAAAAAACGAGGGAAAATTAAATAAATTTGATAATAATTGGTTGTAAAAGCAAAAAATCATTAAAGTATACGAAATAGGATTGATAGCTATAAGTATACGAAGCTATGAGCATACAAATTAGCAGACTATTTAAAAAAAAAAAATATATATATATATTTTAATTGGGTTTCATTCTGGAACTCAAAAATAATTGCTTCTGAGCTTAGCTAAGGTAAAGATAGTATAGTGATTATTTATAGTCTCGTATATGTCCGTCATTCTACCTGTCTGTCGGTCTGTCCGTCAGTCTACCGGTCTTGCGGTCTAGCCGTCAGTCTACCGGTCTTTCGGTCTGGCCGTCAGTCTACCGGTCTGTCAGTCTACCTGTCTGCCAGTCTACCTGACTTTCGGTCTGTCCGTCATTCTACTTGTCTGTCGGTGTGTCCGTCAAATTAGTTAAGCCACAAATTATGGTAAAAATAATACTAAATTTACAATTTTGCACACTACAAACGTATGTAGAAGGGAGTAATTCATAGAGTTAATACTACAACCTGCATAGCAACTAACACTTAACATTTTAACCAGACTTTTGTTTTAAGGCAATCAAGCAATGCACTGACGTATTGCAGCAATGTGTATAACCCATCTATTGCAAACATATCCAAGTAAAGTGAGTACCTGTGTCATTCATATAACAATGCTATGAATCATTCATTCAACAGAAACGTCTAAACTGTAGCGAGTTCCAGACTTAAATTCTATCAATGAAACATTCTTGCATCAGCATGCCATTTTTACACTCGAATTATATTAACATTTAACTTTATTCACGGATACTTTAAATGTTAGAAGAGCTATTTCTAAACGGAATACAATTTAAACTAATAATAAACTAGTGTAGTTTATACTCAAATTACACGAGCTGTTATTTCTCGACAAATATTTATAAAAAAAAACAGTATTTCCCTGCAGATTGAAACTCTTGATCTTAAAATATGACAGTATTGAGAGGAATTAATTTACCTCTTAAATGTAGGAAATTGTTCTGATTTTAAAAAAGATCGATAAAGATTTAATTTTTGAATAAGAGCATTATATAATAGGGCACCATTTATAAAAGAAATGGTTTGAAAAATATATAGTCAAAGTATAAGTTCCAATGATAGTTTTTAACCCTTTACTGGGCAAGGTTATTTCCAGTGCTTCGATTTTCTTGATTTTTATAACCAAGCATCTCAAAGACTCATACAACGATAATTTGAAAGAAATTTTGAAATTGATTTTGTTGTTTACGATATTTTGATTGTATCGTATGGGATACATTGCCTTGTAGTCAGAGAAATACTGTTCTCCAACAATGTATCGTATTTGATACATAAACCTTTCCCCGTAAAATAACTATATGCCGATTCTGTATCAAATTTAATAATTTTTTTATTTCTGGAAAATCAAAAATGCTACTAAACAAGAAAAAAACATTTATTTTAAAATAAAATTGTGTAAACATTATGACAAATGAATAATATGACAAATAAAATAATAATTATTATTAATACATTAATTAATTATGACAAATAAATATGACAAATTAATTAATTATTACAAATATTATTAATTAAGACAAATATTATTTATTTCAAAAATAATAAACTATAAAATACAATTTAGGAACTTATATTTTTTTTATTTTGCACTTCTTATCACTAATGACAAGAAAATAACATTAATTTTAATGGATTTGTAACTATAAAAACAAAAATTTCGCTCTAATGACTTTAATCTTATATTAAGTCTCACTTAAGTCAATTTATCTCATGCATTTTTTTATTAAGTTGTCATACAATGTATTGTTTTCGATAAAAAAACAAAAAAAAATCTAATTACTTTTATAAAGTATAAATAATAATTATATGTATAAAAAAAATAGTGGTTATAAATGTTAAACTTACAAAGTAACATTTGCAGTACGAGATCATTTTAAAACAATTACAAAAATATATTAAAAATATTTTCCAATTTCTTTTACACAGTCAAAGTGCTGCTCTATAGTTTAAAATATATTAAAAAAGTAAAGAAGAAAGTTTGCGATTATGTTCAGTCTTATAAGTTAGACCAATCGCTAAGGAAGTTATTAAGTTTTATAAAATTAGCCTTAAAGTTAAGTTTTATACATTTTTATCTTATATCAAATAATAAAATATAAAATTATGTGTGTTTATAGAGTCAAATAATAGTTACAAAAACATTTTTATTTTATAGTGAAACATAGTCTCATGTTACACTTTATACATAAAATTTCCGTCTGTCCATTTGTGCAATATTTACACCTTTGTAATAAATTGTGGAAAATGGTTTACTCTATCGAGACGGCTATCATTCGGAGTTCGGAGGCCTTGGAATAGTTGAAGAAGGAATTATCTCTATTTTCTCATCTTTTTCTAATCTCAGGAGTACATTGTTGGGCACTGAGATGTTTCATCCGAATCATAAGAAAGATTATTCCGTTTGGGAATTTCTTCTGCACCTTCAATGAAGTCATCGTCATCTGAACCATTCTTAGGCAGCAATGCCAAAGCAAGAATTTTTTCTGTTCGTGGTCGAAACTATAAACAAATTGACTCCTATTAGTACATTGTAACAAATATGATACATTTGTTCAAATACTGCAGGACGGGCAATGTATCGTACAAGATACATGATTTTTTTACAGTAGTTTTCAGCAACCTGGGTAATGTATCGTATTTGATACATTCAAATTAAATGTTTGTTTACAAGACACGATAATTATTTAGCAAACAAATAATGATACGACACGTTAACCTATACATTTAAGTTTATGTTTCATCCATAATTAAATCCAATACTATCATAAAAATAGGTGTAAATAATAAATAACTTACTTGGTGCACGTGGCCTGTATTTCCGCGTCGTTTCATGTTGATAACTGAACATATAAGTTTCTCGTAAAGCCCACTAGATGTCAGATAGAATTAGATTAGCTTAGGATATGTATCGTATTATACACAGAAACCGGTTTCCAGAAATAATTTTTATTTTTCTTAAAGTTATAAGTATATATATATAATGTATCGTATTGTTTACAGGGCCCAGTAAAGGGTTAAACGTACCAAATTATTCTGCTGTTAAAAAGATCTATAAAGATTTAATTTTTGTATACAATTGTATAAGAGCATTATAAAATAGGGCACCATTTATAAAAGAAATCGTTTGAAAAATATATAGTCAAAGTATAAGTTACAATGATAGTTTTTAGCCATACTGTGACAAGACAAGAAACATCTACCGGAGAATAATAGGTTTTATAACTTTTAAAGGTCGAAACATATTTCAAATGTTAATTTCACGAATAGAATAGAAAAAAGTTACATTTTTCGATTTATAAAATTGACCTATATTGCTAATTTATGGAGTTATTAGTAAGAGTATTTAACGCTTAGAAATATGATAAAAAATCTAAAATAGAATAAGTAAATATTACAAAAGAAAAAATTGTTTGAAACTTACGTGTGTTGTACGAAAAAAGTAGATGCTACGTAAACTTTTGTTTTTACTAACTGAATTCACATAAAACTTTTTTTATTTTTTTAAATTTATAAGAGTTCTTAACCTTTATAAACCTAGGAGAGAAACATGATCAACTAAAAGATACATTCAAAAAAATGATTTTTGTTTTATAAACTTTGTAGTACTTTTTAAGTAATTAAGCCACATTGTGTAAGGAGCAATGAAGCTATTGTTTTCAGGTAAGAAACCAGTCTAGAAGAAATTATTAGAATAGAGAGTGTATAATGCTGATTGTAACAGGATTGAAAAAAAAAATAACACACGTTGAAAAACATTTATCAGGTAAACCGTAACAATACATTAACACAATAGACTACCTTATGCTTATTATCAATTTGGCGCTCTGATACCTGCTATATCCGCTTGTCAACTTATTTACTGGAGCTAAATCTCCGAATTGTTTCCTATTCAAATCAGCACGTACACCGTACTCAATTAATTAAGACTTTAATTGTTTGTCGATAAAACCAAAACACGGTAGAAAATGGAGTATATGCCGGTATCAATAAACATTAGATTTGCTAATTTGAAGTGATTGAATTAAGGTTATTTTAAAAGTATTTTAGTTTTGTTTATCATACACTATTAATCTAACTATAATTATGATTGTTAATCATACTTATAAAGTAATTAAAAATTGACTGATTCAATTGAACTTTAGTATGCATAGGCCTAACAATGACAGGTTCAATTATTTGGGGAGCGAAATCTAATTAAGCGAATGCCAGTTAAGGTAATGTTTGTTTCTAAAAGCGTATTGCCTTGAGCGTGTAAATAATCACCTATTCACTGGAGGATTTGAAGAATTAATCGCATATTAAAGTAATAACATATAAATTGTAGAGGGTGGAACCACATTTATGACATAACCGTTTCAAGGGGGAATAGGATATGAGCTGTATATATTAAGAGCTGGGAGACGGTCTTTAATATCCTCTTTCCGCCTTCAGCACAGATGGTGCTAAGCAAACACTGTGAAGTGTTTAGAGTCAAGTAAGAAAAGAACAAAGTGAGCAAGAACACGAACGATAACACAGGTTGATTGAGTGTGATTGCTAAATAATAAAATGCCCACAGTAATAGGAGTAATAGCGATAAAAAGAGGGTGCACTAGAATGTAATGTTGAAAGGTAAAAGTAAGGGGAAGACGAATGTAAGAAAGTACAGTCAAAGAAGAATAATAGAAATAAAAAGAAGACCGACTAAAATATTTGATTAATTATAAAGTTTAGTTTAAAACTAGAAGTATTCAAAAGCAAAGTTAGTAAAAGAAAAATAATAGAAATAAAAAGAAGACCGACTAAAATATTTGATTAATTATAAAGTATAGTGTAAACTAAAAGGATTCAAAAGCAAAGTAAGTAAAAGAAGAGTAATAGAAATAAAAAGAAGACCGACTAAAATATTTGTAAAAAGTAAAATAAGATAAAATAGTTGAGAATAAATGTAAAGTAAGAGTTTCAAAAGAAATATTAAAAGTTTTAAGAAATATTTAAAGTAAAAGTAAGATAGAGATAATGGAAGGGGGTAAAAGCAAAGTAAGATAACATAGTCGAGAATAAATGTAAAGTGGAGGATACGAAGGCAACGGATAAAAGATTAAATGTAAAATAAGATAAGATAAAAGTAGATAACATGGGTAATTTAGTATAAATGTAAAATAAGAGATCACTTAAATCAGTAAGAGTGACAGGTAGGACAGTAAAGCAGGTAATAAATAGTAAAGGTTAAGTAAAGATGTAACAGCAGGAATTAATCAAATGAAAAATAGACTGCCAATTGGTGTGGCACATAGCTTCCTCGCATCCTATCATGTATTTTATTGATTTTATGGTTTCACAAGCCATTATTGTCTAATTTGTATGTTTTCCAAGTTTTTTAATCTGTCAAAATTGTTTTGATTTTTTACATAAATTAAAGTATCACTTTAGCAAAAAGTAAAGAGCTCAGACGGTTCAAATTAATCTGGGGCTATCTGCGGGTTACTTTCGACAAACTATAAAAGTTTCAAAAAAATCAGATCAGTACATTTGAAGCTATATGTGAAAATAAATGTATGTTTGTGTGCATGTGGAAGAGAAACAAATGATCGCAGATGGTTGAAAGTTATATGGGACCATCAATGGGCTAATCATAACCTACCATCCAAATTTCATTATAATCGGCCGTGTAGATTTTAAGATATGTTGGTTCGCAAAAATAGAGCGCAGACAGATACGGAACCAAAAATATTTCCTGATGTCTTGGAATTTTTGAAATCGGAGACCTAAACTTTTTTGGTCTTCAAAACGATCACGTAGCATCCGTTACCTTCGGTAAGCTCGGAAGTAAAATAAAAAATAAAAAAATTGACTGCCAATTGGTGTAACACATAGCTTCCCCGCATCCAATCACATACTTTATTGAATTTATGGTTTAATTGTTGTTGGTAATTTGTTTAATTGTTTCCCCCGTTTCTTTTTAATCTTTAAAAATTGTTTTGATTTTTTAAATGAATTAAAGTATCAATTTAGCAAAAGTTAAATAGCGTAGACGGTTCAAATTAACCTTGGGCTATCAGCGGGTAACTTTCGATAAACTATAAAAGTTTGATACAAATTTGATAAGTACTTTCGAAGCTATAGGTGTAAAATAAATGTATGTTTGTGCGCATGTGGAAGGAAAACAAATAAACGCGGAAGGATGAAACTTATATGGGACCAACAATCAGCTAATTATGACCTACCATACAAATTTCATTAAAATCGGACGTGTAGTTTTTAAGATATGTTGGCTCACAAAAATTGAGCGACAGACAGACCGACAGACCGACGGACAGACACGGAACCAAAAATGTTCCCTGTTGTCTGAAACATAGCTTCCATTACCTTCGGTAAGCTCGGAGCAAAATACAAGTTTGAAGGTTAAGAATAGAGTTGCAATCGGGGAGGAGGGGTGAATAAAAGAGTAAAGATACAGTAAGATAAGATCAGATGTAGGAAATAGAGATAGAGGTAATTAGTGATAAGTATATAAGTACAGTGATAGTAGAAGATACACAGATCCACAGATGGTCAAGAATAAATGTAAAATAAGGTATAGTTACTTGATAAAGAGTAGAAAATTTTCAGAGGCTACTAGAGCTTATTGGTTGATTTAAAACTGAAAATTAAAGCGATTAATATAAAATTGGTATAAGGAATAAATATCAAGCCTAAAGTGATTAATAGGGAATATAATATTGAAAATGAGACAAATTATATAATGAAGAGGACTGATAAAGTTGGGAGAAGTAAGTATAAAGACGTTGATTTCGGAAGGAAATAAGTTTAAGGGCAGGTAAAGAATTGTGGGAAGGATAGAAAGATGAAAGAAAGTGTTAGATAGAGGGAGCAGGATGTAGTTAGGTCGCGTGGCTCACGCGTGCCAAACAAAAAACACTTTAAAACCGGAATAATTACCTGACACTTACTCACTCTACCGTTACCATAAGTACCTATAAATTGATCCCTTAAAGACCTACAATATTTTATATAAAACGGATCTCAAAATAAATACTAAATTATATATTTATTTAGTTAAGATAGTTAATGTCTTATGTATAATAATATCTTATGTAAAATTATAATTATATTCTTGAGTTTGGATTTTACTGTTCACCTAATTGAATCGATACATGAAATGTACACTATAATAGTATAATATAATAATAGTATAATAGTAGTAATAGTATAATATAATAGTGTAATATATATATAATATTATAGTACTAATAAATAATAAAATGAAATATATTAGGCGAAAAATATATTTAACAGCTTAAATAATATTATATAATGTATAGGTATAGTAGGTATTTTTAATAATACATAAAATACCAAAAGCTTAGCAATAGTTTACTTCAGTTGTAATCGAAATTATAAAAGACTCGTAGAAAGAAGCACTCGAAAAATTAACAACTGTTTTGATAAATCACTTTACTTATTGATTTCAACTATATCGATCATTTCGGAGAGAAGTTTTTAAAGAGTGAGTGTTTTGACAGGAGAGGGGGGGGGGGGGGGGGGGGTAGTTGTAGAGAACCAGAATTCAACTCCTCTTTCCCGCCGATGGTAGCCGCTCAGAAAAGACCAGATAATAAGAATTCAAATAAAAACAGAAGTTAAAATTAAAATTAAAAATCCGAACGCTAAATTAACTTCGATGAACAATAGGTGAATATATTTTATAAACAAGACATTGGACAGTAGAAAATATAAATTAAAATTTACACAAAATTATGTGAGACAGCATAAATTACCTTCTGACAATCTGACTATTAACTCCTGCACACGACAACTATTTTACAGGGTAAAGAAAACAGCAAAAGATAAATAAAGGTAACAAAGATACAGGTTTCAATAAAAGTTAAATAAGGAAAGGAAGATAAGTAATATGAATAATCCGTAAGCGTTGTCGGTCAGTTTCAAATAATATTGGTAAATAATACTAAATTAAATAGTTACAGAAGACTGTCAGTTATTGTTAGAATAATTTCAAATAGTCTTTTAAAGATATAAACTTTCTTGGGGTAAATAATTGATCTTAATAGATAAAATTAAAGGTGAAGTCAAAATTATTATTGTTGTGTAAATGTAATTTATTTATATTTATATAGTTTATTCAATAAAGTTATATTATTATTATTATTTTCAAAGAAAGGTGGAGCCCTCAAAGATATCAGTTAAAACATATATAACGTAGGTAAAGCTTACCTATAAGATATGAGAAAAAAGAAGAAAATGTGTGCTAAAATACCAGATCTGATTTTGGTAGATGATTAATGATTAATTTCATGTACTCGTATATTCTAAACCTAACTCTTTTAAATCAAAACTAATGTAACAATGATTCTCTATATATAGGATTCTCAACTATAACTCTATAGTTTGTTTATAAATCATTGCCAAGGCAACCACATTTATTCCA
Source organism: Gerris lacustris (assembly GCA_951217055.1). Classification (NCBI taxonomy): domain Eukaryota; kingdom Metazoa; phylum Arthropoda; class Insecta; order Hemiptera; family Gerridae; genus Gerris; species Gerris lacustris. The sequence goes on from OX578280.1 coordinate 22,365,698, forward strand.
ATAAAAATAAAAGATTTTTTTGATTTTTAGGTCTTCAAATAAATATAATTACCTATCTAAATAAAGACAGACATTTCATCAAAACTAAACAGTGAGAAAGAACGGTGTTTATCAGAACATAATATAATATTTTATCTCGGTTTTTGTTTAATAACGATTTAATTAAAAATCTTTTTAGAAACTGGACAACTCCTAAAGTCCTTTAACTTTAACGCCTGGGTATAAAAAAATCTCAATGTTCTGAACGCTTTGTGGTCCCTATGTGTACCACACTCCAAAAATATATCCCACCTACTTGTTTTGAGTTGCGATGTTTTATCGATACATTAAGCATCTTTAGAATCGATTTATAATGTCAATTCTTCACGGACATGAGCAGAAATACGAAAAATAGAGCATGTAGTACCCTTAAGGTGGGTTCATAGCCTGCGTTTTATACGCGCTTCAGGATAATCTATAGGCAGTAATAACATGACACGAGAAAAGTTGGTCCCAAACCAATTTTCTCGCGTCAAAGCTAACCTGAATGAAGTCTTCCCTCCCTCTTCCCTCTTGTTTATATATATTTGATTTCATTGAGTCATCCATTTACATAGTAAATATTACTCACTTGTTCTTCATTTAACAACCATCCTTTTAGATTTTAATAATAAATTCGGCTTTGTTTATAAACTGAACACTGTGCAAGTGTACAAGGAACAAAGGGTGGGGGAAAACACTCAGTGAAGTCTCCCCCCCCCCCCCGAGATTTTTTCACATTACAAGATTTTTTATAGTCACTCGACAGTTTAGTAATTTTTTGTTTAGCGTCTATTATTTTCATGTATTTTAATAATATGTATTTCTATCTCGACAATATTTACCTCCATTTTCCAAAAAAAAAAAAAAAAAAAAAAAAAAAAAAAATTGCAAGTAACATCAGAGCCATACCGTGGTCAAGAAAATTCCGAACAATTTAGCTTGAAGCAAATAAATGAAATTAGTTTATTAGTGGGCATGCAAAGATATTGACCATGAAAAGGTATGTTGAACTCATAACCCATCATATGGTTCCTTCTTCCGCTTTGCCTTATAGAAACTTTCGGTCAGCCGACTTTAGTGGTTACGGGTAATGCTTTTGGAAATTTCTTACGCTTCCGTAACTTTTTCCGAAGAGTATATATAGAGTAAAGTATTCTTTTATTGGTTACGGAGGTGTAGTTGTTGTTTTTTTATAAGTAAGGTTCATAGTTAATCTACCGCGTTTTTGTTTTGGGATGCCAGATGACATCTGCTTGGTTTCGGTCGAGTAATCGCAGGTAGTAGAACACCTTGACGTATGCTATCGCTTTGAAATTCGTTCCGACGTTGGAAATGTTACAAAAAACAACAAATAATAAAGTAAAAGGGTGTTTTGATGTGGCTTCATGTTCCTACCTGTTTGTGCAAAAGTCAAAATAGCATCGTTTATCTATCAATTGTTAGGTTGTTGGGGGTTCAATCCTGGAGAATTGGTTTAGTTTAAACCCTTTTTAACTAAGCCTCGCTAAACTTAAACAAAAAGAAACATAAAAAAGTTGATTGAATAGCATCCATGTCTGCAGATTCAAATCACTGATACAAATATTAAGAAAAAGGTATAAGTTTTTTCCCCACTGACACGGAGGAATAAAAGAGTAAAAAGCAGCGGGATAAATTTATGTCTTGCTTCCTTGCTCCAATAATGATATTAATAATAATTATAGTTGATGTTAGTCTTTAATGAACAGTATAAATAAGTAATAGTTTTTTTTAAAAAAAAAAGTATTCAATAATAAGTAAAAGTTAAACAACAAATATGTAGTTAAAAAACAAAGTTTAAAATTGTAAAAGTTATCAATTAATTTCAAATTATTTTTGGACATTATATGATTTCATTGATACTATACTCATGTCATTATACTTTGTAAATCTGACAGCTCAGATTGACCAACCTATGTAAGGGAAAAAATAAAACTACTAGGCGGTTTTCCAGTGATATTTTTGTTTGCCTAGATGGCACGACCTACTACCTGCCAAAATCTCGAGCTTTCATTGGCTCCACTAAAGTTATTTTCGATTTTCCCACGCTGACAGAATAACAAAGAAAATGGCATGAGTATAGTACTTATTATAATCTAAATTTAGACATTGATAATGGCCGAGAAGCCAAAAAGCTGCCATTAGAAATTAAAATTTATTTCATTACTATAGGCGTTTGTTTTTTGTTTTTTTTTATTATATTTTAATTGATATTTTTGCTTCCGAGCTTACCGAAGATAACGGAAGCATTGTGTTCACTTTTGAGAACGAAAAACTTTTATGTCTCCGATTTTAAAAATTCCAAGGCAGAAATCCGTTTCAGACATCAGGGAACATTTTTGGTCTCGTGTCTGTCTGTCTGTCTGTCTGTCTGTCTGTCTGTCTGTCTGTCGGTCTGTGTGTCCGCGAATTATGAAACGTGCGACGATAACTTGAGTAAATGTTGACCGATTTTGATAAAATTTGGTAGACATGTTCATTTTACCAATGCCCAGGACGAGTTCGTTGGGCAATGTTATCCGTCCAAGCGTTCACAAGCAACACTCGCGTAAACGTGAACTTTAATTTTAAAATTGGAATTTTAGGTCGGGAAAAAAATCTAACTTCATCTATTCAATGGGACAAACATTTTTTTCAAATACAATTTTTTAGTAAAACCAACTGCGACACAGCTATGAAGTGTTAAAGATCGCTAAAACTATATTAATAGTTTTTACACAATAAACAATATAACAATCAACTTATATAACAATAATTTTAATGTTAATATAACAATGAAGTACATGATAGGATGCGAGGAAGCTATGGGCCACACTAATTGGCAGTCTATTTATTGTTATTGTTGTTATAATTACTCAGCATACTATATATCAATTTTATTACTATATCTAATTGTAAATTGATGTTTATTAATTAAAGTTTATTATTAATTATATACTGAACCTATACAAAAAATAAGAAAAAATGTTGGTTACAATTGTTGGTAATCAATGAATTCTTAGAGATGAAAGAGCAATTAGGTACACCAGTTAGTTTAAACATTGTATAAAGCTTTAATGTTTCAACTAGGTCAAAAACATGGCTTGGATATTTTATTTGTCTACGGTTTGTTCTTTCCAGTCTAAACACAATTGTTAAAATGGATTGCACGTTCCAAACTTTTCTATTTTTTTTTGCTTTTCCAATGAGGGGAAAAAATTGTTTTAATATTCTAATTTGATGGAAAGTCTGGGGAAAAGCAGACTGTAAACATTTTCTCTCGGAGTTCTGTAAAATGGGGTAACTTTAACCCCCTTCCCTCTTCCAAACCCACAAAACAAGAGAACAATATAATTGTTATAGTTTTTGAAAAAAATCTCTCCCCCCCCCCCCTCAGACGAGACTCTAACGAAACATTGAGGAAGGGAGGTGTAATCTGCTGTGAAAATTTATCGTCGGTTAACGGGTTAAATCTCGCTACAAGCAAGGAGAGAATTAATTTATCAAAGTTTTAAGCAGAACTTTCCCCACCCTGCGGTTTTACGAGATGAGTCGGTTTTCTAGAAGTTGAAAAACAAGGATTTTGTAGTCCGGGTAACAGAAGACAAGTACTTGTACTTGCTTTGTTTTATAACATGACAACATAAGTGTTGAAAATGCAACATAGTGTTTAGCTTGTAGAAAATGTTTTAAACATGACAAGTCCGGGGTATGGTGAAATACGTGAAAAATCTAGCTCGGGTTCGTACAAAAGCATGAAAACCCTTCTGCACTTAAAGCATAGATAACATAGGACTACCCGACACATCCACTTATTTGAGTCTGAAGCTCTTACCACACTCTTATTCAAGGAGAAATGTTATGTGGTAGGAGATATTTTAGTTTGTTGTAACTCCGCTAAAATATTCTAGAAATTCTAATTTATCTTTCCTCCATTTTTTTTGTCTTTTAACATTACACATTTTGTCCAAAGAGCGCTTTCGCGCAGTCCTTTTAGAGTGTACTCCTAATGCAATATTACAGATAGAATGAAAAAAAAATACAAATATTTTTCTAAAGATATAATTTTAATGATGTTGGTAATAAACAAGTAAGGCGCGCTTCACGTAAGTACGTGTGGCGATAATCGCCGGTTTCTGTACGATTAAGTTCTAAAATTTTAATAGTTGCCTATTCTTTTTCTACACTTCGTCCTTTAAATTTATGTATAACATGTCATGGTGACTAAAAACTTTTTTTAGTCGCCCGCCATATTGGCCGTTATCTTGGAAATATTAAATATAAAAAATCCAAAAGAGTACAGTTGTCACTAATGCCGAGATGCACCTGTGTGCCGAATTTCATGTTCCTAACTATAGTAGTTAATTAATTAAAACATGGCAACGGACAGACAGACAGACAGAGCCGTTAAATAAGGTTTCTTTTTGTACTTCGTACAGAAACCTAAAATCGATTAATTCAAAGTTTACAATGGTCGTTTATCCAATAGCTATCAAGGGACAGGATTGCAAACATCACCCCCTAAATCACACTGTTGTGTATTCAATAAAAAAAAACCTCGTTGATCGACTTTTTCATTCGAAACCCAGGTGTATTAGAAGTTTCGGATCTAGATAATATATTAGTGGCCCAAACATATCCGTTCATATCTATCACGCGGATTTCTCAAGGGATGTTCTAACGCACTAGGTATTTCCCCAAACTGATCAATCAAGTTCTAACCAATCCAAATACCTACTACATTTTGGTAATCCCACAGGAACCTGTGTGTAAAATACAGCAAGGATGTTGACTTCATATTTATTTAAATTTTATTTGCGAAACACAATACTAAAATTAGTTTAAATAATTGGGTTTATACATATAATAGATAGCATTCGCTTCACTCAGAAGAAACTCTAGGAACTGCACTAGAGGGGTATTATTTAAGTATGTGCTAATTATCATTATGTTAGATTAAGCACCACAAGATATCGGTCAATAGAACCAATTTTTGTATCAAAATATACGACCAAGTCTTCTTATTTTAAATAATTATTTATCATCTGAATAGATATTATAATATGCGAGGTAAATCTGCAAAATGTAATGACAATGCAGCACATTTTATATTGAGAATGAGATTATTAAATATTCTCAAATTAATAGTAATAAATATAAAGGAAAATGTTCTAGTACTTTTATAAAGAAAATGCTAACGTCGCAAAATCTTAGTGTCTTTTCTTATAGGAATAAAAATGGTTTAACATATTTTAGGAGGCTTAAGGGCCTATCGGTATCAGGGTCACATTGATTTTACATTTCGCCTAGCAAAGGGTAACATAAAAGAAGGCGATTTTTTTTTAGTTGAATGGAAAAATGTCTTGCTATAGTGTTTAATTTTATGTAGAGGGCACATTCTGTAGTAATAGCATATAGAAATAGTTGGTAAGGTGGGGGAGGCAAGGAGCGTCTCGGAGCCAATTACTAGTGAGTAACAAAGGTTAATAGTTAATCTTATGGTCATTGCATGGAGGCCACGTAACTATCAAACCTTATACTGGAAACTATAGCATCTCTTTCCTTCCTTCCTCCTAGCATAGTAACGTCGGACTAGCATCTCAATACATAAACATTACATGTCAAGACTACGAGCTACACTGTGAAACCTTTCCTTCTTAAATAATGTATTGTTCAAACAGCTGATAAACAATGCATTTAAGAGAAGGGGAAATAAGACAGGGTGGTATTAATTTGATTTATTACAGCATCTTAATTAAAACTTACTCATATACCCTTTTATCACCTAATAAAAGTTAATGAGGATACAAGAATATATATACGCTCATGGGAACTAGGAAGAAACTGTGTGCTGACGGATACCCACTTTCTGCCGCCTGATTGTCGCGTTATTCTTTTAATCGTTATTATTAAATTATATTCCTATAGGCGCTCTGGCGTCTCACTGATACAGTACGAGCGGATGAAGAAGCACCTGTTACAACAGATGCTGTGATGAAGATACGTTTTGTCTTTATGACCTATCTATTTGTGCCTGAAACGTCACATTATGCATTTTTTAAGAAGTAAAAATTCTGCTATGGTATCACTGGTGCCGCACTGATGTAATAACATATTGATATGAGAAAGTTTTTGGATTTGTCAGACCAATTTTTCTTTTTTGATGTCCCGGCCGTCCCAGCAAACCTAATTTTAAAGAGCCCATTTTCAATGTATTTTATGTGAGCTCAAATAAAAATAGACTGCCTTCCTCGCATGCTACACGTACTTTTTGATTTTATGCTTTTACAAGCCATTATATTGTCTAATTTGTTTAATTGTTTCCCCAGTTTTTTTAATCTGTCAAAAATTGTTTTGATTTTTTACTTGAATTAAAGTATCAATTAAGCAAAAGTTAAAGAGCGCAGACGGTTCAAAGTAATCTGGGGCTATCTGCGGGCTAATAGGTGAAACTACTTTTTAAGCTATAGGTGTAAATTAATGTATGGTTGTGCGCATGTGGAAGAGAAACAAATGAGCGTAGAAAGTTGAAACTTATATGGGACCAACAATGGGCTACTCATGACATACCACCCAAATTTCATTAAAATAGGACGTGTAATTTTTAAGATAAGTTGGTTCGCAAAAATATAACGACAGACCGACAGACGACCGACCGACAGACAGATGTGGAACTACATGTGGAATTAGTTAAGTTATAATTCGATCCAATAAACATAATACAGACGAAGGAGAATAATATCGTTAAACACAACTAATATTGGGTCTAAAAAACCTAATTCATTCAGTTTAACAAACTCATATAAACTAAATTTTCTTTGCAATTAGTAATTAGTAGTGACATTCATTTAATTATGATTTAGCTACACCTAATGGAAATTTAACCTTCTAATAAAGCTATAATTTAATTCACGAATATAACAATTTAAAAGTTAAATGCAGGCGCACGCAAGAGGAATTATACTAATTGACCTAATGTAAACTTCTTATTCTGTTATGTACAGTTATGAAATGATTAAACATGTCTTTAAAACTGTCATTATAAGTAATAAAGTAAGTTTATATTATTATTGATATTGTAATATATATAAATAATTGCAAGATAAAAAGAACTTTTTATACACTACGTTTTTACATTTTCTATCATAAATTTGAAACCTGTCAAAATGAAGATCGTAAATATGGGATATGTAAAAACAAATAAAATAACGCGGATTTTTTCCGAACTAACTTTCTATACATCAAAATTTGCTGAAAACGAATTACATTCTGCTGAAAGATGCCTAAAAGTAATAAAATAATGCATTGCCATCGTGTTCTGAGCTATTCTAAAAGTTTCAAATGTCCAGCTACTCGGGAAGTTAGTTAACAATCGATTACAAGATTTGTACTGGACAAACAAACAAGAAAGCAAGCTAATAAAAACGTAGTAAAAAAAAAAACAAGACAGAAAATTATAATAACAAGTTATGTATTTATATTTAATTATTTATAGAAAAATAGCTTTGAACAATTCAGATAAATATACTTATTACGATACTTTAGAAACTTACTTTAGAAACTTTAAAGACTTATTTTAGAAACGAAATTTCCGCTAATGTTGGCTTATATGTTTCTATATAATTGGCTAACTCTCTTGGTTTGTAATTAGAAACAATTGTTAGCATTAGATCGAAAAGGCCACCAATTAATAGAGAAATTAAAAATATACCTAGATTTTACTTCGAGAATTTTATTTAAGTAATTTTTTTTTAAATCATTTTTTGAAGGTTGAATTTTTTAAAAAAAAAAAATCGTTCTTCAGAACGATCGTAAAGCTTCCGTTACCTTCAGTAAGCGCGGAAGCATTTTTTTTTTATTTTATATTTATATATATATATTTGTGTCCAAATATGTAAGCTTTATTCAGTGTGAGGAAATACTAAGTTATAATTATCAGAAAAGGTAATTTTACTGTGGCAAATTTAGATGTCAATGTCGAATTTGTTTAGTTTTTTTTTCTGATGTATAACAAGAAATCGATATTAACTTAAGCCAATGTAGACAGTACCCAGAATCGATTTTATAACACACTCCCTTCTGTGCAAGTAGAGAAAATAGAGACAGATTTTGATGGATGAAAATTAGGGAAATGGGCATTCCATGTTCCAGTGTTGGAAGGATACATCAAATATTAAAGGTATGGAGAGATTGGGCATGGAATACGGAAAAAAACATACCGAGGCAAGTTCAAAAAATACAGTTTAGCTAAAAATACAATTTGTCTGACAAATAATAACAGATCAATATGTATGTTAATATTTTCGATCAAATAATACACATTATGGTAACTGAGTCAATTGATTAGTGTTGAAATAAGTAGATGGATTCGTCCGATGAAGATGAAGGACTTCTTTTTTAATTACCAAATAGGCCTTTTTTACTTTAGCACCCCCTCTTGGTTCTAAATAATAGTCTGCCCTACAAAAGTCTCAAAGGTTTGTGTATTTGTCTCCCCCAAAGACATTGAGACACCTGGGGGCAGTTTTATATTTAATATTCCTTTATCTTAATAGTTGATTTGACTAAGGGATATGATCACAATTAGATACACATGTGTGATATTCCTTTGTCCCAAGATACATTGGAACAAACATCCCTTCGTCTTAATAGTAATTTAGACTAAGGACTATATGCTACTCTGTATAATGTTCCTTTGTCTAAATAACTATTAACACATAGGGATATAGGGGGGTGCTAAAGTAAAAAAGTACCCAAATATATATATTAAACAACTACCTTTTGTCTATAACTTTATAGATCTGCCAACTGTGCGAAACCGAAAAAAATTACATTAGTTAGTTAGGGCTCTAAGCGTCTGCACAAAACTCACATTTTTGGAATATGGAGATCTCAAACAATGTAAATACATCAAAATCAAATTTTCATCACAATTCTTTCTCTCTTTATATACCAAGTAAATGATAAAAGTGAAAAAAAAAAAAAATAATAATAATAATAAAAAAAAATAGTGTATAAAAATAAAATGTAATCTCCTAAAAATTCTAAAAGATAAAGTATAAAAATAATAATAAAGTAAAATAAGTAGTTTAAGAAACTGACAATAACAAAAATATATTTTTATTCTATTGAGAATTTTCCTTTTTGCTTACTTCACAAGTAAAAGTAACTCCTGGCAAACTTCATCCGAGTTGTAGAAAGTTAAACTTTAGAAACAAGTTAACTTACTAACTTAGTAACTAGTGAACTGCAAGGAATTCATTTCCGATCGTACAGAATTTTATCACAAGTGAAAAACTTTGTCGTTTTACTTCTCAAGACTTAAAGTTTATAGATAAATTGATGTGACAAAAACGGAAATAGATTAGAGAGAGATTGATAAAGAACACAAAAATAAATAACTTGGCAAAAAAAAAAAACTAGACAGAGTTACATTTTTTATTGTTCAATCTCCAGTTAAAGTCTTGACTCTTGGAAAAATTTGTCCGATTCGATTCAAACTCACTAAACTTTCTCATATACGAGTAAATTATTAATTGGTCCGGTGTTTTCCATTTACTAGTTGTTTAAAGTTATCATAGTTATATTTAATTATTATTGAACTTTTATCAAAATTTACCATAAAAATAACTCTTCCCCGTCGGGGAATCGAACCCGACTTCTCACAGTCCCCATTTAAAACTTTTTTTCTCTGGAACTATACTTTTCCCGGGAAAATGACTAATTATGATTAGATATGTGTATATACAGGGTGGTCCAAAAGTCTCCCCCTCCCCTCTTAACTTTTAAATGGTTTGAGATAAATTAATGAAACTTGGGGTATCTCTATCATGCATAGGGAAGTTAATTTTCATGCAATCTCCCACTAGGGGCAACCACCCACTTTGCCCCCAGGCCACCCAACTTCAAAATTTCAAATTGGAGTGTATATTTTTGATAGCATATTTGGATTCTACGGTGAAAAATAATAAACTTTTACTTCTAACAATTTTTTCTATTTCCAATATTTTGCCCCCTGTAGGGGGGCAAAGATAGCAAAATAACCCTTCCGATAATACGTTGCAAAATCTAAACGGTCAGAGATAAATTAATGAAACTTAGAGGATCCGTACCATGTAAAGGGAAGTTTGTTTACATGCAATCGCGCAGTAGGGGCAACCACCCATTTTGCCCCCAGGCCACCTAACTTCAAAATTTTAACTTGGAGTGTATATTTTTGATAGCAGATTTAGATTCTACGGCGAAAAATAAAAATATTTTACTTCTAACTTTTTTCTATCTCCAATAGAAAAAATTGTTTCAAGTAAAAGTTTATTATTTTTCACCCTAGAATCCAAATATGCTATCAAAAATATACACTCCAATTAGAAATTTTAAGTTGGGTGGCCTGGGGGCAAAGTGGGTGGTTGCCCCTAGTGGGCGATGGTATGAAAACAAACTTCCCTTTGCATGGTAGAGATCCCTCAAGTTTCATTAATTTATCTCAAACCGTTCAAAAGTTAATAGGGGGGGGGGGGGGGGGGGGGGGGGACTTTTGGACCACCCTGTATGTATAGATTTTATTAATTTTTCAATTGCGCTGCGTGGAATGATGAATGATTTTTCTTAACAGGTGTATTTGATCAAAATCGGCCCAGTAGACAGTTTTTTTGGTTGTTTTTTATAAAACAATTTATTTGGATAAATAAATGTTTTAACAGGTGGAAAATAAAGTTAAGAAAAATAATTTTCTATTTTAAATAAGTTGTTTGTATAAAAATATTTTTAAAAACAAGCTTTTATTCGTATTCTTCTCAGCAAGCCCTTTTATTTGATACCCACATCATGGGCGTGCTTAAAAAATAACTAGTCCGCCATCTTGAGCTGCCCGCCATATTGGATTTAGAATGACGTCACTTAGGTAACCATGCATTGCCATCCAAACTAAACGTGTATGCAAAATTTCAATTCAATCGGTTGAGGATAACTGCTTTAAAATTTAGTTGCAAGATTTGACCCGAACATACATACATACATACATACAAACATTGCAAGTTAAATAAAAGAAGGTTAATATAAGAGTTTTTTTTATTTAATAAACGTAATTGTACCGACAGGAGGAAAAAGTCAATAAACTGAAGAAATCCCTTCAGCCAAGTTTTAAGTAATAAAATCATATTAAAACTAAACCTTTTAATGGACATATTTTTCAAGAATGAGTAATAGACGAGGCGAAATAAGCTAGACGACTTAAGTTATTCATTAACATTTTTGTGGGAATGTTCGCAAAAAAAAAAAAAACTGCTCCAGCAAACATAAAAAATAACGTAAAATCTTAATTACCAATATTAGGTTTGTTCCAACCACTCTTCAAACTGGTTTGGAACTGTACGACGCATGCGCATTTGGAAAAAAGAGTTCCAACGAGCCCAAACTCAAACTCTGACTGACTCCGACTGTTAATCGGCTGTTCCAACCACGCTCTGATTGAATCACGGATTAGTTTGGAACCAGTCAGAGCAGTCAGCGATCGGCGGCAGGGACTAGTAGTTTGGGTGAACAGAAACGTAACCTTCCGCTCCGCTTCATTGTTTTTGTTTTGATTTCGCTCGTCTATTATAATTATTCTCCTTTCTTGCGAATCAACTGTTCTTTTTAAAATGTTTTTGTACGAATGCGACGATGAATTTTAGTGCATATAATTGGCATTTTCTAAATATTTCTGAAAAAAATAAAAATTGGACCTATTTTCCAAGATGGACTTTTGATACTTATTCCATTTTCAAACAAATATCGAAAGAATCCAATTTATTTCCGCAATATTTCTTTCGTTAACTGGACTAAGATTAATATTTGTTTTTTTAAAACAAAAGAGCATTTAGGATTATATCAATAAAAATACGAATACGAGTGTGCCGTGAGTCTACTAAAACTGGCTCACCTCAGTAAGCCCGAATTGCGTAAATCGAAATGAAATCGTGAATTCATGTATTAAATTAACATTTCTAAAATGTGTGCATGTATTTTCGTCATATCGTCTATGAGTATGTAGGCTTTACTTCCAACTTTCGAGCTTAATTAGCATTAGAAAATGAAACTTTTGTGGTGTGGCGCCCCCTTGTTGTGCGAGCCCCTAGGCGGCCAAAATCAGGCCCTGATTTAAGCGACTGGCACTTATCTTCATCAACTATTGACTTATCCATCATCCATATCTTTAATATTAATAAGTTCAGGTATTTTCGATAGCACAGGAACGCAAAATCACATAAACGATCAACTCAAAAAGTTGTTCTGATAACAGTGCTAAAACCTACCACGGCAAACAGTTTGGTTCGAGAAAGGAGCGTTCCAACAAAAACAAAATCACAAATCAATTCCCAACGGTCAGTGATCGCGCATGCGCATTACGTCAATCAGGGACTAATCCGAAACTGATTCGGAACTGGTGGTTGGAACAAACCTATTATTTCTTTCATGTGGTGAATGACGACTTTTTACGATTCGTGTACTTTGGGTTAAATTAACAACTTTAATAGCCAACATAATCTGCTGAAATTTTTTTTTTTTTTATTACACATCGTAAAATGGAAAAGAGACAGGCAATTTTTAGACATTGTCTCAGACAGGAGTAAGTCATACTAGTAGAGCTTGTAATTAATTAACACTGCAGGCAGAATGACTGAGACTTGACCTTACGCCTTGTTTCAGACCTGTCAACAACGTCTTATCAACATTATCCTCAGCTTCCTACTCTATATTTCAACGTACTTACAGAACTAACTATTATTAGAACAAGCCGTACTGCCGGCCTCTTAGATCAGCTGTAATTTTCTCCTCTCGAGAAAAACAATACACTTAAATTAATAGAATCATAATACAAGCGAGCTTAGTTATAGTTGCACGATTAAGTAAAATAAACAGAAACTAAAAAAAATCATTCGAGACAACTCAGACGAACTTTCTCATATACGAATTTATAATAACTTAACCATAGCTCAGAGTTTTCCGTTTATTATTTTTCGTGTTTTCATGGTTACATTTAATTATTATTGAACATTTCATTAAAATGTATCATAAAAATAACTTTTCCTCGGTGGGGAATCGAACCCGGCCTCTCTCCGTCCGCGTTTAATGTATTTTCTCAGGAACTAGATTTTTCCCGGGAAAACGGCGTATATCGTTATTCGTATTTAAATGGACTACATTTAAGAATTTTTTAATCAAAATTTTTAACGTTTTTTCAGGGTTTTAGGGGGATAACGCCCCCAAATTTGGAGTTAAAATTAATTTTAGATTTCGCCTCGGGGTATGATTTTTCTAAATATACAATTATTATTAATAATAATAGTCAAATTTCGTCCAAATCGGCCCAGTAGTTTAGGCTCCAGGCGTCTGCACAGACAGACGACAGAGGTCAGACAGACGTTTTTTAAAAACCACTTTTTGGACTTAGGGGACCTCAAAACATGTAAATCCATCAAAATCTCAAAATCGAATTTTCGCGCCATCGTAATACTTACTCTTTATATGAGAAAATAACAAATTGTTAAGTCAAAACATTAAATTAACCATTTATAGATTAAGTTTGTCTGATTTTTTTGTGGCATTAATAAGAGAATATTTAAAAAGGTACTCTTTTATGTATAAACACTAAGTAAAGTGCCAGACTTATCGGACTTCTTATTCTGTTAGTTTACTTCCTAAAACTTAGCTGAGTACCGTAAGTATTAACCCTTTAAGGATCAAGCAAAAAAAAAAATAAAAAAATTACAGTGGATTGGTGGTGTCCGCGGTTTACCACCTGACCATCTCTACACGTGTATTTTGGATGACATGTCTCCAGTTTTTTTTTTTTTTTATTGTGGCTCATAGAAGCAATTTCTTAGGGCGGATTTTTGTCAAAATACTTATTATACTACTAGTTTTGATTTAATATTGAGTTTTTATAATAAATAATTAGCGCTCTCGAGTTATTTGCAGATTTTTAGCTTGAGTTGTGAAAATTTAATAAATTACGTTGTCTTAGTTAATTAGGTTTGGTGGTTCATTCCGTTAACCACCTACTTTAAGGTGGTAAAGGATGTAAACCATCAAACCTTACAGGCAATATAATTTTTGTCAAGGTCATCAGAAGTACAAATCCCAAAATTGATTGGTGGTATCTCCTAGAAACCACCTAAAACATTATCTTTTTTTATGGGAGGGGAGCTAGAATTTTTTTTTTAAATAATTTTCTGAGGCCATTCTTAATCCCACAGATGAGATTTGCAACTCTAATTTTAGAAATAAGAAAAAAAACAGTAGTGCGCCATTCGGAGCAAAAGCCAGGTGGTTTGCCAGGCAAACCACCAATCCTTAAAGGGAAGACAAAGGGATATCTAGTTCATAGTACATTGGGAGAAAGGAATATCTCACTTCTATACATAAAAGTGATAATATCCCTATGTCTTAATAGATCCCATAATATATTGATAAGCTAAGGGATTATTTAATAATCCTTATTATAGATATAGATTTTTAGGCTAAGGGATTATTTTTATATATAAGTGACTTTATATCCCTTTGTCAAATTTTCATACCCACCCAGGTCATGTCAAATTTGCAATGTATTAAGGGAATACCAAACTTAAAGAGTGCCGAATTTCTAATATGAAATAGAATATAAAAGTTTTCATATTCCTAAGAACTACTTATGTAATAAAATATAGATATATAGGGTATCAGACCCATGGATTGCCTTTCTCAGAACATAAAATACTATACTGATGAGCGTCAAAACACTCACCTCGTATCATCCATCACTACAAAAGTAGTAAAGGGCAGTCTGGCAAAAATCCGTCTACCCTTAAGCGGTTGCACCACAAAATGAGGCTGATAGTAGACGAAACTCTAATCTCATAGCACCACTAGAGTCGACGGTAGGCCCTAGCCAAATGTATAAGCAGCTGCTCCTGCACCACGGATTTGGGCTGGGACATCAGTAGCTAAACATCAATGATTTCTATGTTGGACATCAAACCGAATCAACATCGATATTTTCGCTTTAAAAAAAGGGTCGCTGGTCTTCCAAAATTTTACTTCGAGCAAAGTAAAGCTCGCCTATTTTGTAGATTTGGTCGAACTTTTTTCGATGTTTCTTCAGGCAACATTGCTGTTGTCGATACATCGTAACCCCGTACATCGATATTTTTTGGACCGAGACATCGATGTTTTCGATAGATCGACATCGCAAATGAATAATTTTTTCTTAAGACCAATGGTGTAAGTTTTTGATTAATACATTCAAAGGTTCACCTAAACAAAAGTAATTACGACGCAGGGCCCTGATTCTACGCTACTGGAAACATTTTTTAAGTCTTTAAATATAATCTGTCAATAGATATAATAATAATGGTCGGATACATTAAATATCCATTATGATTGTTGTTTGCACTTAAAGAACCAGTGAATTTTAGGTGAAGCGATAAGAATGTGTCATCACAGTCCATAACAATAAATTTGATAAACAATAAAGTTGTGTTAGTTAGGAGTAAGTTATGATAATGGTTATCAAGGGAATAAAGGGTATATCTTAATACAAAGGTCCCAGGATAGTACGTGAGCCCTTAGTGAAGGGATGCTCCAGACATCATTTACCCTTCTTGCCCTAATAATACCAGAGATCTGTTGGAAAACAGACCCAAATAATTTAAACCTTACTGATATTAGAAATGCCCTTTCATTCATAATTATTAGGTAATATCTCATAGAAATAAAAAATGTATTTTCATCAGTATAACTAATTTTATTTTATTATATAATATAATTTATTTATCTAATTTATACATATATATTCACAGTATTTTATAGTATATATTATATACCTTATAATCTAATTTTTACATTATGTGTGATCGCGAAAAAATGTTCATAGATTTCTAGAATTTATATTCCACCGTATATTTATTACTTATATTTTTTTTCACACCCTTATATGAACAATAAATAAATCTAATAAATTATAGTCGTGCAATGAAGTCACGTACGGATATATTTCACAAAAAAGTGCAAGATTATAAAACAATTTAAACTAGGACAGCAGCTTCCATCCCAATATTGCATTATGCAAAAAAAAAAAAAAAAAAAAAAAAAAAAAAAAAAAAAAAATGTCAAAAGTTAAAGACAAAAGGGTACAATTTACGACCCTTTGGCAAGGGTCAGCGAAATCTAGGAAGGGTTTGTATAGGATCCCCTAAATCTAACACTTAGTGTAGAAGTTTCTAGATTATACATTTTTAGAAACTTTGTCACAAAAATAAATTAATAACCCAGACCTTTGTGCTAAAAATAAATGTTAAAATCGATGTCTCTAACCCAATTCAAGAATACCTAGTAAAATTCAATAAAACTGGATGCCCATCTAATAGAACTAATGAAGTAAAAGTTTGGTTGAAGATAGAGATAGAAATAAAATCATAATAATAAACAAATATTTACTTAACTCTATTGAAGCGAGCGTAAGCGAGCTTCTTACATTCAACTATGCATCTTGTCTGTCTGTCAGTCTGTCTGTCTGTCCGTCTGTCTGTCTGTCCGTCTGTCTGTCAGTAACGTTTACGCGTGCGACGATAACTTGAGTAAAAGTTGACCGATTTAGTTGAAATTTGGTATACATGCTCCTCTTACTAATTCTCAGGCTAAGTTCGTTGGACAGCGTGATCCGTCCAAGAGTTCGCGCGCAACGCTCGCTTAAACGAGAGGTTCAAAAATTAAATTGGAATTTCGGGACGGGAAAAGATTCTATCATCATCTACTCGATGAGACAAACATTTTTTTCAAATAACATTTTTTAGTAAAACCAACAGCGACACCCCTATGAATTAATAAAGATCGCTAAAACTATTAAAGCGGACCTAAACGTTTATAATAGAGAAAACAACCTTTTTACCGATATCTTACGTTCTAACGTAACGATTTTAATAAAACTTCATATACACCATCTAATGCACAATTGAAACGGGCATGCAAAATTTCAATTTGATTCATGCAGATGAAGAGATAAATTCTATAATAATTGAAAAGGAGATGTGTGGATAGAGGAATAGTAAGATTGCGGGGTGGTTCCCTTACTACTAGCCACTGTACTACTACTATACCCATTATCTATCAACTCATCATGATTCATGATTATCTATTTTTTCAATATTCAATACATATTTATTACTATACGCTCGCTTCAATGACAGAGCCACGCGATGCCTAGTTTATATCTTGTCAAAAGTAGGGCGTTAGCTAGTAAATAAGTAAAGTTTTATTGAGCTATCAAAATGGTTTATAGCCTATATCACCCGCAGAATTGAGCTTAGCATTGTACCCAAAAAGTAACAAAACCTATTCAGCTGTTTGGACGTGATTGACGCACAGAAAAATAGACATAACGTTTTCTACACTTAAATTCGTTATCAGGAATACTCACTTAGTGGAAATACAAAATTTAAGCTCAATCGGATTAATGCACAGTACAAGTTCAGACACGCTTCCAATTTTATATATAGTTAAGATTAAGATAATAAATGAATTAGGGTATTGCACCTCAATGGCGATAGAGGTGATGGTTATGCAGAACTATCTGTTTCTGCCCCAAAAAACACATCAACAAAAAAAATGTCTTATCCAATTTTTTTATATATTGTTAATTTTGATTTATTTTATTCAAATTAGTATAAAGAACACATTTTTTATTTTATTTAATTGATCTACATAATTTACACTCACCAATCTCAACTATTGTCAGATGCGTATCACATACGTCTTTTTTTATTAGAAATACTACAGTATTTTAGTTAGATTGTATTGTTCTATACGCAGAGACTAACACACGCTCTAATATGTATATATATATATATATATATATATATATATATATATATATATATATATATATATATATATATATATATATATATATATATATATATATAAATATAATGTACACTTAATATACTAACAATTAGAAATTAGTCTGACTTATCTCAAAAAAGAAGGATGCACACCACCAAAGGTCTAGAATTATCACATTCTGTCAACACCTGCGTATAGTTAGCGTTACACATTTATCAAATCCATATTATCACTAATCATTAAAACCATAAAAGATAAAAAGAGAGTAATTAGTAAACAAAAAAAATAAATAATTAAATTAGTTGTAAGAACTACTCAGTGTCTACTGAGTTCAAACTTTAGAGAATAGATTATTTTATTACATTCTGTGCAGGGAAGCGCTAATGATAGAATTGTTTTAAGTTCTAGGATAATTTTGTAAACCCTTCTAATGCCAAACTTAAAGCAAGGCCAAAATTGGATCAGAGTCCAATTGGATCACTGTCGATAAATTGATTAACTTCTTCGGATTGTAAAATCAAAGTTTGGGTATTAAAATTACACATTGAGATTGGAAAATTTATCGATTTTCAATCATTACATTTAATCGAGTGTATATTAGAGTATATTGGATGTAGAGTATAATTATAAGTAGCACACCAAATAAATTATCCATCTAGTTTAAGTCCTATTAAAAAAAAAAACCGCTCAAAACTAATAACTTTTAAGTATAATTTAACTTAATGTTGTAATCATGGTTAATAAATTATTAAAATCAGCAATTATTAACAGATAACTTTAACCTTTCTTAAATAACGCTCTTGAATCGTCCAATATTGATTTCGATAGTTAAAGGCTAAAGAGGACTAAATAGTATGCATGCATGATGTCAGAAATTTTAAAACCACAATCCAACGTAATGGTTTAAGTATATTACGGAAATGAAACAGGAGCCTCGTACATTTGAGGTGCAGACGAAAACCCCCCACAGTACTATGTTTCAATAGTGTTAATTTACATTGTATTTACATTTTGTTTACATTAGGTGATGGTAACAGTCTCACGCTACTGTTAGGGATCATTAGACTGAGAGGCAACCCATGCCTTTTATTCTCAAAGCACAGCGGGGCAAAACTCTTATCGGATCAATATCCGTACTATAGGCTTCCCCTGGTAATCCTTCTGTTTAATGTCTGTTGTCAATTTATAGTCCATTAAGGGGGGCAAAAAGGCCTTTTCCAAAGTTTTAAGTCTCTTTGAGAGGTCTTGAGGCACGCACGTGAATTTATAAAAAGGCTTCGAAACCGATTGCAGAAAAATCCACGCCATTCTTAGAAAACTGATAATCAATTTTTATACTTAATAGACGAATGTAGATTGGCAATTCAGACCAACTTTCTTTTTTTTTAGCTATATGATCCTCAATAATCCAAAAATGAATCCAAATCAAAATAATTACATATATCCAGGAATATAATAAAACAAGGTAGTTGCCGTGCAAGGCTATTTTACCATAGGAGATACTTATGAGTTATGAACACTTGAATTAAAAAAAAAATAGTTTTCGGACGAGAAAAATCTATATATTTATAGCCAGATCGATTGTTTAGTCCAGTCAACAAATGCTGAGGAAGGAGTTGTTGGCAGACTCTTTGATATATTTTAATTTTTTATTTTTGTGGTGTGTTTGGAGGTGATTATACCAAAAGCCCCCAGTAACTCTGTGACATAGGAGTTTTTGCCTATATCTGAAAAACGGTGTGTCCAATAGCAAAAACGGGTATGTTTACAATTAAAGCTGAATTAAATATCTACAATATTGATTCTATTAATTTTTTCTAACATCAGGCCTGACGTTTCACCCTGCCGCCAACTGAAGGTGCTGCAAAGTAGCACAGTTTGAGAGAGTATGCTGCAAGATGCCTAGGATGTCAGCTTCCCTCTGAACAATGGGGTGGGAGAAAATACCTAACACCATAGAAATGGAGGAATTACAGACTTAAGACCCAGTAGCCTTAAAACAAATTTTTATATGCAGTTCTGCAGAAGTCTGCATTTTTACTGTAAAACCATCGGTTAAGGGGGTAGGAGACAAAGTTCGTTGAAAAACGTGGTGCAAAAAACATTTTGTTTACAAAGTCCCATATTCGTCAGAGGACATTTCCTAAACGGAAAGAGATAAAAGAAAAAAAATCAATATTGTAGAGCATTTATTCAGCTTAAATTTTAAATGAAACCTTAATTTTTTTTCTAACCGTTTTTGCGCTGGGACGCGTACTCTTTCTCAGATGTAGAATAAAGACTAAAAGAAGGGACAAATTTTGCTACGCCACGGAGCGGAGTAAACTAGGACCGTAGGTCTGGGAACTTTTGGTGTAATCACCTTTAAACACATCCCAAAAATAAAACAACCGTCTACAAACCGTTCTTTGACTGGACTAGTTTTAATATAAATATTTAGTTTTGGGTGATGAGGTAGCAACAATGCACGTATAAGATCAAAATTCCTTAGGATTTTAAGAGTTTTCAAAGACTGCCACATTTACTTATAAGCATGTTTAGAAATGTAAAAAAATATATATATATATATTATTTTAGATTTTATTAAACGATATTTCTATCAGTCTAATAGGGCAAATCACGTTCTCAAAGAGTATTTAGTTTCATAGTTCGTTGGTGTTTTAACACGTGACCGTCTTAACAGTCTAGTACAGGCGACGTTCCAAAATTAACGTTTTTCCATATGATAGGCGGGGTAATTAAATTCATTTAACAACTTTTACCCGGTAAAATACTGAATATTAGATGTTATTCTTTATTTTTTCTTTTCATCATGATTTTGGCTCGAGCTAAAACTTATAGAAGGCGAGGGAACAAACACATACTCCTACTTTTTTTCGCTTAGTTCTTCGTTTAAATAGGAGAAATAAGACTAATGGAGAAATGCAGACAAATAAAACTGCCAACAAGAAGTGATATTTCACACAAGTAAAATAAAGGAGTATTTATTTTTAAGATTTAGTGCATTTCTTCTCTATATTTTCTGAGTTCCAGAAATGTTGATATATGGCTATGGCTCTCAATATTATCAAAATGGAAACTAGTTTTCTAGAACTTAGCATATTAAATTTATTAAACTTTTCTCTAAAACAGGGTTCTCTAACCTGCGACCCGCGAGAGTTTTTGTCCGGGCCACCGCTCAGCAAAAGAAGTAAACAAATAAACTTAAACCATGTAAAATTTTCCATAATCAAATGCCTGAAAATGGTTGAAATCAGCAAAAAGGATGGCTAGCACTTATTCAGATATACCCTACTTCCCTGCCATTGTGAAGTCCTATGGATGAGTGTTGCTTACTACTACTACGTTTCCATGATGTTTAAATACGAATTGAAATACAGTTTTTGGATTCAAAGCACCTAGCGTATTTCTGTAGAAACTGTAGTCAAATCTGTTAAAATACGAGGGGGGATTGATAAGTAAGGTCTCCATATTTTTATTTGTAATTCAGGAAGCAATAAAAATTAATAATTGGCATAAAAGTGAAGTAAATTAATTTAAGTTTTAAGGAAAATTATCATTTTTCAACATAATCACCGTTTAATGTAACAAACTCCTCTAAATGTGAAATCAATTTTTTCAACCTATTGACGAAAAATTCTACGTTTTGGTTTTTAATTCGTGACCGCACTTCATCATCTGTCGAAAAGTTTTGACCTTTAAGGTGTTCTTTCAACTTAGGGAAAAGCCAAAAGTCTGATGGACTGGTTCATGAACATGAAATGTCCTATTGGTCCTTAAAGGTCAAACACTTTCGACAGATGATGAAGTGCGGTCACGGATTTAAAAAACAAAACGTAGAATTTTTTGTCAACAGATAGAAAAAATGGATTTCACGTTTGGAGGACTTTGTTACATTACAGTGATTATGTTGAAAAATGATAATTTTCCTTGAGACAAATAAATTTACTTCTCTTTTATGCTAATTATTAATTTTTATTGCTTCCTGGATTACAAATAAAAATTTGGAGACCTTACTTATCAATCCCCCCTTGTACGTAATAAAAAAATATGGTTATAAAAAGTGAAGGTTACAAAATGATTTATAACCTTTACCAAAAGTAACCAAAGTAAAAGTTAGTTTTTTTTTTTAATTTCGTATTGAATACGGATTCAATACCACTTATGTAAACACCTAAATTGTTAAATCCAAAATCAGGATTCAGTCCGTATTTAAACACATGGAAACGTAGTATACATCCAGCCTGCTTTAGACCATCCTATCCAAATCTGGCCCTTCAACCAAAAAGGTTGGTGATCCCATGCTCTAAAATATAGTTAAATGAATCATTTTCACAGCAAAAATAAAAAAATAAGTCTGATTGCTGGGAAAGGAACTGGTGCCTGGAAAACCAGCGAGGGTGGATAGAGCGTGTAGCGGGAGTGTTTACCTAGGCAGGTGTTGTATCTAAGAAGGGGTGGGATACTGGGATAACATTTGGTGTTTGGACTTGCTACGGCTGCATGCTACATGTTAGACCAACCGTGGAACCTGGTAATACCATCTAGTCATATATATAGTGTCGACTATAGTTATGTTTCTATATCGGACAGACAGTCATAATCAATCTATATAATATGATGTGAATAAATTGTATAACTTCCCTGTATAAACATAATAACTCTATATACATATATAACAGTAAGTTTATTGATAAAACTAAACGAACGATTACACTAACTATTTACACTGAATTACAAATGATACACAGGAATAAATTACACTTCATTTCAGAATAATTTAGACATGATTTTAAAGGGGAAGAAATATAAAAACATAAAAAAAGTTGAAGCTCTAACTCTGATAGTAAGATATTAAATTATTTTTTCCACTACTAAAATAAAGCTCAAACCCCGAACAAAAAATAATACTCGATAAAGATAACGACATAACAAAAAAATGAATTAATAATAAAGATACATACAAATTGCAAATGTGGATGGAATCAATTAGCCAACATTGAGGAAGGTTACTTTTTGGTGATCTCGCAACCAAAAGTTACCTGAGTCAGATTTAAACCTTAGTCTGAATACGTACACTGACAGTTTTATTTCGAGATAATTTTTTCACACTTAGGAGCTCTCCTTCCTATAATTTACTAATGTTATGTTGATCGGGACATTATAGAAATAAATATACAAACTATCATAACTATATAATGAATGAATAATTAATAAAATTATAATAAGCTTAACATTCACTTATTGCTGATTAAAAGTCTTCCCTTTTAGGGAGTAAATACAGTTATTATCTTTAATGAATCGTAACTATTTTGACCAAATTATTTCTTTGTTATGCTCTATGCAACATTTTTTCTCTTTTCTCTCTGAACTCTTTCCAGTTTTCCTCTTTTTCTTCTCTTCACTATAGGAACCCAATCAATCATTACTTTAGCTCATCTATTCTCTAGAATTCTGATGAGATGTCCTGCCCATTTCCACTTAAGCCTACGAGTACGTGCGTCTTATTTAACACTTTGGTGACATTTAGGTTACTCGATATTATTCTGTTCCAGTCATCACAATGATTTTTAGGAACAGACTTTATCATTCATGATATCGATGGTGTTGCGCCAAAAGGGCCAATCTGCATTTTATATTTGAATTCTAAAACTTGAAAAGCTATAATGAAAAATTGATATTTGAATGCCTTATTTAAATTTTTATTCCTTTAAAA
This sequence comes from Gerris lacustris, assembly GCA_951217055.1. Classification (NCBI taxonomy): domain Eukaryota; kingdom Metazoa; phylum Arthropoda; class Insecta; order Hemiptera; family Gerridae; genus Gerris; species Gerris lacustris. The sequence goes on from OX578280.1 coordinate 22,389,291, forward strand.
TATACTTGGATACCAAATTAATAAGTCAAAATAACCAAATTTATTTTATTAATTATAAATATAATAAAAAAACGTGATATTAGTTGCAGATTGGCCCTTGTGGATTTTTTCAGATTGGCCCTTTTGGCGCAACACCATCGATATAGTTACACTAGTTTTTTTTACTTTTCCTCACCTTCTCCGAAGGTATAATATAGGAAAAGTATTGTTTTCACCAAAAAATCCGAAACCGAGATTTCAACGGAATTATCCATTTTAAGTGTTTTCAAGACGATTTGAGTGGTTTTCAGCTGGATGTCTGTCTGTCTGTCTGTGTCACGCATAACTCCCACAGTTTATAAGCTAGAGAGTTGAAACGGTACAAAAATCAGTCCTTACACTTAGTTGTGCTGCCCGGAAAAATCAACATTTCGACGCCATCTTGAACCCAGTTTATTGATTCAGCAATACTTGAAGAAAAAAATCATAAATGGGCCGATCGAGATGGTATTTGGCATGAATGTACCTCTCTTTATAATGAACAAATCTACCAAATCTTATTTTGATATTGTTCGCCATTTTAAAGTTATCGATTTTTGAATTTTGAAACTTTGACGTTTAATAATACCGAAAGTATAAATACGTTTTTGACATATTATAGCATATCGTTGGACTCGGTAAAAAAATAAGGAACAAATACAAAAAAAAACCTGATGAAATTCCATTTATTAGTTTAAAAGTTATAAGCGAACATAATTATTAATTAGTGCGATACTTTTGTTAAACGTCAAAATACCGCCAAAATTCAAATAATAAAATTAAATAACAACAATTATAACATTAATAAATAATAACATTAAATAAATATAAAAATAAAAATAATGTATACATTTTTTATTGAAAAATCATAATTAAAAAATCAGTTAGTTCAAAATGGTCATCCATACAAGAACTGACCGAAGCAGCAGGGGAAGTGAGGTAAAGTTCCGAGGCACCACGTACCAGATTTTTTTTTTTTAATTTCTATAACGTCCCAATCAACATAATATTAGCAAATTATAGGACTGAGAGCTAAGAAGCGTGAAACATGTCTTACCTCTCTCGAAATCAAACCAGATATATTATGTCGGAGATAATAGTTTTGGTGAATTCGTCAATACTAGGCTAAACAGATTCTCTGTGTATTAGAGCTCTTGTTTTAATATTACTAATTACTTGTCTAATCCCAAAAGTTTTGTCATACATCGTCACTAATATGTCAAACTAATACCACGTTTCATTTAATACTAATTACGTCTCGGTTGAAACTACTAATGACAAATGAAATCCTCTAATTATACTGTAATACATTACGAAAATTCTTAAGAAATAAGCCGCAGTAATTTTTAAAAATGTCTCATATAAATAATAACGAGGTCTTTAATTTAGAACTAAGTTGTGGCAGATCTATTAAAAAAAAAAAAGATTGGAAAATTTGATATAAAGAATAAAAAAATTAAATAAACAGAATTGAAAAACAATTAAGGTTAGAATTTTAAACTGAATAAAGAAAATAGTTCCTTTAAAATGGAAAAGGGAAATATTTTAACCTCGCTTCAAGGTTTCTAAGGAAATTAAACTTGGAACCTAACCAATTCTTAAATAAGTTAGATAACTACTTGGCAAGACTCGCCCTGAGTAAATAGGAAGTGAAAATTAAAGAAAAAAAACATAAGGGATTCGGAGAATGGAAGAAGACTTCAAACTGATAAGATGGCTAACCTCCTTTTTGAGATTAAAGTAATTAAGTAGAAACGGGCATAAACATCTAAAGCAGGATTTAGGATTAAAGGCAGATTTAGCTCTCCTCTCCGTCAGGGTTTAGTTAACTGGTTACGAATTTCTTAGTGAATCAGCATTTGCCTTTAATTACTTAAGAATTACTACATTTCCATGTGTTTTCAAAACCGATTTGAAAACTTTTTTGGTTCCAAACCAAAAGTATTTCCACGAGGAGTTTTCAAAACCGTTTACAACAATTTTAAAAACTATAAACTCCCAGACTGGTTATAGTTAAGTCAGGCTACAGCGCATCTCTCAATTCTGTTTTCAATTCAGTACCCTTTTTTCAAAACAGTTTCAATACAAAACCAAAAATCTGCTTTTTTGACCTTGAACTCAAAAGATTTTGAAATCTCAGTTTCCATGGGGTTTTGAATACCAAAACCGTTTCCATGGGTTTTTTCGATTACCAAAACCGTTTTCAAAACGGTTTAGAATACTCATGGAAACGCAGTAAGTATTAGCATTTACAATTATTCTATGTCAAATTCACAAACAATTAGTTCTGATTAAAAACAACTCAACTTCTATTTTAGAAACACGTAACGAAAGAAGAGGTCCTAAAAAGGTGAGTAAGGTTAACTAGGAGAAATGAGATGGAGAAACGTGGTCGGCCAAGGAAGAGATGGGAATAAGATGGAGAGGAGACCCTAAAAACATTAGGAGTCTCAATGGTTGGCACCGAGCTTTGGACAGAGACGATTGGATGGATTGGAGAAGAATTAAGAAGGGCCAAAAGCTTCTTCGGGTTATAGCCGCATGTAGTAATGTATTTAAGTGTTAAAAGTATATATTAAAAAGTAAAGTGTGCACAAATGGTTTTTTCGTATGACCAATTAAACAAACTAGGTGATATTTTTAGGACATTTAATATTAAATCATTTTTAACTCTTCTACAATCCATCCACATTGCTCATAAAATCATATCAAACCATCTTCTACTATAGTGATATAACTTTTTTTTTTTTTTCTTTTTTTTTAAAAAAAAATCCTTGTTGTGTTATAATATTAATAGAGAAAATTAGTTGTCGGTGTACCCTGTAGTAATCTTATAGACAATTAATGGATCCTTGTAAGGGTTCGTGAAAATAATTACTTCAAATCATTTCAGTTCGGCAACGTTTCGGCCTCGCCGGCCATTTTCAAGCCTTATAATTGTGCACTTGAGGTAAGTGAAGTCAAAAATCTGATACATATAAAATTTATAAAGGAACTCTAACATTCCGTCGTCTACTAAACTAATATTGCACTTCCTATCTCCTACGTGCGTACTCGTGAATAATAACAATACACTAAACAGTAACAGGAACAACAATAAACAAAAGGTAACATAATTAAAATAGATATTAGAAATTAAAAACTATTAACAATCATCACAGATATGCTTAAAAATTGAAATGATAACAATTCGGAATGTTAGAGTTCCTTTATAAATTTTATATGTATCAGATTTTTGACTTCACTTACCTCAAGTGCACAATTATAAGGCATGAAAATGGCCGGCCAGGCCGAAACGTTGCCGAACTGAAATAATTTGAAGTAATTATTTTCACGAACCCTTACAAGGATCCATTAATTGTCTATATTAATTGAGATATTATTTTAATTTTAAAATAAGATATTTTTTTCAGTTTAGAGACAAAGATTTACGTAAATCGCTATTAAGTACTAAGTTATCAAAACAATATGACACTAACCAAACAAATGAGTCACTAGGTAAAGATTGTTTTATCTTTTATAATTTTACAGATATATTACCTCTGAATAATATTGCTATTAGTAATATTGGTGACAAATTTTACACGCGTTTATCTCGATTGAGACTACCTAGTGATAGTACTATTCTAGTTTAGAAGAGGCAAAAAGATAATCAGGAACAATAGGCATCTACGGCTCGAGTCTTATACACATATCAAGACTCCGTTTAAATCCATGCCTCAAAAGATTGTAAATAAAACTTATTATCCAAAACTGGAATAAATATTAAGTCATGATAATTTGAAGAAACAATAAACTAAAGTAATATAACAATTGAATTACGGTTATAAATATATCTAGAGGGATACGGATTATAGGTAGCAACATGCCGTATGATAGGATAGTTACCCTACGTTCACTAAAAATTAAGTATAAACTTAGTCAAAAACAATAGATTTGACCTCGAATAAGACGAGATTTTAAATGAAACCTAATCATATACGAGTAGGAACAATCTGATGGATGTTGAGGTGTAAAAACGTTATCTTAAAGCACAGAAACTATTTCATCTTGAGACGTTTCGACTCATATGCAGAGTCATATTCAGTCAATTTTTTGTAGCTCATAATTAAGTTGGTGTGTATGTATATCTAGCCTCCATAAAGAGGGCGTCTAAGAGAAGAGTTAAAAAAAAAATTAACAAAACATATTTCAAAATTTAATTTAAACACATATCACCAATATCAGTCATTCTACTTCTATTTACAAATTAAAAGATAAAAAAAATGACAGTAACATTGTATAACAAACAGGAACCTTTTATGATATCAAAAAGGTTCTTGCTTGTTAGTAGAATTAGAATGACTGTGATACTTGTTTAAATTAAATTTTGAAAAATGTTTTGTTAAAATATTTGTTTAACTCTTCTGTTAGACGCCCTCTTTATGGAGGCTAGATATACATACACACCAACTTAATTATGAGCTAAAATAAAATTTACTGAAGATGACTCTGCATATTAGTCGAAACGTCTCCAGATGAAATAGCTATTGTCCTTTAAGGCTCTACCACCCTTTGAGGTTAGAAAAAACAGTAAAATTAAAATTTTATTGGTTCTAAGCAAGATATCAAAAATCTAAGTACAGGCTTCATTCCTAATTTTAATTCTGCACAATTTGGGCCCTATTTCAACTTCCTACAAAAAAGTACAGGCGCCATTTCAATACAACGATAAAACTCGTTGTATTGAAGTATAGTTGTAGTATTTATTGTAGTAGGGAGTTGAAATAGGGCTCAAATTGTGCAGAATTAAAATTAGGAATGAAGCCTGTACTTGGAGTTTTGATATCTTGCTTAGAACAAAAAAAAAATAATTTTAATGATTTTTAACCTCAAAGGGCGGTAGAGCGTTAAGATAACGTTTTTACACCTCAACATCCATCAAATTGTTCCTATTATACTTAGAAGTAATAAGGTGTACGCATTAAATTATTATTAATTTAATTACTCAACAATAATGAAACCTAATCTTTAACGGAGCATCTTAATTTGTAATTTCTCATATAAGAGTTCATAATTACTTAGCCCAGTGCTTTTTATTTATTAGTTTCGTATGTACATTTAATTATTATTGAACATTTCATCAAAATGTATTATAAAAATATCTTCTCATGGGCGGGGAATCGAACCCGGGCTCTCTCCGTCCGCGTTTTAAGCTAATTTCTCAGGAACTAGATTTTCCCCGGGAAAACGGCTCATATTGTTAGATTCGTATTTAAATGACTACACTTAAGAATTTTCAGAGTTTTTGAGGGGTAGCGCCTCCAAATTTGGAGCTAAAATTCATTTCTCGATTTACGGTATGATTACGGTACTCGGGGTATGATTTTTCTGAACATGTACGCCAAATTTCGTCAAAATCGGCCCAGTAGTTTAGGCTCCAGGCGTCTGCACAGACAGACAGATAGACGACAGACAGACATTTAGTAAAAACCACTTTTTTGGACTAGATCAAAATCTCAAAATCGAATTTTCACGCCATCACAATACTTTCTTCTTATATGAGAAAGTAAAAATAAATAAATACAAATACAATAACTGAAAAGCTGGAAAAATACTAAAATACCACTAAACATTTTAAATGATAAAACATCTGTTTAACACTAATCGAACAGAACTTTTGAAAATATTTTAAATCATTTAGGTACACCAAACTCCATTCAAAACTTTTCAGTAACTAAGGCTTCACCCGTCAGCAGGAAATTAAAAGAAACAACTCTTTTTAGACTCTTAAAACGTATATAATTCCATCAAAATCTAATTATTACATCAATACGATATTTTTTGGGGTTTCGTAGGTCATTCTCGAAACACTTATGCCGATGGTGATGTGTCTGTCTGTCTGTCGTACTTTAGTTCATATCTCCCTGTTCGTTAACGCTAGAGAGTTAAAATTTAGAATACTGACGTAACTTTTTGACCCACACACATTGGAAAAATATAGAGAAGATAAAAATTTAATAAGCGCAATTTTCTTTATTTAAATGTATAATATGTACTTATATTATAAAGTAAGATTGGCTGAATATTATTAGTACATTGGCTGAATATTATTACGAATCAAGTCCTAACAAAATTTTAATATTAAACGTCTAACGTAATAAGAAGTTTAAATGAGGAAAACTAATAAAATATTAAGGGATGAAAAGTAAAAATAAAACTGAAGTCTCACCCTTTAATAGGAAAACGAGAAAATACGGAATTCTCTTTCTTAAAAAATGCACTTATTTAATATTTTATAAACCAACTCCAACTTAAAATTTAAAACTCGTCGTATATTATTTGTATGAATTATATATAAATTAGGAGAGACCTTTTATAAAAATAAATTAAAATTATTTACATGACAGTAATGGTTATGAAAAAATGTTAACGTAAAAAAAGAAACTTGAATTCAGTTCAAGATTAAAATAAATAAATCATAAAATAAAAAATATACGCCCTTAAATTTAAATTTTATTTCTAAAAACAAACATATATTTTTCTAAAGAAGTTAAATTACATGTAATTTTATCTCTTCTTTAAAGGGATTCTGAATAAATAATGATAGTTGGTATAAGAGAGGAAAATAAGATAGATTTATTTAATAAAAGAGAAACAATTTCCTTTTAAATTTTTATTTTAATTTTTATAGCGAACGCTAAAACTAATTTATCTTATTTTATTACTTATTGATTTAAATAAATATTATACTTTTTAAAAGTCACAGTAACTTTATTTTAAATGTTTTAGAGATGAGTAGATAATAGAATAAAGAAATAAGTCTCCCCACCATAAGTTACTTTGTTGTAAAAAACTGTCTTTTATTTATTAGTGATTAAACTTAGTACTTGTAGAGGGGCAAGTGAAAATATGAAAGAAAAAGTTAATGCAAGAGTTGAGAGGTTTAAAGCTCTGTCTTTATTTCCTCTTTTCTACACGTCTCAACGGCACTGAAACTAAGCATTAGGCTTTAAAGAAACTAGTGGTTAAAGCCGACTCAAAAGTACCATAGTCTGAACAGTAAGCTTGCTTTTGGTAGGAAAACGACTTTTTATCCTTAAATTGTAAAATTATTTGCTGTTTGTATAAATAAGTTTTATATTAGGATTGCTACCCAAGAGAAAGATTTGTCAAAGAATAAGATTCGGGACGTCATGGCACAACTGGTACTGGAGACGTGGCGGAATAATTTTTAAATAAAATGGTTGCGTGTGAAGTCTCGCGTAAAAAGGGTTTTATTGGTATAGTTACCATGAAATTAGTTAGTATATGGGGGGAGGGGCACGCAAAATTTTGATGTTTTTCGACTAAATTGCATGAAAAATTAAACACTGTCCACAAGTGTTATATATATATTTGTAATTTACTCTTCAATATTTTTCATTTGATCCCCCACTCAAAATTAAAAAAAAAAACTTTTTTAGTGTGACATGAATTATCCGCCATTTTGCATTTTAACAGCTGTGATAATTTTGATTTTGCTATATCTTTCCTGTGTATGCGACAAATCGATCTTTAATACTGGGAAATTTCATGTTTGTATCTCTTTTGAGTCAAAAGTTATTGGAACCGTACAGAGTGACAGACAGACACAGGAACGAAACTATAAGGGTGTCCTTTATTGGTTTTACCAACAAAACCCTAAAAAGGGGAAAACAGTTAAATTAATTAGACATTATTGGTTTGTAAAAGCATGACTTCAATAAAATTCGTAATATTGAGCGAGGAAGCTATGTGCCACACTAATTGTCACACTTTTTTTTACATTATCATTACATTTTGCACATTTACCTTGCATAAAATAATGTGCATAATGATGCTTGATGGATATCGCAGGCGTAAGAATGGATGGCATTATTCTTGGATCATACGTTAAGGTTAATTTTAAACAAGGTAATTATTCCTAATAAGCATGCTCCAGAATATACTAACATCTGGAAAAAAAACTCAAATTCACAAGCATGTATTAAGTTAAATTCTGTCGATTTCAACAAAAATTCTAAAATTATATAATACTTTTAATTTATTCTTAAATTTAAGCAAAATCTAATCCGGCTTTCTTCATCCCTTCATTTTTAAGAATAGATGGCATTATTAGAGGTACACAATATTAAATGTTTGCGCACGATATAAACTTAAAAAATTGGTCCGAGACAACTCAGTCAAACTTTCTCATATACGAGTTCATAATTATTTAACCCAGTGTTTTCCATTTATTAGTTTTCGGGTTTTCGTAGGTACATTTAATTTTTATTGAACATTTCATCAAAATTTATCATAAACATATAACTTCTCTTCGGCGAGGAATCGAACCCGGCCTCTCTCAGTCCGCGTTTAAAGCAATGTTCTCAGAAACTTTTTTCCCCGAGAAAAGGAGTTATATATCATTAGATTCGTATTTAAGTGGACTACATTATTTTAGGCTCCAGGCGTCTGCACAAACGACAGACAGACATTTTGTAAAAACCACTTTCATGGACCTCAAACGTGTAAATCCATCAAAATCTCAAAATCGAATTTTCGTCTCATTAAAATACTTTCTCTTCATATGAGAAAGTAAAAATAATAAAATGGTTATAGTAATGAAGTTTCTATGTTGGCATTAACTTTGGCATTATTATTTTATTTATTATATATTAATCTTATGTTATTAACTCCCTTTAAGTCCAATATAGTTAGTATATATATTAGATAGTTTTAAATTGTAACAACTGACAAAAAGAATAACATAATATTTGTTGTTTATACTAGAATTTGTAGAAATTACTCATAACAAATTTAAAACTAAAAGGAAAAAAATTGAAATTTTGTTTTAAGAACAAAAAACCCCTTTTTAAAATACCACTTAAAACATAGTTCACCCCTTTTTTCTGCTTAAAATAGAAAAAAACACATTTTACCTTTTTTTTTATTAACACTTAAAATAAAATTAATAAAAAGTTGAAACCAACATTTATTAATTATTATCACTATTATCTATTAAATTATTATGTTGAATTTAAATTAAACCACTTAATTAATAAAAAAATTATTGCAATTTTAGAAGAAATTAATATACTCATTCAAATACGATTTTTTAACAGTATTATACCAAAATTACCAATATTAAAAAAAATATATTGTAGTTATACTACTACAATATATTAAATGATAAGTTTATATTTCACTAGATTTTAATGTGAAAAATAGTTATTACATAAAAAAAAAAATTAAAAAATGTTTAATAGAATTTTGTATTAAATTTAAACTAAAAGGAAATTAAAATTTACTTACATAAATATCCTTTTTCAAAATATTGTAACCTTAGAAAGGTAAATATGATTGTATAAGATATTTTCTACTCGTTTGCCGGTAAGACAAATAAAGCACAAAGAAAGCCGATAAAAACAATTATAATTTAAATAGTTCGCGATCGATTTATTTTAAGAAAGGAAAAGTTGAAAAAAATAAATAAAAAATAGAAAAACACTTTTTAAATTGATAATTAAAAGAAATATTTTAATTAATGAGAAGTTTTAAATTTTGCCGGTATTATCGGAAGAAAGTTTAAATGTGGTTAAGTTATTAGTGAGGAGGAAGTATTGTGGCCGGTTTTGGTTAGCGCACTGTAAGGCGGTCAGAATCGAACTGATGTAGTAGTAAGGAGAGGGGGAGCACCCTCCCCCCCTACATGGAACAGTACTTCGTGCTCCCCCTGAAGGGGGCGGGGCTTAAACAACAACACTAGTAGTTTTTTTGCTTTTTTTGTATCTACTCATAAAGGGTTGTTGCCGAAAAAAGAAATGTACATAGGTTGTTATTATAAAGGGATTAAATTTAGGGTTGTATCACCAAATTAATTTTAAATTATACTATTGCACTACAGTGCAAGGAATTACACTTTGAAGAGAAGTATGTAGTTCGATTCACAACTATAAGTGAAGTAGAGTGCGCCACCTTTGCTAAACCTAGAGTTAATCGTTTTGTGTTGTAAAAAATTATGCAGTAATATTTTTAAAATTCAAGATTTCTTCTTGAATAGTTCGTCGAAAAAAAATATTGAAAGGCTTCTTGAAATTTTAAAGCCTTCTTGGGTCAAATATCCTATCTTTAAAGTGACTTAAAGGTTGAAGGTTAAGTTGTAGCCAATAAGGTCATTTATCAAGCCATTTAAAAAGTAATATATTTTTGGTTGTGATTTGGTTCTTATACACTACAAATTTACAATATTATAAAATTAAATGAATTGGTTCTTAATAACTCCCATTCAGAGACTGGTCTGAAGAGCATTTGAGTGTAATGATTATTTCAACTTTTAATTTACTTTACTAAGACTGAAGTAGACATAAACTTAAAATTTAGAATCTTTTAGTGAGTGTTTGTATAAAGGGTGATTTAGGGTTTAGAGTTTAAAGAATTAAGGATTGTATTCGGCTTAAAAATTTGGTTAAACATATATCGTTAGAAATATCATAAAAACATTGTCCAGCTAATAGTCAGGGTGGCCATAGGCAAAAAAGTAAATTATACATAGGTACTCTTTCCAAACCTCTTTGTATGGCTTGTTTGGGCCAAGTCTGACACCGTTTTCCTCTGTGATTTTATTTGGTTTTGGGGCGTTTTTCATTATTTGAACCCTATAACTTTGACGCGTCAGACTGGAAAATCGGAAAAAGTTCTGCGTCGGACAATATTAAAATGTTGACTTATAGGGTTCAAATAATGTATCTTGAGAAAATCAGATCAAATAATATTAATTAATAGTAATTAATATTAATTACTATTAATTAATATCCAGCTTATTATATATATTAGCTTTAATATATATATATTAAAGCAAACACTTACTTAAACTTATTTTGTGACAACGTCTGTTGCTATTAATTTTTTAATTAATTAAGTAGTCTGCTGGAGACAGAACATGACATTATACACATCTAGAGATGCGATCATTAGAGACCTATAGTCTTAACAGCTTTATACCTCATTATGACTGTACTACGGATTCAAGACACGGATGTACAGTACAACCTGATGCTTAGTCCACACCGGGACTTAATGTTCTTGTTGCACAACGTCTTTGTTGCGTAAATTGGTGCTGCTGCAACAGCTCCGCAACATTTAGTCCCAGTGTGGACTAAGTTAGACTCAAAAACTTGTATCACGTAGACCCGTCATGCGCTCCAGTAACACGGGGGAAATGTGAAATGTTGCGCTCTGAATCGCAGCACCGCCAATTGAGCTCCTTAACAAAGACGTGCAACATTGAGCCCCTGTGTGGACTAAGCTTAAGGGTGCACATCCGTGTCTAGAGCCCATAAGGACCCCGTACCAACACCTCTAGCTTTCTACATTTTAATCATAAAATAAAATAATAAATTGTTAAATGGGGTTCAGACATTTTGTAAAAAACACATTTTGGGCCACAAACGTGTAAATCCATCAAAATCGAATTTTCGCCTCATCACAATTCTTTCTTATTATAATATAAGAAATTAAAAATAATAAAATGGCCATAGTAATGATGTTTCTATGTTTAAATTAACTTAGTCATTATTTTATTTATTATTATATTTATGTTATTAATATACGTCCAATACAGTTAGTATAATATTAGATAGTTTTAAATTGTACCAAATGACTAAAAGAATAACATAACATTTGTTGTTTTTACTAGAATTTGTTGACTTACTCGTAACAAGTTTAAAAATAAAAGAGAAAAAAAATCGCAGCAGCGCCGATTAAGCCCTTTAACAAAGACGCGCAACATTGAGTCCCGGTATGGACTATGTTTAAGGGTTTACATTCGTGTCTTGAATCCGTACGGACGCCGTACCAACACCTCTAGCTTTCCACAATTTTAATCATAAAATACTAAATAAATTGTTAAATGGGGTTCTGTTTTTGTTAACATGGAAAGTTTCAGAACATCCTTATTAAAGAAACATATTAAGATTTCACATTTATGACTACGACGGTGCTAAGGAGAAGATTAAGACGGAGCCAAAGGGGAGAACAATATCTATTGTTTAGCGAGGAGCCAAGGAGCCCAGAGGGGAGTCATGAAGACCTTAATGAAACTACGGATGGAGGGGATCAGACAGTGTAAACAGAGGGTTGAGCTGAAATTAGGGCCACCAGTCTCAACTATACTAGGGCAGACATATTGCCAAACCAGTATATATAAACCAAAATAGAGAGAATGCTCATTTCTCACTCGGCTTTTAGAAAAGACTAATATTGTTCTGAAATCACACGTCATCCGTCAGAACCCCCTATTAACAATACAAATGTATGGGATACGTATATAGAATAAATTGCTCTGTAGCAGTATATATTCGGATTCCTGTAACTTTGTTTACTTTTGCTTTAGAACATGTGCCTTGTATCTATCTCTTTGTTCAGTTAAAAGATTGTTGATTTCACTCTATTTCATTGCTACAAATATTAGATTGTTTCGAAATCGATATTGCTTTTTCTCCTTTGTTAGAGGAGAGTAGCATGAAAGCTATCATATTTTCATACAAAATTCATACCACCCTAGACATATGCACGGACTCTGTTTTTAAACTGCTTCTAGCTTTGGCCACAATGATAAAGAGACACCTTTAAAAATCCAATGGTTAATTATCATCCAAGTTAATAAAGGTCGACATTAATTTTTATTCGATATCTCCTTTTGTTTAACCGGCATTTATATGTTTGAAATCAACTATTGAACATAGACCTAGGATGGCTTAACCCAAGATGTGTAGAATACCTATACATAGTAGTATATTCTAGTATATTATTATCTATATATGTATATTCTAGTATATTATATTCTAGTAATATTAGTATATTCTACTCATCTTGGGCTTAACCAAACTGAAGACAGTCTAATAACCAATCAATTATTATTTTTATTAATAATTAATTTTTAATATTTAATAGTTATTTATATTCTTAGATATTAGAAGCTTAATTTTTAATTTTTTTTTAATACATTGAATTTAACATGTATCGACACAAAATAACTAACTTCAAAATTCCCAAACGCCTTTGGTTCGTGCGGTGGTGATAGAGAGCACCATTTCATGGTGCTTTCATTTGGCACAGCCAAAAATTGCTGATGTTTGCAATACCTTTTGAACTTTCTTTTATATTATCCCCAATTGCACAATGGTTGTCCGATTTTAAAACAGTACATTATATGCGTTTGAATTTTTATAGAAAATTCCAGATATTCGTTGGGCCCTGAATGGTGCCGCATAGAAAACTTTGGGAACCAATATACAAGTAGGTACTAGACTAGAATCACATTAATATAATATTTTATTAGGGTTGAAACCTGCTTACGTTTTCCATGTTCATAAACATTCGGCTAACATATTTATAAATGCGAATTATTTAAAAATGCTAATTATTTCAAAATTTAAATAAAGCATTTATAAGGTCTGGGTCTGGGTCAGATAAATATTTCGTTCTCCTAGAACGGTACTGCGGGTGCAGAGTTTTAGAAATATCCTAGCTAGGTTATACGTGAGATTTACGGGTGCTCTATACCCTACAAGGGCCCTTCCTAGATTTCCTGCCCCTTGCCAACTATCATAAATTGTCCCTTTTTACTATCTCTCCCTTTTTACTCCGGTATTATTTTAGATTGCAGAATTTTAGCTGCTATCATATATTTCGCTAAGAGACCACTGAAAAGAGTGCTAAACATGCATATTTTAGGGAAAATAATATTAATTTTATTATTTATTTTGTTTAATTTTTAAAACCAGTTCCTAAGTTGTGTTTTATCTCTAATTACAGTCGAGGGGAAAACTTTTTTTTTCATTAATAATTATAAACGAAATAATAAAATACCTTATATTTTACTTTCTCAATAATGTCTCTTATAATAATAATAATAATAATAATAATAATAATAATAATAATAATAATAATAATAATAATCTATAATAATCTTCACTTTACTAGTAGCTGGGTCTTAAGGAAACAAAATGAGTACGCACTCTTTAGCGATATTACGACCCCTCCTTGGGTCATTCTCAAGCTAGAACCAATTTATTAACATAAAAATTACTAATTTAATCTTTACACTAATTGGACATTAACAATTTACATCTATTTAATTTCTTACTGACCTGACTGACTAAAAGATCACACTACATTTGGGTTGTTAAAAACTTTAAAAATAATTTAAGAAATTATTGAATCGTCTGATTCTCGTCAACATTCCCTAAAAATCAAAAATATAACCATTATTTGACATGTAACATGTGACCAAATAATGGTTATATTTTTGATTTTTAGGGAATTTTGACGAGAATCAGACGATTCAATAATTTCTTAAATTATTTTTAAAGTTTTTAACAACCCAAATGTAGTGTGATCTTCTAGTCAGTCAGGTCAGTAAGAAATTAAATAGTTGTAAATTGTTAATGTCCAATTAGTGTAAAGATTTGTAAATTGTTAATGCCTGTAGAGTAATTTTTATGTTAATAAATTGGTTCTAGCTTGAGAATGACCCAAGGAGGGGTCGAAATATCGCTAAAGAGTGCGTACTCATTTTGTTTCCTTAAGACCCAGCTACTAGTAAAGTGAACAAACAACTAAGGAACCAACACTCTACTTACTATAATAATCTTAAATAGTAATCTCTTACCATCCTTTATACGTGTAATGACTAAAAAAATATAATTTTTGAAGAAAAGTCACTCTTCATAATATCACCTGCATGTTCTTAAATGAAGATTTATAGTATTACTTTTGGTTCAAAATGTACCCTGTACCCAAAAAAGTACAATTTTCTAAAATCGTACGAGATGAAACCTGACAAAATATCGACTCTTCAAAAAATGTAATAATTTTAAATACTATTCCAAATTTGTTTTTCACATTAAAATTTCAAAAATTCCTCCCCCGCCTTTTATAAAAAGTCAAATTTGTCTGATTCTAATAAATAAGGGATCGATTTAAAGGTCTCATTGACCGCATTAGAAGTTGTGGTTTGCTTTTATTGATAAATACAATATGAAAGCATATACAGAATAAATCTTATTAATTATTTATTTCTTTAAAAGAAGAATTATTATTTTGAAACATGATTTTATTTTTCTTAATTGATTTCCCCTTTCATGTTGTTTTTATCAAATTAAGCAATACAAAAACTTTTTATGAGCTCAAACGACAGACAGAAACGAAACCAAAAACGTTCCCTAATTCCTGAAACAGATTTTTGTTTTGGAATTTTTGAATTCAAAGATACAAAATGTTTTGGTTGTTCCGACGATTAAATAGCTTCCACGTTACCTTCACGGTAGGCTCAGAAGCAAAAATGGAACAAGTTAAACAAGATTTGAACATGCTGACACAAAAGTTATTTAGCCACAAAATTGAAATTTATCCAATGTGAGGTCTATTAAGCAAGTTCAGATTTCTAGCAGAGGGTTAAATTCATCGACCTATGATGCTTGAGGTAAAGTCTAAACTTCATTTCAAGTATTAAAAATTGTATAACTCCCATGTAAACCATTAGTTCTGACTTTATTACATAAAACATTTCTGAATGTCGCAAAGAAGAACCCCTGTGCCAATCTGGGGACACGGCAGTGCCCCCAGCAAGTCGAGCACAGCCGTACCATCCTTTACTGGAACCAACTCACGGCAATTTGGACCCACATCTATTATCCTGCTGAAGATACTAAGATGAATAAAATTAATTTTAATTTAAAGTTCATGACAAACTGAACCAGAAATAAAAATTTCACACCTCTACCCAATATATGGACACCAAGATATATGAGTCTAAAGTTTTGTTATTTTGTCACTCACTGACTCACTCACTCATCATAATTCTAAGGCACTTCTAACAATCCTAGAAACTTAAAATTTTGTATATAGGTAGAGTTTATTGTATAAATAAAGGAAAATAAAAAATATGGTTCTTTGTCCCTTTCAAGGCTAATAGAAAAACCACCTACTCAAAATATTGTAAAAAAATTTAAAAAATGTTAACATCGCCATTAGAGCTATCTAATAGAGAACATTAAACCTAAAAAGTGATGTTGAGGTTGATTAGACAGTATTGATTGACAGTTATCTTAAAGTGCAGACATATTTATTCCGAATAATTTTACTTATTTCAATTTGAACACCCACCGACGAAGAAGAACACAAAATATTAAGAAGAACAAAGAAAGAAAAACGAAAAATTGTTTGGGGCAACGAAACATTACTTACAAAAAGAAGCGAAATCCCAACAAAAACACTAATGTAAAAAAAATAAGCCAAGTCTCGCATAAAAATTTGTGAGAGCCATAGGTTTAGCCAGCCAAGTCTCTCACTGTCTGAGTAAGTTCTACTAGGTCTGAGTGATCCAGTGCAAGTACTGTTGTCTGTCCCTCTCTCTATTCTCTTTCCCAAATCACTCTACATGTTAAAATTTAAAACAATTTTCTGACTTGGCAAATACACACCCCAAAGAGGCTAAAATTAAATGCAATGTCGTATACAAATTTGCATCCTTTGTGCTGCGACGCTCAAATGAAAAAATAATGTTTATTATTTGATTTAAGTTTGTAGTGTGTATTTGCCAAGTCAGAAAATGTTTTTAAATTTAAACGTGTAGAGAGATTTGGGAAAGAGAATAGAGAGAGGGACAGACAAACATCATGTATACTTGCACTGGATAAATTAGTCTAGAACTTACTCGGACAGTGGGAGACTTGGCTAAACCTATGATCTCACAACTTCTTAGCGAGACTTGGCTAATTTTTTTATAGTGTTTTTGTTGGGATCTCCTTTTTTTCAAAAGTAAATAACATGATCGTGAATTAAATTATCACAGTTATTTTGGAGGGAATGTCAATATAAGAATACAAACATTTCCTTTGTTTTATTATCAGCATCGGGCCCTTAGTTTTCCTCTCTACGATAAAGCGCTTTGGCACCACCTTGTAGATATCAATTCTACGACGCTATCGACATACAATATTGCTTATTTATAGACTTAATTTATCTCCGAGGATTTTATCGATATCGGCAATATAAAAAAGTTCTAGACAACAATTAGATCCATTAAAATATATATAAATAAAACTGACAAATCACATTAGAACTGATTATACTTAGGTTTGACTTTATAAGCTGTAATAAAAGTAATTGAACTTGGTAATAAAAGATTTTGTTCTTGTTTGATAGTGTAAATACGAAGAAATTTATTAGACTTACAAAATAGAAAATGCAGTGAACTTTTTCAAAAATGAGTTATGTACTTTTACCTTATACGTAGTAAAGTTTCACGCCAGTATCGATGACTCAAGCGAATGCAGATCGATTAGGATGGCAATTTTATACACATGCTTCCTTAACCAATGCAAAATTCGTAGATGGACTCAACAGCTAAAAGAAAATAGCTTTTGGCAACTCTCGACTGTTACCTAAAAAAGAAAAAGTTGGTTCTCAATCTATAAGTTTAGCAAGTTGCATTTACTTATTTTATAATAA
The DNA here is from genome assembly GCA_951217055.1 of Gerris lacustris. NCBI lineage: Eukaryota > Metazoa > Arthropoda > Insecta > Hemiptera > Gerridae > Gerris > Gerris lacustris. Next base: position 22,406,805 of record OX578280.1, read on the forward strand.
ATAACTGCATTCACAGACTGCAGAGCTCATAAATTAAAAATAAACTTGGTTTCTAAAGGGGCTTGTAAATTAGCAACATTTGACGACAATGCTTGGCTGGTAATAATGGCCGGGTTACAGTGCTTAAAATCCAGAAATAATGTCGGCAATACTTTTTGATGGCCCGGCAATATTTCTGTGTAGCCAGGCAATATTTCTGTATAGCTCGGCAATATTTCTGTATAGCCCGCCTCTGTATTGCAACTGCTTCTCTATTTGTTTCCTGTTCTCCATCTAGAGGCCTCTGTTGTCGATTCTTTGAGTTCCAAGAAGGTAATTAAGTGGTTCTCTCGTATAAAGCACAACGTTTTACAAGTTTCGGGCTACTGTGGCAAAAATATTTCTAAGACATTATCTGGATACATAATGCCTGTAACACATTGCCGAAAACGTTGCCGGGCTCTACAGATATAATATACGAACATATTGCCGGCAATATTTCTGGATTTTAAGCAATGTATCCCGGCCATTATTGTCATAAAATATTACACGTTTACAAGACCCTTCAAAGAAAATAAATAAATAAACTACATATATATAATATAACTATAGATAAGATTAAAATAAATAAATAAACAATACTCAATTAAAATAATCTTACTAATCTTTCGGCGCATGTGCGCCATGTGCATTTGCGCTCCCAATGTATCCCCAAAAATTTTCAGGGAACGTTAAATCAGGTGGTTGAACAAGAGAAATATAATAGTAAAGATCTTGGAGAAGGAAGATTTACCAAATTTAATTAAACACATTCCTATTGACAATACTTTGTACCGGATTCGGCTGTTCTGATGCAGCCTTCTTCAGATAATCAGTTGATTTTAAAGGGACACTTGTACTTTTAAAGTCCGTTCAAATTGTTTAAAATTCAATTATTTTGTGTAAAGACGTTGTTTAGTTTTTGAACGTCATGTCTTTTATAAAAAGTTATTTCTTTAGAGCAGAGGCATGAATAAAGAGATGGATACTACATACTAACAAAATGAAAGTAAGTTTCGCTAGCTTAAAAAGGGCAATATAATAAATATACAAAAATACATTCAGATCTTCAGATAAGAACGAATAACTTAAAACGTAATAGTCCATGAGATAGCGTGCAAAAAAGTGTGTGACTAACATGCTAGAATTTTACGTATAAGTTAATGTTTTGGTGCCTTTTAAGAATATGTGGTCGGCTAAGTTCGTCTGCGGGACAATGCTTGACAATACGCATTTGAAAAAGACAAACCGGTGGAGAAAGGCCATGTCCTGTCCACCCTTTTTGGTGTACAATGCGATTTTCAGGATCCTGAGTATTAGAACTTAGTAGCACAAAAATCAAGTTGATAGTAGTTTGTCACTTAAAAGGTGACCTCTTAGATTTGGAGTAATATTTGACTAACTAACCTATTAAGTGATAGACTACCATCAACTTGATTTTTTTTGTCCACTAACTAAGTTAGCACTCAAGATCATGAAAATCGCATTGTCCACCGAAAAGGGCGGGACATGGCCGCTCTCCACCGTTGTTTTTTTTCAAATGCCTATTGCCAAGCTATGTCCCGAAAACAAATAGCCGACCACATATTCTTAAAAGGCACCAAAACATTTACTTATACACAAAATTCTAGCTTAATGATAGTCAGACACTTTTTTGCACGCTATCACCTGGACTATAATTATTAACATCGTATTTTTGCATTTCTTAAGTGACGTAACTCAAAACTAAAAAGATTCAGTTAAAAAAATGAGGTCAAAAACTTGAGAAAGCAAAGCGGATTATTTGAGAACAAATATCAAAAATAATAAAGGAATGTGTCACTTTGTTTGTACAGTTAAGCCGTTCTTTTTAAAATGATAACGATTTGAAGTACACACTTGAAAAAAAGAATAATAAGTCTTTAAGAATTTGAAAAAAAAAATAAAATAAAAGAAATTGTTTCAACATATTAAGTAGACTTTGAAATATCTTAAAGAGTCCAGTTCAAGTTGTGTCTATAAGAGGTTTATTTCTAGGGTAGGAAACCTCTCTTGACGAAATCTAATGTCAACATTTCAAAGGTGTTCAAGGAGCAAGATAAAGGATAGAAAGAAAAAAACAACTCAGGTTTGGTTCAATAGCGATAACAAGTTGGGCCCAGTATGAGAAAAGCTTTTAATCAACTAAACTAAACAGACAGACGTCACACCCCACAGGTACCTAGACAGGAAATATTTCACTGTTAGCCTATAAAAAGACTAAAGGTGACTCTAGACACAGACAGAAATAGACTCAAACCTATGAGTGTTTGACTAACACAAATTAGCCAATATGTGAAGCACTAATAACAATTATGAAATAAAAGCATACGATAATTAATATTCTGTTTTAACTTAATCGTTTCAAATGAAATTTTTACAAAGGAAAGTTAGTTAACAAAAGACAACAAATTTGTAAGGAGACCACCTAGAGTGTCAACAAATTAAAAAAGCTTTTATGTAGAAGAGAATAAATAATTAATTAATGCCTATGTTATAATAAACGACTTTAAAGTTAGAGTTATGTTCAACGACTTTCATATTTACACGCGCTTTCATTACACTTCACTTGAGTGTGGGGCACTGTGGTGTGCAAAATTTGTAATATTTTTTTTAACCTCCCTTCCCACTACTTAGAAAGGATTGTACATTCACAGATTATGTATTTCCGATGGTACTGAAAGTTATTATTATTTTTTATGCGTGTTTAAAAAAAAAAAAAAAAAAAAAAAAAAAAAAGTTCATATATATTATATGCAGAGGGAAAGAGAAAAGGAGAGAGAGAGAGAGAGAAAGAGAGTGTGCTGCTCTCTTTAAAAAATGAAAAAATTAAATCTACTAAACATGGAAATATTTTATAATTTGATCAGCTTTTTTATTACAGGACGGAATTTTATTTCTAATGAATATACCTGAAAGTATAGAGGTTATCCCGTAATAAAAATATTTTTCGAGATCATATCATGTATATATGTATGTATAGCGCAAAAATATATAAGAAAATGAGGACTAGGTATACTGATAAATTCGCTTTTGGGAAAGTTAGTTCCTCAGAAAAAAACACAACACTATAATTTAGCTAAGAGGACTTCAAAAAGCTTTGATAATGTGATATAAAAAAGTAAAAAAGATTCTGATTGGATTGAATTTTAATAAAGACATATCCTTTTATCATTACAAGGGCTGCGTATACTTGACAATTTATTGAACTTTCACAAATAAATAAAGGATTTAGTGGAAATGCTTGTCTTATAAAGAGGTATAATTGGTGCAAATTTCAACGCAGTCGGAAAATAATTGTATTAACAAAATTTTGAAATTTTTGCAGACTCAGAAAAATTGGTTAATGACGACACAAATTCATGATTTTCCGAGCAGCACAAATTCTTGTTAGAACTGATTTTTGTTCCAAGTTTTAACTGTCTAGCTAAAAAACTGTGAGGGTTATGCGTGACACAGAGAGGCTGAGAGACAATCTGCTAAAAACCACTCAAATCGTCTTGAAAACACCCATAAACGGATAATTCCGTCGAAATCTCGGTTTCGGATGTTTGGATGAACACAATACTTTTCCTTCGAGTAAGAAAAAGTAAAAAGTTTAAGGTCCTTTAAAGAGGATAGGTAACTTTTTATTTTTATTTGTAAATCAGCAATTGTTTTAATTTGACTTATAGAAGAGTTTTAATATGTGTAATTTTTATGTTATATTAGATTTATTCAGAAGCAAATGCAGCAGTCCAAAGAAGAACAATTAATAAACTTGTTACTGTTATTAGAACAACTTGTTCAACCCCTGGCAAAACGTCGTGGTTATATGGTAAAGGCAAAATACATCCAATATGTCGCTGTCGCCAATGGAACACCTAGAACTTCATCATGACATTAACCGCGGAAGCCTATATACTAAAGTAACACACATCCTTACACGTGGGTTAGATCAACATTTCCCCTTCTTAAATTTGTCATCGATACTTCATAGATATCAAAACACTTTAATATATATATATATCCGGAAGTTATTCTGTCACGCTTCTCATGAAGCTCCTAGCTTCATTCAAACTTAGAACCCTAATAATATATCTAGGTGCAAAAACAATTATAATACGTACTCAATACTTCCATCAAAAAGGTTTCACTTAATCAATAAAGAGGAACTAATAATAATATGCTATTGGTTTCAAACGAAACCTTTAAGTCGGATATAAGATACTTAATAGCATTAGGAGAACATTATCGGCTTTTAGTCATCCGATTGGTGAATTAACAGGTGTTGACAAAGAACCACCATCAACTCGTATTAGATTAGGATACGGTTAAATTGAAAACTTAGTCAGAAGGGTTAAAGAGTAAAGCGTTAAAACCACAAAACGGCTTCACTTATACGGTTAGAGGATGGAAGAGACAAGGAGCTTAAGGGGAGAAGGACTTACATAATTACCTGTAATAACAGGTGTTGAGGAAGTATCAATATAGCCAAGATCCTTAGAGAAGGGGAAGCAACGGGCGCGACGCGTGCCTTTCTACCGCCTCAAGTCATGAGGCCTTCAAGTGAAGCCTGAGTAGGTAGCGATACCAAAACTACCTGTGCCATATGGCGGGGCTAACTTTACAAACTGTATACGTGCCTATAAAGAAACATAATATACACCAACAAAACAACTATTCTCTAATGAGGAGGACGCATCCTTTACATACGGAAGAACCATTCTCAAGAAGCCTAGAGAATTTCTTTTATAACCAAGTACCTTTTATTATAAAGAATAAAAAATCGAAAGGAAAATGATATCAGTAGCATAACATGATTCAAACTATTTTCATATTTTTTAATTCGTCGTCTTTGAATAAATGATGATATTGACAGATCAAAATACGACTTAATTATTTTATTTTTTATTACGTTCGACAATTACCTACCTTAATCTCCTCAACTAACTAATCATATATACTATTTGATTTTTCTTTTATTTGATATATTTTTCATATTTTAACTTTTTTGTATAAGTAATATAATATAATATATATATATATATATATATATATATATATATATATATATATATATATATATATATATATATATATATATATAGAGTAGTAGTAGTAGCAAGAGGGATGTGAGGTCATACCTAGCGTATATGAGTAGTATACAAGTAATTATGTACTCATATATGAGAAAGTTATGTATACGTATATGAGAAAGTTATGTACTCGTATATGAGTAGTATACAAGGAATAATGTACTCTTATATGAGAAAGTTATGTACTCGTAAATGAGAAAGTTATGTACTCGTATATGAGTAATATACAACTAATTATGTACTCGTATATATATGACTGTTCAGAACGAGTTTCAATGTAACATAACAGTTATTTATGTAACATAATTATCGCAAGGGGAATAATGGCACTTTACTCACGAGGTACATACAATATTTTATCTCCAGTAGGAAGAAAATTCACATTTTCGTCCATTGCACAGTTTTTATTTGTTATTTTAATAAATAACAATAATTATTAGCACTTTTAATAGCAGATATAAGATATTCAATATTAAAAATAAATAAGAATTGGAATTAAACTCAAATAGAAGGTGATTTAGATGCAGGTTATACACAAAGATAAACATGGTCGAAAAAGCAGTTTCGCCAACCTGATTTCATCAACTTCATTACATTAGGCATTCATTTTCTACTATTTATAAAATAATTAAGTTGCAGTCTTTACTTTTTCGCCCTACTTTTACTTTTTCTCCCTACTTTTTGAGTTCAGGGATGAAAAGACTTACTTTAGTCCCTCTAAACTAATTCAAAATCATAATTTTTTCTCTACTGGAGATAAAGTTCTTTTATGAACTTACTTAACATGACTAAAGATGACATATCTGTGATTTTTAAGTAAATATTTACGGTCCACGTGAATAAACTGATTAAATTCAGTAGTAAGTAAGTTTTACCTCTGTAATATTAATGATATATTTAAGTGGATAAAAAATCATTCAAAACGATTCAATTTATGTGAGGAAATCATATTGCTCTTTTAATGATAGAATCTCGAGATATTTTATTTAAATTTTCTTTTACTATCACATTCAGCTTGAACTTTATTACTTATTAAATAAAAATTGAGGATAGCGAGGATGAGTCAAAAGTAAATTAAACAGAAATTGCGGATTTAACGACGTTTTGAAAAATGTATTCCTTTGTTCAAGGTATAAAAATAAAAATGGTCAGTAACGTTTATTTAATCCACAGTCAAATAATACACAGTTAAATAAATAACAGTTCGTTTCAAGATTTATTAAGATAAAATAAAGAGTTTTGCATTATAATGGGTCCGGGTCCACATATTATATGAGGATTTTTCTATTTTATATAAAACAAATCACAAGTACTTAAACATACAAACATAGTAAAAAATTCAATATGAATACAAAAACTTATATCATATCACGTACAAATTTAACTAAAACTACACCTGCCTACAAAATTTTATCTAAACAAATTTTTAGGAAACTAATATTGGCAGACTCTATATACATTGAAAATATGTTACATCCTGTTCTTAGTGCAAGAAAATGATACTGAACGTTTCAAAAATCTTATTGTAAACTTAAAGTGAAGAAAAATCATTATATAACATTTTATTTGCTTAAGTAGGTACCAATAACAGTATGTGTGTTAATTACATTGAGTGTGGATTAAATAAACATTTACTAGCCATTTTTGTTTACACCATGAAGAAGGAAATACATTTTTCAGAAACGTCGGTAAATCCACAATTTTTATTTAATTTACTTTTGACTCATCCTCGCAATCCTCAATTTATATTTAATAACAATAAGTAATTAAGTCCAAGCCAAATGGGATAGTAAAACCAAAATGAAATAAGATACCTTAAGGTTCTATCATTAAAAGAGCTAAATGATTTAATCGTTTTAGATCTTTTTTTTTACCCACTTAAATATATTATTGGTATTACAGATGTTCGCAAACTATTTGGTACAATATTGGCCACATAGCCATATAGCATAATACTTTCGGTATTTGTTTGCAAGTCGTAGGTTTACGGAGGTGGATATCGCTGTCAATTCAGCTGATTCAATCTATTTATTATTCTATTATACTTAAGCTATCTTTACACGCGAGGTGCTTTCCTCATGGACTAGATCCATGTTTTCTTTAACCTAGGAAATCCGACTTTTACCGATAAAAGTAATAACCTAAATAAACCAATACCAAACATTGAGAAAATAAGTAAGATACCCCTAAAAATATGATCGGCATTTTTTTTTAAAAAAAAAAAAGTTTTGATATTACAAAGCAAATCACTAAAAAGCAGAAAATATATTTAATTTGTTTTTACTTTCTCATTTAAAGAGAGAGTATCTATTGTAATGGCGCATTTTTTTTTTATTAATTTCCACGTTTTGAGGTCCCATGAGTCCAAAAAAGTGGTTTTTAAAAAATGCCTGTCTGTTGTCCTAAAACTACTGGGCCGGTTTTGACGAAATTGGGCATACATGTCCAGAAAAATCATGCCCCGAGGCGAAATCGAGAAATGAATTATAGCTCCAGATTTGGGGACCCTACCCCCCAAAACCTCTTAAAAAACGCAAAAAAAAAATCTCGAAAACGGTTCCGACGAGTTTGATAAAAAAAAGTCTAAAATGTAGTCTGTTTAAATACGAATTTAACGATATAACCCGTTTTCCCGGGAAAATCTAGTTCCTAAGAAAATAGTAAAAAAAAAAAAAAAAAAAATTCAATTATTTCAAAAGTTATACCTGAAACAGTGTTAAACGCCCTTTTTGACCGTAGACGATTTCCCGTTGAAAATAAACTCATTTTCCGGCATATAGCATTTTCCCTAAAAATACACTATAATCTTAACCATTTCCAGAAAACTGCATGTCTCAACGACAAACACACCCATCAGTACAAAAATCCAAAAACCCCCTATTTCGCCCTTGAGGGCCGACTTTCACCCTTAATGAGTGGTTTAAAACTGTCCTTACCTGATGTTTGGTCAAGCAATTTTTAAAGTTCCTAACCGATTTTGACATTACCAACTCGACATTTTTCCGAAAATCGAGAGGTGGGGTATAATTATTTTATTGTTTTTTTCTTCGTCTTAAAATACAGTCAATTTTTACCCCCCCCCCCCCCCCCCTTAAATATTCCTCCAATTTTAGGATCCCCTACCCACATTATAAAATTATTTAAAAAAAAATATAAGGTGTTTGTAGAGACAAATTATTAGATTTAACACTAACAAATCATGCAACATTTAAATAGTCTTTTACTTAGCAACTCTCTATTCCAGTAATTTCAATGTCTGAAGAGAAAAGTCAAGCTGAATGTATGTTTAACCCTATTTGTACCCAAGCAGCACAACTGATCCAAAAGACATCCCTGGGATACCCTTTTATCCAGATTTTATCCTGCCATAACTGTTGATCCATAGGTTCCCCGATGGTCGTCCCATTTTGAATGCCATATTGGGTCATGTAAGGATATCCAGTTAAAGGTATCCTATGGATATCCAGTTAAGGTCACTATTGGGCTCGCTGAATGAAACTAAGATCTCCCCAACAATCTAATTGTCACAACAATTAACAAGCAAGCTTTATATAACATGCAATGTTTGTATGTATGTATGTTTGGGTCAAATCTTGCAACTGAATTTTAAAGCAGTTATCCTCAACCGATTGAATTGAAATTTTATGTACACGTTTAGTTTGGTTGTCAATAAATGCATGGTTAGCTAAGTGACGTCATTCTAAATCCAATATGGTGGACAGCCCATGATGGCGGACTAGTTATTTTTTAAGCACGCCCATGATACGGGTATCAAATGAAAGGCTTTGCTGAAAAGAATATAAATAAAAGTTTATTTTTAAACATGTTTTTTATTATTTATTTATTATATTTTTTTTTTTTTTATTAGTAGAATATTTAGGTAAGTGGTTGTACAATGTACCTTCTAAGTTGAAATTGATTCCGACAGTGTTTCACTGTGTGTTAGTTAAATAAAGTTATATTTTCTAAAGCTATTTCTTATATTAACCCTCGAGTGCGGGTGGTCTAATAGAGACATGAGGAGGCGCGGACCCCTGATAGGACTTAATCTGTTTTATATGCCCACACAACAGGTAAAATAAATATAAACTTGAAATAATTTTAGCAAAATATTATAAAAAATATTTAAATTGGTTTCATTGTTTTATTATTTTTTTAATTTATAAAATACCGTTGTTTAGTCTCATAGTTTATAAGCACAAAATTAGTCAGTCTCAATTATAATTTTCAATTTTTTAATTTTTTCTGTATATTTTTATTATTTTATTTTTAAATTCAGGTACCATATTAATTTATTTTGTATTATATGTATAAATTTCACTAAAATTAGCATTATACTGACACAGAATTGAAGTATAATCACTAATCACGTACGATGTCAAACAGTGACTGATTCTCTTGACAAAAGCAAGAAATGCAGCTAGAAAAATCCCTATCTTTCTATCGCACCCACATCTATCTCAATTTCATAGTTAAATCTTAAATTTAAGCCTCACAGGACTGCGCGTTCCTGATGGTTAAAAAAAGGTAACCAAAAATAAAAATTAAAATTATAAGTCCACGGACTTATAATTTTTCATAAACTAATTTAATCAATCATAGAATTCACTTAGGGGTCAACATCATGAAATTACAGAGTACATGAATGGTTAAAACATATGAGTTAGACTAATCTTCTAGACATTCTGCAGGATTCAATAATACACCTTTAATGAAAACAGTTCTATACCTAGAGAAAAATATATAACTAAGAAATTCAAAAATACAACTTCATAACAATATATTCATTGTCTGGGTGTATTTTTTGATTGAAAAATAAACACATTAAATAAAAGCTAGCAATGAATAGCTATAGCAGATATTAGCATTATTACAATTTATCTCATCTCTAATATTCTCAATTTTAAATTCATAACATTCATAACTAACACCACTACCACTATGCATGTGTTATGGACTGCTAATTGTTTTAATGTTGGATTTTTTAAAGTAGAATTTTCCTTAAATTAAAAATTAGCTGAAGTTCCTGATCCTTGAAGAGGATATTTGAACCACTGGACAATTTAGAAAAATCTAAATGGCTTATTTACTTGTTAACTTATTTACAAGTTATTTCATGTAAACAACGCTTGTTACTTATAAAGATGCAACAATTCTGCAGAATTAAAAATAAAAAAATTGCTTCGTAAAAGCTAGTTTTTGTAAACCATTAATGTTTAGCAAGGCAGAGTGTGGAATGATATTCATCAGCAAATTGAAAATTAATTAATTCTAGTTGAAATTCTGAAAAAAGCGGTCTGAGTCACACAGATAAACTATATCATATAGATGTTGATAATGAATTCAACATCTCATTTAATTGATTTTTCTTATTAGCATTCAACAGGTGGTTGTTTACATAATGTTTACAATATCTCGGAAACTAGATTTTACAGGGAAAACTACTTATATCCTTAGATTCTTATTTAAACAAAATATTCCTTAAAATCAATAATAAGCAGATGAAATTGAATCCAGATATGTGGTCACCAATTCAATATGTGACCACGCCTGAGGCTGCTTAACTTTGTGGATAAGAGAACTGCTCTCCTGTACAAGCTACCGGACACCTGACTTGTATTGCAGTAGTCTCACTTATCCGGATTTCATGGGACCGGGCACAGTCGGGATCTCCAAAAGTCCGGATTAAACGGAAAATTAGACTGGTAATGCCTATATTTTTATCATAAAAATGACTGATAAGTCTCATTTTAGGTCCACTTTTTTAACCTATAAATTGATTTAGAATAAAGAACTTGTTATCTCATTGATATAAATTCAAAGCTTATTGATTGTACATTATTAGAAAATTATTGAGGTATGTCTGAATTACCGGATGTCCAGACTAGCGAGGTCTGGATTAGCAAAACTCTACTGTACTTATATTCATTTAATAATAATTTAAATTGATAAATTTCAATCATTTTTTACTCTCTGTAATGCCTAAAAGGATAAAAAAAAATCGAGTACAGGGTACCTCGGAACTTTAACTCACTTCGGAGGCCACCATAAGTGTCCTTTCCTGCTGCTTCGGTCAGCACTTGGTTTTTTAACTAACTGATTTTTTTTATTATCATTTTAAAAAAAAAAAAAAAAAAAAAAAAATGTATAATTTATTTTTATTTATTTTATTTCATTTATTTAATTATTTGAATTATTTTGGCGGTATTTTGACAGATATAAACAAACTATGACGTTTAACAAAAGTATCGCACTAATTTATAATTATGTTCAGTTTTAACTTTTAAACTAATTAATAGAATTTCATCGGGTTTATTTATATTTGTTCCTTATTTTTTACTGGTTCCAACAATATGCTACATGTCAAAAATGTATTTATACTTTCGGTATTATTAACTGTCAAAGGCACAAGTAAGGACTGATTTTTCTGCCATGATTCAACTCTCTAGGTTAAATACCCTAGGCATTACGATGATAACACACATACAGACACCATGCTGAAAAAAACTTAGGAGGTCTTAAAAACACCCAAAAGGAAAAATTCAATTGAAATCTCGAAAAAAACAAATTTTGGGTGAAAATAATACTATTCCTACCAAAGGTGAAGAAAAGTAAAAAACTGCTAGTAATTAAGTATTTAAAGGTACAGTAATATATTCTATTGAGTAATAGATTTTCATGTATGTTATGATTATTGGTTGTCTTGAATTGTTGTAATAAAATAAGAATTTTATGCTAGTATACCCATTTGCAATGCTTTAGTGTAGTATAAAAATCTCTTTTTATTTTTAAGGATAATTATCTATAAATGGAAATTTTTAAAATATATGAAATTTCACAAACTTTTTTCCATATTTATCAAAAATTAAAATAAAAAATACTTTTACCTTTAATTCGCTGTTATTGGTCCTTATTGGGTTTCCAACATTGATTGTGAGTATAAAACGATACATTTTCTTTGAAAATCTGTTAAAACAAAAATAAAAAAAAATGTTATAACCTTTCTATAAATTTTATAAGATAAATATAACATAAAGAACGACAAGATGTTACTATACAATGTGCTTGCAATCAAGATGAATAGAGGAATGAAATGAGAGGAAGAAAACCTTGTGAGATTCATTAAAGATAAAAATGGAAACATCTTATAATTTTCTTCCTTTTTTTTTATCAATTTTTTACAGCTCTTGGGTAATTTGCGGTTCTGTCTATTTTGGTTTCTCTTTTATTTTATTCATTCATTTTATTTATTTATTTTAAATCCATTTATTTTTGTTAAGAAGAAATAATTATGGTTGTGAAAGAAATACATTTGATAGAAAATAAGAGACTAAATGAGTTGACAGAGAGGATGGGGAATAGATATATAAAAAGGCAGTGAAGTACTATCAAAATTATTCAGTAACAGACAATATCAAAGTAAATATCAAAGACATGTTTCACACTAATGATCTCATCGATTAGATGAGTAAAGTGGCCGGATAACCCCCGTCCTGTAATAACCCTGGCAGTTGATCGGGACTAAAACCCAAAAGAAAAAAAAAAAAAAAAAAAAAAAAAATATCAAAGTAAAATGGACAATTTCAAAAGATAAATCTAGGAAAAGGATGGTATCATACAAAATTATTCAATTTATAATCCCTAAAGATAAGATTGACGACAAAATATTGAAGATCAGTTTTATATTCTACAGTGTGTCCTAAGATAGAGTATCCAAGAAAATTGTATTTTTATTTTTGGGCTTTCGAAAAAAAAAAAAGTATTTGTTATAAAAATTCCTACTTGATCTTTAACCTCTAATAACGATAATATTTTCTTGATTTTGTGTAGAGGGTGTTCAGTTTCTTGAAATCTATTTCATTTTACAAAAATAAAATAAATTATTTACAATATAAGAAAATTTTAAACTTCTTGTTGAGCATCACAACAAGTAATTAATAATTGTAATATTTACACATTTATTAGGAAACAACTATAAGTTGAATTTTTTTTTTTTTTTTTTTTTTTTTCGCAATTCTATTGCCACCTATTTTGCATAAATTTCGACTATAAATTCTCTACAAGCTTTTTAAATGAGCTCAAGGGAAATAATGGCAATTATGATCAGTGTAATTCTTTCCAGCTAAATAATCATGAGTAATTAGCTAAGTAATTCCACACTAATAACCAGGCATTCGTTTTAAACTTTTTTTTGTTTATAATTAAAATGCAGTGAGAACTATTTGATTCTTAGCTTATTGTTTATTTTCAGAAAACAAACTACAAAATTTAAAAAAATAAAGCTACATGAGAGTGTTCAAGAAATGCAGCTTTTAATATGATTTTCAATAATAAGAATAATATTATGCCTTTATTTTACAGCTTATATGCACATTAAACTCCTATTACAATATTTATATTGAACATAAGTTACTCTTTTTTACTGTACATTATCTTTAAGGTAATAAAATCTTCATATCGAGTCTAAACTTATTAATACCTGTTTGGTTGTTAACAACCTGACTATCAAAAAGTATGAGTTATTAATATCATGCACACTTACATACATCCAACTATTAATGACATTTTACCTGCATTTATATGTATTTACATATGCTCATTCTTAATACAGCCTCTACCTCAAACATAGTTTTTCTATTCTGTTCATTTTTGTTTGTTGAATTTTTACTTTATTATTTTATTTTGTTTCTCCGCTTATATATTGTGCACAAGAGCTAGGTCCATTTCTCAAAATAGGCCTCCAGTGAGGAGTTCCACTATGTTGTTTGTCCTGCGCTTCCAGATCGACTCTCCATTATTGAAGATGACCCAAAGAGGGGTCGAAATATCGCAAAAGTGAGCTTCTATTTTTTTCCTTTTAGACCCTACTTACCAATAAGACTCTCCATTCTTTTCAGGTCGTCCTCATCTGCCTCTTCTGCTACCATTCCGTCAGTATTTTTGACCATCTCGTGTTTACCATTCTAATGACATGTCCAGCCAAAGTATATTTTAACAAGGCTGCTGTTTCCACTACACCATTTACTTCTGTCTTCTTCCTAATAATTATGTTCCTTATCCTGCCCTGTTTCTTGATTTCCATCATGCTTCTCTCCATTGCTCTCTGTTGTGTTATTCTCGGCATCCTTTTCGGTAATGGTCCAAGTTTGCTCTCCAGACATCGAAGGCTTTTGTTTTGTTTAGTTGAGACATCCTACTCTTAAATATAATCTTTAGGGCCCAACATTTTTTCCCAAGCCACAGAGATCATCCTGTCTATTTCTTCAAACTTTCCTTTTTCAAACGATACCAGGTGCTTGAGTTACACTACTTCTTTTAAACCTTTAAAATGGTAATAATATTACCATATTATAAAACATATTATGTTTTCATTTTGCTTACAGGGTGTTCAGTTTCTTGAAAACTTCAAAAAATTACCAAGAGTAAACTGCCCTTATTTTTGATGGTATCAATAAAATATTTATTTAGAAAAGTGGCTCAGAATTGCAAAAAAAAAAAGTGATAACATTAAACAACATATAATTATATTAAAATAAAGTAAATTGCTTACAAATCAAGTATTAGTATAACATTAGTCTGTTTTTTTTTTTGAAAATAAACTATAAGCTAACAACAGCCAATAGTTTACACTGCATTTTAATTATAAAAAAAAGTTTTAGCCGAATGCCTAGTTATTAGCGTGGATGAGAGGAAGGAAAAAATTACACAGGTCATTGCCAATATTCCCCTTGAGCACATTTAAAATTATTGTAGAGAATTTATTAATTGAGTCGAAATTTGTACAAAAATCGGTGGCAATACAATTGTGATTAATGATTTTTTTTTTTTTTTTTTTTTTTTTTTTTTTTTTTTTTCAACACATGGGTGTAGATTGTCGTTTCCTAAGGGTGGGGATACACTTCAGCATTCGCCGCGAATGAGCATTCGTTTTGCACAGATGTGGACAAGGTGAGCCAAATGGATGCACTTGCCTCAACCTGATCCGAGTGAGACCATCAAAATACAATCTATTTAATATATACTACAAAACTCATAAGACCCATGGCAATGAAATGTTAGCAAACATCATGTTAGCAACTAGAAAGTCTTAAGTCTCTACACTGAAGAATAGATGAAGTCAGGAATAAGCAGCTCCCCAAATATTTTTATTTACATAAGAATTTTGGGAAAAAGGAATTCCTTGTTTATTAAAAGTCAGCTAACTACGGATACAAAGATATTTAATGTTAAATTCCACTCAACTATTAAATGAAACATATTTACCATGACATTTATTAGCACATATAATTATTACCTTGAAATTATTATTAATATGCAATAATTATTATCTGAATCTGCAGTGTCATATTGCAGAGTCAATTTAGTTCAAATTTGACCCTGCATCTGATAAGTGCACTTCCTCTGCATATCTGTAGAACAAACAAACAAAAAGAAAATTATTAATAATTGTATAATATGATAAATCTCGTCGGTGTAATTCTAATTAATACTTTGTAACCCACTTTTTTCGATTTTTGGGTTGTGAGCTATTCCCATGGTGAAAAGTGCACTGAATCAATTAGTAAATAGTTCTTAAGCCGCAAGAAATACCCAGTTTAAAAAATACCTAGTATCCAAAACTGGTACAGTTCGAGGGTTACGAGATATATCTTGCAACCCAACACAACTTGGCAACACTGTCTGCAAGCTGTGTGGGTTACGAGGTTTTTCATCAAGAAATATCTGGCAACACTGAGTTTTGCCTTTTTTTCATCTCATGAAAAGATGAGTTTTGTGGGTTACAAGGTATTAGAATTGCACCGACAGTATAATACAGCTTCCTCTCCCTTAGATCAGTTTAAAAAGCTGACAAAGCGATGCGCCAACCCAGTCTTATCCATTGCTATGTCCCCTTATGTGAGAAAATGAATGTACAAATTCCAAATTTTTGGGAAACAGCGTTTCAAAGTTAACAATACCAAATAATTCAGGTGTTCTATAGGTAATAATTTTTTTGTAAAGTATAGCAACATAGTAATAGACTTATTAGCTGAGTATTATTATGATAATTATTATTGGCTTAAAAACGTTAAGTCCAAATACCAAATAAGCTCAGAATAAGAAAATTTACAAATTCATGGCATGGTGATAACCTTTGGCAAGTCCCTTCACAGCTTTTTGCATCTAAGATTATTATTATTATTACTAGTGATGCGGCGCATAAAGAACTTATGTTACTGCCATATTTGTTTTCAATATGGTAAACAGGAAAAATGTTTCGGGAACAAACTTAACTTTTCTAATCTACCTGAAAGAGCTCTAACATGCAAGATAAGCATAAACTTTTTTTCAACATCCTCATTTCTGCCATTCGTTTTCACAATGCCAGCAAAAAATTAAAATTTTGTAACAATAGTTAAACTTAATCTTTTGATACTCTTCAAAATCTTTAAGACGATGTTTAAGATGTAATGCTGACTAAAAAATGTTTTTTCAAATAGTTGTCTGACATATTGACCACCATCTAGAAAATATTAATTGGGAAATTTTATTACCTATTCTTTTCTCTACTCTTAAATATCTTCAAAACGATGTACAACATGGCATGCTGACTAAGACCATTTTTTAGTTGTCCACTATATTGGCTGCCATCTTGAAAATATTAAGTGTCAAATTTCCAAAACCTACACAGTTGTCACAAATAATGAGATGCACTTGTGTGCCAAATTTCATTCTAATTGGTTAATTTTTGGGCCAGGAAATTTGTAAAGTATATAATAATAAAATTATTATATATAAAAAGTATATATAATAATAAAATGAGGCGCATAAAAAACTTCCATGGGAAACAAATAATTTTGCTCTTATATCAGCCATATTTATTCAATATGGCTACTAGGAAACATTTTTCGGTTAAAAACTTACATAAATGCTTAATCTACCTGAAAAGAGCTTTAAAATGGCATGTGACTTGCTATGCAAGCATTAACTTTTTTTCAAATCCACATTTACTAAGAAAGCCTCCCTGCGAACATGAAGTTATAAATCACATTACATTTTTAGAGGTGCAGGCACGGCTTGAAACATGCCTCCTCCATGTAAACATAGCCCAATGCACACAGAGCAGGCGCCACTTTCTCGCCTCCTCGACACCCCTTCACTCATTTTGAAGAAGCGTGCCTCCTGCACACCTCGTCCGCGCCGTGCCTCTGCCTCTCCTGTGTGCATTGGACCGTTTACACACGCCTGTTCCACGCCGCACCTGCACCTCGGCCATGTAACGTACACCAAGGTGCACTATTACTAGGTTCCTGTCTGAAGTTTTATCGGTCATCTATGAAGTATTAGAGAACGCAACAAGGGTAAGAAAATAAAATAATTAATAAGTTTTGTTTAATAAGATTTAAGATTTATTTATTAAAATAAATAGAATAACAATTAGAATTAGAAATATTGTATTACATTGATGAATCTTGAAAAGTCTGTCTAACTAGTTTACTCAAAATGTCTTCTTCCCTTTGCTTGGTATTTTCATAACTTTCTACAAGTGGTACAGTGTATTCTCCGGGTTGTGAATCATTATCATTTACAATAGTGTATTGTAAAATGGGAGATGATTGCATTGAAGTGGCTTCGGTCAGACTCAAGCGTTCTTCAGTAATTACATTTTGTAATTTTTGTTGACAAATCAAAGCTCGACTTAATGGCATTTTTTTCAATTGCACTGCCAAACTTTGGCAAAAAATGTCGAATTCATTTTCTTCATGTTGACTTTTTTCTGAAATCCAAATTTCATTTTCAATGGGCAAAACATATGTCTGCGTAGTACCAACATCAAAGATTGGTTGAGGTTCATCCAAATCCATAGTCGAAATCTGTAAAAAAATAATGATCTTTTATTAAAAGGAAAAAAAAACTCTTTATATTAATTTATCACAGGTACACTTTAAAATGTGGCCGACAATTCGTAGTAAAATTATTTAACAAACTTTTCTATGCCTGGTTATCCCCCACCCCTCACAGTCAACAGTTTTAAATACTTTTAGTCACCTTAAATTAGTAAAAAATCATTTGGAATACACTAATACTTATATAAAACTTTCTTTGCATGTTCCGGTGATAGAGGAAGAATAGTTGGCCAAGATACGAGAGTTATCACCAATGTGGAACTTTCCAAACTATTGCGGAGCAATGGATGGCAAGCACGTTGTCACTCAATGCCCTGAGAAGCGGATCGTATATCTTTAATGAAAACTTATTACAACTTCCTTAGACACTAAATGCAAAGACAAAGCAAATAATGCAATAGTAATTTCACAGTGCACATTCAATGCAATGTTAGAAAGTAATAAGCTGAACATACCTGTCTGTTTGTAGAATTTGATGCATTCACTTTAAAACCGTATCTTTTGAAACCTTACAGCAAACAAATTCTAACGTTTTAAGAGAGAGTATTCAATTACCGACTTTCAAGAGCACGTAGAGTGGTGAAAAATACATTCGGCATACTAGTTTCTTGGTTTTGGATAATTCAAAAACCTATAAATTTAAACATGGTGTCTATTGAATGACTAGTTCGCACAGCATATGTTCGTCATAATTGGTTGCATCAGAACTGACAAAGTCATACCCAATATAACCGAGGGGTTGATTGATGTAGAGTCTTGGAAAGAAGGTAAGGCTTTGCTAGGAAATTATCATTGGAATCCCAGCAATGGCCTAAAAGATCTTAATACAGTTACAAGTAATAACGCAAAACAATTTTTTTCTACTATTTCTGTCCCATGGCAGTAGAAAATTATTTAATGCTTTGAATTTTCTATAGCAAAATGAGAATAAATATGCACTTATATAGGTTTAATGAATAATATGCTGTTTTTTTTTTTTTGTTTTTGTTTTTTTTAAATTACTTTTAATAAACAAACTATGTGAAACATAATGTACTTGTTTACTTTAGTACTCCGATACAAGCTACCGAACCCCTTATTTGTATTACTTATATTCATTTAATATTAATTCTAATAAATTGATAAATTTCAATCATTTTATACTTTCTGTAACGATAAAAAAACGATATATTAAGTTTTTAAAGGTACAGTAAAATATTCTATTGGGTCATAGATTTTCATATAATATGTTACAGTCTTCGCACAACTAGAATCGACGCGTTGACAGCGCGGGAAATTGAGTGACACACAGATTGGCCAACCTCTCTGGGGGAAAAAATAAAGCCACTACGAAGCCTTCTTATACTGTTATCCAGAGGGCCTCTCCCCTCCACTAGAGACATTTATCTTTGCCTCGTTGGCCCGACCTTTTGTCCGGGAAAATCTCAAGTTCTCATTGGCTCGTCCCCCCTTTTGCTAGTTTTTCCCGCGCTGTCAACGCGTCGATTCTAGTTGTGCGAAGACTGTAAGATTAATGGTTACCTTAAATTGTTAATAATAATAATATAAGAATTTTAAGCTAGTATGCCCGTTTGGGTGCTTTTTTATTTTGTTACCCACCCTACAGAGGGTAACAAAGTAAATTAGGTCACATGCGGCAAGATTTTACTTGGTTATCTACCGTTTGTTAACATTATAGTGTTTGACTTTTTTTTCTTTTTTTTTCAAACTGATTGACAATCTTAACTGGGGAATGTTTAAATATTCCTTTGGGATAAAGGAATATCACACTTCTGTAAATAAAAATTGCAATATCTATTAGTCTAACTATCTAGTAAGGCAAAGTAACCTTTAATCCAATCAATTTTGTACAAAAGAATAGTTCACTTGGATTTAATAATAAATGAAAAATAAATAAGTACATTTGGGTGGGTAACAAAGTAAATGAGCGCCCCCGTGGACAATGCTTCAGTACAATATAAAAATCTCACAAATCTTTTTCATATTTAACAAAAATTAATAAGAAAAATATTTTTACCTTTGATTTGCAGTCATTTTTCCTTATTGGTGGTCCAACATTGATCATGAGTCTGGAACAATACATTTTCTTCTCTACACAAATCTATTGAACAAAAACAAGAACGTTAAAACCTTTCTGTAATATTTATAAGATAAAGAATGGCAAGATGTTGCTATACATTGTGCTTCCAAACAAGGTGAATAGAGGGACGAAATGAGAGGAAGAAAACCTTGTGATTCATTACAGATAAAAAAGGAAATTACTTATGAAAAAAAAAGGATTTTATATCTATCTAAACTAAAATAAACTATTTAAAATTATAATTAAATAACTAATACTCACAGGAAAATAAAAATGAAGCCCAATTCGCATTAAAGTCTAGAAAGAAAGGCGCCTTTTTGCAGCTGAGAGAGCCTTCGAAAACCTTGTTCGAAAACATCTGATTACCTAAATAATAAAAAGCTCATCTACAATTATTCCAACTAGAATTTTTTTAAACTAAAAAAAAGAGCATTTATATCAAACATTTTATTTTTTAACTATTTCATATTTTAAAAGAATTCAAAAAAAAATTTTTAAACATAATTTTGAATTTATTTATGCAATGTACACGTTGCACTTGGTTTAAGAAATATGTGCCCTTGATTTTCCTTTCACTTTAAATTACCCGTGAAAAAGAAGTAGGGGAATTTTTCGATTCCGGAATCAGAAAGGATACATTTGCAAACGTGTTCGAGCCGTCGTTCACTCACTTCGTATCGTATGGAATATTTGTTTTAGTGTTAAGTGATTAAATTATTTAAATAAACGTAAAAATGAGTGATCCCAAAGCGAAACTTCAAGAAGAAATTAAAGTGCAAGGGGATTTAGTCAGGAAACTTAAAGCCAGTAAATCAGATAATGTAAGTTTCTGT
The DNA here is from genome assembly GCA_951217055.1 of Gerris lacustris. Taxonomy (NCBI): domain Eukaryota; kingdom Metazoa; phylum Arthropoda; class Insecta; order Hemiptera; family Gerridae; genus Gerris; species Gerris lacustris. The sequence goes on from OX578280.1 coordinate 22,427,719, forward strand.
TCCACATATTTCAAAATTTGTTGTTAAAACCTGCTGTTTTAGATTACCTTCCCTATTTTTTGTCATGTGATTTTCGATATTTCAAGTCGAAAATTTATTATTTTCCCCTTTAGTTGTACCTAGCAAATTAAATTATTGATATTTTTTACTAAAGTGTTCCATATTGGATACAATTCTTTTAAAATTGTTGCAACTTATGAATAGAAAGTCCAATTAAAAGTTAAGCAATATGACAAACTTTTAATTCCATATAATTTCATAATTTTAATATTTATGTTCTACTTTGCCACATCTTATGACTTTTATTGTTGTTAATTATTAGTGATGGTTGTTTTAATGAGAAATTTACGCTTTATTAATCATTTTAGACATCGAATTCAATATTCTAGTCTCAAGGTAAAACTTAACTTCAAATCTACTTAACTTTTTTCTGTATTTATTCCGTAATTATTTTTAAAACTGGAGATATTGCTGGCTGTATTTTAGCTTGTTAAAGTTAGATGCATGATCAGTGATGTGTAAAGAGGCCATTATACTTGCTAAATTACATGCTTGTATTGAATCTCAGTGTATTATTAAATTTGAAACGAAGTCCCTTATGAGCGAGCTCTTTGTTTATGATACATGGTCTAAAATTTTCAGAAAATAGAAATCTCCATGGAAAAGGATGTTCATTATCCTTCTGGCTGTTGTAAATGTTATCATATTATGTTTTTAAGGCATGTCCATGGAAGTACTGTTGCTTTTTCTGTAATATTGACTACATCTCCATGAGTTTTCAAAACCGTGTTGGTTCTCAAAACTCCATGAAAACAGTTTTGTATTGAAAAAATAGCATGGAAACGAGTATTGAATTGAAAACAGAATTGACATGGGCAGTGGGTATGATGAGCAGAGACTTTATAACCTGACTTAGCTATAACTAGTCTAGGAGTTAATAGTTTTCAAAATGTTGTGAAAACTGTTTTGGAAACTCATCATGGAAACGCTTTTGGTTTGAAACCAAAACAGTTTTCAAAAAGGTTTTGAAAACTCATGGAAACGTCATTATATGGACAAAAGAATCAATCCTCTCAGTAATTTTAAAGTTGGCGGGCTTGGCAATCGTATTCTAAAACTGTCCCTTAAAGTTTCTTCATTGGATTATGTTAAACTATTAAGTGCCAATGAACTAGAGTTAGATATGAGGATTTCATTTTAATAAATAGGAATGTAAATTCTCCACGCTTAAGCCGATTTACCAACAGGTATTGAATGCAATGTGTATATGTATGAATAATTTGGTAATAAATTCGTCTGACTATCTATCTAGGAATGTAATGGGAGTTCAGTGATGTAAAGGTGACAGTATTCTGTTACATGGTCCCAAATTTTCAAAACAAAATTAACAGGGAGAACTGTGTTAGCTTGTGTGTTTCTTTTGATAAATCTGTTACAGATGTTTCAAGCTTACTTGGTGTAAAATAGTTGAGTCTAATATTCCTTGGGCTGAAAGTTTATCAGATTAAACGATAATTCAGATTTTGGGTAATCATTTTAGCAATACACCAATTTTTATTGGATAACCTTTTTGTTACCTTCCATTCTTAAAGACGAGCACTTTAAAAAAAAATATTAGAAATGTTGATTTTGCCATGGCTTTATTTCATTTAGGGAGATTAGAATAAAGCTTTTAAACTAGACCCATAAATACTAATATGCAGGTTTCTGCCACTGGTGTAATGAATTTTTCCAATGGTGTCCTCATCTCGATGAATGTTTTCACTCCAAGTTAGTTGATATAAAATGGAAAGATATTGAGTACTTATAGGTATTTATTTTTTAAATTGTTGAACTAAGGAATAATCACTAAGTAACTAACATTTAAGGAAAAAGAGAAAGTTAAAAAGGAAAGATATTGAGTACTTATAGGTATTTCTTTTTTAAATTGTTGATCTAAGGAGTAATCACTAAGTAACTTATATCTAAGGAAAAAGAGAAAGTTAAAATTAAACTCTCATTATCTTAGTTAAACTCTAGCATTGTTAATGACCTTATATAACAGGTTATTTCTTAAAAAGCTCAGCACTTACTACTATCTTTAGATATTTAGATTTTTCATAACTGAATTTTGTTATTATTTCAATTATGCTTACTATTATTTTACTCATTTTAATATTAAACCTCTTATAAATTTAATAATAAGGAAGGTATTTTTGATTTAAATGTAATATAATTGCTTACCTCACACAACTGAAATTTTCTTAATTTGTGGTTTCTTATCCCTTTGACACACTATTGCTCATGAATATTTGATTGTCTTTTGTCATTATCAATTGAAGAGTTAGAAGATAGGTCATGTCACATTTGTGGGCTAATCTGCAATTATCCATACAGTTGAGAATTGCTTGGCGGCACAATGTCACTTGATTTATACACTTAAGAGATGTTATCCCTATGTCAAAAAAGTACATTATTAAGATTTATACATTTGAAAGATTATATCTATATAATTAATACATTTTAGAGATGATATCCCTTTGTCGAAACAGTACATTCGATTGAGGTACTTATTTAGAAGGACCCTGCTAATCTGGACACTGGGTAATCCACAACCCTCGGTTATCCGGATGGTCCATGGAGACATGGACATTCAGTACTTATTGCTGAGTCCAAATGATAGAGAATAAATTCAGAATTTTGTCAATTAATTTTCCTATTGTGATCATTAAACTAATCATATTTTTTTATTTGTATTTTCAGGTTCAAGAAGAAGTAGCAAAACTATTAGAGCTGAAAGCTAAACTAACCGAAATTGATGGAGTACCAGATGGACCAACAAAATTTACACTAAAAACGCCTAAAGGGACAAGAGATTATGGGCCTCAGCAGACAGCATTGAGAAATCAAGTTCTCAATAAAATTGTGGACGTTTTTAACAGACACGGAGCTGAAACTATAGATACACCTGTATTTGAATTGAAGGTAAATAATCCTTAAAATTATAATATCCTCTATAAAGCACTATATGGTACTGCTTGCAGAGTTTGTATGGTTGTCTAATCAAATCATAGTTATTGGGGGGATAATCTGGACAAGATGCTTTTAGATAAGTAAGGTGCTTTTGTGAGAATTGCCGGGTGAAATATCATGGTGCCTTCTGGTATGAATGGTCGGCATTGTAGCACCCCTTATGAGAGATGCCAGATTATAATGACAAATACTGTAAACTCATCTACTTGATAGATTTATGCTAATTCTTGTTAGAACTAAACTTAATAGTTAGTTTCTCTTCTGATCTTGACAATTTCTGAACATTATAATAAAATAAAAACAACCTTATCAGTATAATAAGTAGAGATTTGGGCAAAAAGAGGAAAGACTTCTTTTTTATCTGATGACTATATTTCGGCTTCTTCTTGAGGCATATTCATGTCTGTAGATAATCAAGCAATAAAAGCTTTTGACTCATGCACAAACTAAAAACTAAAGAATTACATATAAGACATCGATCTATAATAATAAACTGACATGCTAAACCTCAATTCTATAACGCAAAACTATATATTGTTGCTACTGTAAATTGATTAATAATTACTCAATATATACTTATCAGTATGTATTGAGTGCAATCAGTGCTATATGAATGTGTATCAGTCTAATTTATTTCAACCAAGAATTTTATTTCACCTATTTTCTAAAATTTTTATGCTTTCACATTTGTCCCTCAACTAACCTTGTGAAATACAATGGAAATCATTGTTGACCTGTTGAATTAATCTTCTACATTTACAATGAGTAATATAATTACTTTCATTGCAAATATTTCTGGCCCAAATTTAAAAAAATTGAATTTAACTGAGCTCTCAACATCATAATGTAAAAACAGGAGACAGTGCAAAATGGAGTTAAACCAACACAATTTAATGAGACTGGGAGAAGTAAAATGCTCAATATTATTTAATTACTGTTTGCTTTATGAAAATTAAAATACTCTGACATCTTGTTTTAATCAATCATTAGTTAAAGATGAACATGGATTTTAATTAAAAATAGAGTATTTTTATTTGACTTCTAGACAAATCTTAAGTAGATGTGGGACAAATTTATTGATTTTTCCCCAAGTGTAATAGAAGTAAGGGAGTTTATTTGCTCTCTATCTTACATCCTAAATTTAGCTTGAAGTGTAATTGGATAGCTGAGTCTAGTTAACTATTCTGTCTCCAATTATAATTTTTTTGTGGTTTGAAGCTGGTTCCGACTCTATATGAAGCTGTTCTCTGATAAAGATTCCTTTATTAATTGATTATTTTAAACTAATATGCAGTGCTAACTGTTTTCAAGAACTTAATTAAACTGAACTGTTTAATTTTTTTTTTTTTTTTTTTTTAGGTTTTTTTCCTTTAAATTGATATCAGTTTATTAATATTTTGTTTAGGAAGTACTTACGGGGAAGTATGGTGAAGACTCTAAGCTTATCTATGACCTGGCTAATCAAGGTGGTGAAATATTGTCTTTACGTTATGATTTGACTGTTCCATTTGCTCGGTACTTAGCTATGAACAAAATAAGTAATATTAAACGCTACCAAATAGCTAAAGTATACAGAAGAGATAATCCAGCCATGACCAAAGGCAGATATAGGGAATTCTACCAATGTGTAAGTATAATAACATGAGATTATTTATTTTAGGATAAGCGCACATTGGAAATGAAGTAATACTTACTACTCATACAATTATGAACAACCATTTGAGAATACTCACTAAATGTACCTCAGTTTTATCACTTTATCTGATGTAATCACTCTGTAGTATATTTAATCTTCATAAAAATTCCCTGCTTAAGCAAAAAATTTAATTATGTTCAGAAGGATAAGTTGATGGTTAACAATGTATGGGAGGTTCCCTTATCTTTAGACATTTCACAAAAATCAATTATTGCTGATAACACTGATTTAATAGCTGGTAAAAGTGGGAAGGTGCTAGTGTTGCCAGGTTTCACTCTGACAAGTTGTATCACAGACAAAAATACGTGTGGTGTCGTGGGACACCCAGTAGGAACGAAGTTCCTCACGCTTTTCATTAAACATAAATTATTAAATCACACAGCTAAGTATACGATGCTAACTACTTATACATGGTGGAGTTAGAAAAGAGACTAAATTATAAGTAACTAACCATTTGTACTTAGTGGAGTTAAGGCAAAATTAAAAGAAAAGCATTTTTTTATCATTGAAGCGGAGCGTCTTGCAATAAATATGTATTGAATATTGAGAAAATAGTTAGTTTGAATAATATAAAATAGTACTCAATAATCATTATGAGTTGATAGTTAAAGAGGATGATTGAAGTAGAGTCGAGTAGAAAGAGAACAGGACTATTCCCTAACCTTCATGAATACTCCATTTAAAATATTATAAAATATATCATTTCACTTCACAGAAACTTCTGCTTGCATCAGGTTGAAATTTTACGTGCCTGTTTTAATTGTACTTTAGATGATGTGTATAAAGTTTTATTAAAATTGTTATGATAGAATGTAAGATATCGGAAAAAACGCTGTTTTCTCCATTTTAAACGTGTAACTCCGCTTTAATGTTTTTGGCGATCTTTAACACTTCATAGCAGTGTCGTTGATAGTTTTACTAAAAAAAGTTGTTTGCATCAAACAACTTGACTGACACTAACAACTTTGATACAAACATCAAAAAAGTTGTTGCTAGCGAACCCTAGGGTTGATAACGCTGTCCAACGAACTCTTCCTGGGCATTGGTAAAATGAACATGTATAAAAAATCTTGTGTATATCGGTCAACTTTTACTCTAGTTATCGTCATCGGTCGATTTCGTGATAGTCAGTTTTGTGATGGTCTTTTTTTGGATTCACTCTTGGGCTCCAGACGCTATAATATGCCATAAAGAACTTCGTTCCAAATTGTCCTCTCTCCCTGAAATTATGCTCCTCAGCACAATTCCAGAGAGAGGAAGGACAGAAAGTTAAGAAATCCTGCCCTACTGCTAAAAACAAAACTTAAGGATATTAATTGTGTTTTTGTTGGACCTTATATAATTTACCAGGGGTTCCCCCGTAGCTCATTGCTATTGCATTCGCCGGTATGGAGGGGGTTCTGGGTTTGATTCACGCTCGGTGTTTACTCAGAATCGCCGCATAAATGGGTGGCTGCTTATGTGTAGTGGCTACTAACTAGCTGCTATGTCAAGTGTAAGGTTTATGCAGCTGATGGAGCGACATGCTAACCTTGTGCCATCCATTCAATAATATACAGTTGTATAAGCCCTTTGGCAGATCCCTCCACGAGATGGTGTGCCACAGAGTTAGGTTGTTTTTTTTTTAGAAATTTTTCTAAACCAATTTTTTAATTATTTTTCTGTCAAACACGTAAATGATAATTCTAGCAATTTTTTTTAATGTAACCAATTATTAATATTTTGATGTCCGTATCCACAATTTTGCATATAAAATAATGAAATCTATACAGTGCAATTATGAGACGATGTGGAGTTTTAACTAATTCTTTTTGCTTTACAACTCTTTTTATTTCATTTTTGTTATCCATTAGCTATTGTACTAAATCTTATACCATACCAAAAGCAGTCACACTCTACTAAAGAAAAGGGTGATATCATTACACTATTGTGTAACTACGTCTTGCATTAAACCCAATTTTTTAAAATGTGTTCTAAACTGGTAGTAGTAAGGTCCTAGCACTAGTAGTAGATGGGTAGGACAAACCACTTGTTCGAACCTAGCAATTAGGCCATCTTTTTGGCCCATTTTACTATGATAGTGATGTAGATGTAATGTAATGTAAAGATTATCATTCAAACACAGTCTGGAAAATTAATTAAATGAGTACTCTAGTAAGAAGTTGAGGAGTGGCTGGAGAGTTCCAACTCACTGGTTATTCTGATTATAACTTTCACAAAAAAAATAATTCTTTATAAATCTATTACCTCTATGAGTCTCACCTATTGCAAAGTTTTATTCAAGGTTAACTAGTTATTTCTCACTAATAAGCTATTACTAACTGTCAATCATTATGTGAAAGGAATAATATAGATTATAGAATCTTTAATTGTTACTCAATCAATTATTTGAAATAAATCTCATGAAATTAATAATTTAATAAATTTAAACTAACTCTGTTCTTGTATTTGTAGGATTTTGATATTGCAGGCCAGTATGATGCTATGTTTCCTGAAGTGGAGTGCTTATGCATTATGTCGGAAATACTCAATGCTCTAGAGATAGGAAAATTCCTTATTAAAATTAATCACAGGTCAATATTAGATGGTATATTTGAAGCTTGTAATGTACCTAATGACAAATTCAGAACGATATGTTCCTCTGTTGATAAATTAGACAAGGTGAGTACTACATCTTAAAAATTGTGTTTTTCAATTATTTGTTTACTTTATCTGTTTAAAGAAACATCTTATTAACAAAAGTGACAGTTGAGATAAGAATCTTTTAAATTTAAATAATCTATCAGATAGAAATGTTTTGTTTACATTATTACTGTTATTAAAATAAAAGTCAAAGCATTGTTCAATCTTTTTTTGTAACTGCTCTTCAAATTAATTTGAAATGATTCAGTTTAATTCTTTATAGTTTAAACAGATAATTATTAATTTTGATCCCACAAAAGTAAAATAAATAAATAAAAACAAAAAATGATAGATTAAAAAGTTAATTTTGAATGCAATAATTATTACATTGGGGTTATGAGTGCCCTAAGAAACACAATTCTAAATTGGACTAGTTATTTATTTTATTTGAACAAAATTTATTAATTATAGTTTTGTAAGGGAAAGGAAGCAATCTGCTAAACACATCAGCTAATTTGAATATGACATTACCTACCTGTGACTGATTTCTGTTTCGTCAAGATTTTTTTTTTAAGTTTTGACAGCATGGGAAAATTATTATAAACTGGCCATGCCAATGAAAGCTTGAGGTTATGATGTGTAAAGATCAGGTGTCAAAAGTACGCTGTCATAAGTTAAAACTCATCTCGACCAGACCGTAGGTGTAGGCATCAGACAATGAATCGTACTCTGTCATAAGTTAAAACTCATCTCGACCAGACCGTAGGTGTAGGCATCAGACAATGAATCGTACGCTGTCATAAGTTAAAACTCATCTCGACCAGACCGTAGGTTTAGGCATCAGACAATGAGAGCTTGAGATTTTGACGTGTAGAAGATCAGATGTGAAAATCGTACTCTGTCATAAGTTAAAACTCATCTCGACCAGACTATAGGTGTAGGCATCAGACAATGTGGGCTTGAGATTTTGACGTGAAGAAGGTCAGATGTCAAAATCCTACACTGTCATAAGTTAAAACTCATCTTGACCAGACTGTAGGTGTAGGCATCAGACAATGTACTCATCAGACCACACTGTTGGTGTAGGAAAGGCTTAAGGCTTTTTACTCAGTCTCAATACCAACAGTAATCTTGGTTTGATCTCTCAAGAAGGTCTTTAGGGATGAAGAAAAGATAATAACACCTTCTAATAAGAATATAATGAAACATAAGGGATCAACTAAAAAGAAAATAGATAATAATTTTGTTACTGTACAAGTTTTATTTTGTTTAAATTATCAGTTGTAATATAAATATTTTTTACACAAATGACTTGACATGGGGAAATTTATTTATTTTTCACTTTATTCTGCTAACTACTCTTATTTCAGGGAGTGACTCTAAGGTAGAAGAGTGCTTTGACGTAAAATTGTGAAGAAATATAGCCGTTATGATCATCGTCTATGATGTACAAATTTTATATTCATTTTTTACCCTTACCGACCCACACCTAAACGAGAAAATGTTGATGTTTTTTGTGACAATGACATGAAAAATTAAGCACTTTCCACAAGTGTTATATATTTTTGTAATCTACTTTTCAATACCCTTCATTTGATAACCCACTGAATATTTTAAAAAAATATTGCTTCCGTGTGACATGCATTATCCGCCATTTTGAATTTGGACAGCTGATAATTTTGAGTTTGCTGTATTTTTCCTGAGAGGGTGTCAAAACGATCTTTAATACTGCAAAGTTTCATGTTTGTATCTCTTTTGATTCAAAAGTTATTGGAACTGTACAGAGTGACAGACTGACACAGGAACGATACAATAAAGGTTTCTTTTTTTGGTTTTACCAACGAAAAAAAATCAATGACATACCTATGTGATTTATTGATTATAATTTAAACACTAAATGCAGGATAAATAACAGTAGTTAAATATTTTCACTCCATAATAGCTTTATCAACTGCCTTAGTAAAGTTGTTATTGTCATCAACAATTTTAATTTGAGTATCTGAACTGCTGTGCTTGGAGGGTAGCTGTAATTAGCCAGCCCACTTCCTTAAAATTATTAATAATTTTTGTTTTGTGTTTTTAGCTGAGCTGGGAGGAAGTGAAGAAAGAAATGATGGATGAAAAAGGTTTGGATGAAGTCAGTGCAGATGCTATCGGCGTATATGTTAGAGAGCATGGCAAAATGGATCTGGTAGAGAAATTGCTATCAGATACTAAATTGACATCAACTAAGACTGGGAAACAAGGACTGGAAGGTATTAAGACTCTTCTCCAATATGCTCAAGTATTCAATTTGGAAGATGGAGTTTCCTTTGACCTCAGTCTAGCTAGAGGTTTGGACTACTATACAGGAGTCATATTTGAAGCCGTACTTTTAGGTAAGGTCACCTGAAATAAATGCACATACTACTAACAGTTAATGCTATAATGCTTTCTGTATGAGAATTAATACTCTTGTTACTTTTTAAAGAAATTAAATTGGTTTTTATTGTATTAAAAATATTGCTTAGTTTTTGATTGGCAGGGTAGATAATTTAACTGTAATTTCAACAACATAGGGTTGCCCCTTTTCTGGTTGTGGAAGCCAAAACTATTATTTATACTATACTGATAAAGGAGTGATTCACCAAGTCTCTCACCAACTCCATGGCACCCATATATAGCTGTTTAAGGCCTCACTTCTCTAGTGTACTGCAAAAAGGAGGAGACAGCTTACCACTTTATTGGGAGTATGTGAAGGATTTGGGAGACTACGCTTTCACACTTAAGGAGCTGGAGAGATTAAGGAAGAGGAACTTGCTGCACTTAAGTGGCAAGACATCCTCCCCTTTATTACCCACACTAAGAAATTTGATGATAAGACAGAGGTGGTTTGATGGACATGAGAATCAGGGCTTGGCAAAAAGGACCCAAATGTAGTCTAGTTGATAGGCTTGGCCTCCTTGCCCCCTCACATTACTTCTATTATAGTCGTGTACACCCTTTGGTAGGCCTAAACCTCACATATTATTTATTAATATTAGGTTTACCACCTTATGACCAGTGAAGACTTGTTATCTTGAAGTGAAGGATGTATAGCCTAAAAATTCTTTCCTAATAGTGGCATAAGTAAAGGTGTTGAGCATTTTAATGTTGACTTGAAACAACAATAACTAAGAGTAATCTCTTTTGTTGGGTCTTGCAGGGATGAAAAAAAATAGTCAAAAATTATTTCATTTACAATTCGCTATATTTCATTCCTTGAGGGACCACTTACAATTAACAGTTTTATTTAATAACTTTCCCTTATCAAATATCTTATTCATTTGTCCAACTTACTATACAAAATGAATAAGATGTTTGATAAAGGAATGTTATTAAATAGAAATGTTAATTATAATTGATAATAATGTTGAAATACCTTGTTTACAGGCCTGATGATGTCCCTCAAGGCATGAAATATAGCTAATTGTATATTATGAAATAGTTTTCGACTAATTTTTTTCACCCCTGCAAAACCCAACATGAAAGATTACTATTAATTATAGGGGACTACTACTTATAAGGAACAATAATTAACAATTAATAAATTTAACTGCATTGTGGCATATGCAGCCATGATGATTAGTGCTCTGGCTAAAGCCTCTTATCTAAAGCCTAATATGTCTTTTACAAGACTAAACCACAAATGCTGATATACCTCATCAAGGTGTAAATCTGATGATGAGAGACATTCCTGCTCCGAAACCATTGTTAGCTAACAGCAGTCTATAAAATGGACCATGCCTAAGTAATAATATAAATTACATTCCACCTTTGTTTCAAAACTTAACAGAAATATTGTCTTAATCAAGCTATTGTGGATTATCACCTTTACAACCATCAGTCATCAATTTGAGGTAAAGAAATAAAATACTGTCTCCCCACAATAGCTTTATTAATTGCTCTAATAAAAATATTGTGTAGACAAACCTTAACAATCAACAATCATCAAATTGAGGTAAAGAAGTAAAATTCTGTGTCTCCACTATAGCTTTATCAATTTTATTGCTCTAATAAAACTGTTGTGTAGAGAAACCTTAACAATAAACCATCATCAAGTTGAGGTAAAGAAGTAAAATACTGTCTCTCCACAATAGCTTTATCAATTTTATTGCTCTAATAAAACTGTTGTGTTGGGAAACCTTAACAATCAGTAATCATCAAGTTGAGGTAAAGAAGTAAACTACTGTCCCTCCACAATAGCTTTATCAATGGCCTTAATGAAGCTGTTGTGGCATGACTATTTACTTCTTTATCTTGGTCTAGAGTCTAGAGTAACTCCACTGCTCAATTTTCAGGAATTCTTAAGATTATTATGATAACTTGAGCCTAAGATCAAAATTAGAATTATCACCTAAACAGCATAAAAATGTTGTTTTAATTATTTTTATTTATTTAATTATTTTTATTTTTGTGAAATTAAAATGTTTATAGTTACCTACTATCCTTGTTCTTAACATTTTATTAAAAAATAAACTGATTATTATACAAATAAAAACTATATCAGCTATTTTATCATGTTCTTCATAAAATAGGGTTACCATACGTCCGGATTTCGTCCGGACAGTCCGGATTTGAAACATCTGTCCGGAAGATGAACGAAAACGCAGCAAAAGCGATGATGGGGTCTATTTGGACGCCTGAAAGAGGAAGATTACCTCTGTCAGTTGTAAAATAGCTTCTTAATATTAAAGCAAATTTTTTATAACATGCTCAGAATTCTACGACAAAATCAAAAATGACTACAAGCATTTTTTTAGGAAAATTAGTTCATCTGAAAAGTATGTAGCAAGAACTAATGAAGAACCCATCCTTGGACCCAGCAGAGACTAGCAAAAGTTGAATAAGATATAAATAAATAAATATTATATTAATAAAAATATAGGGATATATATAGATTTTTTAAAATTTTCCCTCCTTTTATTACAAAATGACTTTGATTGTATTTAATTTGTTTGCTTTAATAATTAATTGGTTTAATATTCTAGTATGTAAGCTTTGAATTTCATATTAACATGAACTCTAAGTATATATTTTTCTTTTTGGCAGGTGGTGAAGTTGGTTCAGTAGCTGGAGGAGGCAGATATGATAAGCTCGTAGGTATGTTTGATCCTAAACATAAAGATGTACCTTGTGTTGGAATGTCTATCGGTGTAGAGAGAGTATTCTCTGTACTTGAAGCTAAACATGAAAAGGTAATTTAGTCTAATATTATAAATATAATTAGCATAGCTTTTACTTAGTAGGGAAGTTGGCAATGAGGCAACAAAACAAACTTAATTGGTATTCATTCCTCACTGAATCATTTTAAGGTAATTAGAAGATTCGGTGATACAGTAGAGCATCGATTATCCAAACTAATGTTTTTTGGGGTGGTTCGGATAATCAAAATGCACTAAAAAATTAAAAGGGAAGATGCAAAAATAATAATCAACCACGTTTATGCAAAACGCATCTTTGTTTTATTTATCTAGTACAAAAAAATATATGTTGTATCACCAAAGTTTAATGTGGCATAAAGAAAGTTGTAATACTCGTCTGTTTAGTTTTTTTACCTAATTTTTCACTATGAATCTTGATTAGCCATATCCCATGTCGTAATTTAAAATTTTTCAGCTACCCAGAACTGGGGATGAATAAAGAGTCACTATCAAGCTTCCCATGTATAATTCCACTGCTTTTTCACACAATATGTTTCCAGATATGGGCTGTCTAGAGGCCCGTTTTTGCAAAAACCAAGTGAATGCAGGCAGCATCTTCCAACAATTCGTGATTTCCTCACTGTCAAGATTAACTGCATACCTAGTAATTAAATCAGGATCATTTTTATTTCTGTAATGGTTGATTTAACAACACCGAACTTTATAGCTAATGCCTGACCCGTTACACCTTTCTTCAGCCACATAATAATTTCCATTTTATCGTTTAATGAAAGCACTACTTGTTTCCTTTTTGTCGACATGTTGTAAGTTTTACTTAAAATATCTTACCACTAACTAATTCAATGTATACCTCACAATGAACGATTTGAACTGAGAGCATTGACATAACCGACAAGTGGAAAAATGCTGCAAATGATTCTACAAATTACATAGACAAACAAAAGTTAGATCTTAGTAAACGAATTTTAATGTCTGCCCCGTCAAACTAAATTCATCGAAATCTGGTATCCTTTATACAGCTAACACCGCTCTTTCTAGGAATTAATTTAGCGGTGGCTTTAGTTTATTATTTATTTTATTTTTTTTCCATTAAGCTAGTTCGAATAATTGACGCTCTACTGTACTTAGTAATACAAATTTAAATATGCATTTTAGCCTAGACTCAGATTTGGGCTTCCACTTTTTTTATGGGCCCTATTTTATGTTAATTAAGTATTCATACAAACTATAATTACATTGTAATCATTAAAAAAATGTAGTAGTTATATTGGTAATAACATTCTATCATATAGGATCCGTAGTTAGTATGTTGCTTCAGCTTTTGCTTCTCATGTAAGTGTTCCAGTTACATTTCCCAAAGGACTAACCTGTTCCTAATTCACCCAGCATGGTTAAGCAAATTATAGCCCCTTGAGAAATGGCATCTGTCAGTCTTGTGAACCAGATAATAATATGGCTGATAGAAGTTAACATTTGCCCCCTGTTATTTATCCCTACAGTTAAAGTAAATATGATCTGCCTTGTTACAGAAGCCACAGAATATTGTATTCAATTTTATTGTGAACATCTTACAGTTGAAAGACTATACGCCGGGTCTATGTGGGGGCTTTAAATAAGTTCTAAATCATATCAAATTATTGGTTTTTTACTAGATAAATTTTGTTTTTTGGTTCATTCTTCTTATTTTACACAAAAACCCACCTTTATTTCTCAATCTAGTTGTCCTTGACATCATTACTTCTAGTTTAATTATTTATTGCTTTTCTCCAAATTTATATAATGCAATTGAACAAAATGAAGCATTTGTTTTGTTTTATTGGCTGTCGTCATTCAATTCTAAAATCTTTCATGAAAATAATTTTTGTAAAAAATTTGAATTAAAAGATAGAAATAGCTGCAATTTCACCCAGTTAAAGGAGATATTACAGCACATAATTTTAAAATTATTTTAAGTTTTTTTTTTATTGGAGGTGGGTGTGGGTATTGCCTTATGCTGAGGCAGGGTTCTAAATAATATTTTAAATAATAATAAATATTAAATAATATTTTCATCTTATTCAGATCCTCTTCTACTTTGCGTTGTCGAGGAACACCGACAATATTTCCATCCTCCTCTGTCCATTGACAGGGACCGAGCACGTGGAAGGAACATCCTCTCTGGGCCAGGGTGGATGTGATGTCCATCTGCGTAGAAATCACAGCTATATTAGCTGTTAAGTTAATTTTCAAAAATTAATTTAAGTAAACTGTTTATTAGAGATGGGTGGATATTGCCTTGAACTGACAAAGGCCTAATCTATTGCAGAGTAAAATTTAGTTAACAGTGTTAAGCTTTACTTTCCTGTGTGGTGAAACGTCGGAACACTCTTCGAACATGACGGGGTCACCACCGGAAGGCCTAGAACTTAATAATATCAATAATGCCTTTAACAAAAAAAATCTAAACCAAGTAATAATTTTATTAATACGTTGAATTTATTGTGATTTTTAGGAGGGTAACAAAGTGAGGACTACCCAGGTTCAAGTTTATGTTGCTTCAGCCCAGAAAAATCTAGCTGTTGAGAGGATGAAACTAATTAAATTACTCTGGGATGCTGGCATCAAGGTAAAAAAAATATTTATATTACATTACTTTTATTGATTTCCATTTACTTGTTATTTGTTTAAGTAAAATGTGTTACTTGTTATGTATTATTTGTTTATGTGTATGTATTAGCAATTGGCAGGGGAAATAGGAGATATGGAGTTTTTTTATGCCATTACAGTTATTAAATATTATTAATGACCATATCATATACACAGGATGAGCTGAAAATTGCTGCAATCAGTGCTGAAAAAAAACCATACTAAATTAATAGAAAGATTTTTGTCCTGAAAAAAGAGATAGCTCCTTATTTAATTTGTTGGAACTTTTGTACTTAATAGTACTAAGCTTTGTGAAGAGAGTACTCAAACTAGCTTTCCCCTCGGCTTGGTCCCTAGCTTTCCTCTAAGAGGTAATCACAGGGAGAATATCCTGGGGATTGGTTACACGCAAAACTCTCCTGAAACCAAGGCCATTATCAATATACCTGGCGATGGTTTGAATCTCAGGATGGTGAGACATGTTTCCCATTGCTTTTCATATCAAGTGGATGTGTGAAGTGGCAAATTCCCTCCCATCCTGTTTTAAATAAGACAAAACCAGGTTTGCTCAAGAGTTTTTATCAAACCTACATGCTCTATGCTTCAGGTTTAGAACTCAAGCCTTTGGGCTCAATTTGGGTTCAACCCCCAGGTTTAAAAGAAGGGATTCCCCTTGTTTGTATAACCTCACTGCATTCAGCTGGTTTTTTTGTGTTTGTTAGCGCCTAAATACAGTTATGAAGTACACTTTCTTTTTAGCTCCCACTATTTTCCTGTATTATTTTGTTTTGATTAGAAGTTCGAATTTCCACAGGATATAGTTATGTTTTTTACATTTTCTAAGGAGTTTATGTATTTCTCATTTCAAAACAATCTTTGTCATACCATGGTTTTGGTGATAGTTTGCAAAAAATATTTTTGTGTAGAAGTTTTTCTCATATCTAATTCAATTGCTACTTATTTAATTGAAGAAATAAGACTGTTATACAATTTGTGAGGGAGGACGATGGATTGAAGGCAACAAGTGAAGAATTACGCATTAAATGAATATAATTTTCCTTTTGAATTGGATCCTAGATAATTTTTTTGATTTGGTGAATGGTTTGTTCGTTAGGTTTATAATTTAGCATGACATTTATAGGCAAATGGTTGATTATGGGTATATTAGTGAGGACTTCTAAGTTATTGTTTGCTGATTTCTTGTATCCCACACCACACCAAGTCTACAGTGCTTTCTCCCAAACAATTTACATGGGTGAAACAACCTGGTCTGTCTGAATAAGACCGGCCACCGTTAATAAGTACAAAATTGATAGATTCTATTAATTCATTTAAAAGTCAACATTTCTTATCTTCTTTTAAATCTAAAACAGATATGGATTGGAAAAGATCAGAACTGTTTTTGTCAAAAGGGAAGTTATTGTTGAGTTCTTCCACTCATGAGTTAAAATCTCTGCCTATTATAAAGATCTTGGTGTGTGTTTAAAAATAATGTTGGTTAATACTTCTTGAAAAAAATTGTAGGACAAACTTTATCTTTAATGAAGGTTTAAAATAGATGGTACCTGTGATTAGATGTTAAGTCATTCAGTTCTGAACGAATAATAGCCAATACTTACTTATCTATTATGGTGACTGTGAAATCGTTGCAAGTCAGGATTACTCTGAATAATGTGAGGGGGTGAAAGCAGTTCTGCCACACACCAGGTTTCACCAGAGACATATATTACACTAAAGTTGGCAAACTCATGACTATTTCCTTTGAAATGATTGTAGTCATTGCAATTCCAAAAAGCTATAGAGAAGAGATAAGATGTTAGATTGTTTGAGTTAGTTAAATATTATTGTCACAACTTTTTCTCGTTTTTAAGGGATGAGATAAAGTCACTGTGTTGTAGCCTGCACACTTTAGTTAGCTTTGAAAGTTTGCACTTGCCTGGTGGTTTTGACTGAGTTGTAGATCCATAATTAATTCTCATATTGAGAATATCCTTGCAAAATTTAATGATGTCATCTTCGAGTTTAGAGTGGTTATCTACCACAACACCTCTATTTTTTTTTTTTTCTTCCATTGTTTTCCAAAAAGTCTATTTTTTGTGTGTATCTATGTTTGTGTTTTTAAGAGAGAATTTCCCGTTTCATACCGCTATTTTCTAGAGAGACTTCATCGAATTTTTTAGTTAGAGTATTAATATCTTCCTGAAACGCTAACTTGGATTCTAAATCTTTTAATTTGCGGTTAGACGTGTTTCCAAATATTTAAGAAAATCTTGCTCTTCTCTCATTTTCATTTTGGTTGCTGGTTGTTTTTGGCTAAGTGATGTATGCAGAGAACAGGTGTTAGATCTGTTCCGTTTAGAGTTAATTTCTTTTTCCAATTTGTTTGATATTGTTTTGGTTTCGAGAGTTGTCAGATATGTCCTGAGAATTATTTTTCATTAAACCTATTGGTGATAGGTTTAGAGTGGTGGGGGTTTGCTGGGGCCTGGTATTAAGATCTTTATGAATGAACCTCCCACTTCCGCACCTTGACGCGCATGCCCGGAAATTGCTTTCCAAATGAAATAATCTTAAACTAGACAAATGTTCAAGGATCTGAATAAAATTGAATTATTTAAACTTTAATATTTTAATCAAGTGCTTTACAGAATCAACTACTTGCTAATACTAATACAGAATGAAATATTTATTCTTCAAAAATGATGCTAGGCATGGTAGGAATCACTTTGCCACTTTTAAATTTAATTGGCGATAAAAAAAAAGATTTATGTATCAGAGAGCAGAGCTTGATCATGACTCAAAGTTAATTTTAAATAAACAATTGTTTGTGATAGTTAAGTAAGTTTAAGGTGACAGATTACTGAACAGTAATAATTTTTTAATTAATAAACAATGATGTATTTTATCAAATAAAAACAAACTAACATGAAAAATATATAGTAAAAAAGCAAATGTATTAGCTTTTATTATATTATTAACCCCTGAAGACAAAAAAAATATATACATATTTATATTATATATATTAAAGGGGACAACACATTAAACATAAAAAACTAACTAAAATTTAGGCCTCTTTCACACGAGGCAACTTAGTTGATTCAACTAGTTGACTGGTTGACTCTCAACTAGTTGTCTGCCTGTGTGAAGACTTTTTCAGGCCTCTTTTACACGAGGCAACTTTGTTGATTCAACTTCTCTTCCCAACGGAGATTCAGTACGATTTTTGGACCCGAGAAAGCTGGAGTACGTGTACTTCTTGTGCTTGCTCTTCTGCAAGAAGAAGAGCAAAAACATTGTTTGTGCATGAAGTCTCACGTAAAAAGGGTTTCGTTGGTTTTATGAATAGAAAAATAGTTTATAAGGGAGGTGGGGCACGCAAAAGGTTGAAGATTTTTACAAAATGGCATGAGAAATGAACTAATTTCCACAAGTGGTATATTATTTCTAATCAACTCTTCAATATCTTTCATTTTTTACCCCACCCAAAATGTAAACAAAAAAATCGTAAATATGAACAGCTGATAATTTTGAGTTCGCTATATTCTTCCTGTGTGCGCCTCAAAACGATCTTTAAGACTGGAAAGTTTCAAATATTTATCTCTTTTAATTCAAAAGTAATTGCAACCGTTCAGAGAGACAGACGAAACTATAAGGGTTTCTTTTTTTGATTTTATCACTGAAACCCTAAAAAGGAGAAAATCTAGTCGTAGAATGTGGGTTCATCCCTTGCTAGAATCGGGAAACGGGCGCTTTCCCACAATTATATCCGAAACTATTAAGCCACGAGGATAAATTCTTCAATTTAATTGGAAGAGAAAGTAGAATCCATATCAAACAACTCCAGTTGAATCAACTAAGTTGACTCGTGTGAATGGCCTAGTTTAGTTGAATCAACTAGTTAGGATGAGAACGTGAGCGGCACATGTGCCTGGCCTCCTAGGTGCCTGGGCGGACGAGTTGACTTGTGTGAAGGGGTTCGGGCGATTCCTTAACATTTGCTACCTGGCTACACTCCTTTTTAACCGCCAGTCAACTAGTTGAATCATCTAAGTTGCCTCGTGTGAAAGAGGCCTAAATGTTAAAAAAAAGACTAATGTACAGAGATGTTACCTGTACTACTACTACTACAACTAAGTGCCTGGTTTAAAATTAAGATTTGTTAATTATTTGTGGATAATATTAGTTCTTATTATTATGATTATTATTATTATTATTAGCTCTGGTCAAAAGCAGACTGTACTTCATGCACATATTATTATTTTTTTTTTTTCATGTAAAAAGTTTTCTTCATTTAGAAGCCTTATTTGCCATAGTACTTAATTAATTTGTTATCTTTGATTAGGCTGAACACTCTTACAAAGGTAATCCAAAGCTACTTGCTCAACTCCAACACTGTGAAGAAAGTGGAATTCCTCTTGCGGTGATCTTAGGACAAGATGAAGTGCAAAGAAACGTGGTTAAAGTTAGAAAAGTATCATCAAGAGAAGAGCAGGAACTACCTAGGGATCAACTTGTCGAACATCTCATTAAAATTTTGAAGGAACAGGAATCATAGTACACTTTTAACTTCTAATTAACTCCGCAATAAGTGAAGAAAAGCATCAGAAAACAACTTGCTTTTGATTTTCAAATGCTATTTTGCTCTCAATGCACATTTTTACTCTTTTCAATTGAAGTAATTAAATAAATCCAAGTTGATTGTATCAATCAAGATTTTGTTAAGCACTGAAAGATTTGAAACCAAAATAGCTAAGGTTTCAATCACTTTGATTTTACCTGTTGAAAGCAGTATACTTTAACTATAAATTTATAATTTTTTACTCACTAAGTATTTTTATAAAGACAAATTGCTATAAAAAGTATTAAACTTAACAATTTCTTATTGATTTAATCAACTTTGTAAGATGTGAAAGAGAAATCCCCCCCAAAAAAAAAAAAAAAAAAAAAAAAAAAAAAAAAAAAAAAAAAAAAAAAAAAAAAAAAAAAACACTTTGTTTATATAGCATTTAGTTTCAACCAAAATCTATTCTGAACAATCTATATAGAACGCTTATAAAATAAAGCAACACAAACAAAAAATAGTAAAATTAGAATAAAAAACACCAATTTCTCAAATTTCGGATTATGATGGTAATATTAGAATATATTCTTTCTTCCAGGTTTACTGATGCTTTTAATTTATTTCCTTTTTATTCCCCCCCCCCCCCCCCCCCCCCTGTTGATATTATGCACAAATGTATTATTTGATGCTACGTTTAATACTCCACTCAAAAAACCTGCAATGAGAAAGATTTTGAACAAAAATCTTCATAAAATTTCCTTTTTATCTCCTTACTTTCATTTAATCTTTTGAAGTTTATGCAGCGCTTGATTTGTAAAAAAAGAGGTTCCGGTACTGTGACCTTGTGGACCAAAAGTGTTGAAATTTTGACTTTTTAAAATGTTATTTTAACGCTTTTCTGAGCATTTTAAAAGTGTGAATATAACATTTGTATTCACACTTGGTAAAAAATAAAACTCCTATGTGCACCAACCAATTTCCGACAGAGGTACCGGTGCATACCATCACAAAGCAAGCACTGAGTTTATGTAATCTCATTCAGATTAATATAAATATTTATTTATTTTAAAAGTATTATTTATAATGGCATTACTTCTTACAATGTTAAAAATAAATGGTTAGAAATAGAGATCTAAATACTTTTTTCTTTTAGTTGTTTATTTTTACTTTACAGTAGTTTTATCAAACCACATCTTACTTGGCTTCATTAATGAATAAAATCCTGTCATAAGATAATAATTATATTTCATAAATGTTATTTTTTTCCCCCCATTTCATACATCCCACAATATTTTTTTCAGATTGAATACTGATACTATTATAGTTCTTATTCCTGATCTGAGATTATTTATTTTCAAATTTTAATGATTAAAAATTACAATTTTTAAATAAACATTCATTGCTAAAATGACCAATTATTTTTTTAATTACAATTATAAATTATTGTACAACAAATAAAATGTTTATGGTTGAACAGGTCTATTTGATGCATTTAGTTTTACATTCACTAAGGATTTAGTTTATTTATTTAATAACTTAATTTGAAAATTGTATTTATTTTATATTCTTTCTTTCCAGTGACAGAACAAAGAAATTGTATTTTTTTTTTTTTTTTTTAAGCATATTCCTTTCGTGCAATTTATTTCTAATTATCGTACTTTAAGCAAGAAATTGTTGATCATCTACTATTAAACGTGTTATAAGATGTTACAAATAACATTGTTTCCATAGCTAAAACATTAGTAGTTCTGTTACATCCTTTTTTTGTGATCAAATAATTTGTTTTTAATTTAAATAGGAGCGTTTGTAATAACAAGTAAAAAAAAAAAAAAAAAATGATAAAATGTTTGCTTTTGAATTTCTACAGATTTTTTATTTAATAATTACTTTAAGTTACAATTTAATTCTACATTTTCTTTACAATCATGTATCTAATTATTTTCTGTTACCTTTCAATATCTTTTTACACTATCCAAAGAACTTTACTGTTACCTTATTACCTTGCAATGTAATTTCTTATTTGTATTTGGTTTTGGTTTTTTATAAGTAAGGAAAATTGTCATTCCAATAATAGTTGGTAACTTTTACATTTTATAATAAAATTAATTTAGAGCAAAACCTACAAAGTCGTTTCCTCTCAGCGATTGATACATCAATATATCAATTTTGTTATTGTATCCCTTACTTCAATGTTTATCGTTCGATATTTAAGATGGCTATGTTTTGGTTTTTTTGTGTTCAAATAGCATTTAATTTGTTACAAAAATACATTTTGATGCAATTTTTCGTTTGTTGTGTTTTTTACATCTATATTG
This sequence comes from Gerris lacustris, assembly GCA_951217055.1. Classification (NCBI taxonomy): domain Eukaryota; kingdom Metazoa; phylum Arthropoda; class Insecta; order Hemiptera; family Gerridae; genus Gerris; species Gerris lacustris. Next base: position 22,449,733 of record OX578280.1, read on the forward strand.
TAGGTTGTTAGCTATCCCAGTTGTTTTCCCTCACCCATATATTCCCTCTTTAACAACATTACCCGAATTTTCATGAGTGGAGATTTTATATTTATACAATTTTTTTCTTTTACAAAAAAACAATAAACTATTGACTTTATCGTAAAACCAAAGTTACCTATGTTCTTAAAATGTAAAAAAGGAACTCTAAAAATAAAAAAAATAAATAAAAAAAAACTATCAAAATCGCAGTATAAAAAAAATAACAATAAATAAATAAAATGGGTCAGATACGACATATACCAGTTTCAACACAAAACTTAACTGATTAATCTTGCTAGCGATTCCCAAGTGCTCTGTAGTACACTAGGGTGTTGCTGCTAGCTTACGAAGATAGTAGTAGTAAGGTGCGTGGTGGCCTAGCCTAGCAAACTGACCACGTTTGGATCCTTTTTGCCAACCCCAGGTACACACCCCCATCAAACCACCACCACCTCACTTGCCACTTTAATGTTTCAAGTTCCTCTTCCCCAATTTCTCTCGTCACTAAGAAAGCGCAACCTTCCTTCATAAATTTGGCCAACTATTTCAACCCAGCAATGCCTCCACGATTTGCTCTCTTTAAAGCCACATAAAAGAGAAACTTAAAACATAAAAGAGAGGACCATATCCTTTACACACTTCCATGATATGGTTAACTATTTCCTCTTATTCACCACTCACTAAGCAGGTGGGGATCTTCCTCTACTTTTAGTAATGCCAGGTGTCTTTTGAGCCTGCAGTGTTCAGGACTCCAACCAAGTTTCTCAGTTAGACTCAATCCTATGAGCCATCTGGTTTTCCTCCTGCTTAGTTTTGGCAGTAGCATTTTGGACTGTACAATAGTACCAAAATGACAAACTACACTATTTTTAAAGTATCTTTTGCCACATTGAAATGTAAATATTCAGACTTTAATTTAAAAGTGAATGATAAAACTGACAAAAATATGAAATTTGTAGGCTTGAAACAGTTTGAATGTGTTTAAAATGGAGGAAGGTTGAATACTCCATTATTAACAAAAAAATTTGTTTAAATTACTCTGCCTCGAAAGTGTCTTTTATGTGGCTTAAAAGAGTACACATCATCATGGTATTGCCAGGGTTGAAGTAGAATTTTTTAAATTTCCTATGAACTGAAAAAATGTTGGCCAAATTTATGTTGGCTCAGGCCATTTCAACTGAATCTAACTTTATCTTAAAATTATGGAACCATTTTTTCCTTACTTTAATCTATTTCTTATTTTGCTTTTATATCATTGTTTAATTTTCTTATTTATATTTCACCTACCTCTATCTTTGAACTTTGAATTCCTTTTATCTATATACCTAATAATTATTAACTTTTTTGTACATAATTATTCAGAAGTATTTATGATTTACTTTTAACTATCAAATATTTTAAATTGTACTGCTATTTTTTAATTTAATTTAATAAAGAAATGTTTTTTTTTTTTTTTTTTTTTTTTTTTTTTTCTTTCAAAATTAAAAAAATATTTATTTGTTTTTGTTATTAATTTCAATTTATATGTGGAAAACCTAAAACCATGAACGAAAAAAGAATATTCATTATAACTTACTTGAAGATTGAAGATTGATATGTACTCAATTACCACATTTCATGACAATAGCATAGAAATGATCTTCATCAGTCTAGTTAGATGTAATCAAATACAGTAGAACTCATCATATCCGTCACCTACAGGACCAGAGCATGGTTGGAACACAAGAAAGTCAGATAATCCGAGGAACAAAGAAAAGCCAATATTTCAGTGTAAAAATTAAATCTTTATTGTTTAAAATAAATTTATGTACCCTAATCTACATATGTATAATAAAATATACATACTAATCCTGTTAAGAAATACGCTTCAAAGTCTTTCAGACCCTTTTTCTAATCTATAATAATTGTTACACCAACTGCTAACTCTGAAGCTAGTTTTAGAACGGACTCACCTTTGTTAAGCCATTGAAGAATATCTAACTTCTACAGTAATGTACACTCAACCCGTTTTGGTTTCAGTTGAATCGCCATATTCACTAAAGATATAGCGCAACACTGGATTGAAAATATAGAATGAAACGCACGATAATAAGAAACAAAGTGTAGTGATCAGTATGATAGCAAAAACCGACTGACTGCTTTTATTGTTTTATATTATGATAAGGATGAAGTTCGGTTGTGTCAGATTAAACTTTATTAACCAAGGGATGTCATGGTTAGATATTCCGAGGAGTCGGATATCCCGAGGTTGAATATGAGGGGTTCTACTGTAATAGTAAAATTACTTTTACAGAATATTAAAAGTAAAAAATTACAGGAGAGTACTGGTATCTAATTACTTTTTAGGGGTTCATAGATTATTAAGCATATACGTTGTTATATTATGAAATCGTGCTCTATATGAAAAAAAAAAAATAAATAAATAAATATAAACAAATTTAGGGGTAAGGCCCCAAAAATAAAACAAAAAATTAACGGAATCCTAGTTTGATCCCCTGGGGGATCACAATGTTTTTTTATCGTTAATGACAATAAGTTAAATTAAATTTTTTTTTGTGAAATTTTAATCGCCCCATAACAAGGTATTTGCATGAATTATTTCAAATTTTTAGGACTAGCTGTTATAGATGGTTGGGGGGGGGGGGGGGATTTTTTTTGTGTATATTTTAACTCATAAAACTGATAAGGATTGCAAAAATTTAAAGAAAGTGCATATATATTTGTAACCTACTCTTTAGGAGCTTTCATTTGATACCACACTCAAAATTTTTTTAAAAAAAATAAAAATGTCTCACTGAGCATGTGCGCACACAAAATTTGCTATTTATAAAAAGTGCAAAATCACGAAAGCGTCTTTTAGCTCTTATGCCACTCCCTGACTTATGACTGGTATCGGTAAGCTAGTATGCCGATGCGGTAAGATTCTTCACCGAGCGCCTATATCTTACCGATTCTGTACAGATTCTTTACCGCGCGGTAAAGAATCTACCGAATCGGTAAGATATAGGCGCTTGGTGAAGAATCTTACCGCATCGACATACTAGCTTACCGATACCTCACTGATATCATACCGACAAGTCAGGGAGCGGCCTTAGAATTTATATTATTTTGAGTTTTTAAAGAATTATTTGTAAATATTGGTACTTTGAAAAATAAGACAAATAATGAAGTTTATTTCATTTCATACATTTAAAAAATAATAAATAATTATACATTGAAACAGATAAAATAATTATATTAACAATTATTCTTTGATTTATTATTAAGGAATAATAATTGAGATTTGCGAGTGCAGTGGAAATCTTTCTAAAGATAGATAAATTCAATGAAAAAAAATATATATATTTATATAATGAAGTAAAATTTCTTAAATTTCAATTATTATTCTTTTTAATTATTCTTTATTCAACCATTTAAGAAATTCCGGATGTAGGTCTATATTTAGATTTTATAAAATATGTTTTCATGAAAATAGGAAGTAAGGTTGGCATACCCTGCATGACCTTAAGTTTTCTACTTCCCTAAAATCTTCTTTTTCAAATCTTCATTTTAATTTTATTTAACTTACTTTTTAGAGGTAATGTTGGTAATTTACCAAGTATCATTTAATTTGATATTTATATTGTTGTTATAACTAATTAATTTATAATAATTTTGAAACTGTGTAGTTACTGCAAGTATGTCAACTGAAGAATCTTTGAATCTCAACTGTATTGAAAGAACTTATGTTTTGATGACAAATTTAAATGGTAAATTTTTAATTATTAAATTTAAACAGAATTGAGGTGACTAGCAGATTAACAGCCTGTTGACAAAATAAAAGAAACTAACCTAAAAAGAAATTTGAATAAGTTTTTAACTAAAATATCAGTAAAAATATTCTTACCCTTGTTAGATAAATATGTTTTATAAAATTAAATCCATAACATGCTTCTGTTGAACTCAAAACCAATGTTTAACCTCATTTTTCTTGGTTCAAGCATTGTGTGGATTTGGCGGTTTTTCCTCTAGATGCCTCAATTCAGTCTGGGTCATAGTTATAGTAAAATTACTTTATTCAATAGTGAAATGAGGTAAAAATTAACCACCCTCCTTCTAAGGCCTCCTTTCACACTAGGGATTCCGGAATTCTCTTTGCGAATGAAGGATACAAATGGAAAAAAGGGGAATGCTGCTATTCAGACTACAATTCCAGGTGCAATTCTCAAATCCTTCCGCTAGGAATGGCTCATTTGATTCTTTCAAGAAGCAAATTGCTCATTTGACTAAAGATTCCGAATCCTTTTTAAGTACTGCACTCGTCTTGTGGTATTTATTTACATTAAATCAGATATTATAATTATACAGTTAAACCTTCATAAAGTGACGACTGAAAGGACCAACCAAAAGTTGTAACCTTAAGCAGGTGGCCAGGTAGGTCTTTACCCAAATTAGGAAATAAGTAAAGAGTAATGACCAGATGGTCACCTTAAATAAGTTCAAATTTTTAAGTTTTTGGTAGTATTCTTACTACGGAAAGATTTAATTTTACTTTAAATCAAATTATAATTATCAATAACTACGGGAGACATACAGAGAAAAATAGACCTCCGCACCGGGACTTGAACCTCGGGTCCTCCTATTAATCCGTTACAGGTGCTCTTACCATTCTCCCGTATGCTCAGTGTTGGGGGGGGGGGGTATTTTTCTCTGTATGTCTCCCGTAGTTATTAATAATTAAATAAGTTATAAATAAGCCCAGAAATTAAAACTATCTGTAAACATAGTGGTAAATGAGTTTATTTACAAATATAACCAACCAATAGTTGTTTTTGGCTCTCCTTAAGAAATGTATAACTATTTTGCCTGAAAACTGCTTCTTAGCCAAAATTTCTGTCTCCTCCACTTATAAATTGAAATACACCACTAAGTTGAATTGACCATGAGAATGGAGGCCCACCCAAGAATCCAATCTAAGAAAAAGCCGCTGAGCAACTGAATCTTGATACTTCTTAAATCTCATTCGAGAGTCGGATTACGATATCCTAATGTGAAGGGGGCTAAGAGGTCAGAGCTAATTTAAGAGGATGGATTAATAATAAAAATATAAATAATCTATGGTGCAATAGCCTATGGGGCTGTTACACACAACACTCGCTAACCTCAACTCAAATTATTTCCTTATATCTCTTCTCTAAGAAATTATTTCCACCTGATTCAGTTCTTTAATATTACATATTTCTCAAATCTCAGTGATCTGCATAAGCAACCCAATTTATATCCGATAAAATCATCTCACATTACTCTCTAAAATAATTAAATTTGCATATTTTTGGCATTATAGCCTTGAATGCAAGTGTAATTTAGGTATTTACATATAACCCTTCGAACAAATATTTAAACATACATAGTTTCAAGTTAGATTTTTTAACTGTTCTTACTAAAAAACTGTATTAAGCTGTGTGTGAATCTTGAAAAAACTATCTTGTCTTTTTAATTTCCTACCCTCCCCCTGAAATAACGTTTTAATAACATCTGATTTTTTTTTACTATTCAAATACTGTCATCCGGGAGTATGAATGTACAGAAAAACTAAAATAATTTAAGAGACATATAGCGGCGGCTCAATGCAGTTCCAAGAAATTTCGCCAAGCCGCCAATGTCTAATGTCTCAACTTTTTGTGAAATGATTATCACTCCTCGAATTTCATATCGGAACACAGAAAGTTCTTCTCAGGAAGTCCCTTTTATACCTGCCACCTGCGTAATAGATTGTCATTTTATTTTAATTCATTTGATATTCGGACTGGTGACAGAACAGCTCTTAACTTAAATAGTGGACCTACGTTGTACAAGCATGTTTTGAAGACTAATAAAAGTAATTTTTACGATAAAAACATCAATTTTAATAGTTTTACCCTACTAAAACTTGTTTTACGGACATTTTAAAATTGATACCGTTTAATCCGGACTTTCGGTAAACCAGACTGGGTCCGGTCCCGTCAAACCTGGATTAGCGAGACTCTACTGTATTATGGCCAAAAATAAGTAATATTTTTTTTATATATTGTGAACCCACTAAAAACTACATTATCGGGGGCTAATAATCCCCCCTTACTGCCCCTGGGTTTGGATAATAAATAACTTTTTGTTTCCTATTAGTTTTAAATGTGGTGCTTTGATGCCTGTAAATTATTCCATTTAGGTAAGGCACTATATTTTTAAAAAAATTCTAGAATAATTTAAGAATAAAAGTGTTAATTTAAAACAACTGATTTATTTTTATACTTTTCTTCTAACTTGATATTTTCTTTTAGCATATTGTGTCATTTCTTTATTTAGTTATATTTTTTTGTTACCTACTTAAATCGTGAATATTTTTCCTCCAAAGTTTTGACTAATAAGCTTTTGCGCTAATACAATGCAAAAGTTTTGCAACTTAGGTTAATTATTTGCTAATTTATATATTTTTTAAAAATATTGTATATATATATATTTCTTTTTTTCAAACTCTCAGATTTATGTAAATGGTGGACAAAACTACTTATCGTATACATAATTAAGATAATATACTTGTTTTAAAAGTAAAATTTATGATTAGCATTATTCTTTCTATACATGCTATTCTGCAATCTGCATAATTTACCTAGAGAATGTTTTCCACCTCTGCATAGTGGAAATATGTAACTATGTCTAAATGTATTATAATATATATTGTCTATAATATATATTATAATAAGGGAATGGGAAAATAAAAAAAAACCCTTTTACTAACTATTAAATAGTAAAAAACTTTTACTATTTCGCCTATGGATTTCAGAACTCCTGCGTTTACTACATTCTTCTTCTAGGATTTGTTAGTCTTCTTTCCATGGAGATATCCCCTCATTTTCTATAGGTTATTTATTTATTTATTGCAAGAGCTACACTCCCCAGTATACACCCAGGGAACTAGTTGCATGAAACCTGTTTCATGCATTCATTTCATGTTAAAACAAAGGGACAAATATAATTGAAGAAATATAGACCACACTAACCAACCACCAGAACGGACTTGAGTTTCTTAGTTTCTTGCAAACGTTATTATGGATATCATGAAACCTAGTTTCTTGCAAACGTTATTATGGATATCATGAAACCTAGTTTCTTGCAAACGTTATTATGGCTCTATGGTGTCCCTGGTAGCTCATTGCTTATCATTCCTGCTTTGGAAACAGGAGATCCAGGTTTTATTTCTGATCCCCATGCTCATTGTTCACCCTGCATCACCATGTAAGTAGGTTGCTACTTAAGTGAAATGGTATCTAACTGGCTATGAACGCCAATTATACAGTTAATACAGCTGATTGAGTGATTCACCAGCCTCCTATCATCCATTACATATTATATACTTCTTCTGAAGTAGTTGGGTCTATTTAGGAATTAAAAAGCTCACTTTTTCAATATTTCGACCCCTCCTTGGGTCATTCTCAAGCTGATTGACTAGAAGTTATCTTAAGTTATTATACTAGTTATATTCTTGAAATATTTTATTTGAATCTTTTTGATTCTCGTAATTTCTTCTAAAGTCAGGTAATGGTCATTTAACTTGTGATATAATTGTACTATTTAAAATATTTAACTTGCTAAGAATATACTTTAAGCATTTATTTTCTCCTGGAGGAGAAAATAAAAGCCAGTGGTAGGACACGAGCTATGTATAATGTATAAATCAAAGTATCAGATGTTTTTTAGTGTGTGTTAATTAATGTATTAGACTTAATTATAATTTTTAGTTTCTTCATTAAGAACTATAAAAACAGACTTAATTTGAAATTAAGATAAGACTAAAATGCTGCAGCATGTTGTGGAAAATAATTTATTCTTAATTATTACATCACAGTAGTCGAATAAGAGCTCAAAAGAAAAAAAAGCTTTAAAGAAGCTTACTTCCAGAAGTAAATCACACTAGAAGAAGGGATCAAAGCAAACACCTCTTCAAAAGTTAAAAATTAATTTGTCTATGGGCAAATAAAGTAATTAAACAAATATAGTTGAACCAGTACGATGGACAGGAGATATTCAAAAAGAAAATAAACCCTTTTTATTTGTATTCGCCTTGTAATTTATATATTCATTATTAATTAGTCTTACTTTTACTTCCTTTTATGTTTCAAAGGTTCAGAATGGCTTAAAGATGTTTCTTTCACATGTCAGTGGCTGATTATGGCATTCTATTCCAAACAATTTTTTTCCTTAGCCTTTCTCTTTTAATTATAGGGAAGGTTTTTTGCACAGGAGTCCTCTACTGTGCCTTAATTTTACAAGCCAGTATTTCTGGCTTATGTCCTTCTATTACATTCTTATTAATTAATAGAAATATGAATACGCTACTGTACTTTTTTTTTGGAACTATAATGATCACATTACCTTAGGATTTCTTTAACATTTTTTTTTATTGAGGAATTGAATTCAGTGGGTAGTAAATACCACAATGAAACAGTAGAGAATGAGCGAGGAAGATTTAGCATCTGAATATTTATGTTTATTGTTTCAAAGGGTTTCGCAGAGCTTACTTATTTCACCAATAAGAGACGACAAATAAAAACTCGGCCTCGCAAGGGGCTCTACCCCTTGAACCCGCTGGGGAGACCCCCAGACCCCCCTTATGTTATTACTTAGAGCCCGTGGCTAAAAGTCAAGAAACATGGTACACGCTTTAGTCGCGCTTTTTTTTGTTTGTTTGCTGATTCTTTGGCATTATTTACTACCATCCATTAATAACATAAATAATTATAACATGACGACATAAATACCAAAAACAAGTACGAAAGAAATGCGTGATAAATCGAGAGCTTCTAAAGAAGTTTCATTTCCCTAGAAACGGCTTGGTTGTACGTGAAAATCATTAGAAAATGTCGTAACTCTTCCACGTCACACATCCGCGTTCCTTAAAAAGTGACACTTTTTTGGTAGTTATGTCAAGGCTAAAGCATGTTCCATTCTAAAAGATGTTATTTGGTTTTGACAATATATACGTACTGATTAGTAGTAGTAGTCTAGTACTTTATACTAGAACGCGTAGGACGAACCACTTGTTCGAACCTTGCAATTAGGCCATCACTTAGGCCCTTTTTACGCTCCGCGGTAGAGAGTTCCAGCCATTTCACACATCATACCTCTGTACATAGTACCGCCGAAGTGAGTATGATGTGATCAACATTGAGCCATATAAATCAGAGCGTCACGGCGAGGAATCGAACCCCGTCTCGTTCCACTCATGATTCAGTGATTGCCGAGCAGACGTGGTTTAACCCACACGGCCACGCTACGTACTGATTATTCAAAATATTTTTTTATTTATTTTTAAGTTAAAATAATTTTAAAATAAGTAAAGAAGCTCAGGAAATCAATATATTTAACAAACAAGTTTGTTAAATATATACAAATATTCACATTCATACAAATATTGCATTTTAACTAAAAATCTTATTTAAATGGTAAAATACCACCAACCGTACCAATTACTTAACACATACTTGCTCCTGTCAAAAATATTGTTGTCAAAGCTTTGACTACTCTATTTCTAATCCTGAGCATCTTCTACAATAATGATTTTTTTATAACTTTAACTAAAAATTCATAAATGTAAACCCCTACCGGGTGACGCATCATTTTAAAGGTTTCGATAAATAATGAAATAGTTGTGAGTAAAGTCTCTCATAAAAAGGGTTTTATTGGTATTGTGAACATGAAATTACTTATAATAAGGGGGGGGGGGGGCACGGGTATTTTAGTGTTTTTTGACAAAATGGCACGAAAAATTAAACACTATCCACAAATGTTATATATTTGTTTTTAATCTACTCTTCAATACCTTTTATTTGATACCCACTCAAAATTTAAAAAAATATTTCTTTCGTGTGACATGAATTATCCGTCATTTTGAATTTGAACAGCTGATAAATTTGAGTTCGCTATTTTTTTCCTGTGTGCACGTCAAAACTATCTTTAATACTGCAAAGATTCGTGTTTTTATCTCTTTTGATTCAAAAGTTATTGGAACTGTGCAGAGTGACAGACAGACATATGAGGGTTTCTTTTTTTTTTTGGTTTTACCAACAAAGCCTTAAAAAATAATACAAGATAAGATTCACTTATTTTGACCTCATTTTTGTAATCAGCTCGACGTATCCTTTCATATGATACCCCTCACGGTGTCGAAAAAAAATATAAAAATTTTAACCCTTAAGTTTTTTTACCCTAATTTTTTTTTTAAATATTTTTTTTAAGTCGCTATATTTTTAAAATATGTGGGTAGGTACAAGATACATACATGCTAAATTTCAAAGTGATCGGACAAAAGGTGTAGTCGTGAGAGCAAGCGACCGGACGGATGGACAGACACACGCAGGAAAATATAAGGGTCCTTGGTTCTGCCTACGGACCCTAAAAAAGTGTACTATTAAAACAAGTTATCATCAACATTGACTCTATTCTGACAATAAAAAGATACCTAAAAAATGGATTCATCTTAAATATAATATAATAATTAAATATAATAAGATAGGAATGGCGTCTGTACATTTATCCGATTGAGCTCAAATTTTGTATTTACACTAAATGAGTAGTCCTGATAACGAATTTAAGTTTAGAAAATTTTGTGTCTGTCTGTGCTTCAATCAAGTCCAAACGGCTAAACAGATTTTGTTGGTTTTTGGGTTCAATGTTAAACTCAACTCTGCGGGTGTTATACACTATAAAACTTTTTTCTAGCTTTATATGGGGCGGAGAATGGGGCTTCTAAATAGATTTCAAAATTCTAATATTATTTTTTATAAAAAATGTAATTAACCAAAATGGCAGAAGAAGCTACAGACAATATTTTATGTTCTGAGGAAAATTTTTGTAGGAAGAACTGTTAAAGAAATTAGTTTTCAATCGCTGTTAAAAAATATTTAGATTTATTTTTATAGGTATTAAAACAAAAGTTTATAAATCACACCTTACAATGCCTAAACCTTTACGAATTACGAACATAATCATCATCACTTCTTTAAATGCTAAAATAAAATTTACGTGTGTATAATAATTTCTAAATTATATTGATAACTGCCAATAGGGATTTTTATAAAATTTTATGCCTAAGGGGAACATAGGGACAAAATAAGAAATAAGGGAGAATTGTGCCCAGACTGTCCTTCTAAATTTAGGAAGTTAATACTTGAGAAAGGGCTCCTATTTTGGATGTAAACACACATATTAATAAAAAAAGAATTAAAATTTAATCTAAGAGATGTGAAAAGACATGGGGGATACAGAAGGAATATACCGCGCTGCTTTTCCCGGAAAGTTATCTTTTAGGGATTTTTTTTCTAAGTCGAAATTAATTACTAATTGGGGATATTTGCAAATTATTTTATTAAAGGGGAGGGGGTATAGAAATAAGGATAGAATCTAGATATTCTCACTTAGTAAAATAATTTTAATGTTTCTAGATGGTATAGTTTATTAACCCATCAACTTAAAAGTAACACACTCCGTAGCGAAGCACGGGTATCCAGCTAGTAATTAATAAATACTTTTAAAATTTTTTAACAACTAACAAGATAAACATATTTCAAGAATAATAAATTAAATTTGAAGTGCATTGGCATTGAATTAAGTAACGACCTCTTAATTTTTTTGTAATTTTAATTCGTATTAAATCTCTACTTTATTTATAAAATAGTTTTTTTTCTTCAATATAAATTAAATATTTTGTTTATTGTAAAATTATTTTATTGACAGAATTTGTTTTTTTATGTAGGACTTAAGTAAATTGTTGAAGAATTAAAGAAAAAAGGAGGTATTAAGAAAGAAGATGGCGACGCCCAGAGATATTAAGAGACCTCCTGCGGAGGTTTTCAACAGGTTCAAAGTCTTCAGGTATTTGGCCTCGACCCTCTCAAGAACTAAACAGCATCAGGCATGTGAGTAAACCACCAGAATTGACATATTATTTAATCTGCTTAAGCGGCTCATACACTTTACGTCTAAAAAACGGACGAAACGTGCCAGTGTGTGGAGGTCTCCGTGCATAGCACGGCCTGCAATGCTTAGCACGATGAGAATTAAGACGAGTTTGATTTTTGGCGCGCCATGCCATCCCGCCCCGTACCAACATGCTAGTTTGTGGGCCTGTCTCGCGCCACGTGCTATGAGTGCAACATCTTTTTAGGCTATATTTCGTTCGCTAGCATCAAGAGAGTCTTGCTTGTATTTTTTTAAAATGAATGATACATCCGTTTTCCTGTCTCCCAATTTCTTGCCGTTGTTTATTGGCGCTTTTAGAAATCACCATTGTTTGTGGCGAGTTAAGTGCAAAGTTATCTTTCTTCTTCAACCAATTTTTAGTCCATATTTGCCTCCTCTTCCGTTTCTCCTTGCTATCTTCATGTATCGCGCCAATCAACAAAACTGCTAAAGCTTTATTTTCCCTTACTACAGGCATAACTGGTCGTGTACACTAAAAGATCACACAGTATGAACTCCGACTTCTAGCACGTCACAGAGCGAACTACATTTACAGTGTGTGGCGCACGGCGTGCTTGGCGCGCCAAAATAAAAAAATGGCATGGCGTGCAATGCACGTGTAGTGTATAGGCCGCTTTAGAGGCGAAGTTATAAGATAAGGTGATTATGAATTATGAGTGAAGAAGGTAGTGGAGAGTCATAAATAAGATAAGATGAGCAGTTACAAAGGTGGCACAGTGATAGCTAAACAGCAAAATGGGGTAGCATGGGTTATGGGTGATAGCATAGCATAATATGAAGGAGGCGCAGGGTGATAGTTTAGATACGGATACGGATGATACCTAGTTATAAAGGTGACCAGAGTGATAGATAAGATAAAGGTGATAGCGAGAATGAAGGTGGCGCAGAGTAATGGATAAGGTACGAATGATTGAATGATGCCTTATAAAGGTGGCGCAGTAGATGGCGCAGTAGAGAAAGGTGGCGCAATATATAAGATATGGTGACGGGGAAAGATAATATGGCATTCATTTATCACCTTAAGATAAAAAGTGTGATGTTCCTTTGTCACTTAGTTCTTTGGGCTAGATATCCATCCCTTTGCCTTAATAGTAATATATAATATATAGGCAAAGGAATTAAATAAGTTACAAACAAATATAATATGGGTAACAAAGTAAATTTATACTGTTCGAGCCATTCAATTTTAAGCTTTTGTTATAGATTTAAAATAGCATACAGTTGAGTATGGAGTATCCAATGTATATTGAGATTTTTTTAATATTTGTTGTATCTCGCTCTGCAGTCTTCGGTAGTTATAATTATTTCTTTTTTTACATTTATTTTGAAATACAATTCCTTGAAAGGAGAGTTTCTTCCCGGTTCCATCGAGTCAGTAAAAAAAGTATATTTTTTATCTGCATTAGGTGAACTCGATATTTAATCGAAATTGTTGAAGATCGATTAACCATATTACTTAAAGATTTCGAACAAGTGCTCGTTGGGTGAGGAACAAGGGATCATAAGCATGGAAAAAACGTGTGGTCTCGTGGGACAACCGGTAGACCGGTAGAAACGAAGTTCCTTGCGCTTTTCATTAAATATTATATTAAATATAATATGTATCACACTCCTGAGTATACGATGCTAGCTACTTATACATCGCGGAGTTAGAAAAGAGACAAAATTAAATGATATAAGATGCTAATTTTTTTGTACTTAGCGGAGTTAAAGAAGAGTCAAAATAATTAATATGAAAATGCCATTTTTCAAAACTGGTCTTATATATATATATTTTTTTTTTCTATATTCTTCACCTTAGTTGTATCTATGTGCAAAATTTGGGGAAGATTGAGTGACGGTAACGGTAAGTAGTTCAAAATTGGGGTAATAGGTGTGCGATGAAACTTAAAAAGCAAATAAATTTGGCGCCTTTTTTTTTTTTTTTTTTTGTTTCTGTATTCTTCACCATAGCTGTTTCTATGAGCAAAATTTGGGGAAGATTGAATCACGGGAAGTGGTTCAAAATTGGGAAAACGGAAATGTGCGATGAAACTTACAAAGCAATGTAATACAAGACCAGTAATAATAATAATTAAAAGAATTTTCATGGCTGTTGGTTTTGTGACGGTCGAATTTTGCGGATTTACTCCCTGAGCTGTAACGTACGATAAGTAATTTTATCTACTCGCGGCAGCAAAATTAAACATTACTTAACTGTTTTTAGGCTGGAAAGTGCTATTTCCCTGATTTGTCATTAAAATATTAAAAACAGGCAGGAAAGTAGTTAAAACAGTCAGGAAAATACTTTTTCCTACTAGCGGCAGCAAAAAAAATTACGCATTATTGAACTGTTTTTAGGCATGAAAATTAAATTTCTCTGAGGTTTCAAGAAAACTTTACAATACGCAGCAAAATACGATTTTGCTGCCTAGGCGGCAAAATCGTATTTTGCTGAGGATTTTTCCAGGCTAAGCCACGCCCACATTCCCCGCTACAAATAAATAAACAAACAACCTTTTGTTTTATGTAATCTTTAACCTAAATTATTTGAACTATTTACCTTAAAAATATTATGAATTTATAAAAAAAGGTTTATAAATACTTATAATAAATTATATTAATAAAATTGAATGGAGTAAAAAGATAAAAAAAAAATTAAAATATTACAGAAAATAGTAGGTCTTAAAATAATCATAAAAAATGAAATTAGTGGCAACACTGCAGCTCGTCTATTATCATCATTTTGTTTTGTTTTTACTTTATTTCTGTCAATTCATTATTTATAATTGTAACATTTGATATTGTAGCTTGTTTTTATTTTAAATTTAAATAGTTGAATAATAGTATTTGATAAGTGCCTAAGTAAGTATTATGAAATAAATATTATTTATAGGAAACATTTTTCTGCCGCCAGTAGGAAAAATATTGTATGCAACAAGGCAGCAAAGGAAACATTTCTGCCTCATTGATATACTGCCTGCCTCGGCTTCGCCTCGGCAGTCAATTGAATAAATTACCTGCCTCGGCTTCGCCTCGGCAGTTAATTTCCATAGCCTGTCCTCGCCTCCGGCTCGGAGGCTAACTTTTAATCATTTGTCAGAAAAATTCCATTTTGCTGCCTAGTTACATAAATAACTATCTCTGCCTAGGCAGGGAAATATTTCCCTGCCTAGGCAGAGAAAGTAACAGTGTTTACCACTGCGTGTCATAACCTCTTATTTTGGCAGGAACAGTTTATACTATTATCGCTATCTTATAACATTATATAATAGTTAAATAAGTAATATTTAATAATAAATAAACGTTTTAATAATAAAATGATTTGTTTATATTTGTTAATTCTGTTAAATAAGTTCAATGATTAGTAGATCTTTAATTAAAAAAATAGTAGAGTCACTGACTAAACTGTAGCGTCATGTAAACATTGAACATCCATATTATTTTTTTATTATTGAAGTCTTTCTAGAGACTTCTTTTCTTTTAAGCAATAGAAGATATCTTTAACACTTTTATTAATTTTTTAGTAAAAATATAAATAAATATTTTATATTGCGTGCATTATTCATTCAGAAGTTATGTGTGTTATAAACGTGTGTTTTGTATTTTGTTGTTATAGATTGAGTTTGCTTTTCACTTATTGTTATTATTCCCAAGTTTCTTATTTGAACATTAATTTTAGTTAATACATATGTTATTATCTTTATTCATATGAAACATAGTTATTAACTATGTTGTATTAATAAAGATAACATTTTAGCAGCTTCATCTTTCTTCCGCAAGTAGATAAAATATTGTATGCAACAAGGCAGCAAAGGAAACACTTCTGCCTCGTTTATTCATTGCCTGCCTCGGCTTCGCCTCGGCAATCAAATAGGTAAATTACCTGCCTCGGCTTCGCCTCGGCAGTTAATCATTATAGCCTGTCCTCGCCTTCGGCTCGGAGGCTAATCTAATCACTCGTCAGTAAAATTCCATTTTGCTGCCTAGTTACATAAATAACTATTAAAGCCCCAAAAACACGGGATATCATAATACATAAGTAGATATCATAAGTATATGCGTATATTTGTTTACCATTGGGATCCTATCTTCTGATTATCTTTTGGGTTGCATAGTGGTTAATGCTCTAGTCGTGTTGTGTGTAACACCAACATATCGTTTATTCTTAAATTAATTGTACATCTTTTGATAGAATGGTGAATGATGTTTCTTTAATGACGTAGTGATGAGTTAATTAGGGCTTAAAATAAACACCAATGTAAGCTCCAATGTTCAACCAGAATATAAAAGAGAAACAACTGTGAGTGAATCATGTTAGGAATTAGGACATAGAGAATATTATGGAAAATCAATTGTGTGTTTCATATTAGTATGTAGAGAATCTATAGGAGAAACAACTGTGAGTGTATCATATTAGGATATAGAGAATCTAAAGGAGAAACAACTGTGAGTGTATCTTATTAGGACATAGATCATATAAAGGAGAAACAACTGTGAGTGTATCATATTAGGACATAGATAATATAAAGGAGGAACAATTATGGGTGTATCAGTGTATCATATATAGGACATAGAGATCTCTAACTCTGGATAAAACAATGTTTAGGCTTTGTTTCCAGGAAAATTTGCATTTGATCTCCTTCCTTAGCAATTTGTGAACCTATCGTATTAAAATTATTTACTATACAACAAACGGCAATAGGATACTTATAAATGGTTTCCATTTAGAATAACTTCATAAACCTTTCTTCCAAAAGAGACTATAATTGTTTCCTAAGAACTAATATAGACTAAGGAGACGTATTGTCTTCTGCGTAAAAATCGCAATATAGCATTCCCAATAACTTTGCTTTATTACTATCTAAAAAATCTTAACTTGAGCACAATTAAGACTAAGTTCCAATATTCACAGCTATTAATTAATGTTATAAAATATATTTGAAACATTTAATTACCTAGATCCTATGGTAATAGGGAAATTGTTTTGGTAGGTTATTATGGAAATAATGTTTTCCGTCGAACAAAATTAGGTTTATAAATCGATTGATATTGTTATTACTGTGTTCTAGGAGCAGCGCCTTTATCTTCTCATGAATGCGCTGTTTCTAGCAATAATTCTATTGTTGTAAAATAATTTAAAATTTTGTTAAAAGAAACTCATTTCCTCCTTTATTTTTCGTTCATTTTATTGTTAAAATTTCCTTCGATCGAAGTTGTCAAGAAGTGTCAAACTTCCAATGGTACTACTTCCAGTTTCACATGTACATGGATTTCGTCGGAATAGTAATAATGTAATCATTCTACCTTTATACTGCATTCATTTCCATAAACCTGTCATCACATACAATGGATTAATAAAAAATCGGCCCGAGACAACTCTGACAAACTTTCTCATATAATCTTAGTCCCAGATCCCAGAAACTTTATGTTTGCGATTTTCAACAAAATCATATTTATTTTCATCAATATCTCGGAAACTAGATTTTTCCGGGGGAAACTCCTTATATCTTTTGATTCGTATTTAAATGGACTACATTTTAGATTTTTTTTAAATCAAAATCGTCGGAAATGTTTTCGAGACTTTTTTTTTCACTTTTTTCTAGTTTTTGGGAGTAGTGCCCCAAATTTGGAGCTAAAATGTATTTCTCGATTCTTCGAGGTATGATTTTTCTGAACTTGTATGCCAAATTTCGTAAAACTCGGCCCTGTAGTTTAGGCTCCACGCGTTTGGCACATACGACAGACAGACATTTTTTAAAAACCTTTTTTTGGACTCAGGGGCCCCAAAACGTGTAAATCTATCAAAATCTCAAAATCATATTGTCGCGCTATCTTAATACTTTCTTTCTATATGAGAAAATTAAAAATAATTTGGTTACAAAATCATATTTGGTTTCTGAGAATAACAAGAAAGAAAAATTCTACTAAAGTTACATAGAAGTTAGTAAAGTTTTACATTACTATAAACGTCTTAAGTTTCAATTATGTTAGATACGTGATAATGACTTAAATTTGTAAGAATTGCTATTGAAAGAGTATTATTTAATAAAAAATCACGTTGCTTTATAAAAAATCATAAATACTAATTTATCTATCCCACGCAGTTTTGTGCGCTGTTCACGGGCAATATATGTAGGACACATAGATTCCTAACTCTCGATATGACAATGTTTGGGGCTTGTTACAAGGAAAATGAGCCTTAGCAATCCTGACACTGAAACTGAGAGTGTGAATAGGTCCATATAAAGAGAAGGTCGGTTCAGGCTTATTAGGTAAAATAAAATAATATATAATTGAGCTTTGTAATTATAGCTATTAGCTAATAGAATTGAATTTTGTTATAGCATTACCATTCTACAAGCTTGCCGAGGAGTTCGCTCGTGGGCCGAACCAAGAATGCGGTCTATTGACAGAGCGTGCTCGAGTCTATTGGACCATGGGTGAGATTGGACTAGCGAGGCAAGACGTGGACAAAGCATTATCACTCTGTCCTGATGCCTTAGACTCAAAATTTACCAATGCTAAACTTCTCTTCGCAGAAGATAAGATAGAGGATAGTTTGATAGTCAGTCACCTCGGACTCCGTCAAAGGAAAATGTTCGCAAAGAATGTCAGAGCTGTGAGTCATTTAACAATTCGATATTTTTTGTGGTGATTTGTAGCACCACTTAACAGATCTTTGTACTTAACAAGTAACTTGTACGTAACGTAATACTTAAACGTAATCGTAGTTCTTGTAGGCCAGTGACCAAAAAGAGTTGGGTTTAATGATTAGATTCACTTGTAAAATCAACCAGCAGGCCGAAGCAAGAGGTTTGGCCGGCTGTGTCCCTGAAAATAGATATTTCTCAGGTTGAGCATTTATAATTTCAGACTTATGTACAAAATTTCTGTTGCTGACCAAGATTCTTCTGAATCAGGTGTACAACAAACAAGTAAGGCGTACTTCACGTAAGTACGTGAGACAATAATCACCGGGTTCTGTACGAAGTTAAAATTATTAAGTGTAATAATTGCATATTCTTTTTCTACACTTCAAGACCTTTAAATTGATGTATATCATGTCAAGGTGACTAAAAACTTTTTTTTATTCGCCCGCCATATTGGAAATATTAAGTGTAAAAACTCCAAAATGTGTCCATTTGTCACAAATGCCGAGATGCACATGTGTGCCGAATTTCATGTTCCTAGCTATAGTAGTTTATGAATTGAGACAAGCCAACGGACAGTCAGACTGACAGACAGAGCCGTTATATAAGGTTTCTTTTCGTACTTTGTACAGAAACCTAAAAGCAATGCCAAACCTCTCCTGTGAAAAACTAATAATTTGTCTCACCATTTTTTACTACGTATACTAATGAGATCGCTAGTATTTTAAGGAAACAATCTATTAATAAAATAAATAATTGGTTTAATTGTCTGACGAAATGTTATAATTTTTTCACAGACTTCTGGTACAATAGAAAATACCGTGGGTCGGAATGCCGGTCCAATGATGAGGCTGAATAATCTGGGCAAGACTATCGTTAAAATGAAGAAAAATGATTTGGGCCAGGTTCGAGAGAGGAAATTATCCCCTCAGGAGCAAATCAACGAAGATGTAAGTTATTAAAGCAATAAAACAGAAATGAATGACACTGAAGATGACCATTAATAGTTATTGTGGATTTCCAGGTGACAAGGTGGCACATATTTGTTTATTTCAATTATATTATTAGCATTCTTGTTCTTCAGCTATACTCAATGGTTATAAAACAAAAAAGTCCTATTTACACCTCAATTATTCAGTGAGTTTGCCTGATTCCTTAAAGAATTGATGACATCATTAATTAGCCAACATCGATTGCGTCTCAAGGCTGCTTGATATCTCAACTTGATGTACGCATTGTATTTGCCATCCAAGAACAAGTATCGATAGAAATATTTTCATTTCATTTCATCCAAGAAGTTATAAGCCAATCTGAAGGTAGTTTTCCTGAAATTACTTTTTTTAAATTAAAAAATAAATCAATTTCTTCTACTTGCTTGCATGTGGAGAAGAGTTTCATTAAATTAGAATACATCGAATTAATTTGATATATTATGCAACTTGATGTGGCATTCTCTCAATTCGTTAAATAATGTATTTAATATTAATTGTTTATTGTTTGTGTTTACTTAGAGATTATTCGAAAAGCAGCTGAGATGTTACACGGAGAAATTTCTAGGAATGAATGCGAACGACAAGTACTTTTTCATGGACTGCCTTTCCAGGAAACATCTTTTTGCCAGTAAAGGATTGGAAAGTGAGGAGCTCATCAAAAGTATAATGAAGGATAGCCTTGACAGAGTTCACAAAAAGCAGGTCCTTACAATTATTTAAATAGTGTTACTTATGTTCAATAATAAATAAAGTATGCATACAATAAGAAAGACGGTCTTGCTCCATTTTATCTATATTGTATTAAATATTCAATTAATGATATACTTTTAGACACAGTTTGTCATTAATTTCGAATTTCTTAACATATTAATTCATACAATAAATACAGATGAGTTTCCACTATACAGTCACAGTCATTATGATTATAGTCAAAACAGTTTTTTATTATCTTGCATTACTTACACTTTACAGTGGTAACATTCAGTGTTTGTTTTGTTGAGTTAAGATAGTTGACCTAAATATCTCTTTGATACAGATGTCGCTTTGGATTCGCCGACCACTTTATACTCAGGATAACGCTAATGCTAAAGTATCTAAGGCCATGATTAAGGAGGCGAAGGAAGCAGGAGCTATTAAAATGGCAGTTCTTAACAATGAAGCAGTAAGACAACTCGATGATGTGACAGCTCAGCTTGAAAAAGGCGATCTGGTTGAAACCTATAGAAAAGCAATGCACTTATGGCAATTTCTTATGTCTAAACCAGAAACCCTGCTTCCAAACAAGAAGGTACATAAGATTTTTCAAAATTATAGATATGTATTTGATGTCTATATGAAGTAATTTTTTTTTCCTACTCTCCATTTTCAATTCTGATTATCATGTCAATTATATTGTTTTACATTGGTTTCTTATTATTTAGTGTTGATTCTACTTACTTATTCAAATCCTCTTCTACCTCGCGGTGTATGGAATCGACAAAGATGTCACCATGCGCACAATTCCCCAGCAGAGAATTTTAACTTGTTCTTGTCTAGTGTTGTTTAAATCTGCCAATTGTAAGGTTTTGACAGTAGATGTAGCGACACACTAAACCCGTGTCATCCACTACATACATATAGTAATAGTAGTAGTAGTAGTAATCTAGCACTTCCTACTAGAACGGGTAGGACGAACAACTTGTTCGAACCTATCTTTTAGGCCCATTTTACTAGCCCCGTGGTGGAGAGTTCCAGCTACTTCACACATCATGCATTTGTACATTGTACCGCCGAAGCAAGTATGGTGTGGTAATTAGTGGGCTATATAAGCGTGCGTCAAAGCGTGGGGGAAGAGTGCCCCATAAGTAGGGTTACCGTACGTCCGGATTTCGTCCGAACTGTCCGGATTTGAGACATCTGTCCTGTTTTGCGTCCGGATTTTAAGAAAAATCAGAAAGCTAAATGGGCTTCCCTACCAAAAGAAGAAACCCCAAAAGCTCATGAGAAATGGAAATAAATATTTGAAGCATTTCCTAGAAGAAACGTCTCTTTTTTAATATATTTAAAATAGTAGATTTCGCCATGTGTCTGCCTGGTACTTATAGGCTCCCACTGAACGAATTTTTTCAATGATGGGTCTATTTGGACGGCTGAAAGAGGAAGATTATCTCTGTCAGTCGTAAAACAGCTTCTTAATATTATAAAGCAAATTCTATTATCACATGCTCTGAATTCCGCGACAAAATAAAAAATGGGAAGCCTTTTCTAAGGAAAATTAGTTCATCTGAAAAGTATGATGGACCCAGCAGATACTAGCTAACGTTGAATATGATATTAATAAATAAGTATTAATAAGTAAATATTAATAAATAAATATTACCCAATATTGAATTAATAATTTCGTATTAATTAATTTTTTTGCAATTTTTCCTCTGATCTCGAGTCACCTCGACTTATTGATAGCTGGGCGAGCGCCTAGAGCCCCTCGGCCTCGCTTGGTCCCTCATACATAATATAATATAGTAGTATAAGCTCTTTAGCAGGCCCTTCCGCACCTACTGGCTGTTGTGCCACAAAGTTAGTTACTTAGTTCTTTTATAATCGGTACTGATAATGGCCTTTTAATGGTCGAAATCCGTTTTTATAGATAAAGAAGTATTCTTTTAGAGAGCTTTTTGTATCTGAATTTCTATTATAAAAACATTCAGAGCTACAACACTGTTACACAGCTACTGTTCGCATCCTAAAAGTGTTCTGCGTAATCCCCCATCGCCGTTTTTAAAGGAAAACTTTGAGATAAAAGACGATCGCACTTGCACTTAAATCATCACCATTGGTAAACAACTATAGAGTTTATTAAGTAAACAACTATGGACTATAGAGTTTTTCAGTAATGTTTCTCTTATCTATTATTTTATTTCTTTCTAACTAAAGGTGTTGTGTGACTGCGTGTATGAGATCCTTGGTGCTATGTATCTGGATAGTAAAAAGCTTCAGAAGAATATGACAGAAAAACAAAACGATGCCAGGATTTACTTTCTACTTGGTATCTACAAACCATACACAGTCGCCATTGAAGTATTCAAAGGCGGACTTCACGCTGATATCTTCGACTATAAGTAACTAAAAAAATATATTTTAACTGCATGTATATTAAGAAAGCTCCTGCTGGCAACTCTATCGTTTCCAGCAGAAAGTTGCTTTAGGTTTTCTTCACCTGAAGAGGCTTTGAATAGAATAATGAAGCTGCTGTATAACCTCATTGTTGCCTCGCAAACTTAATACTAATGAATAAAACTTTATAATTTTATTGTTAATAAATAATGTTGTATTTAAAAGAAATAAAAAGCGCTTTTATAAACTTGCTCTAAAAAAGGGAAACATTTTTTATGAGTGATAAACAGTGTCATTTGTTGATAGCGCCATCTTTTTATCTTCAGTGACATACGCTTATAGTGTGATCGCTTGTAGTTCTGTTGCATGTTTAATAAAAACGTGTTTTTTATTTTATTTTAATATAATATTTTCGTGTTTTTAGTCTACGTCACATTAAATTTTGTTATCCATTCTAGCCTTACTTATCTGAAACTGGTTGTCGTTGTTTATATTTTTTTTCGAATTTTACCTCACAAATTCCCATGTATAATTTAATAAACTTAACACTTTGAGTTTAATTCTATACTGGATGGTCTGTCCGGCTTCACTCATGAATAAATTCATCGTGAAATTATTTTTAAAATAATAATTGAGTTACAGAAAAACTCTAGTTCCTCTATGATTTTTGAAACCCAAACAAAGTGGTCGCTATTTTAAATAGCCCAATTATATTTTCTTCAAAATTAAATCAATTCATCTACCCGTCATAATTGACCTTTAAGTTTTGTCTAAATTTAATATTCTACAGATTCTTAATAACTTTTTGAATATTCAAAATGGCCGCCAATACGCCATCGTTTTTTACAAGCAAGCATTTTAATACAAACCATACTTTTACTACGTTTTCATGATGTTTCAATACGGATTGAATCCTAATTTAGCATTAAATTAACAAGCTAGGTGTCCCATGAGTAGTATTGAATACGTAGTCACTACAATTTCAATACACCAATCAGCCGATAAATAAAGGTTACTTCGATAAAGGTTATAAATAATTTTGTAACCTTCATCTTTTATAACTGGATCAGGTTTTTTTGTGTTTGTTTTTTAAAGTGTTTTAAAATCCAAAACTGAAAATGAGAAATAAAGGTTATGTTTTTTTTTTGATAGATTTGAATACAGAAACACGTTATTAGGTGCGATCACACCCAAACTCTGGGCAGATACGATCCCAGAATTTAGTGTATCGTATCTGGATCTAAATCGTATTCAGTCCTTATTGAATCTACTATTCCATGGACAATTAGGATTCAAAAACTGTATTCAATCAGTATTTAAATACCATAGAAATGTAGTATATATATTCATTTATATTAAACCATTTATTTTTTTATATAAACTTTAAATATTGTCTATCTATGAATATTTAAAATATTAAAACCCTTTCAATATTGTGATTTATATTTACTTATATAAAAACCATATTAATTTTCCTTCTCTAAATTCCAATTCGTGACGTCTCATTTTTCAAATATTATATATCAGATGAAGCAAACATTTCAATTATAAAGAGTCATATGAGGCCAGAGATGGTACTGGATTTTATATAACTTGTGTCAAGGATAAGAGATATAAAACCGAAGAAGTGAAAAATACAGTATGAGCTAAAATTAATATAAAATAACGTTTCACCAATCTCTCTTAAATTTATTTGAGATACTTTGAATAATATATGGCTGAATAAAAAAACCTAATACATACTATTTTGTTAATATTAAAAAAAATTGAACTCGCTATATAACATTGGATTGATTAAACTTACATTTAAATATTTTTCTCTTGTAGTTCCTTTTCCTTGATATCATAAGTCGTTATTACTTTTTGTTCTATACAACTCCTTGATTCGCAACTTTAGGAATCCATGGCCATTCGGGGGGGGGGGGGGGGGGATTTCCATTTTTAAAAGCCCATATTTTTAAAAATGATATTAATGCTTTGTTATTTACTCCTATCTTTTAGTTTTGATTATCATGCTTTCTGATTTTTTTTTTCTGTGTTTCTTTTGTCTCTTCACATATCAAGGTGTTAGCGGAAGCGGAGATAATTGTGTGTAGTGTGTCTTTAACCAATCTTTATTGTGTCTAACCAATATTATTATTGAGAAAGCAACTTAATGGTTCATTTGGTATTTTTGGGTATTGTGGACTTGAGTAAATAATATTAAATTAGCATTCTCCACTAAAAAAGTGTCTTAAACAAATCTAGTAAATTTCAGGATTAAACTTACTTTTAAGCTACTTTTTATTGCTTCAGAACTTACCGGAGGTAACGGAAGCATTGTAATCATATGAAGTGCATAGTATATTTGTATGTTTCAGATTTATAAATTTCAGGACATAAATTCGTTTCACACATAAGGGAACATTTTGTTCTCGTGCCAGTCTGTCGGTCTATGTGTCTGTTGGTCTGTCTGTCTGTCTAAAATAATAGCGAACTCTGCAATTTCAGCGAACCACCATACCTTAAAAACTATTCTCGTCCGATTTTATTAAAATTTGGATTGTAGGGACTAATAATTAACCGATTGTTGGTAATACATTGGTTTCTGGTACTTCTTTAGATTGTTACTCCCCTGTTCTTTTTTAGAATATAAATAGTCCAGGAAAATAAGGAATAATAGGGGAAATAATTTATAAAGTTTTGAAACTTTGTGAAAACACTTTTAAGGGGTGTAGTAGTAAGAAACAGTAAAGTTCCCCCCTCTTAAGGGGGCGCGTCCCCTTCTCCCCCCTCCTTAAAGCCCAAAATTTACTTATTTTTCACTTTTTACGCAAAACGGTTTATTTTTTTTTGAAGAGAAGTGTTATTACCAAAAATATTCTGCACAAAAAAGGTCCTATGCATGTTTGAAGTGGGACATACCGTTTTCGAGATATTGTAGTTGGATAGAGATAAAACATATTTTTGCGAACCAAGATATCTAAAAAACAACTCATCCGATTTTAATGAAATTGGGATGATAGGTTTTACTTAGCCCATTGTTGATCCCATATAAGTTTCAATCTTCTGTGCCCTTTATTTTATCCTCCGCATGCGCACAAACATACATTTATTTAGACCTATATCTTCAAAAGTACTCAACTGATTATTATGAAATTTTGATGGTTTGTCGAAAGTAGTCCGCAGATATCCCCAAATTAATTTCAACGATCTGCGCAATTTACATTTTGATAAATTGATACTTTAATTCTTAACAGACAGACAAAAAATTGATTAACAGACAGACAGAAAGGGAACCAATTTAGAAAATGTAAAGAGCGCAGACGGTTGAAATTAATGTGAGTCAATCTGCGGGCTACTTTCGACAAACCATCCAAATTTAATAATAATCAGTTGAGTACTTTTGAAGATATAGGTCTAAATAAATGTATGTTTGTGTGCATGTGGAGTATAAACTAATGGGCGCAGAAGGTTGAAACTTATATGGGATCAACAATGGGCTAAGTAAAGCCTACCATCCCAATTTCATTAAAATCGGATGTGTTGTTTTTTAGATATCTTGATTCGCAAAAATACGTTTTATCTCTATCCAACTACAATATCTCGAAAACGGTATGTCCCACTTCAAACATGCATAGGACCTTTTTTGTGCAGAATTATGTGAGGAATTATTTTGGTAATAACACTTCTCTTCAAAAAAAATAAACCGTTTTGCATAAAAAGTGAAAAATAAGTAAATTTTGGACTTTAAGGAGGGGGGAGAAGGGGACGCGCCTCCTCAAGAGGGGGGAACTTTACTGTTTCTTACTACTACACCCCATAAAAGTGTTTCCACAAAGTTTCAAAACTTTATAAATTATTTCCTCCATTTGCTGTTTTTTTTACTAATTTGCCTGGACTAAAATGACTGACTAAACAACTTTTAGGGCAAAGGTCCAATGTACTTTGAGACGAAGGAATATTACACTTCTGTTTTTATAAAGGGAGTAACAGTCTAAAGAAGAACATTCCGTTCACCATCTTTAGATTGTTATACTCCCCTCTAATTTTTTTATAAGGGGAGTAACAATCTAAAGAAGTGCCTGGTTTCTCTTCTACATACGCACAAACATATTTTTTACAATCTTACTATCATCATTTTTTTATATTAATACATATATTTTTAAAAGTACTCATCCGGTAAGAAATTCGGATGGTTGTCGAAAGTAGCCCACTGACAAGCCCATTTTAATTTTAACCATATAGGCACATTGATTTTTTTAAAAAAAATAGTGAAACAATTAAATAAATTTAATTTTATATAAATTTTACAATAATGCATTGTAACAGCATCATCTTAAAAGTACCTGATAGGACTTAAGGAATCTATGAGCCACACTAGTTGGCAGACAATTTTAGTACATTTAAGCATTTCTTTGTAGTTTGGATTGAATATTCCACTTGCGATTCGAATTCGGCTTTGATGAATAAAGCTACTTTGGTGAAAGAGATATTATTCTCTATAACCAATTCAAAATATTGAGTTTAGTTTATCGGATTTCATTCCGTTTAAAAATCCGAAGGATAAATTGTTTCCCTGGTATTAGAGACAGTTCAGTTTTTAGAGGATAACATGTCAAGGAATTCTTATCGAAATTTATTTGATTAAAAAACAAAGTTCAACCGAGAATGAATTTTATTAGATTTTATTGTTTAGTGAAGGTGTCACATTATATGATTTTGAAACATACATTGGGAAATTGTATTAAATATTTCAATGAATATATATTATTAAATATTATATATGTATATATTAAATATTACAATCATTTGTTGGTTTTATCAGAAAGGAGTTAGAAAGGTAATAAAATATGATCTGTTTGAAGTGTACTTGATTTGAATATAAAATATATATATTTGATACTCTCGTTCTTATCATATTTTTCCTCTCCGCATGTCCACATGCTCAAGTTCAAAAGACCAGGGGTCTTCTAAGTTGACCAGGGGTCTTTCGGTTGCCATGGCGACATCAGTGTCCTTATGTCCCATATCTGATATGAGCCATAGTGGAATTCGTTTTGCTTTTTGACATCCAAAACCATTAGAGGTGTGCCAAACAGTTCTTTTTCGGAGAACGGTTCCGACCGTTCTGGTTCTTTAAAAAGAACAGTCCCAAAGAACGGTTCCGAAAGAACCATTAGGGAACTTTCAGCCTGAGACTCTTCTAATCTTGTAAAACCATCACCTAAGGTAAACCTATTGATAAGGTATTACATTTTTGAATGTTTCGACCTTTTTTTCTTTTTTTGCTCGTCAAACGGCTTTGCACCCTCGGCGATTTTCAGATCTAGTATTGCGCCCTTCTAGGCTAATAGGTTGCCGGCCCCTACAATATACCATTATAGTTCCATTCTTAGCATTGAACGCGCGAGAGACATTTACAATAAAAGCTATTTATCTCCAGTAGGGAGAAAAAGTTATGATTTTGGATTAGTTTAGAGAGAGTAAAGTAAGTCTTTTCTTCCCTGAACTCAAAAAGTAGGAAGAAAAAGTAAAAGCGGGGAGAAAAAGTAAAACAAGGAGAAAAAGAAGGATTGCCAACTTAATTATTTTATAAATAGTTGAGAATGAATGAATGGCTAATGTAGTGAAGTTGTTGAAATCAGGTTGGCGACACTGCTTTCGACCTTATTTGAAATTTATGTTTATCATTGTTTATCTAAATAACCTTCTATTTGAGTTTAATTGCAATTTGTTTTTAATATTGAATCTCATATATCTGCTTTTAAAAGTGCTAAAAATTTAAAATAATAAATTAAACTTGTGCAACGGATGAAGATGCGTGTTCTCACAACTGGAGATAAAATATTGTATGTACCTCGGGAAAAAGTGCTGTAATTCCCCTCGCAATAATTATCTCCTTCGGCTTCGCCTCGGGATTTAGGGGCCATGGTTCCTATGGCTTCGCCTCAAGAACCCACTTAACCGCTCAGGGAATAATGGCTTACTTTATTCCCTAGGTGCATAAATAACTATTGTGATAAAACAAAATATATTTTATGTATAACAATATTACTATAAGAAATAACTCTCAGTTTGAAAAGCTGATAGACAATTCTGTTATAATATATTAAACAAAATCTTCTTCATTTTAAAATTTTAAGACTATGTTTCAATTTTTAACAGATTGTTCATAGGAGACATGACGGAATATATGAGGAAATCAACGTCTCCTCTTGAAACGGCCATGATCAGCCACGAACTTTCATGTGCTTACTCCATGCAACAGTATCATGAAAAGGCTCGCTATTACTCGAGAATATGCAGCTACGAAGCCAAGAAAGCTGAAAATTTAACTTGGTATTTCAACGGACTCTTCTTACTTACGAGGTAATCAGATTACTTAATGGATTTTAGATGTAATATAACATAAATTCAAAGATTTAGAATAATATATAAAGTAAATAAAACAATTTCGGGTGTTTTTAAAGAAAACAAGAATGAAAAATAGGAAATTATCTTCAAGCGGATATGTCAAACGAATAGCGAGAGAGCTTTTTTATATTAAAGTTATTCTGCACTCGGAATATATTTTCTGAGTGTCAAGTAGAAAATGCTTCTTTTGTGTGATTTTCTTTTTTTGCATCTTTTATTTGGCGAAGAAGATGTTAAAATGATTCACTTAATATATGTCGAAACAAACAAGGTAAACTTACAAGTACACTGTGACAACCCTACCATTTCTTTAAAATTAAAGTAACATGCATATAAGATGTAGGTATCCAATCTCAAAAGAGATTTTTTTCTGTTTGTTCTCTTAACTTTTATTTTCTTTTTCATTCCGAGCTTACTAAAGATGTTTTACCATTATAAAGATCATCCTGAAGAACGAAATTTTGTTATGTCTACGATTTAAAAAATACATTGACATAAAATCCGTTTTTAGGGAGACATTTTTGGTCTCGTGTCGGTCTGTCTGTTTAACATTTTTGTGAACCATCATTAGAGATGTAAAAAAAAACTGTTTTTTTTTCTAATTTGAAATGTGTTTTTATTCACCGATGCTTAAGAAGATATTTTTTTTAACATAAAAGGCAGTGCTCATCTTCAAAATACCTTCAATTAACATTTTACTTTAAATATTCAATGTTAATATGTCCTTCAGATTTTTTTTCAACATTCAGCATTAAGAAGAGTGAAAGAGTTTGTTGGAATACGTTCTACTCTACAAGTCCACATAAGAAAACCTCTTCAATTAGAATTCAACATTAATATAAAATAATTTTGATGAAAAAAAAAAAAAAAAAAATACTTGTTATAATAGTAGTCCAGGAGATAGCGTGCGAAAAAAGTGTATGACTAACATCAAGCTAGAGTTTTGTATATATATAAATCTTTTGATGTCTTTTAAGAATATGTAGTCGGCTAAGTTCTTCTGCGGGACATAGTTTGGCAATAGGCATTTGAAAAAATCAAACCGATGGAGAGCAGTCATGTCCCGCCCTTTTTGGTGGACCTTTTTTGTGATCCTGAGTACAAAATTAGTTAGTTAACCAAATATCAAGTTGATTGTAGTCCGTCACTTAATTGGTGACCTCTTTGATTTGGAATGATATTTGACTAACTAATATAAGGAGAAAAGAGAGTATCTATGTACTAATATCGTAAATAAATTTAGATGTTATGTCGAAAGTAGACTAGAGACGGTGATACATATATTACTTGCAACTGTCTGAGTAAATTTGATATTGCAAATAAACAAATGAACCAACTAAGAATCGAAACAGAACGAATCTCATGTGACTATTCGTCCAGCAATAGGATGCGAGAAAGCTATGTGTCACATAAATCGGCAGACTATGTACTATGTAGCAATAATTGTCCTACAGATCAAGGCATTATCATGTCCATTTTTTTTTCTCCTAAATAAGGCTTTAATAATAAATCGTCTATACCTTAAGCCACTATTCCGGAAAAATATAGTTTCCTAGATATGAAATAAAATAGAACCCCGCTGGAAGTGGAAACAGATCAACCTTTTCATTTCACTCTATTTTTGTAGAAAATGTTTAATAATTATATTTTAATTGAGATTTAAATCCATTAGTGCTATGAATATAAGAGATATTTTGATTCTATGATTCTATCAAAAATGTTGCAACTGTACCAATGTAAATACAAAATGTACCAAACATTTTACAAATAAAATAATTTATAATACAATTATTATTTAACTAAGAACAAATAGAATAATTTATAATATAATTATTATTTAACTAAGAACAACGCTTATAATCAAGTCGATATTAATAATATTTATTTTCTGTTTAGGTCCGAACTACAGGAAGCAAATTTAACTGAAGCCAAGATTACTCTGACGGCAGCCAGGGATCTAGCTCAGCTGTTTTCTCTGAAAGACACGCATGATTTCATAACAAGGGTAATATTTTTTATATTCGTTTTATATAAAGAAGTATATTTAGGAACGCAACAGCCAAGTCAAAATTTCACAAAAAAAAACTGCCAGTGTATATATACCTTAGGTCAGTGGTTCTTAACCTTTTGGTAACCACGGCCCCCTTAAAATCTCCAAATACAATATATATAGTACCTAAATACCTTTCGAGGCCCCCTGGGGGGCCGCGGCCCCCCGGTTAAGAACCACTGCCTTAGGTGACAATCTAGGGTTTTTGAGGGTCTGCATCGTGAAATACGAACAAGCTACCTAAATAATTGTTTAATATCTTTGAAGGTCGTGTCCTGTAGATCAAAATAAAAAAAGGTCGAAACCGGTCAAGTAGAAGTAGAGGAAAATAGGGTTGAAAATGGTAGTTTTGATACTTCTTATTCTTCCTTCATTTTACGTTGACAACGTAAAATGTCAACATAAAATCAGCCTAAACTACTAAACCGATTTTAATGAATGAGGGGTTCTTGGATTCGTCTAGGGCCCTGTTGCATTCCTAAATAAAAAAAAAATAGGTAACTCATTCCTACGCTGAACGCGGAGCTAGCAACCAAGCTAGCGAACAGACACTTTAACGTTGACGCACCTACAGCCTAAACTACTGAACCGATATTAATGAATGAGGGCT
Source organism: Gerris lacustris (assembly GCA_951217055.1). Classification (NCBI taxonomy): domain Eukaryota; kingdom Metazoa; phylum Arthropoda; class Insecta; order Hemiptera; family Gerridae; genus Gerris; species Gerris lacustris. The sequence goes on from OX578280.1 coordinate 22,481,521, forward strand.
TTTTGGATTCTTCTAGGGCTCTAGTGCATTCCCCCCTCCCCCCAACTCATCCCCCCCCCCCCCCCCTCAACTCATTCCTACGCTAAATGTGGAACTTCACTTTTATTTGACTCTAATGTGTGGGAATATACAGGAACCGTACAAAAAATCATGAAATCTGATCAAAAACCACTAGTGTGGTAAAAAAAACACCCCGCCAAGTCTGTGGTCCAAAAAAGTTGTGAAATCAACTTTCTGTCCCGCCAAGTGATGTTGGGACTTTCTCCTGACCCAACACTGCCAACTTAGATACTTATCAGCTTCTTTTCCTTGGTGGTGTGCCTTCAGTACTACCCACAGTTAACTGGTTGTATTCCACGCATCCTCTGCAAAGAAAGTAGTAGTTGCATAGGGTCATTCCTTGAAAGCTTAATTTGTATATTACTTATTTCTATTTTATTTGCTTTTTGATAATGGGAAAGATTTACAGCAATAATCATTGTGGCATCGAGAAGAGCCTTCAACAACACTGTTAAAAGGCTTTCCTCTCCAGTATGCGCCAGCATATATTAGTACTAGTTGTCTAGAACTAAGACTATGAGGTGTACAACTATCTTTCCACACAAACCTCATGTGGCAAACGTGAAGGTGAAACAAAAAATTGTATTGGTGTTTGAAGAATATTAAAATTCCAGTTTCAGGAAATGGCAAGGCACACCGCCAAGGAGAAGAAGCTGATAAGTATCTAAGTTGACAGTGTTGCGTCAGGAAAAAGTGCCAACATCTCTTGGCGGGACAGAAAGTTGATTTCACAACTGTTTTGGACCACACACTTGGCGGGGTGTTTTTTTCTTTACCTCACAAGTGTTTTTTTGTCAGATTTCAGTTTATTTTGGCTCTAAGCACTGGATGGACATTTTTAGAAGTCAAACTGAATTATAATTATTATTTATCATAAATCTTATAAATTAATATCTTATTATTTTTGTTTTTATATCAGTACTGAGTTTTTACAATAGATCTTTTAGGTAACTTGCTAAAAAAATGTTATGTATTTTATTTCCACCAAGCTTAAAATACGATAATTCTTGATTTAGTTTTAATTTTGCACCTGAAGATGACAGTTAGCTAAAAATTCTAATTTTATGAACCTCTTGCATTGTACTTAATATTACAAATACGCTGACTCAATAGAAATATTTTAAAAATAGCTTACAAATAAACGAGTTAAGATGATACATGTACAACTTTATGATTATTATAACTATGATTATTCTTCTGTAGTCAATAGAAGTAATAAGCCGGGAGACTGAATCGAGTCTAAGGGGAGGTGCCAGTTTGGCTAAGCGAGAGAAACAACTTTTGGACCTTATGGCAACTGCCGACCTGAGGTGAGTTTTACTAAAAAGATTTTTATCAGTATGTAGTAGACAACTATGAAAAAAAGATGAAGTCGTAATGTTACGGGGCAGATACAAAATCAGTTGTAGTACTTTAAAAAGAAAATTTTAATTTTGATGCAGAGTTCACTGAACTTTTAAAAGGCAAATCCTTTCCCCTTATTTCTATAACTCCCAATGAATAAAATCTAATTTGGGTAAAATCTCTAATTATTAATTGATTTTGACTATTGTAATCCGGGAAAAGCTGAGGTGTACTATTATACCCCAGTATACTATTACATCCTGGGCTTGAAAATGGATAAATATAGTGAGAGGGACTTGGTTTCAAATAGTTATGCGGCCGCCATCTTGAATCAGAATTAAATATGCTTTTTCATAAGTATTTTATATCATAAGTGGAAGCTAACTTCCAAATTTAAAAGTTCTAGTGCTATTGGTTTTGGAAATATAGTCATGTCGAGTTCTAAATATAAATGGCGCCATCTTGAATCAAGATGGCGGATCATAAAAATCATTTTTTAGGAAGCACCTAGGGGATAAAAGGAACATTCATGCAACATTTTAGCTCTCCAGCCATTCTAGACATAGAGATATTGTAATGGATACAAACGTTCGCCATCTTGTATCAAGATGTTGGGTTGTAAATCAATTACTTAGCAAGCACCTTAGAGGTATGAGGAACCTGCTTTCAAAATGTCAGCTCTCTATGTATGAGTGAGTGTGAGTAGTACCTATTTGGCTTTTATATAAATAGATCATTTTACTAATAACATCTAGGTGATTGCGCTGTTATGATCTTCATTGATTTTTAGAGCCTCAATGCAAATTTTCATTGGAAGTATATCTTCCAATAATTGTTCAACAGATTATTCATTTAACATGGTAAATAAATGCCTTTACATCTTTGAGGCATCTAAACTTCCAACTTCACTGTGCTGTAACCCCTTGAAAAAACTCACTACAATTCAAGGGTACAGCGAAGCGGTAGAAATATTTAACAAAATTTAATGGAATAATTTTTTTAAGATGATCAATTTATAATTAATTTATGATCAGTGTATTTCATTATTAGTATTATTTGTTGTTTCCTTTACAACATAATATTAGATTATTACAGGATGGGTGATTGGCCACTTTACGCATCTATAAACGATTCAATCATCAGTATTAAATAGGTTTAACCTTACTGGCATTAGAACATATCTGGATATACTGGAGTTAGGAACTTGGTTGCATAGGTAGCTTACCACTCGACAATCAAATTTATTAGTGTTTAGAAATCTCCTTTAGTATGTATGGTTAGAAATCACGTTTATAATTTATTGTTCTTTTTTTGCAGGTCTCAAATACATAAGCAATTAGAATACATCCGGTCTTTACCAGTGAATCTGAGGTTGTCATTACTGCCTGGATTCAAACCGAAGAAGGAGGCTAAGGCTTCCGGTCAAGGCGAGATATCACTTGAAGCACAGGTTGGCATTTAAATCATAATTTTATTCTTTTTAAATTTTTATATGGATATAGGGTAATTCAATTATAAGTGACAAGAATTACTGTTCAAATTTCGTTCGGAATCACTAACCAGTCAACCGATTGGTCGACTGGCGCGGCGGTTAGTGTCATGGAAACTTGGAATAATCTTGTTTCCAAACCGGACAGGTTGAAGACAGCGGTTCACCAAAGAGGCTAATAACAAAAAGTGGTTTTTAATTGGTTGTTGTTTTGTAACAAACGAAGAAGTGAAGCTATTGGGATTTTTTAAGTGCATTAACTATTGTTGTGGCATCTCCTTTTTTGGTTAAATCTGCATGTATAGCAGCATCCCTTTCTTTTTTCCTTCTACTAAAAACTCTGATTACACAATATTTTGATGTGATTTTCAGCCGCATCTTCCTCCTGAAACCTTTCACCGCACTAATCACATCAATATTTTAGTTTGTTAGCCACCTATATTGGTATCCATAAAATTTTTAGTAGTAGGATTGGTAACAAAGTAAGTAACTATTAGGACGAAGATTTACTAGTAACTATTAGAACGAGATTTAGTTGAATGTACTGTAGGACAAAGGAATATTACACTTTTCATCTTTCAGTTTTGATATATTCTGATTATTAGTCACAATACCCACCAAATTTATCTAAATTTTAAAATAAAAATGGCGAGCAAAAGAGTGTTGAAGGTTAATAAAGAATAGCAAAAAAAAAAAGAAAAAGCGACAGAAGAGACAAAACAATTTAAATTTTTTTTATATTATTATGAAATTCCGCTGTAGAAGGTAATGTTATAGCTTACTAACCGAACTAACCGTATTCTGAATTCGGTTGAAGGGGCGCAACTGTTCCGGTCGTCGCTGTATCAACCAAAGGTTTACGAACGCGGTCGGTTATTTAGGTTAGTCTTTCCGGACCCGCCGGTTATTTCTCGGTCGACCTGGTTTGGTGGAGTGATAACGAACGCACCTCAGTAGTCAGCATAACAAATAAACAAGTAAGGCGTGCTTCACGTAAGTACGTGAGGCGATAATCGCCGGTTTTTGTACAATTAAGCTAAAATTATAAGTGTAAAATTTTAATAGTTGCATTCTTATAGTTGTATTCTTTTTCTACACTTCAAGACCTTTAAATTGATGTGTAACATGTCATGGTGACTAAAAACTATTTTTATTCGCCCGCCATATTGGCCACCATATTGAAAATATTAAGTATAAAATTTTAATAGTTGCACATTATTTGTCTATACAACAAAACCTTTAAATTGATGTATAACATGTCATGATGACTAAAAACTTTTTTTAGTCACCCGCCATATTGGCCGCCATCTTAAAAATATACAGTGTGAAACCTCCAAAAAGTGTACAGTAGTCTCAAGCCGAGATGCACCTGTGTGCAAAATTTCATGTTCCTAGCTATAGTAGTTTATGAATTGAAACAAGCAAACGGACAGACATACAGAGCCGTTATATAAGGTTTCTTTTTTTACTTCATACTGAAACCTAAAACTATATAAATTAATAATAATTAATAACTGATAATAATAATAAATTAATGATTGATAACCCCGTCCTGCAATAACCCTGGCAGTTGATCAGGACTAAAACCCAAAAGAAAAAAAATTAAGTCTATGGATTAGAATTTTAAAATAAAATTAATAAACTATTACTACACTAAATAATTTTAATCTTTGTTTAGCTGAGAGAAGAACAAAACGTACAATATTTGATCAGTCAGCGGTTTACCTTACAGCCACCTGAATTAGCTCCAGACTTCCTGGAACGTTCTCCAGAACACTCTTTTCTTCGAATGGTTTGATTTCTAATTACGAAATGAGCATAGATCGAACAAACGAGTAAACGATGGTTCAAACGATGACCCTTTATACTAACAGTAAATTATAATTATTGTTATTTTTAGACGAAATTTCCATCAATAATTATATCTTAATCGAAATTAGTATACTTTTTTTTTAATAGTATATTAATACATAATTATATATAGTTTCTTAATAATATATAATGTGTAGTACTTTATATATTATTTGGATTGATTAATAATATAATTAATTAATTTTAGTAGTTGATGGTTGATGGCAACAAGTAAAAATTATAATTTAATGATCATTTTATATTTACATTTTACAATATGAAACACATCATATTCCTGAAATTTCATGCGGATATTTAAAATAAGTTAACAGCTTTCGCTGCTCCTGCATATTGCTGTGGAGATTGGCCCGAATTTGAGTCAAGTTATCATTATCATATCTTACTAGTCTAATTCTCATTAGATTACTAAAATAAATGTTTAGCCTCCAGTAAAATTCCCGATAGTTCTCTATTAAACGTTATTTATTTTTCCCTTAACGCCCTTTCAATCATTTTTGGGTTCTTTCTTGCATTTAACATTTGTCAGTATTATATTCTGTTATTCCACCTTTTATCGCCAACTAAGAAGCTGAAATAAATAGAGAAAATTCTACCATCAATTAAAGAAATCCTCTTTTCTTTATTCTTCGGTAAATCAGATAAAGAATAAGTAATGAGGTAATTTTAAGAAACTTTTCTATTCCTCTTTCCACCGAAAAAAGACCAGCTTATTTTTTGGCATTTAGAAAAGACACTATAAATATTTACATAGGAAGGGAAGGGATTGCATTTGTTTGAGATAATATGGCATATTTACATAGATAGCAGAACTGTGTTGAAAATCACTTTTTTACAAAAAAAAGATTTTTCCGGTAATCAACTCTTATCGTAGATGTTTAAAATGTATGATTATTTTTTTGGAAGAGAAAAAGAGGATAAAAAAAAAGTTGGGTGGTTGGTTGTTAATCAAAACTTTTATATAGCAGCGAGACAAATAGGTAGAAATTGTATTACTGCTTTCTCGTTATACGGAATAAGCACAATGTTTTTAACCTAGCCTGATGCAGTGTTAACCCCCGAATTTTTGAATAATTATAATCACTGTTTTTGGGTAGTGGGGGCAGTTTGAAGTGAAAACATTTGGAGGTAGACCATCACCCCCTGAACGACCGACCGGCCCATGAATAAAACAGGAGCTCTTGATGTCTAAAGGGTTGGGGGAAGACCGGCAGGTTCACGTGACACCGTGTTATATCACTGTATCTACACAAGGGGGAGGGTGGAGAGAAACAGTGATACGATGACCAACACACGGAATATGTATATTTAGTACCCACCTCCTTTATCTCTCCCTTCATGAAAAGTGAATATTTGTGACAACGGACACGCTGGATTTGTCACTGGTGATAGTAAAAAAAAAAATCCTTTACATGGTCTCTCAAATTCCCTCCAATGTAAAAGTAAGAGGAGGGGGAAAATATCCACGTTTTGATCTCCCTCCCTAGAAATACGACTCATCCTAACCCCCTTCCTCCTGGTTTCCAACAGAAAACGAGTTTACGCTGGATTTGTCACATGACGTCGAATGTGAGGCCAACGACGGACAAAATGTCACTGAGTAGCGTGTTGTTTTTTTTCAACCCATTTCCAAAGATAGCCTGTCTTTTTTTCTCGCTCTAGAACTGTCCCTAACTCATTGTTTTCTATCTCAGTTTTTTTTTACTTCTTTTATTTCACGCAATCTAATTGTTATTCTTCTTCTCCTCAAAAATTCACTTAGCACGTGTAAATTATACCGAGTCAAAACCTTTCGACTCATTGTTATACCTTAATCAAAATAAATTCTTGAAAAGAGGTGGCTGAAATCTAAATATTGCCTAAACCACGCGTATATGCTACACTTCATAGATTCACTTATTTTGTCAAAATAAAATGCATAATATAATTATTTTGAATTTGAAATTTTCAGGGGTGAACAAAATAAACAACTTAATATTAAATATTTAGATATAGCCTTAATTTACCGCAACAAAAATTAAATTAGTTAAAAAAGTTTAAAAGTTAAAAAACTGCATTTTTAAGACATGTAAAGCAGCAAGTTCCAAACTTAAGTACTTACATCGTTCCTTCACGAAAATCGAATAACAATCTAATACACTAGCCTAGTGTAAAGTATTTATATACTTTACCAAATGTGAGTAAATAAATTGTAAAAATTGTTATTTATTTAACTAGGTAGCAAAATGGAATTTTACTGACGAGTTAAGTTAGTCCCCGAGTCGGAGGCGAGGACAGGCTATGAAAATTAACTGCCGAGGCAGGTAATGAATACACGAGGCAGAAATGTTTCCTTTGTTGCCTTGTTGCATACAATATTTTATCTACTTACGCTATTGAGATGAAAAATTGAAGCTTAGGTAAACATATTAATACATTAATAATATAACATTGCTTTGTAATAAAACAATCATAAAAATAAATTAAAATAAATCTAAACACTAACAAAAACAGATGTTATGACACGCCCTGGTAAACACTGAACTTTTCCTGCCTAGGCAGGGAAATATTTGCCTGACTGTTTCAATAACTTTCGTGCCTGTTTTTAATATTTTAATAAAAAATCAGCGAAATAGTACTTTCCAGCCTGAAAACAGTTAAGTTGTGAGTAGATAAATAATATTCTTCATTCTTGAATTTCAGAAATGATATTGAAGACAATTAATAATTTATTCTGACACATTATGAAAGACGTTAATTTTCACCATGCTAAACGTTTTTGTCATATTATGCTATCATGAAAGCTGTGAATTTTATTCCTTATTTAGTTTTTAGCTTTATTAATTTTCATTTTCATTTAGTCTTTATGTTGTTAATATTCAATTTTAAAGTATGCTTTGAGTAGTTTGCATAATTTAATTTCAGAGGGTTACCTTCACTAGTAGCTTTATAGTTTAATCAAAGTTTTGCATTCTATTATATTCATTTTTGTATAATTACTAGCACGTCTTTTAAGAAGTAATTAGTTTAGTATTTATTTTGTCTTTAGACCCCCTGAAAAGATGTCGAAAAATAAAAACAGAAACGTCGGAAATATTTATACTTATAAATTATTAATGGTTTTCATGTTAACTCTCTCTTAATTGTGATCTGTCTTATTCTCTTTTATCTATATTTATCTATCTCTATAAATTTATTCGAGTATACTCTCTATCCACACAACCCCCTCCCTAAGGCTCTCTCAGCCTAAGGTCCATTGGCATTGCAAAACATGGGGTTAGAGTCGACAGATGCCGCTGTAATCAACATCGGGCTCCTTCCCTTTAACCCTGTGTAATACATCATGTTGCTTTATTGAAGCATTTCCTAAATACTCTCAAAACCTACAGACTTTAAGGTTTAAAATAAACTTTATTAGTACCTACCTATTTAACATTATCTTTTATATAGACTTTATTTGTTATCACTACACATTAAAAATATTAAGCATTAAATCATAAAATTAATTTTAATTAAAAACTAACTTGAGACGATCGTTTTTGATTGAGGAATATAAACGAAGTGCTGTAATATTATCATTAAATAGCCGGATTCCAGAGTAAATTAAGTCTTAAATACCTACCGTAAGATGCGTTAAGGATCTACCACCCTTTGAGGTTAGAGAAATCATTAAAATGAAAATTTTATTGGTTCTAAGCAAGATATCAAAAATCTAAGTACATCCTTCATTCCTAATTTTAATTCTGCACAATTTGAGCCCTATTTCAACTCCCTGCTACAATAAATACTACTACTATTTCAATAAAACGAGTTTTATCGTTGTATTGAAATGGCGCCTGTACTATTAATAATAGGAGGTTGAAATAGGGCTCAAATTGTGCAGAATTAAAATTGGGAATGAAGCCTGTACTTAGATTTTTGATATCTTGCTTGGCACCTATAACATTTTAATTTTACTATTTTTTCTAACCTCAAAGGGTGGTAGAGCCTTGGTTACTAAACAAAGTTAAATGGACACTGTTTTATTGACTAAAATGTTCAGTTTACACAAAAATTAAATTTGTGTAAAATTCTGAGTGCTTTAATCGTATGTTGAAACATTTACTTAATTACCCTCTTAAATTTTACCTCTTTAAGGAGTCAAATTTAAATATATTTCCTTTTTAGCAGTTGTTTACAACACTATTTTCCTAGAATCTGAATATACTAGGTCCAGATCCTTTTTTAGTCCCCCTCCTCCCCTATTTCACCCCCTTAAGGCTCGAATTTAGAGTAATCCCTTCTAAGTGGGTTCTTACATCCCAGGAGAAGCCAGACACAGAGATTCGGGTTGGGCTTAACTTCTACCCTTATAGGTCGAGAGGTAAGTCAATTTTTCGTCCAATAAAAAAGAAATCCCTTAAATTGCATAAGCCATTTTCATATCAACAGAATTCACAATTCGAATTTCCCTACTAAATATTTTAGACCAACCGCATACTTTAACTTAATTAAGGATATTAAATCAAATTATAATTATTATTAACTACGGGAAACCGACAGAGAAAAATACACTCCAGCTCCGGGATTTGAACCACGGGCCTCTATATTTCCAGTATAGCGCTCTACCAACTAAGCTACGCAGGAGAATGATTTTTCTCTGACGTTAATGATACCTTGTCCCGAATTTAAGTTTTCAATTTTCCACAAGACTTAGAAGTCAACATTAATGACATAGAACTAGACCGAGAATTAAATTCCGAGAACTTAAATTCGGGACAAGGTATCATTAACGTCAGAGAAAAATCATTCTCCTGCGTAGCTTAGTTGGTAGAGCGCTATACTGGAAATATAGAGGCCCGTTGTTCAAATCCCGGCGCTGGAGTGTATTTTTCTCTGTCTGTTTCCCGTAGTTAATAATAATTATAATTTTATTTAAATTAATATTTAATCTTTCCGTAGTATGAATACTATAGTTAGGGTGCCCATAGGCAAAAAAGTAACTTATACATACTCTTTCCAAACCTTTTTGTATAGCTTGTTTAGGCCAAATCTGACACCGTTTTCCTCTGACTTTTTTAGTTTTGGGGCGTTTTTTTTTTTTTATTTGAACCCTAAAATTTTGACGCGTCAGACTAGAAAATCGGAAAAAGTTCTGCGTCAGACAATATTAAAATGTTGATTTATAGGGTTCAAATGATGTATCTTGAGAAAATCAGCCAGTTATTAATTAATGATATTAATTAATTTTAATTAATAATAATGGATATTAATTAATATGAACTAATATTAATTAATGATTAATAACCAGCTGATTTTCTCAAGATACATTATTTGAACCCTATAAATCAACATTTTAATATTGTCTGACGCAGAACTTTTTCCGATTTTCAAGTCTGACGCGTTAAAATTTTAGGGTTCAAATAAAAAAAAAAAACGCCCCAAAACTAAAATAAGTCACAGAGGAAAACAGTGTCAGACTTTGCCTAAACAAGCCATACAAAAAGGTTTGGAAAGAGTATGTATAAGTTACTTTTTTGCCTATAGGCACCCTGACTACTACCAAAATCGTAAAATATGAATTAATTAAGCATGTTTTTTTTAACTCACAAATGTTTCTTCTTCCTGTATGGTAACAAATGTAAATGTTATTTAACTTTTAATCGTAAATATTCCTTTATAATTTGATAATATCATACTATTTAGACTTCACACTATAATTACAATACATGAAGTAAATTTATGGTGAATCTACTGTTCGAAGTAAGGACATACGAAGCACATATTAAGGGACAAATGACGTGTGAATTTGGGTTTGGAAACTAAGGTAGTTAGTACTGACCCAGGGGATAATGATCTATTGTCTGAACTCTCTAGCATCCAAATATTATTTATTGTGTTGTAATATATATGTTTGTATAACAGGACATATCATTTACCAATTAAATATCATATTATGGTTATTAATGATATGTGAAGAGGTCTCTCTTAATATCCTATAACATGAGAGACATTTTCTACTCTGAATACAATAATTATTTGAGTTACGTATTATAACAAACGTTCATTAAGTATAATGAAATGAAAATTGACACCGACACATTATTTATTCACAGATATAGTTCAGTGGTAAGAGAACATAGTGCACGACATAGTGCAGCGGATACACAAAGTTCCGGAGTTCGATTCACTCTTGCGGTTTTTATTTCAATATTTACTTGTTCGTTAAAACTTTGTTAATACTTGCAACAAAAAAATACGAACTATGAATGTTACATTTTGGTGTTATGTATAAAAAACTCCTGGTCTATAGAAAGGCATATTTTTGAGATATTATAATTTCTATCTATTTATTTTTTTCTTTGTCTTTTTACATGGTTATGTATGTAAATAACACCCAAATTATTGTTAGTGTTTGCACTTAAGTTTTTAAACAACAAAATAAATTATTACAATATTTATTCGTATAAATCATATCGCTCAAATAATTATTTACATACTTACATAACATTTTTGGAGGACAATAAGAAATCTGCCTAATTTAAACAATTAATTAATTAAAAATGAATTTCTTAAATTAATAATTAATATAGAATAATGGAATAATAAAAACCCTCTGCGCAAAATAACTTTATATTTTGTTCTCAATTTCCTTGGAATTTATAATTATTTTAATTGTTTTTCAATTTTTAAGGGTAAAACAAATCAATTAATTAAAATAACACTTCCTTTTTTAAAAAATAAATTCGATGCATATTTAATGTTGGAAAAACATATCTGTATTGTTTTTATGAAATTGAGAATAGAAAATTACCTCCCTCCGCCCCCCTTATAAATAATAAAACAAAAATTAAATTAAAACATGGAATAAAATAAAATAAAAATGCGTTGGAAAGTTAAAACAATCAAAAGGGAGGGAGAACTTGTTGAGGGAGGGGGTTACAAGGGAGGGTTGGAGTCAATTCATATTTAAATACATTTTCTGTTTTGAATAAATTAACCGTGATAAATTATATATTCTGTTTTCTTTCGTAGCCTGAAAGCTTCTTTTTTTTGTTAATTTGTTGATAAGAAAACTTTGGGTATATTTATTCTGCAACTATATTATTAAACGATGCCGACGACTAAAATAAATGTTTTTTTGAACGCAGTGATTATAATATCTTTAAAGAATGTAGACTAGGATTAGACCTACAAGAACTCAGTAAATTTATAACTAGAGACAGTGCAGCATCTTAATGAACCAGTAGTTATGTTATCATTAAAGATTATGCGTTAGGGCTAGGTCTTGAAGAATTCAAAATTATCTATGAAGATTTCAAGTTAGGATTAGGTCTTGAAGAACGCATAGTTATGTTTATCTTAGCGCTTGAGCACGTAGGCTTTCGCGATTGATGTCTTAAGTGAAATTCTAAAGCCGTAGCCAGATTGCCGAAGCGAACAGAGGAAACAAGCCGAGCACAGGTAATCTGCGCATGCCCGGTCTAAAGTGCGCCTGCGCATCTCAGACTGGGCATGCGCAGATACCTGTGCTCGGCTTGTTTCCTCTGTTCAGTTCGGCAGTTTGGATAGGCTTAAGTCTTCTGGGACACCTCAGTATTCAGTATATGTAGGTTTTGCATTCTGTGCTGGTATTGAGGCAGGGGTTGACATAATGGTCTGATGGTCAACGTTAATTTGTTTAGGGAAAATTAGATTGCTATATTTGAATATGAAATCGGTTTGTTGCAGGTTATAGTGAATTGTTGTTTTTGCTCTACCAAATTATTAACGAGATTATGAGATACAATGAAAAATTAGAACCTGTAAACAGAGACTAACTAACTAACCAACTCCGTGGCTCAACAGCCCGTGAAGGACCTAGGCCTGCCAAATGGCTTAAATAACTATTTATACAATGGATGACATGGGGTAAGTGTGTGGCTCCATCAGCTGCATAAACCTTATAATTGGCATTCCCTACCTTGGTCACCACTTCACATTTTGTAGCTACCCATTTATATAACAATGCTGGGAAAACACCGAGGGGGGGGGGAGCTCGGTCCGGCAATTAAACCTAGATTGTGGTCACCCTTCCAAATGGTGACAACGCCCGATGCTGCTTAACTTTATTGATAGGCCAGCCCAATGCTCTACTATCCGAGCTGCCGAGGCCTCCTAATGTAAACTGTAAACATAGAACCATATTATTAACTGGCTCTGATAAAATCGAAACCAAAAACATGTTCTTTGTAAACATCTTTTAATAAAATTATTTATTTATTTACTATTAACTCCAAACAAATAAGAGAGAGAGAGAGAGAGAGTGTTGGTAGATAGGTCACGCCGTGCCATGAGAAAGTCACACTGAACTTTTAAGAAGACCACACTTATTGGAATACACAAAATATAAAGTGGAACTACCGTTCCATCATTAAGTCGGTCGACTTAAGAATTGCTAGAAGAGAATTTTTGAGGAGGAAAACTGTGAAAACTGGAAGGCGTTTTCTTTTTCCCTATTCTCGCTTTTAGCTACAGGAATTTGTATCATATGTATTAAAATAATTGCTCCACGAAAAGCTCTGCATTATATCTCTTAGTCTTAGTGATATTAAGTTAAAATAAATAACTTACCACGAACTGCTCTATACTATCCTAACTCTAGCTGGTATTATACCAATTTTCAAAGCCACTATATCTAAGACATTATATGTTTGTTGATTACCACAGACAAGAACGCAAGGAGGTCTATCTTCAAAACCTAAACGAAGAATCATTTTCTTGGTTTGTTTCTTATCTTTTTAAAAGGCATCCCAATTTAGATATAATTTGATTTGATCCCATTCTATTTTCATTTTAGCTTCCTCAAAATTTCTATTTACTATATTAAAACTGCTACTATATTGACTGCTTCAAGAGATTTTTCTTGGTTGACAATGTGAGTTATAAATATTAAATATTATTGCAATCTCTTTTACAACCAAATTAAAATATTATTAGATTATTACAGGAAGAAGGAATCGGCCTCTTTTTTAAAGATTATTCTTCATATTGAGCCTAGGTTATGAACTGTTTTATTATATTATGTTAACAATATAATATAGGTATATATATATATATATATATATATATATATATATATATATATATATATATATATATATATATATATATATATATATATATATATACTATACAGGTACTCTCATAGAAATGGGGCCCCCTTTTTGTATAGCAAATATACAGAAGAGTTCATATAAAAAAAGTCTATTCGGTTGTCCGAAAGTATATTAGATTAAAAAAAATTAGGGGGCCCTTTTCTATAAAAGTGCCTACTATATATGTATTTATTTTTAACAAATTTTATGTTCAAAATCTCGCTTTATTTACTTCAATAACAAGACAAAAGTAAATATTTTATAAATCTTAACTTAAACAAATAAAAAGGTTTTAATTTTAATTTTTATACTCAAATTAAATATTTCTTTATGCGCCTATCTCGTATTTTATAATAGGTATACTACACAGCTTTATTAATATTTTAACGTAGAGTTTAACACGGTTAATAATATTTTTTTACGCTCATTCTAAGCAAGTTTATCTCACCCGAAGAAAATCATATTATCTTTTATTAGTTTATACCTATTTTACTGTAATAATAAATGTTGTAATAACTTTTTTTTCACATCTTATTATACATTTTAAACTCGGTTTTACTACGTTTCGTTTCTTATTTAAAAAATATTTTTTACAGCCTTTTTAGTAAATTTAAAGAAAAAAAAGGGTTTTTTTATTAATTTAAACTTAAGGTTTTGTTTTTAAAATATTGGCTGTGAATTAATATTAGTTTTAACAGTTTTTTTACAACTTAGTTAATTTTTTTTAATGGATTAATAAGTTAGTTGAAGCCGTCGGCTATAGCATGATTAGAGACGTGGATTTGCAGGTTTTCAACCATGATGATGTACTTCATTGCTAAAGAAATTAGCCTCTTGAATCGTGTTAAATTCATATTTTATGATTATGGACTTCATTTTGCTCATGAAGTTAGCCCTTTGAAACGTGCTAAATTTGTATTTTATAATAAATTAATACAGACTTTTGCTTTACTTCTTTTAATACAACGCAAGCGTAATTTTATCGGTGTATGAATTATATTGTACTGCTCACATTTTCAGTGATAATAACATGATTAGACTATATACATTATTTAATACGAGTCAAGAGTAATTTTATCGGTGTATGAATTATATTGCACTGCTCACATTTTTAGGGATAATAACATGATTAGGCTATAATACAGTATTTAATACAATTCAAGCGTAATTTTATCGGTGTATGAATTATATTGTACTGCTCAAATGTTTAGTGATAATAACATACTTAGACTATATAATTTCTCAGATTATTAATTTTATTTTTTTACAAAATTGTTAATAACTTTGGTTCTACTCAATATTTTTCGATAAAACCAAGCCTACAACATGCGCAACATGTTTACGCACACCTCTGTGAAAATAATAAATTTCGTTTGGCAGTTTTGTGCCTAAAAGTCGAACTGGTGGCGACAGAAACAAACAAACACACACACAGACAAGACTTATATTTTATATAAATATACATAGATGTTAAGTACCTTTAAAAAAGATGTTAAAATAAAACTAAAATGAATCTGTTGGGTTAAGTCAAAACAAAACCTACAGGGTTTTGAAGATAAAACAGTATTGAGATATTTATCATATTTAGCTTAGTTAATTATTTTATATCAGAAAACAGTATCTACTAAAAAATTCATTTTTCGCGTATTTATAGGACTTACCGACAAAATCTATGAAAACGACCTCATTTTAGGCCAAAATTTGAGATAACATATTATAGCAAAATATTCGCAGAATATTGGCTATAATGTGGTAGCCAGATTGAATTGGAATGTTGCTTTTGAAAAATGAGGAAATCTCTGCAAAGCACATGTTTCCTTTACTTAAACAGATAACTATATCGATAACTATATGTAACAAAAAAAAAAAATCGTCGTAAGAAGAAAATTTTACTGTCAAAAAACTACAATAGCTTACATTATTGAGGATTAATTGACCATTGTTCAAATATATGCTTTTAAAGAGATGTTCCAATGTTTGGAAGTTTGGGGTAGCACCAAGCCTTCCAACTCCCGTCGACTACAAACTCTCCAATCAAAAATCCTCCGTAAAATCACCGATGCTCCTTTCTATGTATCTATCCTCACCCTCCATAATGATCTCAATATCCCTTTTGTCCGCGACCTATCCATATCCAAATACCAGAAATTCCACGAGTCCTTATTAAATCACCCCAATCCTTTAGTTGAACTCCTTTCTTCTCAATCCATCCCTGATAACCCACCTCGCCGCCTGAGGAGACAGTGGCCCAGATATCTACTAAATATGGGATTACTTATTAATTAACTATCACCAATCAATTATTCTTATCTTTTTTCATACACTTGTGAATTTATTATTTTGCATGTTCAGATTCTGAATTAAATAATACACGCCAAAAGGAATATATTACCTTTACCATGTATGTGACCGTCCAAATAACAATGTATCATTATCACTATTGACATTGATCATTTATGTAGTTGTGATATTCAATAAAAAAATAAAATAAAATAAAAAAGAGATGTTAGTCACGTTTGCAAACACCGTCTGATCGTTACAATCTACGCCTTGTCGAAGGTAATTGACATTTAATCACCTGGGAGAGAGGACGAGACAATCAACGAACGGCCCGTGGAAGGAGACGGTGCTGAGCGGAATATCCAAGGAACTGTGACGTCATTCCCGAAGCAAGAGGTGAGTGATCCTAGCGGACAAATGTGGTACTTAAATCTGTCATTTAACTCCTTAACTGCCACGGACCAACTAAATTTTTATAATACATAATTCTAATCATATGTAAATAGAACTTAAAAAATTCTAACACTCTATAAAAAGTAAATAAACATAAAGAATAAGGAAGATTCTAAACTCTAAAGTTACTTTGGTTAACGTAACGCTACTAGTTAAAATGCTAATTCTAATTTGGGGATGATACCCCCAAAAACTCTGAAAATCGTGAAAAAAATTATTTCTCGAAAACCGTTCCGACGATTTTTGATAAAAAATAATTTAAAATATAGTCCAATTAAATACGAATCTATCGATACAAACCGTTTTTTCGGGAAAATCTAGTTCCTGAGAAAATGGCTTAAAACGCGGACGGAGGGAGCCCGGGTTCGATTCCCCGCCCGGGAGAAGTTATTTTTATGGTAAATTTTGATGAAATGTTCGGTAATAATTAAATTTACTTACGAAAACTAACAAATGGGAAACACTGAGCTTTTTAAAAATGAACTCGTATATGAGAAAGTTTGTCTGAGTTGTCTCGGACCGATTTTTTTTTTTTTTTTTTTACTTCCTACCAGAGAAAGTAATGCAATAAAATATTCATTAATATTAAGAAGATAGTTTAATTTATAGTTTATAATTAAATCACATAGGAGGGCAAGGCAGTTAACATTTTTAAATTAAACGCAAATCGAAGTATCAGTCTAAAATAAGAAGATTGAAATAGAGATTAAGAATATTTTTCCACCGGAGTTGCTTAAATCGCGAATCACCATGATGAACTCACCTTGTGGCAGATTAAGGAACTAAATGACAGATGTCAAATGTAAGTACCACATTTGTCCGCTAGGATCGCTCACCTCTTGCCTCGGGAATGACGTCATAGTTCCCTTGGATATTCCGCTCAGCACCGTCTCCTCCCGTGGACAACAGAAACTATTCACCACGTCTGTGAAGATGTCATCCTTTAATCATTTATAGTTAACAAGCCGTAAAATCCGTGGTAATGGGCTTAATTTTATAGTTAGGAAAAAGTAAAAATAAGTAAATTAATTTAGATGTCCATTAGGATAAGTTATTATAACTATTTGGAGACTAACAGATCAAAACAAACATTTGTTATTATTGGAATAAATGTGGTTGCCTTAGCTTAGCAATAACAAATCATTTCGAGGTGAGTAGTCGCCGACGTTGGGACATTTCTCCATTATATAAATGATGATTTAGGAGGACCTGCGGCAAACCCCCAAAGTTAAACAAATTAGAACTGTATATTTTTACTTGCAAATAAAATGTTTATATTTATTTCATCATATAATCATTTGGTCACTGATAGTAATTAACTAAAGTGGTTGAAACCAGTCTGTGTTGAAAATTAAATATTGTTAATAGGTTTGAAATACATATAATTTTTTTATACAGAAAACTTCTTTTTTAAGCAAGAGTAGAAAGGAATGAGTATTTTAATTAATTAATTGCAAAAATGAAATTCAAATGTTATTCATAGATTCTTAGCCCCCCCCCCCCCCCTTGGTTGAAATTTTGAGGAAAGAGGGAACCTGGTGAGAAGGGTTCCTAACGTCAATATTTCCCTAAACGTTTACCTTTAAAACCAAGTTTTCCGAGAAAAGTTTCTAGACTTAGGGCAACCTAAAACTTCACTGAGGGACCTGCGCTCTGGTGTAAAACATGCAAAACAACCTTTAGGCCCATTTCCCTTACCTTAAGAAGGGTTAAAAATATGCTTGGTTAAGTGACGCTTAGATCCCCCTTCACCTGCAAAACTTTTACCGGAACACTGTGAAAATACAGCTTTTCCTGTCTTCAATATGACACATGAAAAAAAATTTTGTGGAATATAATTAGCTATGCACCCCCCTTTTTTCACGATGAAATAAGCTTAAAAGAAAATACAGGGAAACAATCCTTTTTTTTCTAAAGGCCTATACCTTTCAATCTACCCCAAGTTCTAACTTTCAATATATTTTGTTGAATGTCAGTGTTAGTCTTAAAGCTTAAAAAGTTATTTTTGGGTAAACTTATAAATACATCTAAGTCTGACTTGTTTCGCAAAATCACGCACAGGGTTGTAATTAATTTACCTAAAATCCCTACATAGTTAAAAGAAGGTAAGTAAGAACAAAAAAAAAATTGTTTAAAGGAACATAATGGCAATAGGTATCGTAACATATATTTTACTAATTTAACGCTCTATCTCCTCACAGTTCAATATTATATCATATCTAATATAAATTGAAATTCAATCTAGATATGGAAACACTGGATGAGCAAAAGAAAAATCGGTTCGAAATAACTCAGACTAACTTTCTCATTTAATCACGGTCCCAGATCCCAGAAACTATTTGTTTTCGATCTTCAACAAAATCAGATATATTTTCGTTAATATCTCAGAAAATAGATTTTTCAAAGGAAAATAGGTTATATCGTGAAATTCGTATTTAAATGAGACAAAATTTTACTTCTTTTTTTTTTAATCACAATCGTCGGAACCGTTTTCAAGAATTACTTTTTTGGAGTGACTTTGGCGGCGGTAGAGTGAATTTTTTCATATAGTGGAATCGTGTAACGAAGTTTGCGATTCAAGACTCGTCCAAGTGTAACATTTTTACAGATTAATTGTATTATATCTATTTTAAGACCAGCAAATCAAAACAAACATATATTTATATTGGAATAAATGTGGTTGCCTTAGCGAAGCAAGATTATTATTTTTTTTTCAATTTAATTTCCCATAACCATTTCTTAATCCTGAAATATGTAATAAATTCGTCAAAAAATGAAAGAGAGCAATGCATTCTAAAACTTAAGTTTCACTTCTAATGCGTTTGAGAGCCTCTCATATATATTTATTTTTTCAAAGTTTTTGGGGGCGCCCCAAAATTTGGAGCTAAAATTCATTTCACTGATTTCACCTCTAGGAAAGAATTTTCTGAAAACGTATGGCAAAAAAAAATGATTAAAGTGATAACAATTACCAACTGTTAAAAACATTATTATTTAAAATTAGTTGATATGATAACAAATGAGTAGATCTTTATATAGAAATAATGTATAACTTCTACATTCTAATTTATTTTTACTGATATTTCTACTTTAAATTTTTAATATAATTCTTTAAAACAATGTTTCATTCGAAAAATATTATTAGTATGTTAGAAATTATATTAGATTGTTGATTGTAGATAATTACAAAAAATATGTTTAATTTTTCTTCAGTTAGTTTAGCATAAACTGGTTCGGTTTTTCTTTCCGGCTGAGCAGCCATATTGGTATTATACTCGAGATATTTCTTTCAAATCAAGTTAAATGTTATAATTTCTTTCGTATAATTGCTTTTATTTTGTTCCGAAAGAGATGATAATTTGAAAATATAGCGATATTATTAGGTTGAATTCAGTGAGTATGCCAGCATTCATTTATTCGTTAAAGTTCAGATCTTGTTCCGTATATTTATAATTTCTTGATAATTGAATTAGATTATAACTAATCTTAATTATTTTTAAAATAATACATGACTTTTTGAATAATTGATTCTATTTAGGGTTCTTATTTCGCCGATTTCTCGTTATATGCTTCTCAAAACTTTATTTTCCTGATTCATAATTGAAAAATAATACCCAGGCACATCTTTTAATATATTTTTTTTAGTTTTACCTCTATTATTACAAACAAATATTAATAAGTAATAATTTATTATCCTCTATATTAGGAAAAAGGTTGAAAACAGGAGATAGTCTTTAGCAGTGAACATCCTTTAGTTTAGTGCATACCCATAGTGCATTGCATACAATTTTGTTAAAATTTAAAAGACGAAGTTCCTGATTGAAGATAAATCATAACCTTCCTTTTTATAAACAGTTTATCATTTATATAATCGAGTAGTGTCCCGACGGCGACAACTCACCTCGAAATGATTTATTATTGCTATAAGCAAAGGCAACCACATTTATTCCAATAAAATAAATGTTTATTTTGATTTGTTGATCTTCAAATAGATATAATAACTTATATATGTAGCTATATTCATTTAATTAATTTTAATTTTACTTCTAAATATGAAATTAACGGTTCGCACATTTTAATTGTAATATTAATATAAGATGAATTAAAGAGTTAATATTATTATTTTAACTAAACTTGCGTATTAATTTTCATTATTAGTTGATTTATTAAACGTTATATTATACGAAATATTACATTTCTGAGTAAATATTTAGGAAAAATTTGTACTTTTTAAAAAAGTAAATATCAATCATTAAAATATAATATATCCAAATGGTTTGTATCACGCAATCTTTCTTAATTAATAGTTTTAAATTGATTTTATGAATTATATTTCATGAACTTTAATATTATGAATTTATGATTTAATATTATTCAATTTAATATTTAAATATTATGAATAATATTTTTTAAAAATACATGTTTAGCTTCCGAGCTTACCGGAGGTAGCTCAAAAATTCCAAGACAGAAATCCGTTTCAGACGTCAGGGAATATGTTTGGTCCCATGTCTGTCTGTCGGTCTGTCGAACTGTCTATCGGTCTGTGACTCAATTTTTTGTGAACCAACGTATCATAAAATCTACACGTTCAATTTTAATGAAATTTGTATGGAAGCTCATAATTAGCTCATTGTTGGTGCCATATAAGTTTACACCTTCTGCGGTCATTTGTATCTCTTCAACATGCGCTCAAACATACACTTATTTACACCTATAGCTTCAAAAGTAATTATCTGATTTGGATGAAACTTTTATAGTTTATCGAATGTAACTTGCAGATAGCCCTAGATTAGTTTGAACCGTTAGCGCTCTTTAACTTTTGCTAAATTGATACTTTAATTCATTTAAAAATCAAAACAATGTTGATAGACTAAAAAAAAACGGGGAAACAATTAAGTAAATTAGACAATAATGGCTTGCAAAAGCATAAAATCAATAAAGCATGTGATTGGATGCGAGGAAGCTACATGCCACACCAATTGGCAGTCTATTTTTTCAAATATAACGTTGAATTTTATAATAATTTGATGACCTACTTACTTCTATGGGTCCGATTTTTTTTGGGTATGTTAAAACCTTTATTTTTACCGAGTTATGAATTTTCATTGTTGCTATTTTTAGAAAATGATTTAATTATTTTTAAAAAGAGATTAAGAAAAGAAGAAAAAAGGTATATTTTTAATACCTTTTTAAAGAAGTATTTTTTATTATTTGTTTTAAATGTGAAATTTCTTAGAGATATTATTAGACTCATTAGGTATGAAAATCATTGTTTTAAGCATAAAATTACGTGATACCTATTAATTGAATTAAATTATTTACTGTCCTTTTCTATTTATAATTAGTTAATCTAACCGTCTAACCCGTAATAAATGTATCTAGACAGTGAACAGTAGACTCCTCATTTTTGTAACTTCCTAACTAGTATAAAAGTTAAAATCTTCTTAATACAATCAGGTGTGTCTTTTGTGTAGTCTTGTTGTCGTTGTATCTTTAATGTAGTCTTGTGGTTGTATCTTAAATGTAGTCTTCTCGTTGTATCTTTAATGTAGTCTTGTGGTTGTATCTTAAATGTTGTCTTCTCGTTGTATCTTTAATGTAGTCTTGTGGTTGTATCTTAAATGTTGTCTTCTCGTTGTATCTTTAATGTAGTCTTGTCGTTGTATCTTAAATGTAGTCTCTTTTATGTAGTCTTGTTGTCGTCGTGGCTTTGAGTAGATTTTTTCTTCCTTTACCTTGGATTGTGAATGTTGAATATAACTGATATGTTATATCTCCTAAAACGCCTTTATTTATCTTTTATCAGAGTGTGTGTGTGTACAATTTTTAATATTATTCTTTAAAAAATAATTTTAGAAAACTTTAACTAATATTTCACTCCTATTCACTTATTAAAATAAACAATCGTTAAATGACAAACAAAGTAAAATAACATTTAGAATATTTAATAAGCATCTAACTTCTTTTAAATTCTTTTTAATGATATGAATTCGTGGAAAGGCTGAATTCTAGAGTCGAAACTTTCCCAAATGTAAAATGGATCCGCAGTTAGAGAAGATGTGTTTAGAGGGAGGTTGATGTTGGTTTTTGAGGGGGAAGGTTGGCTTATATTTCCCTATCAAAGTTGGCTTGGAACCAATGCTTTAGTTTATATTAGTTTCAGGGGAGGAATGGGGGTTGCATTTATAAAGGAGGGGGCTAAATCTACCATTACTTTTAGGACGCTTTCCGTTCCATAGTTTCTCTCTACATTTTCTCCCCATTCGTATTTTCTCCATTCTCTACAACTCTTCTGATTCTCCGTTCTTGTAACCGTTTCTCTTCCATTAAATTTACTCACCACTTTAACTCTGCATGCTTTTTGACAACAATTTAAAAGATATTTTGTTTTTGACTTGATCTAATAATTTTTATCTTCTTTTTCCATCCAATACAACAAGTGCTTTTAAACAAATTGAAAATCCTGTTAATCAAAGAATTATAAGTCTAGTTCAGTTGAAATATTAACCTTTTTTTTCTTCTTTCCTTAAATCTTTTTTAAAAATAAACAAATCATTTTCTAAAAATAGCTTTAATTTTTGTATTATATCTATTAGTTATTTTCTTGGTAAAAAGCTACATTATATTTTTAAAAATAGAAAAAATCACCTTCCATGAAAATGTTTTACCATTTAAATTGGTTAATCTGATTAAGATTGTAGAACGTAATCATTTCATTAGTACTAATTATTTCAAAGAATGAACAGCTCGAAATAGAGAGAGAGGTAACATTGACCCATGAGTTGAAAGTTTACAAGCTTTTAATTTTTATTTAATTATTTTAATCTATGTACTAGAGGGATATATACTGTCTAGATTATAGATTCATTTTTATCACTTTGAAAGGAAGTAACAAAAAACTTTATAACTAACATTAATTATTTCAGTGAATTTACTATTAATATTTAAAAGATCCTTCCCTGTTAAATATATTTTACCTACTTAACATATTTCTTCAAATTAAGTCTAGGAGTAAAGGTATGATGAGCCCAAGTGGTAACTATTTAAAGCGATTTGTCTAAGATTTTACGTTTCAGCAGCAACGGAGAAGGATAACTTATAAAAACATTACAAGATTACGGTGGCCATTTTTTTCTACTCCTTCTACCTGCACCAAATGTACTCTGCCGCAATTATTAATTCGTTAAGGGGGGCACGGAAAAGAGTAAGAGGGCCACCCGATATCGACATCCTAAGTGCCTCTGGGAAACAAGTGGGCCCCCTCCGGCCCGACCAAAAAATAAAAAATTTAATTATTTTCTCCCTGGGCTCTAGGTTCCAACGGCCCTAAATGTAAATCTTAGAGTTTTTCCTTCGGAGGAGCGTGCTTGGAATTTTCTCAAAAGGGAGTTTTCTAGGAGGAAGGGGGGAACGGGAAACGTCATTGATAATTGATGTTGAACCTCTCTACCCCCCTTATGGTTGGACTTTGTCGATAATTAATGATAGAGCTAGGGGCCTCGAAGGCCGCCTCTCTTTACTGCCCAGTAGAAGATGTAAAAGGCCACCTTACGGTCCCGCAAGGCTTAATGTTCTCTTCCATATATATATACGATCAGACCAGCCCTTCACCTCTCTAAACCAGAGAGAAAAAATCACATTTTCTCAAACATACCGCACTCACACTTTAGCTAACGGGAAAACAGCCGGAAAGAAATTATTGGTACAACAACGGGGAAAATTGGGATTAAAAGGAACCAAACTCAGAAACACTTCGGACTTTGTGATTTCCTTCTAAGAATAGCATACTGAGAAAATAAATAATTCATTTCATTGTAAACAAAGGGATATTCTCATAAATTAATGTTAATCGATCACAGCTGTAAAAATAAAATATTTAATTCGTTGCTATAACGTTTGAAAAATGGCTCTTCTTTTATAGAAAAAGTAAAATAAATTATTATTCTAAAATTACTTAATATTGTATAAATACTTATTTTATTGGAAATTAATGATGTTATATCAGATGTTTAATATAGTGTATTATGTCAAACAATAAATTCTAATGCTCTTACCACATATTATGAAAACAGGCGATGGGGGACCACAACAGTGGGTTGGAACTTGCCCACCATCATCAGGTTTACCACATTCGAGAATCTGGTACATTCCTATATGTGGTTCCCCCTAACCAGAACCACAGATGTAATGAGTGTTATACTATCTTTATAAATTGAAGGGAAATTATTTTACTATTTACTAGAGCTTGTGTTTATACTTGTGATTGAAATTAAATGGATATAATTTAAATTGACGATACCAATAATTAATTATTTTTCCTTTTTTAAATGAAGGGAGCAATAAAAGGGTATCATTAACCTCCTTTTAGAGGTAGGATATTGGGGTCCAATACTGATTAGATTTAAAAAAAAAAATCGTTATATGAATAGTTTTATGCCAATAAAGATTATATATTTTATAATAAAACTAGCTTTTGGGGCTCATGCTAGGTATTAGTGGAAATGTTTCCTGTAATCATGTAGGCCTAGCAAATAAATTAAATTCCTAAATAGTTTTGTTTCCAAAGCCTTCTAGGAATAAAATCAGGACTATATTACATATCATTAATTCCATTACTAAGAATTTATTACTCTCCAAATCGTAGTTTGGAGTCTAAATATGTATTTTAAAAATAGCCAATAGAAACTAAGTAATATATTAATAACTAACAATGCTAATAAAAAGCTATAATAAGTAAGAAAATAAACGTAGACAAAATCAATTAGACGGGGAAGTCATTGAAAAATCATCAACCTTGATGGTGCATTAATTCAATTACCAGCCTCTTCTCTCAATACGGCAGTTGCACCAGTAAATATTTAATAACTCTAGTTATAGGAAAAAATAGTAAAATAATAAATACTTGATTTAAAGAGTATTAGTGTGAGGTTTAAGCACTCCAATCAGAAATTAAATCGATCAACAATTGCGGACGCCATAAGCGCTCAAAGTGATTTTTTTTTTAAAAAAAATAAAATTTAGCTCTATATTTTTTTAACTTTTCGAATTTTTCCAGTCGGTTTGAGCCAATTTCTGACCAAACGAAAAGAAGCGCGAGTCTCTAGGTGGTCTAGAAGTACCCAAATATTTTGATTAGCGAGTGCGTGGGGTTTGTTTACTGTGGGTCAACCTATTTTTTTAGGTTATGTTATATATATATATATATATTTTATAAAATTGTATATAATTTTGGTTCTACTCAATATTTTTAGATTAAACCAAGCGTACTAATTGTGTAACATGTTTGCGCTCACACCTGAAAAAAAAATAATCGATTCCATTTAGCCAGTTTTGCGCCTATAAAGTCTGACTGGGGCGACAGACACACATAAATAGCCACATGCATACACAAAAAAAGTTAAGCCCGGATTCGGTTTTTGGAATGTATAAAATGAAAAAGTATCCAAACATTTTTCAATTCGGACCAATGTATAGACAAAACTTTAATTTTATATATATATATATATATATATATATATATATATATATATATATATATATATATATATATATATATATATATATATATAGATAAACTATTTATAATATAGTTTAAATTCAATTTATTTTTAGACTCATCCTCTTTTATACAATTTTTAAACTCATAAACATAATTTAATACTCAAAAAAAAAAGTTTATAAGAATAAAAAAAATGTTCTCCACTTTTTCCCTGAACTCTCATACAATGTATACATATTTCTCTAAGTAAAGGTTATAATAAAAAAATAGATGAATCCAATTCCAAACCTGTATTAAAATCCCCTTCTGGGGGTTTACTAGTGCAAAATTTAGATCCGCTGAACCGTTTGTTTAGTGAATAAATATTATGGACGCGTCTCTGACATCTCTTTGTTAAATGTTGAACAACTTCAGGAGAATTAACATCCATTTTACAAGCCAACTGAAGCATGTTACAAAGAAAATACTTTTGAAGTGGACGAAATCAATTGAAATCAGCCGTCCATATAAATGCTTGCCCGAGTACTTTACTTTATTGAGATCCAGTACTTTTGTTTTATGAAAAAAATTAATATTTAAATGTGGATTTAAATTCATGACAATAATTATAGGTCAGTCATGTAATTCTATTTTATTTATTTTTATTTTTTTACATGTTGTTAGGACCGTTTGCAGCTTTGAAAGACCTGTGCAAACAAAGATGTATGACAAAGCGTCGAAATTTTCGGATTTTTAAAATAATTTTGCTAAATATCTCTGTTCCTATGCATCTGAAAGCGAAATTAGATGTTATTAATAATGTAGAGGATAAGATTTGCTACAACTTTTGTACTACAATATTTTTTAGAACGTTTAGATACAATAAGGAGAATATGGCGACCATTAACACTACCAGCTCTATATGTAGTAAGCAAATCTTATCTTCCTTATTGGTTATAATAAAATAATGTATTTGAAAAAATAATGGCTGTCTAAAAGAATAGAAAAATATAGAATCTTTCTCGTCGTAAAATTTTAAAATCAAGTTTGAACGAGGGTTTCGTGTGAACGCTTTGACGGATATCTCTCCCCAAAAAACCTTAGTCTGAGCATAGATAAAAGAAACACGTGCGCCCAATTATAATTAGTCGCATTACTTTTTCTCAAGTCATCAACTTGCGTAAATACATTTCATATAATATATTCATAAAAACATTTACTGTACTTCGATAATTATAGCGCGTAGAAAGAAATCATAAAGTTGTAGCAAATTTCAATGCTAAAACTGAAATATCGTTAGTCAATGTCATCCGTCAAAGCGTTCACGCGCAACGCTCGTGAAAATTTGAGCTTAAAATTTCAAATTCGACTTTTGGACGGGCAAAGATTCTATATTCAACTATATTTTTGAAAAAACTTTTTTTAATTTTTATTTTTTTTTAGTAAATCCAATAACGACATGGATAGGATGTGTTAAATATTGTCAAATTTATTTAATCATATCTAATTCAGAAAGAGAAAAGAACGTAGAAAATTATAAATATAATTTAAATCAAATTATAATTATTATTAACTACGGGAAACAGACAGTGAATACAATGTTGTAAAAAAATTTTGTCCCCCCATAATATTGATAATAACTACTTTTCCTGCAAAAGCCGAAAAAGTCCAAAATTTTCAGACTTTTTTCTACATAGCTCTGCTCGCACAGGTCTTTTAAAGCTGCATACTTGATTTCTTACTACTGCCTTAGGCTCTAAATATATATATAAAATTAGTAATACACGACTTTTTGCAAGGTTTGCCTCTAACCCTTTTTTGAGACCCTAATTTCATTGAAGGTCTATTATTTACGTTATGTAATTTTAGTCTGTTTATTTTGAATTAAGAAATAATTAAAATTTCAAGTATAAGGGTGGTTCGATTCCAACTTTATATTTCTTGGTATTGTAAAAGTTCAGTACGTGGTATACCAGAGGTTTACCAAAAGAATTTCTGTGACAAGAAGGCAAAATATGATAGGTCCATTTTTTTCAAAAATAAGGTTCTCACCTTATCATAGTCGTTTTCATCTTCATCTAGAAGGTGACAAAACATTATATCTGTATGTAGGACTTATAGTTCCCGAGATATCTAAATATGATATGTCTGAAAAGAAGTTGTTGGCCATTGATATGATTATGATAGGGTGGACATATCATATCATGCTAACATGACATATCATATAATCATATAATGATTTTTTTTGTCATTCTGTCTAATGTGAAGTAGACATTTAATTGACATTAGGTGTGGGAAAAATATGATATATCCACAAAAAAGAGAAACTTTTAAGATAAGCCATCCAATAATACTACATTTAGTCATTTAGATTAAGGTTTTTTTTTAGAAAATTGATTTTTCACGCCAAAACAAAGTCTACGTGTATATAGTTCGCTTCCTGAAAAATATGTAAAATCAGAAATATCATATTTTACCTTCTTGTGACAGGTTAACATACTTCGGTTTATAATCCTTAAATACTGTATGGCAGTAAATCAAAACAGTATAATATTTTGAATGATGATTTTATTTTAAATTATTTATTTTATTATATATTTTACAGTTAACCTTAAAGTCACGTCACAAAGGTCATTAAGATATTGATAATTATTTTCGGAAATCTTGAGATACGTCGATGTGACTATTACGAAATAGTTATTTATGGTACTAGGCAGAAAAATGGAATTTTGCATAATATATAAAAACAAACAATGTGGAAGAGTTCAACCTGCGCTGTAGTAACCTTTTCTTAAAATTTTGCTGCCTACTTATTATTTTGCAACACTTTGAACTTTTGCTGACACTTTATTATTTTGTGCGTATTACAAAAGACTCCTAATTACATTTTGCAGATTGAAAACAGTAAAACAATGCTTAATTTTGCTGCCGTGAGTAGATAAACGAATTTTACAACATTACTTTAACATGGTAAAATGAATTTATACTAATATAATTTGTTTTATCTACATGGCATTAAAGTATGTTAATTTATATATATATATATATGTATATATATATATATATATATATATATATATATATATATATATATATATATATATATATATATATATATATATATATATATATATATATATATATATATATATATATAAAGTGAATCTCATTTATCATGCTCTTATAATTTTATAATATTATCAAAAGAAAGGTATCTCTTTAACTTTGAGTGGACACATATAGATAAATACTTGGGAGTATAATGTTTACAGAAGAAATCTTTCTACGAAGTCGAAAACCTGTTTTTTCGCTAGGATGATCTTAATCTAGGTTTTATTTTCTTTTTCTTTTTGTTCCTTAAGGATCATCTCCCTTCGAGGGGTTTTCATGTCCCAACTAATCCTTCTCCAATACTGCTAAACTAACTCGACTATGAAAAAAAAACACATTTTTTTGAGCCACACTTTTTTTTTAAAGCCCTTGAAGTTTTGGAAGAGGCAAACTTACAAAGCTTCCCGTGTTGCCTGAGGAAGATTAGAATTATAAACAGTTTTCGCCCCTTTGCTTGACCCACCGTGAATATTTAATTCTGGGAGGGCCCTTTAACGGAGTTAAGTCTAAAGGGGGGGAGGCGATAGCTGAGCTTTGAGCCTCGGTGGTTTTCAAGTTTTCCTCCTCCCTTCGACTTCAAAATGAAAATTTCTAAAGAATAATTCACATGAGGAATTTTTCGTATTTATTTATTTTATTTTTTTTTGTTTTTTTATGGATTTCCGGTCCGTTTTTTTCCTCCTTTTCTATAGGGTGGCCTTACTGACGAAAATCCTAATTATTTACACTAAAATTAACTGCCATCTTTTTCCTCTGAAACGTTTTCTTTTATTTATTTTTCCTCTATTTTATTTACTGTTTATTTTTATAATTTTATAAACTTCCTTTAAAGAAATAAAAAATACGAGATTTTATATATATATATATATATATATATATATATATATATATATATATATATATATATATATATATATATATATATATATATATATATATATATATATATATATATATATATACATATATATATATATTTAAATGGACACGGGCACGAGTACTTACCTAATTGTAGTACAACAAAATATCTAAGGTTCGGGCTATATTTTCTTGTTTTATTTTTAGTCTATTAAAGCGTGTTTTATATTGTACTATTTTGTGCTACATTGAATTAAACCAAAAATTAAGGTTAGTAAAAAGCTTAAAATAGAAAAGATGTTTAATTAGATTCCAAAAAACACAACTATAAGGGGAAATGAACGAAGTTAAAATGTCAACTGAAAGAAGATAAATTTAGAAAAATATTAAATTAATTTAAATTTTTCATTTTTGAAATAAACTCAAGGATTATTCTTACCTTCTAAAATTGTTGTATATACCACTTTCTAAACGAAAATATTAATAATAGGGTTTGTTATGTTTTATATCAGTAACATTTTGTAATTGTGAACTTTAGACATGTATTTTGTTCCTTACATATACATCAAATACATTTTTTAAATTCATAATAGCAAAATATTATATGTTTAAAAGATAGTTGGTTTTACAATAAAATGATAAAATTTACATTTTCAATTTTATTCAGTTTGAACGAATTTTTACAAAATCACAGTAGAAAGAACAAAAGTCTTGGTATTGTTCCCTTTTTTATTTTTATCACCGACCTATTGTAAAAATTTTAGACTTTAACAACTGAAGCGTTAAAATTTAAAAACTAGTGAAATTCAGATATTTTTACTATTTCAAAGTATCCTCTTTTAGATAAATAAAATAAGTAAAACGAATCTTTTTATGACTTTAGTGTTTTCTTAATTGTAAAGCCCCCTCGCTTTTCCTAAAGAAACAGACGGAGCAAAAATTTATCTTTATGACCGAAACAGGTTGATAAAATATCTACTATGAT
Organism: Gerris lacustris; assembly: GCA_951217055.1. Taxonomy (NCBI): domain Eukaryota; kingdom Metazoa; phylum Arthropoda; class Insecta; order Hemiptera; family Gerridae; genus Gerris; species Gerris lacustris. The sequence continues at coordinate 22,512,543 of OX578280.1, forward strand.
TCTGTATTTAGAAGGACTCCCTATACCAATATTCATATCTTTGTCCCAGGACAATTTTTCCCTTTAGTTTTTTCAGTTTTCAAGTACAATTTCACCAAATGGGGAATTCGCAATACACCGAGATTTCTTTTTTTTCTAAAAAAAAAAAAGAAATCAGAAAAAATGTGAGATCCCCCTTCCGAATTTTCTCCCTCTGGCTTTTTTTGTAATCGATTTCCAATTTCATTTTTGTCGCCGAAACAACCTCCCCTCTCTGACTCCACTAATTTTTTTTTTTCTTTTTCTTTTTAAAGATAATTGAATATTGATGTTTCGACTCTGTTCCCCCTCAAAAAATATTCGATTAAAAAAAACGGCGGAGCAAAAAAAAAGAAACAACACACTAAACGCCGGTTTTTGACAACATAGAAATTGACTTTTTTTTAAGTTAGGAGGGATTTAAAAGACTTAAAATCGTAATCAACCAATATCATCTGCTCAATGACAACCAATAATTCTTCAAAGGTAAAATTTAAATGCAATCTGTTTCAGTTTTTTTTTTTATTAGTGAACGCTTCACCACCATTTATGAGCATTAAAATATATGGATATTGGCATTGTAATATAAAACATAATTGACATGCTCATAATAATAACACCCCTTTAAGCCTTAGTAAGATAGGTATTGTGCATACTCGTGATGTCTTTTGTACTCTCTTCTGATGGTTACGGAGTATATACTTTTCTACCAGGGTGAGATCTATTTCAGCATATAGAAGACCTTCTGCAGCTGCTAATCCCCACCGTTCACGATTAGCTAGCCAGGTGGTTTTGGCCCTTTATTGTAGCGTGGAAAACAACATAGTTACATCGAGTTTCCTGTCAATTATATTTGACATGGGGTAAATTCTCCACTAATACCTAACTGGGTACTTGACAGAGTAAAGAAAAGCAAAAATTTGAGGGAAAAATCAGCAAAGAGGAACAAAGAAAGTTATTGAAGCGAGCGTAAGCGAGCTTCTTACATTTAACGAAATATGCATCTTGTCTGTCTGTCTGTCTGTCTGTCTGTCTGTCTGTCTGTCTGTGTGTAACGTTTACGTGTCCGACGATAACTTGAGTAAAAGTTGACCGATTTAGTTGAAATTTGGTATACATCTTTATTTTACTAATACTCAGGCTATGTTCGTTGGACAGCGTGATCCGTCCAAGAGTTCGCGCGCAATGCTCGCGTAAACGTGAGCTTCAAATTTAAAATTGGAATTTCAGGACGGGAAAAAATTCTATCATCACCTATTCGATGAGACGAACATTTTTTTCAAATAACATTTTTTAGTAAAACCAACAACGACACTGCTATGATTTAATAAAGATCGCTAAAACTATTAAAGCGGACCTAAACGTTTAAAATAGAGAAAACAACCTTTTTACGGATATCTTACGTTCTAACGTAACGATTTTAATAAAACTTTATATACACCATCAAATGCACAATTGCAAGAGGCATGCAAAATTTCAATTTGATACATGCAGTAGTTGTGTTGTAGCAAAGAGATACATTTTATAATAATTGAAAAGGAAATAGTATGGTTAGAGGAATAGTAAGAATGCGGGGTGGTTCCCTTACTTCTAGCCGCTGCACTACTACTATACCCATTATCTATCAACTCATCATGATTCATGATTATCTATTTTTTCAATATTCAATACATATTTATTACTTTACGCTCGCTTCAATGATAGAGCCACGCGATGCCTAGTAGTAGAATATTTCTGATATTTGTGAATCGGACTTCAATATTTTTGACTCAGTCTTACATTATGTTCAAATCTTTCATCTTCTTATTTTTACTTCCAAACATACCGTAGGTAAGGAAAGTGTTGTAGCCAATCTGTTTTTTTTTTTCTCTCTCAAAATTGCATCAAAGATATCAGAAATCATTTTTGATCTCTTGTTGGTCTGTCCTTCAACATTTTTCGAACGCCCTTACCTTAAAAAAAAAATATATATAAAAAAGAAATTAAGATGGTACGCCAAAATTGTCCCACAGATTTTGTACAAGGGTTCCGACGTTGTTTATTAGTTCATTAGTTTATTTCTTCTTAGCTTGCTTATTTGTTAAATCATAAGCATTTCGACGTGTTAACTAATTTTCTCATACGAAAAAAATTCAGCATCGTGATATTAACAAATAGAAACAAAAAGGTAAAACGTTTACTTAAGGTACTGATTGGAAGCGTTTTAAAGATGTTGTCGGAACTATAAGTCGTGCTATAGATGGAGAATAACTATCTATCATTCAATCAACAGTGGCGTAAATATGGGCCCGCACGGGCCCGCATCGTGGGCGGGCCCCCGGTGCCAGGTGGCCCCCAAACCAATGGCGAAGAGGGCCCCCTTAGAGGATAATAAAATTTTACTAGCTTGGAATATTATAATTTTATAACATTGTCAAGGGGCCCCCATTCAGTTCTGAAGGCAAATCCTTTTTGTTTTGCTCGTCAATTTTATTTTGGCGGGGGGCTCCCAATGTCCTAGCTACGCCACTGACAATCAACCTTCCATTGCCGTGTAACGTGAATTTTACAACAGAAAATAGTCCTTAAGCTTAACAGAAAATAGTCCCATGGCCAGAGAAAGCTTATAATGGCTATCAGAAATGCGGTGAAGAGAAAAATTATTTAGTAAATACTTTAATAAACTAATTTATGAAATACTTGCATACAACTCGTTTGATCCAACCATTAAGTGGTAAAATTGAATGGTCCGACTTCTTTATTGTTTCGCAGAAGGAGCATCATATAAAATTAAGTTTAGAAATCAATGTTAAAGCAAAAGTAAAGTAATTCATCAACAGGCAAGTACATTAAGTCCGAGGTCAGCACATGTATCTAAATAATTAGTAATAAACCATGCATAAATGAACTAAGAAGATAAGTACATTTAGTCACGAAGTTGAGGAATATGACAAGAACTAAGGGACAGGCTTATTACCGTCAAAAAGGGTTTTGCAACATTACGCACCACCCTTCTAGCAAAGGATTAACTAAGATTTAACATTAAGCTAAACAAAAAGGTGTTAAAAACACAGAACTCGGTTTCACCGACACGACAAAATAACCGTACATCATCATTACGGTAACAAAACACAAGCCTTATCTTATACCTCTAGCTTCATTAACTGCATTAACTCACTCGGCCTCCCCCTCTTCCAGTTTTATATAAAGAGAAGGTAACTAGAGTGGGGGGAAGGTAACTAGAGTGGGGGGATTCAGCAACCTAGCCGAGGAGGCAATGTCCCAGACACGAAAAGAATTTCAAACATTTTCCTCTCTCCTTTTTTTTTACTTTTTAGTTAAACACAACTTTTTTTCTTCCCTCTTTACCACTTATTTGTTGTAATAATTTTCTTTCTCGTGCTCATTTTTAATTAGGCAAGTTAATTAGTGACACCCTCCCTTCCCGTGTCTCCCTCATCTTTTCTATCTACTAATAAAAGGATTACAGGATCCTTTGCAAACACTACTAACTTTAGAACCAGGCTTTTTTTAATTATTTATTTTTATCCTATATATATATATATATATATATATATATATATATATATATATATATATATATATATATATATATATATATATATATATGTGTGTGTGTGTGTGTGTATTTATAAATATATATATTTAATAAATACATATACAACCTAAAGAGCAGCCTTTTCCCAACTATTAACTTCTAAATTTCTTTTTTTACTTTGCCCCTATTTCGGGATACATTTTTAGAAAATCCTTGTCGCAGACATCAATATTTCTTTATCATTTTTCATTTACATATTCTTTATCATTTTATCAAATGTAATGCATTGAAGAATTTGTTTCCTGGATAGATAAAAGTTTAATTTACATCCCTTACAGCATAGTTTATAATTCAGGGAAAAGTTAGAATTACATTTCTTTTTAAATGTGTGGGAGGGGAAATCTGCATGTAGGTTTAAGTATTATTAAAATGAATAAGATTAATTATTGCTTTATTCAAAATTAGTATTAAATCTAAATATATCCTACGAAATTATATAATTTAAATGTAAACAAAGTATCAAAATTAAAAATGCTGTCGTAATAATAGATTATTAAATAAAATTTATTTCCATTTGCGAAATTTTTAATTAAAATAATGACAGAATAACACCCAGAGGTTGTCATTGAAAATTAACATTAATAATTATGAGACCGTTTAATCTACACAGATATTAAAATATATATAATTAACTAATTAATTATAATTAGCTAAATTAGGGGAAGGTGTATCTTTTATAATCTCTCTTGTTCGTTCAAGGTATACCTGCATAAATGAAGACTTAAAATGTTTTTATATTCTTTGATTAATTGGCGTGTTTTTCATTGTTATTTTTTCTGGCTTTTCATCAGCGTTATTATTATTTTCATATAGTTTACCATGGATAAATGCCTTAATTGGGGTTGCATATCATTCTACCCCTGTTACCAGCATGACTAGGTCTATACGGAGGCTTCACTCATCTATTGATGAATCATTGGTGTGGATCATGTCTCAGCTTCCAGAGAATTGATCCCAGTTTATCATTGGTGAATGGACTTGGGTATTTGAAAGAAGGATTAAGCACCTTGGAAACTCCGATCCCCTAATTGGGTTTTTAAACGGAACTGAAAAGACAAGATGTTTATTTTTAATCCACTTCTAGGTGGGTACTTGAATAGAATATTCCCTGGGGGAGATGAAACACTGTGGGACTTAATTTGGTCCTCACCAGATAATACCTGCAATGGTGGGACTTTGATCTTTGTTAAAGAGTTGATCAAAGGTTTCCATTCTCGGGAACAGGTTCGTTTATATTCGAATTTTAACGATCTTTAACTGCTTTTATTGAATTTTCTATTAACAGATAAAAGAATGATGATGAATCATTCTAACATTCGAAGTTGATGAAATGCTAGGGCTTCCAAAGAAATTTGTACCAATGTTGATTTAACGATGTCGAAGGGTCAACTCTTTCTTTTGATCTTTTTAACTAAAGAAGTTGACCCAAAGGTCTCTTTGTTTTACTTATCTTCCAGATGAGGTTTGATCCTAAATTTTCAATTTCAGCGGCTTCTCTATCCTTCATGGTATATAATTTTATAAACTTTAGTTTAATTTGTAGTTTAAATTCATTGCTGATGTATGTTTAGTACTCCTTTGTTGAATAAATTTAAAAGTTAATTATACCAGCCGTCCGGTTTGGCAAATGTAGCTTTTTCCACAAGTAAGATGGAAACGCCACACGTAACAAGGGAAAATATGATCTGCATTTAGTTAGACAGTAGTTCGCAGTTGACCAAAGGAGAGCAGAAACTATAGAAGATGTACGGAATGTTCTTCTTTAGACTGTCACTTTATCAAAACAGAAGTGGGATATTCCATAATCTCAAAGTACTTTGGACTAAAAATCCCTTTTTCTTAATTTTATTTAGTAGTTAGCTTACGTTTGGTTGTAGATAGCTGGCAAATTTTATTACTAACACCACACGATTAAGAGATGTTATTTTAAAAAAGGTTTGTTATTATAGTTATGAGCTTATTTGTATATTCTGTACTATTTTCAAATACTATCTTTTTATGTACCTTCAATGTAAAGAAAAGGGCACTTCTTTAGATTGTTACTCCCCTTTTGAAAAAACAGAGAGGAGTAACAAACTAAAGAAGATGTACGGAATGTTCTTCTTTAGACTGTCACTTTATCAAAACAGAAGTGGGATATTCCATGATCTCAAAGTACTTTGGACTAAAAATCCCTTTTTCTTAATTTTATTTAGTCAGTGTTATTTTTATTCTAAAACAACATAGGAGAGTACCAGTCTAAAGAAGTACCAAGAAAAGATAGTGTCATTTTAGAAGTAATATTAAATGGGAGATGGCAAATTTAATGATAAAGAAAAAAATATTAGTGACTCATCTTATGCTTATAGCTTTCAAATTTTTAATTAACTTATAAATTTTAATATTCAATAATGTTCTATGTTCATTCTTGTTAAGCTTACAAAGAAAAATAAAATACTATATCATTCGTTTTTAAATCAAAATAGTAAATGTGAACAGACAAGTAAAACGAGTTAGTTAAAATATCAAGTTCTAAATTATCTTATACCTCATAGTCGTAAACGAGACGCGATTCTACAAGTCTCTTATAAGAAAGGAAGACAAAGTTTATTTACAATTGACTTTATCATCAAAATAAACAGCATACTATAATTTTGCCTTACATGAGTTTGGGATTAAGTTCTCTCAAATAAAACTAAATTTCGAGTAATTTTATTTAGGTTCATAACCAGAAAAGAATGATATAGGACTAAAAGAAAACTTATATTTTCTTAATAATTACAGTACAAGCCCAAAATTGGCCGTAAAAAGTGAAATCGTATGAAATTATTGCCAGTTACTACGAATTTTTCTCTTTAACTCTGCAAATGGGTAACTTTTTTACCCCACTTGTTTGTTTTTCATGCCCTCCCCAAAAATGTTTTTAGCCAATTCGTTCCTACTTTCTGCCATAGTAAGTGTAGCAATTTGGTGTTGACGTATATTGCCCTGCAGGCTCTTGAGGAAGTAGGGAAAGCTTGCTAACATGCCCTTAACATAAAGTTGCCTTAGTAAAACCAAGGGTTTAGGAGAGGTGGAGAGTTTATACCTTCAAACTAACCCCCCTCTCCCCTCCTACCCTCCTTAGTGTCCAGTACAGGAACTCAACAAAACTGCAATAACAAAACTCAACTTTTTCCTCAAGTTCTCCTTACTCTTTCTGTGAGCCTCCAAAACATTTAGTTTTTAACCTCCTCTCCCGACAACAACCAGAAAAATCTAACGCCAAAGTAAAACTTCCTACCCTTCCTTCTGGTCAGTGGAAAAGAGGGTAAATCCAAATTAAAACTTTTTTTTCGGTAGAGGAAAAAAAACGAGGGTTCTAAGTAGGGAAAAAGAGGGAAATAAACAAATATAAAAAATTAAACAGTTTTTTTTTGTTTTTTTTTTCTCACCACCTTTCAGAAACAGTTTATTTTACCAACTGGTTTCTGGTTTCGATTTATTGGAAGCCTAAATATACACACACACACACAAATATATATATATATATATATAAAATGAAAGTGTGATTGTTTGAATCTGTTTCAATTCCTAGTTGGGTCACATTTTTTTTTATTCATTTTTGTTAAATGAGCGTAGATGGTTGAAATTAATATGGGACAAACAGTGGGCTAATCATCTACCATCCAAATTCATTTAAATAAGGAATTTTGAATACAGAGACGGAATGAAATGTCTTTCTTCATAATCATCATTATGCTTCTTTTACTTTCGGTAAGCTCGTTAGTGAAATTGAGTATTTATGCTAATTTATCATGGTAAATGTATTAGCGTTATATATATGTAATTGATAAAAGCTACATAATACCGCCTACAAATTACAATATTAGTTCTTGAGTTAATTCAAGATAAAATTAAATACTGTTAAAAAATAAAAAGAATCCGTCTCTTCACGGAAGGTAATACTTGTTTATTTATCAAAGCAGCTTTCGGCTTCTATAAAGCCATCATCAGTGCCGATTACAGTAGAACTAGAAACACATTATAAATAAAAGTATGTAGTGGGCGAATAATATGTACGATGTCGGAGACTGACGTAAGACGGCACTGATGACGGCTTTATAGAAGCCGAAAGCTGCTTTGATAAATAAACAAGTATTATCTTCCGTGGAGAGACTGTTTCTTTTTATTTATTAAGATGACTTCCATCAATGCTCTTATTTCTCAAGTAAATACTATTAGTGTCAGAATAATTTAGAATAGATAATTCACTTTTACTTCCGAGCTTTCCTAAGGTAATGGAAGCTATGTGATCGTTCCGAAGAATTGCTAATTTTTTGCGAACAAAATTGCTAATTTTTATTAATCTTTTACTCATCTGATTTTTAAGAATGTTGTACGTTTGTAAATAGTTACCCACCGACGGTAGCCAATATGCATCTTTTTAAAGAGTGCTTTCCAATGCTCGACAAAACTTTTGCAGACTATTTTGTACTTCGTGAAGGATCTTTACTTTTTATAAAAACAATTATCTTTTAATATAATCCTTTTTAATATAGGAAGAAATTTATTTGGTTTCCTTATTGTTAGGTATTCAATTGGAAAAAATTCAGTAGTTAAAGCAGGGATCCGTCGTTTGATTCTAGGGATCGGGTAAAATGTTGATCCTTCTTTCTCCTTTCTTCTTTAATAATTATTCTAATCTTTTAAATTTCAACCTCCTTAATAGCCACGCATGTATCTTCGTCAAATTTCCGTCAAACATGCTTTCTTCATTGTTTTTGTTCTGACCCACACTCATGGTGATGACGTTATAATTATCTAATATTCACTGCTAAGCTTAACTTCACGTTCTTCCTATAAAATTTGGGTAAATTCATAATGTACGTGCCAGGCTGAGATTTAGAGCCACCTCTAACCACTTCTAACCACCTCTAACTATTAGCCAAAATTTGTAGCGTTTACAGTTTTTAGGACATTCATTTATATCGATTTTATTAACTAATTACTAGATTGTTTTGATGACTTCACTCGTGACACCCTTTGCAACTATTGGCTGATTATAATTAATAATAATATGTTAAGATGAGTTTAATCGTGGATTATGAAGATAAGATTGTCACTAAAGCCTGATTTTTTATATCATCCTAAAAGATTTTTGACAATTATTTTATACAGTTCTACCAACCACTTTTTGTTTGGGAAAATAAATTGATAGCAATTTATGTTATTGCGTTAGAAGATGAAGTATATTAGGTTTTGTTGTTGAAGGTGGTTCTTAGAGATGAGGAAGGGTGTTGTGCTACCCAGGAATGTTTGAAGGGCTCTATTTTCAAGGATTTTTCTTGAAGGGTCGAGGAGGAGGGGGTGGTAAGGGCTAAGGTCTGACTAGATTTCTCGTGAGACCTCCCGAAACCCAAGCCCCTGAAATATTGCTCCTAGCTTGCAGAGAAAACGCCAGCGTACAGGTGTCTTGAACGTGTGTCTGTTTGTCTGTGTGTTTACTCCGTATGTTAGTCTCTAGGATGGTATTAAGGTGTGTTTGCACTTGGTTTCACAGTGTTAGTCTCTAGGTGTTTTAGGAAGGCCGGAGTTTTTCTTGGCCTAATAGACGCTCGGTATCATGAATTATTTTGAGTTTTCACTTCCCTTTTTTCCTTTTTCTTCATTTCTATTTCACTCTTTGTCTTCTTGGATTTTCAACCACTTTTACTAAGAACTTTAAAAACGGAATTTACCACCCATTATATTGCACTTCTTCTCTTCTTCTATTTAAAGAAATTTTAGAATTTCATTTGACGAAAAAATGTATTACAAAAAGTATTTTGTTGAGCAGAATTCCAACTAAATTAAAGTTGTACTATCCATCAAGTACTGAAGAACAAGTGCAGTGTTGACATCCTTTTTTTTAATTAACTAAACTGATAAAAATCTCTAATGTAAATAAATACTATTATAAATTGTGAGTGCCCTTCCTGTTTCCATCATTACAGTTTATTCAATGTCTCATTGATCTCATCAAATATTTGTGTAAAGTAAAGTAGCTTATCCCTTCTTTCTGTAATGGCCTAATATTTTGTAGATCTGGATGTAAAAGGAAAAAGAACAGAGAGAAAAAACAGAATTCACTACTTCTTAAAAATAACTCTTCCTTATTTTGTAATAACGCATTTGTATCAGCCTTTTGGCAGGCCCTAGCAGTCCAGGCCGTTACAAGCTGTTGCACCATAGATAGGTAAATAAATATTTAACGAGTCGGCTTAAATTGTATTATTCAACCGGAAAAATACACCACTTTCTCTAAGAAGAAATCAGCTGTTAAATGTTAAAAAATAAATATACCTGCTTTTCCGTCCTCGGTCTTTTTCAAAGTAGTCAATTGAACAAATGAAGCAGGGCCCCTGAATTTTCATGCATGGTAGGGCTCTCAAACCACAGCACCAAGAGTGGAAGGAGAGCTCCGTGTCCCCTATAAATTAAATTAATAATTACGTTTTCATTGTTCACACAAATTTCCCTTCGTATAATTTCCCTCCAGGGCCAGAAAGGTAAAATTTCATTTATCAAGGGTATCCATCTCTCCAGCACAATTCTCTTCCTTTTCTCTTCCCTTTTCCTTACTAAAAACCGCACGATGAATGTAAAATATATGTTGTATACACATATATATGTATGTAATATATATATATATATATATATATATATATATATATATATATATATATATATATATATATATATATATATATATATATATATATATATTACATACGTAATAAATTGAAATATATGCATCGAGATAAAATGCAAACGAGACTTTGCTGACTGTGGTGAAACCTGCGACGGTTCCTTTCGTGACATTTTTTTAAGCGGAAAAACATCCATGTGAAAAGAAATATACCAAAACCACATGTAACGGAATCAAATCAACCGAGATGTAATTGATTTTTCCGTAAAAAAAAATAAAAAACACAAATCTCTTTCTATAGTCAATCAATTATTAATTTTTATCTTCCCCTTCACATTTACAAGTTATGTTTAGTTGTGGGTGTGTATGTAATTGTGAATATAAATGTATGTTTGTATGTAAATATAGAATGTATAAGGGTAGATTTTTAATTTAAACGAATATATTTTAAATAAGACATTACATTTAGACAAAGGGAAATATTTTAGTATAATTTATTTAATATTTACATCACATTTGTTTAGTATATATAAAATACGTGTGGTGTCGCGGGACACCCAGTAGGAACGAAGTTCCTTACATTTTTTATTAAATATAAATTATAAAATCACACTGCTAAGTACGTATACATTGCTAACTACTTATACATGGCGGAGTTTGAAAAGATACAAAATTAAAAGTAACGAACTGTTTGTACCTAGCAGAGTTAAGGCAAAATTAAAAGAAAATCATTATTTGTATAATTAAAGCAAGCGTCTTACTATAAATATACTGAATATAAGAAAAAAGTTGATCATGATGAGTTTATAGTGTTAAAAGAGTTTGAATTGAAATAGGACTGTTTTCTACCTACCCGACAATTCAAGTATTTTTACTTCAATAGTTTTCTTAAGGTTCTAATGTTCTTTTTGTAGAACTCCATAATAAGGTAGAACTAAAGTTCATTCTTTAAACCGTATATCTCTTCCCTACTCTACAGCTTCTGCTTGTATCAGGGTAAACTTTTACATGATTATATTTTATTTATTTATAAAACAAAGTGACATTTTTGACATATATAACAAAAATAATCAAAACAAGTCAAGTAACAGGCTTCCTTAATGACACTTTTTCCCGTCTTTTGAAGTTTACGTTTACGCGAGCGTTGCGCGTGAACGCTTTGGCGGATAACGTTTTCCGACGAACTCAGCCTGGGCATTGGTAAAATGAACATGTGTACCAAATTTCATCTAATCGGATCTTTTACTCAAGTTATCGTCATCTGTAGATTTCGTGACGGATTTTTTTTTTGCGACGATGATTTTGTGACGGTGATTTTGTGACGGTGATATTGGTCGTTTTTATCGGATTCACTCCCGGGCTCCAGAACGTGCCATAAGGAACTTCGTTCTAAAAACAATAATTATTATATTATATTAAACTCTGGTTTTTGTCATTTCACTAATGGTGGATTAAATCAGCTTACAACTTACATCTTTGTATGTTTACATATTATTTTTAATATTAACTATAATTTATCCACAAAACGTTTATAACAGTGTCAATTCTGTGCTTGTATTTATCCCTCTTTCACCTGTATTGAATTCGCTCCTCCAGTACTGAGTGATAAATAGAAATCATTCCAAATTTTATCATTAGTGTAAACATACTTTAATTATCTTGGTATCAATCAAACTTAATTTATGTTTGTGTGTGAAATTTCTTTCTAAGGATAAAAGCACTTCTCGCAAAAAATAATCCCTAATTAATATCATTTATAAATATTTAATTGAGTGCAAACAATTGAAGTTTTTTTTGACAGTAAAAATATATTTTTATATTTATTTGTAAAATATATTTTTATTTATTTAAACAAAAAGTGAAGAACCAACTAATGAATGCAAAATCTTGTTTCTTATTAATTATTATTTTTAATCTCTTCGCCTCGTTTAATTGGTTGTATTACTTTTAAAGAAAATTATTTTGATCATTAGTAATATTACCTAGATTGATGATCAACTGTCAACAATTATTAAAATTAAACTGAATAGATCCATTTAATTCATCCGTTCTTAAAGAAAATAAAAAAAAGGTATAATTATTTTATTTATTTACAGTCGCTATCAGTGTCGATTAAACCCTGCAGTCCTTAGCCAGTAGAAAACATGGCTTCTTGCAAATTATCTTCTGATAGTTTATAACCAACCCTTTTTTGATGAGTACGTCTACAATCCTGCGCGAATGACTTTTCAGTCTTATTTTGTTTCTCCACCTTGTTTGGCTCGATAGCCATAGCCTATCAAATGATACTACACAAATTGTTTACGCGATATAACATGACATTGAGGAATATAAACACAGCAAACTAAAGCGAAGAAGTAGTCATTTGAGAAGGGTGAACCTTTAGGATAGATGTTTAGATAAATAAATAAATAAATAAATAAATAATTTATTGTGGTTCAAACAGAATTGCTTATCACAACGTCAATTGCTTGATTATTGACCTAATAGGTCAAACAATATTATAGTAAAAACACTCTTTTGATGTTCAATCCACACTAACTTTTTATTTTATAACACATTGAACAAGTTAACTATTCTTAAACAAGTCTAGGTCAAGTATGTAAAGTAAACTTGCTGTCTGTCACTTGTTATATGTCTGTCGCTTGTTACATATCTGTCATATGTTCAGTCAAATCTAATCATTCACTCTCAACACTTTCCCTATTTGTCTGAACATACACACTGAAACATTCATCTACACACGCACTCATTTTCTAGAGTCAGTCTGTTTAGTTAAGTCCAACCTCATTACACAGAGTTCTGAGTCTAGGTCTGTGCAAAGGTTTAGTCATCATATCTGCTACATTAAATTGTGTGCAAATTTTTTCTATTTCAATTTCTCCTTCCAGTACTTTTTCCCGGACGAAGAAGTGTCTTATTTTTATATGTTTAGTTCGTCGATGATATTCGGGGTTCTGAGCTAGCTTCACCGATGCCTCATTATCAACATGTAGAACCGGCGTTTTCTTCATAGCTGTTAAATTTTCGAACAAACGTTGGAGCCACACAGCTTCTCTAGCGGCCTCACTTGCTGCTACAACTTCTGCTTCAGTGGTTGATATTGCAACTGAAACTTGACGCTGACTGAGCCACGATATAGCTCCTCCCGCATACATGCAGATCACTCCAGTGGTCGATCTTCCACTGGTATTATCACCACCGTGGTCTGCATCACTAAAACATTCAAGTATACCACTCTCATAATTTGGTTTGTAAGTTATTCCATAATCTGTAGTTCCTCTGATATACCTAAAAATTCTCTTGACTTTGACAACGTCCTTCTTGGTTGGATTCTCAAGATTTCTTGATACTACCCCCACAGCATAAGCTAGATCTGGCCTTGTCGCAGTCATTAAATACATCAAAGCACCAACTGCTTGCCTGTATGGGAAATTTCCTTCTTCCTTTTCTTCTTTCCCTGATTGAAAACTCTCTCCCTCTCCAAGAATTGGTGTTGCTACAGGTTTACATGAATTCATATCAAATCTTTCTAACACCTTTTCTGCGTAGGACTTCTGATTTAATTTTATTGAGCCATCTTCTTTTGTTTCAATTTCGATTCCTAAAAAGTATGTTGCAGGTTTCTTAACTGTTATTTGAAACTCTTTTCTCAGCTCATCGAGGAATTTCCTTACCATTTCTTCACTTGTAGACGCTACTAGTCCGTCATCAACGTAGAGCCCTAAGAGGAGTTTTTCCTTTCCCTCTTCTTTTGTAAAAAGACAGGGATCTGCATCACTGCATTTAAAACCCATGACCAATAGATGATCACTGATCCTCTTGTTCCAGCAACGAGGAGCTTGCTTCAACCCATACAAGCTCTTTGTCAGACGACACACTCGACCTGATCCATCATCATAGCCCTCTGGTTGACGCATATAAATTTCTTCGTCTAGTTCTCCATATAGAAATGCTGTAGAAACATCTATCTGCGTAAGTGACATTTTCTCACTAGCTGCAACACTTATTAATGCCCTTATCGTTCCTGACTTTGCAACAGGACTAAATGTCTCTTTGTAATCTACTCCTTTCTTCTGAGAAAATCCTTTAATAACTAACCTGGCTTTGAACTTGTCAACTGTTCCATCTGGGTTAGTTTTTATCTTAAAAACCCATTTACATGATATTGGCTTCTTCCCTTCTGGTAGCTCCGCTAACACCCAGGTTTTATTGGCTTGCAAAGACGCTATCTCGCTATTCATGGCTTTTCTCCAGTCTTTCTGTTGATCACTTTGAACTGCTTCATCGTATGTTTTAGGTTCATGCATATCAGCCCCAATTATCATGACATAATCATTGAATTTTGCTGGTTTCTTAAGAAGTTTTCTGTCTCTGAGTTTTCTGTCACAGACACTCTCTGATCTAACTTCTTCACTTTCCCTCACCAATTCAATAGATTCATTGTCTTCATCTTGATTGAGATCTAGGTCTTCAACAGGCTCTTGCTCTTCTTCAACAGAAACTGCTATATCTTCCTCTATAACTGGCGAAACTTGCTCTTCCGTAGCATGAGCAGGTTCTGGAGGAGGTGTTAAACTTCTCTCAGTATCTTTTTCCTTGTTATGCTGAAGAGGTATTTCAACCTTTATCTTTTGCACTAAAGGTTCTTCTTGAAAAGTCACATCACGAGATCTTATCAATTTATTATTACTCTTGCACCATATACGATAACCATCATCATTATCGTAGCCTACTAATATCCCTTTCTGGGCTTTCTTATCCATTTTCTTTCTTAAAGTTTTTGGGATATGAACGTAGCATGTACTTCCTATAATTCTTAAATTCTTTAAGCTAGGCTTTTTTCCTGTCCATAATTCATGTGGTGATTTGCCTTCTATTCTTGATGGTCCTGTACGATTCAACACATATCTAGCAGTATTTATTAGTTCTGCCCATAAACCTTGAGGTAGATTTCCGTGTGAATGCATCAAAGACCTTGCTGTCTCTACTACAAATCTGTTTTCTCGCTCGCTACAACCATTTTGCTCTGGTGTATAGGGCATAGTTAACCTTTGTTTAATACCACTTTTTCTTAAGATACTTCTTACACTTTCATTGTCAAACTCCCCTCCGTTGTCACTCAAAAGTTCTTTGACTACATGACCTTCGGTTCTTACTTCAGCTAGCATCAACTTCAGTTTTTCAGGTACTTCAGATTTCTTCCTCATGAAATAGATATATCTGTATCCACTGAAATCATCCTTGAAGAGTACAAAGTATTGATATCTTGACAGTGATTGTAAAAATGGTCCGCAAACGTCACTATGTATGAGCTCACCTGGCTTCGTAGCACGTTCTCTTGTTCCGAATTTCTTTCTATGGGTCTTGCCGAAAAGACAGCCTTCGCATAGTTCACTATCAAGTTTAACTTTTATTCCTAGTTCTCGTTCAATAACAGCTTTGACATACCGCTTATTCTGATGTCCTAAGCGTTCGTGATACAGTTGAAGTAAATTTTTGTTTGACAGTAAGTTAATATCTGCTGAAACTCTTGGTTTAACATTTTTGAAATCAAGTTTAAATAAACCTCCAAATTTTTCTCTTCTTCCGACTAAGATATCTTTTCTACCTATTTTCAATCTACACAACTCAGGACTTGAAATAAATAAGCTCTTTGAATGCTTATCATGAGCCTGTAAGATTGAAAATAAGTTCTTCTTAACTCCTGGAACATACCACACATCTCCTAGTGTGACTTTTTCTTTTGTCCCTTTAACTGTTGTTATTACATCTATTTCCCCTTTACCAACTGCTCTTACAGCATCGCCATTTGCTGTGACGACTGTGTGTGATTCAGTGAAAGACCTGAAATTGCGGAAAAGATCTTTCCTAAAAGTAACGTGATTTGTAGCTCCGTTATCTACATACCAGTTATCTGAATCCACTTCAGCACTTAGTATTTCAGATGAAATTGAACTAAGAGTCATATTGGTTTTGATTTTTTCTGCAGAACTTGTTGCTGGTCTCGCAGGTCTACCGTCAGCCTTCCACTTTGCACACTCCCTTACTTTGTGATTGGGTTTTGAACAGTAGTGGCATTTGAAACCCTTGCTTCTGCAACTTTGCTTCTTGTTTTCTTTCTTTGCCATTACTAGGGCTTCTTGATCACTTAAGTCCCTGGTACTCTTACTGATCAGAGCTTTCTCAAAAGCACATAGCTGATTTGTAAGATTATCCACTGTTCTTTCAGCTTTCGTCATAAGCATCCAACTTGATTTGAATGGGAAAAACTCATCCGGTAAGGTTCCTAATATCTTGCAGATTAAAAATATTTCCGGCAGTTCACACCTGTTTCCATTGTCCTTACTCACTTCTAATTTTAGATAATTCCAAATATTTTTAAGTTTTGACATATGACTAGCAATGTCATCACCAACATCCCTCTTAAAATTAAAAAACTGCATACAGAGGTCATATGCTTTATCTTCAGATACTCCGTCATACAGTCTGTGTAACTCTAACCACACTTCTCTTGCTGAGGTGAACCTCATTACTTTTTTCAAAGTCTCTTCACACATATTAGTGGTTAGAATTAACAAAGCTGACGTATCTGCCTTAGTATAATTAGCTAAATCAACATTATACTTAGCTCTGAGTTCCGGAGATCCATCTGCAGGAGCTTCTGGTTTTTTCACACTTCCTTCCAGAATATCCACTGCTCCAGTAACACTTCTAAGCAGGATTGACACCTTGTATTTCCAAGTTGACCAGTTAATTTTTCCATTTAAATTTCCTATCTGAATTTTTGTATTTTCCATACTTCCAGAAAAAAATTTCAGAAATTCTTTAAAATTTAAATTTTCAAAATTTTGACAACTGACACTATACTGACACTATATTGACACTTGAAAAATAAAATTACCTTTTATAAGCGTGGCTGGGAGCACATAACCTATTATAGTAAAAACACTCTTTTGATGTTCAATCCACACTAACTTTTTATTTTATAACACATTGAACAAGTTAACTATTCTTAAACAAGTCTAGGTCAAGTATGTAAAGTAAACTTGCTGTCTGTCACTTGTTATATGCCTGTCGCTTGTTACATATCTGTCATATGTTCAGTCAAATCTAATCATTCACTCTCAACAAACAAAAGGATAAAAGAATAATAAACAAAACAAACATGAGTACAACAATAAGTTATAGATAATAATTAATAATAAAGTATGAATAAGATATCACAGAGCAATCATTACTAGAATGTGTCATTTAAAAATTCATCTATGCTATAGTAAGCTTTAGTAATTAGAAAGGTTTTTAATCTATTTTTAAAAATGTTAAAAGGTAAATCTTTAATATTTTTATCCAATTTATTGAAGCATTTAATGCTGATATGTAGAGGAGATTTTGCAGTTTTAACCAATCTATTAGTAGGCTGAGTAATGATGTCGCTATTTCTGAGGTTGAAGTCATATGGCTTTTCAGCTAGCTCCTTCCATTTAGGTTTGATATAAACCATGACATTGTATAAGTAAATGGAGGGCAATGTCATCACCCCTAATTCCATAAATATTGGTTTGCAGTGAGCATCAATTTTGGCTTTGTTTACAATACGTATAGCTTTTTTTTGTAAAGTGAAAACCTTGCTTGCAGATGAAGCACCACCCCATTCTCTAATACAATAAGATAGTCTAGAGTGGAAATGGGCAAAATAAGCAGTTTTAACAGTATGAACGTCTAAAGTTATACTTAATTTCCTCAGCAAATAGATTATTGAAGATAGTTTGCTAATAACAGTAGATATGTGTGCATTCCAGTTTAGTGTAGAGTCTAGTGTCACTCCAAGGATTTTGATAGACGAGGCATAATTAAATTGGTTTTTGTTCTTTTTCTTTAGAGTATGAATTAAAGTTTGATTTTTATCTTTATTAAGGGAGAGCTTGTTAGCTATGAACCATTCATTAGCTGTGTCTATTGTTTTTTCCATTTTTGAGGAAGCAGATTCTAGAGTATTGCCTTTAGTTATAAAATTCGAGTCATCAGCAGGGAAAAGTTAGGGAAAAGTTAGTGGGTGCATTTCTCTCCCGATACTAAAACTATCTTAATAGAATTTCGTGTTTTACTCAACTCGTGAAACGAAGATGCGGTTACCTCAGGAAACATAGATTTTAAGAAAGGAATATTGGGAGTCAGCGATGCCATGTGGTTTAAGTCACTATTCACTGCTTGACCGTCAATGAATCGAGGAGGGCAGGGTTCGATACCACGATGCATTAACTTACATATAGGACACACGAATGATGGTACATTGTACAATTATGTGTGAAGTAGCTGGAAGTCTACGACGGGGATAATATAATGGAACCAGTAAGAGCCTAATTCCAACAAGTAGTTCGTCCTCGCCGTCAAACTACTACCACTAGGTATATTTTGTGTAATATCGTCTTATCTAGGGTTTTGCACTCAAAAATCCTCTTTCCGTTTCATATTATATAGAAATAATTTCGCTGAAATTTGGGACTCATTTACCTTCACGGGCAATCTTCACGAGGTAAATCATTTAGTAGCTCAGATGCGTTATAAAACGCCAGCGTCCGAGGTGGGATGGTGAACATTTTTCTCCTTCCTTATTAACACAAATATTAATGTAAAATATCATATAATATAATAAACTAAATATCTTATAAAAACCTTAAAATATCTTATAATGTAATATATTGCAATCTTGGCGTAATTAACAAGACCTTACGCCAGATAATTAAATTCACTATAGAAGAAGGAGTTTTAAATAATAGGGTGCCAATTAGTTTTACTACTATAACAGTAATCCACCACACTATTACAATCTTTTTTTTAATAAGAAAATGAAAAATCGACCTAGACAACTACAGGTCATGGTTAGTTAAATCTTCCTAGTACTATTTCTCTCTTTTTTTTTTATTAAAAAAATGATATTGCAGCTCTATACTCAAGTATTAAGATTACATTAATAAATTTAAAATCCTCTAGCTTATACTTCGCGACTGTCGTCTTGTTGCCGTACTCAAACAGTCTCTTACACACCCTCAACAGGATAAATTTAGTTTGCATTAAGTGCTTCTAGCGAAACACAAAGCTCCACTTGACATTTTCCACTTTTAAATTAATTTGATTCCTTTTCTATTTTTAGGTTTACAAGAAACTGGGTAGCAGGGATTAAGTGTGTGTGCAAAAAGTTTTTCCTGCCACGGAAATTATTTTTCTCGTGAGTGCCATAAAGTTATAATCATTTATTAATTTAAACGGTTCGTATAAGAAAAAAAAACTTTTACCCACGATATATAATTAATTACCGAAGACATATTATCATCTCTTAAGTATCACCAAACTGTCTCCAGTGCTTCTAAAATCAAGTATGTATCATTGTTTAATGTCAAATTAAAACAAATTTTTAATTTTATTTTAGAATAACATAATGTAAGAGTGTTCTGTGTTAATGATGGCTATATATGTTCGTTAATTGTACTCGAGTCATAAATATTTTTATAACGTCAAGAGCTTGATGCACTCTCCCATATGAACACATTATTCGAAGACGGCCTTATGCTAAGGCTTAAGTCCGGGACGAATCATGTCCGGACATGCGCTCGGAGGAGGTCATCGGCCCCTCGAGTCCGTGAGAAAGATACTTTTGGATTGAAATAGCGTGGGTGCAACTGCAGACGCCATTTTAAGTCTCTTTACTCTCTCAATTTAATCGTCCAAAGCAACACTAAATTGTCTACCATTAATTAATTCAAACACTGTTGTGAGATTGGAATAATTGTTGTAAATAGTTGGCATATTATATAATCTTGTCATGGTGTTAAAATACAGTATTCATGTTGCGTTAAAGTATTAGAGTGCTGAGTATTGATTTATACTTATTTAACATGGCGCAGTGCGTAAGG
The DNA here is from genome assembly GCA_951217055.1 of Gerris lacustris. Taxonomy (NCBI): domain Eukaryota; kingdom Metazoa; phylum Arthropoda; class Insecta; order Hemiptera; family Gerridae; genus Gerris; species Gerris lacustris. The sequence goes on from OX578280.1 coordinate 22,532,722, forward strand.
ATCCCTGAGCCACTTGGTGAAGTTTCTGAAGTTGAGTGGAGGCGTTTTAAAAAAGAATTCAAAATTTATTTGATTGCAGCGGAAAAAGATGATCGCGACGAAAAGGTAAAAATTGCGTTGTTTTTTAATATTATTGGGTCAGAAGCTTTGAAACTATATGATCTCAGTGCTTCTAGTACTAGGAAAGAGACTCTAGAAATGGTGATTCAATTCTATGATAATTATTTCTTCGGTTCTACCAATGTTATTTTTGAACGATTTAAATTTCGTAATATATCTCAGAAAGAGGGAGAAAGCTTTAATGAGTTTTACTTACGACTGAGGCAACAGGCCTCTCGGTGCAGTTTTAAAGAAGAAAATGAGATGGTTCGTGATTCGATCGTGTTTGGAATTAGGGATGTTAGTGTCAGGAAAGGTCTATTAAAGGAAAAAGAACTAACTTTGGAGCAAGCAATTGATATAAGTCGTTATGGAGAGGTAACCAGGGAAAGATTAGAAGTCATGCAGTCAGTTAAAAATGTTGTTCATGAGGAAGTGACTGTACATGCCGTTAATGCAAAAGCTAGAAGCAATAATCAAAATCAGATAACTGATTGCAAATGGTGTGGATTATCACATGTAAGAGGGCGTTGTCCCGCTTTTGGTAAGAAATGTTCCAACTGTATGCGCCAGAATCATTTCAAAGCAGTGTGTAAAAATTTTGCTGGTCCGTCCGTAAAGACAGTTCAAGAACTGAACGAGGAAGAGTCTCGTAATCTAGTGAGGAATGATAGTGATGGTGACACGGAGAATGTGTTTAGTCTAGGGTTGTTAGCAGTATCTAGTCGTTCTGGAGATGTCTGGATTGAAAATATTATGTGTAATAATAAAAGTATGAAAATGAAAATTGATACGGGAGCTCAAGTGAATGTTTTGTCTACGAGAGATGCTCGTTATCTTGGAATATCTGAAATAACTCCAACTAAGACTGTTATAGAAGCATTTGGAGGAAAAAGATATGTACCAAGAGGTATTGTAGGTGTTTGTTTGAAATGGAAAACATTTGTAGTTAAAACGACATTCCTAGTTGTAGATGGATGTGACCAGCCAATATTGGGCCTAAAAGATGCTAAAGCGTTACAGATAGTAAATCTGGTAGCAGAAGTAAAACTGGCTGATATACTTAACACTGACTATAGTGAAAAAGAGAAATTTATTAAAAAATACTCACCCATGTTCGGTGGTTTAGGTTGCCTTCCGATTAAACATCACATAACTGTTAAGTCAGATGTAAATCCTGTTGTGTGCCCTTCACGGAGAATTCCAGTAAGATTAAAGGACAGGTTAAAAGTAGCCCTTGATAATTTAGTTGAAAGGAAAATAATTGAGAAAATTGACAAACCCACGGCTTGGGTAAGTAACATGGTGATAGCTGAGAAAAGTAATGGAGATTTGAGGATATGTTTGGATCCAAAGTTCTTAAACAAAGCCATTAAAAGAGAGCACTCGTACATCCCTACGCAAGAGGATGCAAGAGTGGCACTACAAGGGAAATCGGTGTTTACTGTGCTAGATATGAAAGATGGGTATTATCATATTGAACTGGATGAAGAATCGTCAGAATTGTGTACATTTGCAACGCCATTCGGAAGATATAAGTATCTGCGTTTACCGTTTGGTATTTGTTCGGCTCCGGAAGTGTTTCAAAAGAGAACTATGTCGGCCTTTGAAGGAATTGATAATGTTTGGATTTATTTTGATGACTTGATCATTTCAACTAAAGATGTAGCCAGCCATGATCAAGCTCTAGCAGAAGTAATGGAGAGAGCTAAAAAGTGGGGTATTCGTTTCAATAAAAGTAAGGTTCAATTCAAGCAGACGTCTGTGAGATATTTAGGACATGTTTTCTCAAAACATGGGGTAGAGGTGGACACTAAGTTTTTAGAATCCGTGGCAAAGATGCCTGAACCCACGAATGTGAAAGAAGTCCAGATGCTAATGGGTCTTTGCAGTTATGTTAGTGAGTTTTTGCCTAACTTGGCCTCTGTATCGGCACCTCTCAGAAGGCTTATGAAGAAAGATTCAATCTGGGTTTGGGGTCCAGAGGAGATAGCTTCTTTTCAGGAATTGAAACGTTTGCTTACCAGTCCTCCAGTGTTAGGTTTGTTTGATCCGACTAAAATGTGTCACTTGTTTGTTGATGCCAGTTTGAATGGTCTTGGTTGTGTGTTACTACAGGAGAGGAAACCGATAGCGTATGGGTCACGAAGTTTAACGGAAGCTGAAAAAAGGTACGCGCAGATAGAAAAGGAGTTGCTAGCTATTTATTTTGCGTGTAAACGTTTCCACACATACATATATGGGGCTCCTGTTCACGTATATACTGACCACCAGCCTCTCATAACTCTGTTTAAAAAAGAATTAGCTCTGGTACCGTCTAGATTGCAACGGTTAATGTTAGGACTGTTCAAGTATGATGTAACTGTTCACTTTGTGAGAGGGGTGAAAAATGTTATGGCTGACCCGCTATCAAGGATGTTCCTGATCAACAGTGATATAAACAATGGAGATGATGTTAAGGCAGTTCATGAAGTCTTTGTTGGCCCTGATAATAGTTTGCAGGTGACACCAACGAGATTAAAGGAGTTTCAAACTGCCACAAAGGCTGATGCTACCCTTCAAAGAGTTGTGGAGTTATTTCATGAAGGATGGCCAGAGTTGACACGTCAAGAGGCCGATGCAAACCCACTGCTCTCACGATATTGTGTGTTAAAAAATGAATTATTTTGTGATAATGGGTTAATATTTTTTTCTGGTCGTCTGGTTATTCCTGCATCGTTACGTCAGGATACTCTGAAGTTGCTCCATAAGCTACCAAGCAATATTGGCGACAAAATCAGCAGATCACAACAGAATCAGGCTTACTACTACAACCGGACTGCTCAAAAAGACACCACTGTTCTACCTCCTAATGCCCAATGTCTTGTACAAGAAGGAGCGACATGGGTCCCGAAGAAAGTAGTTGGTCCCGCGAATTCCCCAAGAAGTTATCTAGTTGTAGGAGAGGATGGAAGGGCCCTGAAGAGAAACAGGAATCGGGTGCGGCCCAACCCGTCTATTGATTGTTAGCAGATAATCTATCGACTCATTGGTTAAAAAAAATAAATAAATAAATAAATAAAATTAAAAAAAAAAAAAAAAAAAAAAAAAAAAAAAGAGCATGTTGTGAGATTGGAATAATTGTTGTAAATAGTTGGCATATTATATAATCTTGTCATGGTGTTAAAATACAGTATTCATGTTGCGTTAAAGTATTAGAGTGCTGAGTATTGATTTATACTTATTTAACAAACACAAAGCAAACAACCAAACAAACCATCAGAATAAAAAATAAATTTCTGAAGTTACTTATTCTTCAGAACTTGCTTACTTTTGATCCCCATATGTTCAGAATATTTTCATATACACTCCGGCACCAACATAATATAAAATCATTAATATTTTATGTTTTGTACCTTTATATTTTTTTTTTTTTTCTTTTCAAAATAATTAATTTTTAAAATAATTATTTTCTCTAATATTAATAATAAATGTCCATTGGGCAAATGATTCACCCTACTTAAAATTACATTTTACATCATAAGCTTGATTTTTCCCTTTATATACATTTTTAGAACTCCTTATGCCACGAAATGAACTCTTACCAAAGACTATTATAATTTGATGAATATTAGTAAGTAGGGTATAAAAGACAGATCTGGCACAGGGCTCATGAGTATCCTTTTGGTCGCGGGTACCCCCACTCCCACTATGACACCATGTATGCGCAAACATAGGTGATGTTTGCACAAACAAGATGTTTGCGCAAACATGATATTTACACAAACAAGATGTTTCCTCAAACATGGTGACATAGTGGGGGTGGGGGTACCCGCGACCAAGGTTACTCATGAGCCCTGTGCCAGATCTGTCTTTTATACCCTACTTTAGTATTTTTTTTTAATAATAACCTATATCTATTTCTTTATCTATTGTTATTTTTCAAAGCAATGCCAACACGTTTATGAGTTTTTACTTTTTTAAGTTTCATAAAACTGTTTAACTTAGAAATTATGTGTACCATATGCACATAATATTAAAATTAACATCTTTGTTAAAGTAAGTTGTTAATAATTTTATGTCATTGATAACTAATAAAATAGCTAACTTTTGTTCTCTTGCCACCCCTTTCTAACACCATCTGCTATTTCTAAAGTTTGAGCTACATTTTGTATTCCCAATGCTCTACCCCTTTTAAGTTCTTTAATTATACTGATTTATTACACAACAATGGTTTTGGCTTATGTCATTTGAATTGATCTCTGAGCTTCTTTTTTATTGTAAATAATAATTTTATTTAATTTTTAATCTGTTTCTTTTTACATTTTTACAACTTTCAATCTGGCAGAATTTCGGTAAAGTCAAACGATTTTTTTAAAAAAGAAAACCTATATATAAAATATTTACTCACGTGCAAATGGGCAATGTTGGAACAAGGGGGATTTTACGGGTGGGGAATGCACTTAGTATGGTTAAAAACCTCCAACATTGTTTGCACAAATTCAAAACCTCAAGAATATCTCCCTAAACAATTGTTTTATTAACATTAATAATATTAATTATATTAATCGTTTAATTACACTCGAAAAAATCTTCGTCGGCCATAATAAAGAATGTTATCAAGGGTAACATTTACTATCGATATATTGGACGATGATCGATCTACACGAGAGAAAGTGTTGTGTTTTAGCTATGGAGTCAGGGCTCGTCCAACACAAGATTTAGTCAAATGTATTGTCGGACAAACGAATACATGCTTTTGTATGTAAAATTATGATTTTCCTTTGTCCCAAAGCACAGTGGACTAATTGTTCCATTGTCTTAATAGGTAGACTAAAGTATATAAACTCTCCTTATATATTCCTTGGTCTAAATAACTATTACGAGAATTGGGACAAAGGAATATTACACTTTTGTATTTAAAAGTTATAATATCTCATTGTTCTAATAGTTCGTTTATTAAAAGGATAAATCAATATTAGTTAGTCCAAATAGTATTGTGTATAGTGGGCCAACTTAATGACCAAATTTTAGATCAGTTACTCAACGCATAATTAAATCATATGAGTAATACCTTTGACCTTCTTTTCCTTCCGTGGAGCGGATCATGCCAATCATTTTACAATCATCATTTTGCCAGTCATTATTCAACAGTGTAAATCTTCAATAGTGTACAAACAGTGACTGTGTTTGTCTAAAGAAATTGTCGGCGTAAACATTATTTCTTTGTGCAATATTTCGGGGTGAACGTCATTAACATGACCAAATGTGATTAATTTGACTCGGATTTATTTGCCCAAAACAACTTTCTTATGTACGAAGGGATGGATGATGTTGACCAAATTACATCCTGTAAATCTATCAAAGGAATTGTTTGAAACATATGATGACTTATAGACAGAAAGATTCGAATCCAATAACAACCAAAAAAATATATCATATATATAAATAATATTATGTATTGATCGATTTATGAGTAACAATCTATTATATCAATAAACTCTTAATATTATAATTGATTGTAAAAATGTTTGGAATATCATTATGTTTTACGTGGTTCTTGTCTGCTGGCATTAGAATAAACTAATTTATTTTTGTTTTTATAATTTGTTTCATCATTCGAAATTAGGATGATAGGTCATAATTAGCCCATTGATGGTCATATATTAATTTCAACCCCATTGCTTCCTTCCGCATGTGCACAAAATAGTTTTTGTTAACATCTACATCTTTTAAAGTACACTTCTGATTTTGAAGAAATTCGGATGGTTTGTTGAAAGTGTACATATTGTACAGTTGGTGCTGCATTAATTTTAAACACAAAGAATCAAAATAGACCCAAACCCTATTTTTCTAGTAATAGGACGTGAAGAAGCTATGTCCTACAAGTTAGTTAGAGATAAATTAGTAGTTACAAATTGTAAGACTATATCATTCCACTTTTTATTAGTTATTTTTTAGTAATTGGAATTTCTAGAAAGCAAGACCTGACAAGGGAGACTCCAGAAATAAGTTACATCAAGTAGGTACCTGAATATTACGTCTCTAGGAAGTAGACAACAACGGTGTATAAGGTCCTTTTATATCCTGCTCAGATTTTAGTGGCAATTATTTACTTGTTTTAAGGATTCGTCATTTCAAATCTATAATATATGTAATTTCATTTCTAGTATTTCTATCGTTAAAATGTATGACAGGTTGTAAAGTTGAGGTAGGTTGTGTAGATTTGATTTTCACCTTTTTTTATACTTCTTTACACTTTACGTTTAATCATAGTTTGGTTCCTTTAAGAATTTTGCGTGTTCCTGACAAAAGATTCCAGAAATAGTTACATCCAGTAGGTTCATCAATATTGCTTGAGAAGGAGTGGACAACCACGGTATATAAAGGTCCTTATCTCTTCCGTATCTCTTCTTCAGGTTTTAGTGGTAATCGCACAAGTAAAACACATTAATTTATAAGTTGAGATTCTATAACTTTAGACTGTTTTAGAACAAATAATTGTCTTAAAGTTTGTGTTCCTATAATTATATAACAAACTAGAAAAGTTTTAAATCAAACGCTCTAATTAGTTTTATATTATTGTTATTAATATTAATGTGCTGTATGTATGTAGTTGAATCAAATCTTCCTCTTTGTTCTTTATTGTCTGGTGACTGTGTTATTTCTGAATTTTAGTCTAATGACGTAGAAATTAGTTTTGCGTTTTGCATGTTATATTTACTTAATAATTTTGTAATGTGTTTTTCTGTGTTATGAAAATTGAATTTTTATTATATTCAACTTCTATATCTATACCCAACAAATATTTAAGCTTACTCAACTCTTAACTCTTTTATCTTAAAATTTTCAGCTATTTTAGTTTTAACTGTTTTAATTAAAATAAGACCGGAACTTGCTAAAATTGCATCATCTACATATATACTAATAGTAATAAGGTTTGTTTTTGTTTTTGTTTTATATTTATAAATACAGTTTTCGTTATCTAATTTTTCGAAATTAAGAGATTGTAATATTGAATTTAATTTTTGATACCACTCCCTACAGGATTGTTTTAAGCCGTAAAGTAACTATTTTTAGTCTACAGACTTTAGTGTCATTTGTGGAAAATAATTCCGGTTGTTTCATATAACTAGTTCCTGATAATTCGCCGTTTAAATATGCTGTCGTGATATCTAAGTGCTCTAAATAATAGCCACGTTCAGCTGATAGAGCTAAAAGTAATCTTATTGAACTATGTCGAACAACTGGTGCAAAAGTCGACACCATACTTTTGTGCAAAACCTTTTGCTACTATTATAGCCTTATAGCGGTCAATTTCTACTTTAGAGTTTAATTTAGTTTTGAACAACCATCTACAACTTATTGCTTTACGATCCTTTGGTAAGTTAACTAATTCCCATGCACCATTTTCTATTAATGAAGCTCTGACTGAATGGCTTGATTGGAATCAAGCCATTCAGTCAGAGACTCATTGCTTCATTCCAAACATTTCTCACTGCTTAAGGGTTGCTTGACAGATGTTGGATCGGAATTTGGAGTTAGGAGATTTTTAGTATTATATAATATCTTTTTAGGGCAACCTGGCTTTCCAGTTTTTAACGCAAAAATTATATTATCTACATATACTGATAGTCATAAGGCTTGTTTTATTTTGGTTTTATATTTATAATACCGTTTTCCTTTAAATCAAATTATAATTATCAATAACTACGGGAGACTAATTTTTCGAAATAAAGAGATTGTAATACTGAATTTAATATTAGATACCACTCCATTTAGGTCTTCCTCCAGGACCTCTTTTATTTTTTGGATAAACCTAAATTAAAAATCTCAGAGTTTTGAAATTTAATGAGTTCTTGGATCATTTCTCGTTCGCTCTATTTTTAAATTCTAGTCCCCCAGCTTTGCTCTTTAAAAAAGAATATTTCTATTGTGAAGTCAATCAAATTCTTTTGGAATATTAATTTTCTCTCAGAGTTAGGGTGACCATACGTCCCGTTTTGGCCGGGACAGTCCCGTTTTTTTAATCTTTTAAAGGCGTCCCGACGGTTTCCAAAAATGTCCCGTTTTCAGGAAAAGGGACATTTTATCCAGAAGATCTGGATAAAATAAAAAAAAAATAAAATAAAAAAAATATAAAATAAAAAAAAAAATAAAATAAAAAAAATATAAAATAAAAAAAAATATAAAATAAAAAAAACTGTCCTGTACGCCATGAGACGTTTTCAATGTTAGTAAATATTTATTCAATTGGAGTAATTATCAATTTAAAGTTATTATCGATTCAGATGATTCGTCACTACCGTAATTCGAATTTAAGCCGAACTTCTTCGGCTTTAAATACTTTAAAATGGGAGAAAAAAAATCCGCCTCGAATTCTAGGTTTACTGATATTTTTAAACAGTTCCTAATATTTTAAAATCGGGAATTTTAAGATATATGTTATTCGTACCTTCCTATTTTTATGTTATTTTACCATAGTAGTTTTTTCACTTTTTTTTTTAAATTTTTATAAAAATTATTATTAGTTCTGACTATTGAGAGTAAACAATTTTTACTAAATTGTTTCGTATTTTACTTCTTACTTTAATTTTGTGAAAATTAAAATAAAAATTTGCCTGTAAAAATATGCAGTTATTTTTCCCTCAAATCCCCCCCCCCCCCCCCCCCGGTTATTTCTTTGTCCCGTTTTGGACAAACTTACTTATGGTCACCCTACTCAGAGTACGTAAGTATGATAAAGGAAACATTACTAAAATATCTGATAATTACAGAAATGCAAAATCTAAGCTTCATGAATAACTATCTAGTTAGTGCAATAAAGAATGTGGCTGATAACTTGGGTATAATGGAACACACAGTAAGCTGTAACCGGGCTTTGACAAGGAATGCAATTTACGTAAACGAGAGGCCAGGCGGGATGCTAGAAGTGCAAAATATCAGAATTCAAAGAACCTTTTAAATCCGATTTCAGTGTCAATAAAAAGAGAAAATACCCCGATCAAAAAAGTCCAATACAAATTAGCTATAACAAACAAACCATCAAAAGTTACATAAAGTTAATTACATTAAGTTTAATTTAAGTTAATTAAAAAGTAGCATATTATGTAAAGTATTTTAAATATTATGAAAATTAATTATATTATTATTTCTGCTCTTTTCATTATATTACAAGAGATTTGAAAACAATGAATACATATAAACAAAACAAGGAAATTGTTAAAAAGAAAAAAAATAATAATAAAAATGATGACACGATTTTACTGATTTCCTTAATTCAATCACATCATTCCAACACCAAATACTACATAATCGCACAAGATTATGGACAATATTTCATTTGCAACATGTTTCTTCAAAATTCTCCTCCCAACTTTTAACTTTCATCGACAAAATTCACAATTCAAAGAAGTCCAGTATACTGTTGAAAACGACTTGTTAGATAGGAACTGTGATAAATATAATTGGGTAACCCAAGTTAAAAAAAACTTTAAAAACAATGGGTATAGCACCTTAAACAGTTTTCAATTCAGCTTATAGTAACACGTTTATTGAAACCGAAACCACAGTATTTAGCTTACCCCTTAAAATTAAAACACGAAGATGTGCAAAGAATACAAAGTAAGTCATACTCGAGCTTATATCGAGTCCTACATGCATTTAACATTACCGATTCTAAAACACCTGAATACAGAACCACTTCTCCCCTCTTCGCCATTCAAAGGATCCTCGCTCAGGTTCGAACAGCTGTATTTGATAGGTTAAAAGTAATAATAAGAGGTATTTTATATTTCCTAAAATTTGATGAAATATACTCAGTGTACAATCGAGGAGAATTATAGGCTCTGACTCATATTATTTATCTCAGGTACTCAGGTATCCATTCTACGAGCCACAAAGAACGTCTTTCTCGCCGTCGCACACAGCTCATTAGTATAGAGTAGTCAGATGATACTAATTAAGCCTCCATACTTATTTCTAAATGAGTTAACATTTATAAAAAGGCTAATGTTTGAATAGACATAATATGTATAAAGAACTAATTTTACTCATTAAGAAAAAATTACCTGATTTTTAACATGTTAATTAAAAAGTAGCATATTATGTAAGTATTTTATTATGTAAAGTATTTTAAATATTATGAATATTAATTATATTATTATTTCTGCTCTTTTCATTCTATTTTTATTTTTATATTGGAGCTAATGTACATTTTTACTACGTTTTTATTAGCTTGCTTTCTCGTTTGTTTGTTTGTTTGTCCAGTACAAATCTTGCAATCGATTATTAACTAATTCCCCGAGTAGTTAGACATTTGAAACTTTTAGAATAGCTCGAACACGACGACAATGCAATATTTAAATACTTTTAGCCATCTTTCAGCTGAATTTAATTCGTTTTTACAAAATTTTGCTGTATGGAAAGTTAGTTCGGAAAAAATCCGCATGTTATTTATTTGTTTTGACATGTCCAATATTTACAACCTTCATTTTGACGGGTTTCAAATTTGTGATTTTTTTTTAAGAGATAAACATTGAATGGCAGCGAAAAAGGATAAGTAAACCAAGAAATAAATTAATTGACGTGTGACAACCAGGTTTGTTTACACTTGTGTCCTAGGTATATCGGTTTAATATTCAACAGAAAATTTAAAAACGTAGTATATAAAATGTTCTTTTTATCTTTAATTATTTTAATTTAAGTTTATTCATAAAATACTTTTTTTTTCATATTCATTCAATCTTTAAATTTTTAATTACTTTGAATCAAGATAGCTCATTCTAGACAGCCTATAGTCCAAAATTAAATATTCATTGTCAGAAACAGGAATTAAAAATGATTTAATTATGAATACGATAAAAAATTAATTTAGTAAGACAAAAAGATAATTTATTTATACGTCAGCCATTGGTTTTTGCGAATATTTGCTTGAGTCCAAAAAAGGTGTTATTTTTTTAAAAACAAAATGTCTGCATGGTGCTTAAACTATTGGGCCGTTCATAATTACTTAGCTCAGTGTTTTCCATTTATTAGTTTTTGAGGTTTCGTAGGTACATTTAATTATTTATCAAAATGTATCCTAAAAACAACTTCTCGGCGGGGAATCGAATTAATTATGGCTTCTCTCCGTCCGCGTTTCTATAAAACTAGATTTTTCCCGAGAAAATGGCTTATATCGTTATATTCGTATTTAAATGGACTAGATTTTAGAATTTTTTAATTAAAATCGCCGGAACCGTTTTCGAGAAATAATTTTTTTAATGTTTTTTCAGAGTTTTTTTGGGGGTTATCACCCCCAAATTTGGAGTTAAAATTCATTTCTCGATTTCACCTCGGGGTATGAATTTTCTAAACATGTATGCGAAATTTCGCCAAAATCAGCTCATTAGTTTAGGCTCCACGCTTTTGCACTGACGACAGACAGACATTTTAAAAAACCATATTTGGGGGTGCTATATCCCCCAAGAATACTGAAAAAACGTACTTTAAACGCGGACGAAGAGTGGCCGGGTTCCATTCCCCGTCAATGAGAAGTTATTTTCATGATAAAATGTTGAATAATAATTAAATGTACCTACGAAAACACAAAAACTAATAAATGGAAAACACAAGGCTGAGTAGTTATGAACTCTATATGAGAAAGTTCATCTAACCGATTTTTTTTATAATAATAGGTATGTTTTCTGGCTCTTTATTTACCTAACAATATAGATTAACAATTAAACGTTAACTATCATACCAATAGATTACTGATCAAAAATAGAGAAAATATGAACTATTCAATTGACATTTTTGCTCAATTACCAATGTAAATATTACTTGATTGATAGGTTTCCAATTACAATTTGTAATTAGGAAGAATTACAATAATTAATTTTGATTAGCAAACAGTTGCCTCGATAGATTACTCCAATACATACTGTTTAAATGAATAAATTATTTTCTATTAGGGTTATTTATCATTAGTAAACAATTAATCATGCTTTGCATAAGAAGAAAATAACTTTGTATTATAGAAAACTTATGTTTTATCTAGTATTAGCTGGATACCCATGCTTCGCTACGGAGTGTTATTTTAATTTGATAAGTTTCTAGATTCTATCTCTCCCACTTATTTCTTAGCCCCCTCCTATCTTTGATAAGATAATATAATAAGCAATTATCCCAAATTTAACCCCCTTCTAAATGAAAATATGACAAAACTGTACATAACAACAGTTACTGTACTCTTAAAGAGCTTTTCAACGATATGCATCATGAAGGGTGTTCATTACTTGAACCCCGTACCCCTGTGTACCAAAATTTAAATTTTGAAAATTCATTTAGACAGTGATTTTCCCCTTGCTTTGAAGGTCAAGTGTGCAAATTTTCATCGAGATCGGACTAAAACTATAGATTTGTATAAAGAACATACACACATACACACACACACACACACACACACACATACGTTGACGTTTATATATATAGATTAATATTCTTTTTGCTTCATCACCAAAAATAAATTTGTCAAATTTTACAAAAACAAATGTCGTAAAACTTTAAATATCCCTTCAAGTACTTGCCAGCTACAAAAAGGGTTTCTTCGGTCATAAAAATTCATATATCATACATGTCGCCATTTTGGAAACACGATATATACTTGTGGTCTACATTTAATACTTTTAAAACGATACCTGATACCTCACTTAAAATTTACAAAAAATAAAAATGTTGGGTCATTGACTTTTTTATATTAAACTCCCGGAAATATCGGACCACAGAGATATATATTTTTGCCTTATTTTTAGGACCTGCCCTTATGAGGTAGCGGGGGGGGGGGACTTTTTTTTTTTTTTTTTTTTTTTTTAAATAATTCTAGGTTAAAATGGCCGATATTTTGGAAACGCGATAAATATTTAATCTACATCTTAAAATGATCCTATAAAATGATATCCTAACTACTGTATCGGGTGTAAATGACCAAGTTGTCGAACACCCATATAAAACAATAAATAAATAAATAAATAAATAAAAGGATACCCCACTCAAAAATTAAAAAAACAATAAAATAAAATAAAAAAATATTGCGATCAGTTCGCAATTGCTCGCTGATCGAAGATATTTTGAGTGTTTGAATTCGCAATATTTTTCCTGTTGGGCAAAGAAATTTAACTTGTATACCAAATTTCATATCTCTAGCTACAATTGGTCGGGAGATATACTCCTAGATGCGACGGACGTATGGACGAACTACCTAAAACCCTTATTTGTAGGATGACCTTGAAATCCTAAAAACAATCACTTTCAGCACTGAAACTATAAAAACATGATTTAAATAAATAAAATTTGTCGATACAACTCGTACTAACTCCTAACTCATATATGAGTACATAATAATTACTAGGTGGGTTTTTAGACATTTTTAGTCCAGTTGAATCGTTCTATTGATCTATTCTATTTTTTGTATACCAGAAGATTGATTTTAGTTTATTTTCCACTCTGACTTTTTAATATATTTTAATATATACTACATATTGAGAGAAAGTATGTGATGGTTCAAAATTTCAATTTCAGATTTTGATAGATATAGTACTCGTTTTAAGGTCCCCTGAATCTAAAGAAGTTGTTTTTAAAACATGGCCGTCTATTTTGTGTAATTGTTTGTCTGCAGTCTGTCGTCTGTCCAAACAGGGTCGGGTTTTCAATCAAATATACCACAATATGATATCGAGAAATAAATTATAACTCCAAATTTAGGGTCAGTTCTGAAAATTTTGATTAAATAATTCTATAATGTAAATGTCACCAATAAGTTCACTTTCCTGGAAAAAAAAAATAGTTTCCAAGATATTAATAAAAAATAAATTCGATTTTTAATAATTAAATCGAAACCTTAATGTATGCAACCACTAGTTCAATAAACTATAGTGATAAAGTGTGTTTATAAATAAAATATGTTTACCAATAAACAAATTAAATTAGATAATATAGGATTTAAATTGAGTTTCACTACGTATATGAGAAAATTTTGTCGGACCGATTTATAATATAATGAATGACAAAATAGCTTGATAGAAAGAAGATACGTATGATCTGATTTAGCGAATTTTCGAAGAAAATTAAGCTATTGCAATGGCTTCAAAACTCTTATAATGGAATTTTTGAAAATTTTCTCCATGGAAATCCGTTTTAGACCATTCTTAATCGATTCCTGAAATTTAACACTTTTTTTTTAGGTATGTATGTATGTATGTATGTATGTATGTGCCACTCCAGCCGATATCTCACGCTAAGATGCACTTAAAAAATCCAAACAAATTTTAAAATGTCAATAATATCAATAGAAAGGAAGAGTTCGTTGGCCAGAATTTTTAAAGTTCATTTAGGGGTCAAATTACGACAATTTAAGGTCAAAAATAGCATGAAAACGTGTATTTTCCATTTCACCCCCCTTTTATATGAAAATATGACAAAAGTGTACATAACAGCAATTTCTATACTCTTAAAGAGCTTTCCACTGACTTGCATCTTGAAGGGGAACTCAAAACTATTTGAGTTCTCCCCCTTTGTACCATTTTTTTTTTTTTTTTTTCACCCATCCAAATTCTAAACCAAAATTTTCAAATTTTCATAAGCCAATAATACGCAGATTTCTTGGAATTGACTTAATGAGCGAATTTAGAAAATTCGCTCATTAAGTCATGGTGCATGACTGGACCTTTTTAAAAATATTAATCACCTCCTGAGTGGAAAACTTTGATATCTGGTTATAATCAAAGAAAAGTTTATTTTAAATGTATATTAACATACTACTATATTGAAAAAGGACACGCTACCAAGTTCTATTTTTTTTAATAATGCAACAAGAAAAATGTTTGAGTTAAAATACTGCTGATTTCTACGTCATATGCAGATTTTGGGCTCAAAAGTCGGGAGGCGATATAAATATATATATTATTTAATTTATTTTCACAACCAGTTCTAGCACGTGGTTTTCCATTCTTCGTTGTTTTTTTGTTTTATCTCAACAAATTGCACCTTGATATTGTATTTTTTTAAACGTCGTCTAATTGACTATGTACAATGATTCCCTATTTCAATATTTCGAATAAAATTTTAGAAATGCACTGTTGAATATCTATGAAAATAATTCAAAAGGTGGTCAGAGTTAGAAGACGTATAGTATAAACAGCGTTCATTAAAAATTCATAAGATGGGTTGTTCTGGTTGGAAGACACTAGAAAAGCTCGCGAGAGTTATACCCTATCAAGAGTTAGTAAGGGGACCCAGCCTCAGTGTGTATCGCAGATAAAACTCTTACAAGAATTATACTGCTTTCTTAGCTGGCATTTCCCACTGGACATGACCAACTACCTAAATATTGTAGCATCTTTCTTCTCTAGTTTGTAGTTACTTTGTCTCAAGCATAGTATCACCTAACTCTATCTTCCTGAAAATGTACTAGCTTACTTTTTTGTTAGCTAGATATTTTTTACTTTTTTTCAGTGCTTTCTTTCATTATTTTTAGGAAATACTGTTATTTCTACTTCTTTTTTACTTAATCAGACAAAAACCAAGTAAAAGGTTTGCTCGAATATCCAACGAAGCTTCCCTATTCCTAAAACTGTTCTTACAACATCTAAAATTTACGAACATTTTAGAGTGTTGCTTAATCAAAAATGATAATTATAAAATATTATATAGATATAAGATTGAAGTGGTGTCTGTACATTTATCTGATTGGGCTCAAATTTTGTATTTCCACTAATAATTAACGAATTGAAGTTTAGAACATTTTATGTATGTTTGTCTGTGCGACAATCACGTCCAAATGGCTGAAAAGATTTGTTGGGTTTTGGGTACAATGTTAGCTCAATTTTGCGGGTAATATAGGCTATAAAACATTTTTGAAGATCTTGAAGGCTTGAGCACAACTTTTTTTTTCGGGGACTTTATAGGATTTCAATCAGGATGCCCCAGAGATAATTTGTACAAAGTCTCTTGCTTGTTTGACGCATTTTTGTAAACAGCCCTTTTTTTGCTTAAAATGACTGGACTAATATAGTAATCACATACTTTTGTCCAGTCTGTTTTAATATAGTTAAATAATTTACTTATTGCGTCGTCAGTACTTTTGCCTGGAATAAAACCAAATTGCTCTTCTACTAAAAGTTTATCAAAATTTAAAGTAGTGGAATCAAATTGGGTAGAAAGAAAAAGACCAAATCTTTACATTTGCGGCAACGTTTCGGCCTAGCCGGCCATTTTCAAGCCTAAAATAAAATATATTTGTTGATAACTACAATATTGGTGTTGAACACGAATAAACCATATAGTAAGGACTAGAATGAATAATAAATACCTTCCAATTTAACTGGAGTCAGTGAAGTCACTGGTACATAATGAGAGTAAAAATATTTAAAAACTATGTAGGAACTATACAAGGCAGTTCCGTCGTCTAAACATCACTATTTAACTGACTCGTCGCAAAACCGGCTAACAATAAAAAACAAAAACGATTGAGAACATGATAATAAATTAAGTAACAATAGTTAATAATTAAGCTAAAATTAAAAACGATATCACAGATTATGAATTAAAAAACCAAACAAGCAGTGATAACATGCCTGTCTCTTATCATCCTGTTATCACCTGTTATAAAAATTAAGTATAAAATAAAAATACATAATACATAAATAAGCGTTAGTTATTATTCATTCTAGTCCTTACTATATGGTTTATTCGTGTTCAACACCAATATTGTAGTTATCAACGAATATATTTTGTTTTAGGCTTGAAAATGGCCGGCTAGGCCGAAACGTTGCCGCAAATGTAAAGATTTGTTTTTTTTTTTTTCTTTCTACCCAAATGGATCCACTACTTTAAATTAAGATTATTAAGGGTACCCTAAAAGCAACTTACATATAAAAGTTTATCACTTGTTAAATAATTCAAAAGTATGAGTTTCATACAATTCTCTGATATTTTGGCAATGTAAGATAAGAGTGAGATAGTCCTATAATTATTAGGACCACTCTTATCTCCTCCCTTATTGAGTGGAATTATGAGAGCTTCGTTTAGTTTATTTGGGAAATACACCTTGATCTAAAGATAAGTTAGTTATATAAGATAATAACATATGGGTTTAGTAAGATATTGACTATTTTCTTAGATATACTGGGATTTAATTTTATCACTACCCGGTGCAATATCTGCTTTTAATTCTAGAATATATATCTCTATTTCTGTTACTATGATCCTTCGTGTTTACTAAAGGTTAAACATTTGTTGTTCTATCTATTTGTTCCTTATATTCAATCTTCTTTTTTAATGTGGGTCGATTTAGGGTAACTTGAAGAAAATTTTTAGCCACATTAATCATTGTTTGAAATGCGGTTATATTTCGTCGCACTCCGGGACATAATCATGCCTGCTTTAGAGATATAAAAAAAAAAAAAAACATAATTCTACACAACGTCAATTCCTATGATACTTCTCCCTTACATATTGAACCATAAATTTAATTTTTAATAAAATAATAATTTAAACTATTTACTATTTCAACTTATGATTTTCATTTCCATTTATATTTAACTGTAGTATACTAGTATTTTTTTATTAGGTTTTTTTTTTTAATGATATATTAATAACTATCCAGGTTTTCTTAGCATCATTGTCGGCTTCTTTTAATACGTTTTTAGGTGATACATAGGTGACTTTTTGATTAGTTTATTAAGCTTGTTTTCATAAACAGTAAATTTATTTTTCAATTACGCGTTATGTATTTTTCAAATACATAACGCATTTTTTCTCTGATTCGGATGGATTTATTGTTATGATACTAGTGTTCCTCGGTTTCAAAATTTTGGTTTTGTTTAATATTTTATGATCTATGGATAATCCTACAGGGTAGTGAAGAGTAATTTTAGCATTTTTTTTGAAAAGGTTTAAGAATGAATTTTTTATTTTCTATATTCACCATGATATGATCCAGACAAGAGGGAGCATCATCACTTTGCTCTACGTTAATAAGACCATGAAATCCCATTCTCAGTGATGATTTTGGCTGGTAATGATTAATTTGGTTTTTTATCAGTTCATGTATAAACTATATCTGCTGTTATCCTATTTTTATCTATATATAATACAACCATCATTTTGATTTTTACCACCATCCCAGTCCGCGGCGGACTGCCGACAAGCTTCCTGTTTGATCTGGCCTTCAATGAAACTTAATTTCTTTCTTTATTCATACATAGAGAGAATATTAATTGTGTCATTCCTAAATTTATTTTTCGGGATCCTATGAATAAATAATGGGTTTTATTTTATAAATTAAATATTCTCTTAAAGGTAATAGGAATGAAACAACTTTCAAAGTAAATAAGAACAAATATAAGAATTAATTTTATCTCATTTGTTTTTAGAAATTAGTTCGTTTTCCCCTCACAAAGTTTAAGCTTAGAATGTGTGAACATTAAGAAAGTTTCTTAAACATAGGGAAAAAGTAAAAGTATGGGTGTAACGTATAACGTATAAAGAGAAAAGCGGTCTATGTTAACATACGTAGAAAGGACGGACCTGTTCTCCGTCTGTTTCTAGGATTGCGGCTTCGCTATAAATCTCAGGAGTGTACGGGGGTCTTTCCTTAACTGCACGGGGGATCCAACACCAGATAAAGAAGACAGACAAGGGGGTAAAGGAACAGAGTGGTAAAGGTTTTCAAGTCGCTCGATGATACCAAACACAGCGCCAAAAGTAAATCCGTCTTAGCATATCTTCAGCCCCTTATGTTCCTGCGGGATCTCACCCAAAAACCACCCCTTATTTTCTTCTACTTCCTTCTTAGCTTCGGTGCTTCCAAAAAAATAAAATCTGGTATTTCTCCCCTTTCCAAAAATAAAGAGAAAAGTACACAAAAAATATGTATAATAAAAAAAAGAGGAAATAAAGCGACCTCTAGATCATTAATAATAAAGTATTGTACGGCGGCTTCATGTAAATATTAAGCTCTTTTTTATATATTTTTTTTTCTTCTTTTTTAGTTAGAGGAAAATGTTGTGATATTGTCCACACAGGGACACTATCCAGCATATTGGATCCGTTCCAAGGCCGACGGAACCTTTTTGCTGAATAATAGCTCCTTTTTTGAAGGGGCCCGAGTTTTGTCTCAGTGGTTTATGATTTTTCTTTCTTTTTAAACCGCCCCCTACTCCCAAAGACCACCAAAATTTATTAATTTCTCCGTTTTGGCCGATATTGTGTTAGCACAATGGGTATTCCTTGTCTCCATACAAACAACCACTTTTTTCTATCTTTTTTTTCAAATCAAGAAGTTATCAATAGATATTTGATGTTTTATATATATATATATATATATATATATATATATATATATATATATATATATATATATATATATATATATATATATATATATATATATATTGTTATAATGAGAAGTAAATAAATATCTAATAAGATAAAGAGTACAAATATTATAAGAGTTTATGTAATTTTTACTTATGTTAAACGAAAATCATATGAGTTCTTTAAAAGATATAGGTGTAATTATGTGTATGTTTGTACGCATGTGGGAGAGAATCTAATGGGCGCAGAGGGTTGAAACCCTCAGTTAATAATATGAGACCAACAATGGACTAATGATGACCTACCATCAAAATTTCATTAAAATTGGCGTGTAGTTTTTAAGATATGTTGGATTGCAAAAATTGAGCTACAGACAGATGATGTCAGTAACGGATTTTAGTGAAACTGTTTCTAGTTGGAAATTTTTGAAGTTGGAGACATCAAAAATGTTCGTTTTTCTGAATGATCACACAGCTTCCTTTACTTCCGGTAAGCTCGGCAGTAATATAATAGAACTAATGTTTAAAGACATATTTAATAATAACATTCTTGAAAAATGTTTATAAATTATAATTATTAAGCACGATATTTATTCGCAATTGATTTAAAGACGGGGCGAGAGCCCCTCTCGCTCTAAGTGATTTGACACCTATTGAGAGGCCTCACCATTAATTGAAGTATATTATTTTTATGTATTACTGTTATAGTCCAGGAGATAGCGTGCAAAAAAGTGTCTGACTAACATCGAGCTAGAAATTTGTATACAAGTCAATCTTTTAGCGCCTTTTAAGAATATGTGGTCAGCTAAGTTAGTCAGCGGGACATAGCTTGGCAATAGGCGTTTGAAAAAAACAAACCGGTCTCCGCCGGTTTTTCAAGCGCCTATTGCCAAGCTATGTCCCGCAGATGAACTTAGCCGACCACATATTCTTAAAAGGCGGTAAAAGATTGACTTTTATACAAAATTCTAGCTTGATGTTAGTCAGACACTTTTTTGCACGCTATCTCCTGGACTATTATGATTTTATTGAATTTTTTGTAATTTAATTACTGATTTTATTTTAATGGTGGAAATAAATATATTCATTATTATTATTATTTTAAAGATAACTGATATTTCACTTCTTTTACCTAAGTTTTCGGGGATTTTGAACACGATTTTTCCTCACGACTAATTTTTTAATCCATATTTTTACTAGAAACCAATTTTCTACAGTAGTCAGTTTATTTTGAATTTCTTGATGTACTCTAAGTCTGAATATGTTTTCAGTGGTGGCAAGTTCTTTACAAATCAGATAAGATATATTATTTTGGTCTAGAATGTTTTAGATTACTTTTGACTATTCTGATTGTATTTTGCTCTTATCGTGGTCAAATCGTCTTATCTACAAATGTAATTAAAATTAAAATATGTTTAAAAAAATCAACACAAAAAATAAACAATGTTACTCAAATGAAGTTTTTGAAAGAAAAACTATTTTATTATTTATCTAGATGTTTGTTCTAATCCATTTACGCTATCCAATGCCAGCAATGTAGCAAGTGTCCACAAAGTGACATCCATCCAACTTTCTAACTATAAAAGCTTTTAGTGTCAATTAAGTTAATTATACAATTTATTGAGCTCAATCATACTGTTATAAAATAACTCCAGATTCTAACATCATTCTATATTGTTTATGAGTCTACACTCTACATGTAAATTGCTTAATTCTAGGAATGTTTAGAAAATGTTTCTACTCTTTACTTTGTGTAAATTCTAAAATATCTCTAGTGGGTATCCTTTTTTTATATTTATGCAAACTTTTTTGAATTTTCTTTTTGCTCTTTTGAGCTTCCTCTTTTGAGTTAAAAGGGAAGAAGGGGAGGTAGTGTGGGGTGGAGAGATTAAATTAAGTTTAAGAGAGGTTGGCAATGGTGTTTGGCTAATTGGGTTTAGTTAGTTGGCAACAGTGGGTAGAGTAATGAGTTGGCCCTGTCACAACAGGACGGCGCGGCGCGGGGTGGGAGAGCAGAGGAGGGAGTAAGGGCTTTATGAAACTCATTTGAAATGGCCCGAAGGCTGTAAGAGTGGGGGTAGAGCCTTCACCTGCAAATTGCCCCCACCGCCGGGGCCCCGCTTGGGCGTCTCGGCCCAGCTGTTGTTTTCCCCGACTCGTGTGTGACTGTGTTTGAAGTGCTTTGCTACCATGTCTGTTCGTGTTTAAAGCACGCCGACTTAACACACGTGCACGTCTATAACGTTAGATTAACGCCGCATACAGGTCCGAAGCACGATGAAAATCTCTGACACACACTAGCGTAAAAGTGAGCGTAATGTCTTATATACAGAATCCTTGTGAATTGCATCAAAACCCTGCCGGCGTCCATTATACGCTATCATGACACGAAGCATGCGCGCCAACCTCCCGGGGTTACGTTTAACTTTATCCTCATTATAACCCTCCCCCTCTTTGCTCATCTTGAAAGCTCTTCATACAAACGAAAGCTGGAAATTAAAAGGGCCTTAATACTACAAAACCGGCATCCTCCTTTTTTTCTAAAGGGTAGCAAATAAAAAAGGCCCTCCTTCTCATTCATAACTAAGTATGAAAGAGAACATATTAATCTTTCCCTCCCCTCCCCTTTTTTTCTTTATTTCATTGATGTAAAATTAATTTAAAGAATTCTATTATATAATTGAATAATAAACATCTCAAGTGGAGTTCACAAAAACCTCGATGTTCAGAAAAGAAGAAAAAAAAAATTCTGAATTTAAGTTCATATCTGCAAATGCACGAAGTAAGCTACGTTAAAAAAGTAATGTCATAATAATAAAAGCACAAGATTGTTAGCAAAACAATTGCATTTTCACGAAACCGACACTTTTCTTTATATTATCAGTAGGCTCTAGTGAAATATAGCTAATTATTACAAGTAATCAAGAATACAAAATTATTGGTGGTTATTTCTCCTGTAGATAACTCTACAAAAGGAACAGCATCTAATTTGCCCGCTACTGTACATCCCCTATCTCCTTAGCTTGTTCTTATTACATGCATCTGCCCCTCTCAGTATTCTTATCGTAGCCTCTATATTCTCTCAAATTAATGTCACTACACCATCTGCATCCTCATTAGTTGGTAAATTGATTTTTAAATTGAAATAACCCCATACAGTGCCGCACTAGGTACGTTAAAAAAATATAACATCCACTCATTATATTATTATAATATTATTAATTTCCGTGTTACAGTCATATTATATTATGTACATTTTAAAATATCGGTTTGATAAATCGAACTAAACATTCTCAAATAGTTATTGATACTGTATTTAAATCCCATAATATGTCATTTGATTTATTTTTAAATATATTCAACAGGTGGCTGCTTACTTTTAATTTTCGATTTTTAAAATATATATATATAGTATATGACAATTACACCTTTGGGATATAGTTTTTAGTCGTTGTTCAATTTTTTAAAGGTAGTAGATCACGGATTTTTCTGAAAATGTATAAAATAAATCAAAATCAGCTCAGTAGTTTAGGCCCCACGCGTGTGCACAGACGACAGCCATTTTTAAAAACTACTTTTTTGGACTTAGTGGACCTAAAACGTGTAAATCCATCAAAATCATATTTTTAGAGCCATTTTAATAGTTTTGTCGTTATATAAACTACATACATATATTTATCCCTATCCTCTCTTCATATCCCTGGCAATCCGAGGCGACGCCTAAAGAGAAAATGGCCCCGTGACCATCTAAGAGACTAATATTATTGTAATCCAAATTATTGGAGTACCACCACTGGGTGGAATCTCTTAATCCGTGATGTAACTATGCTGTATATACCTTATGCAAACAAGCTGCTTGTTATAATTAATTTTTATAATTGTAGCTAAATAATAAACGATAAAAAAAAAAATGTTTCATTAAAATATGTTGAGCAGACTTAATACAACAAACATGTTTGTTATTTAAAAAAAACGTACTATGTAATTATTAATAAAACAAGTCGATTCATTAAAGAACATAAATACATAAGAATCTCTGACATTTATTCAAATGTCATCATTCAGAAATGATTATTTCTTTGATGCAACCCCCTTCCCCTTCCTCCCTCTATGATATTAAAATCTCTCGTAAATATTATTTTCGGAAAAGAGCAAAAAGCAAGTAAAGGAAAAATGGATGGGGGACTAATAATTATTAATGTGAAAAGAGTCCTTTTCTCGTTGCTTTCTCCTGCATATCTACTATGGAAATTTTCCTAAACAACCTCTCCACCCTCTACCTATCATTTCCCTTCCCCACCCAAAAAAGATTACCTTTGATCTGACAGTATGAAGGGGGGTCTCATTTCAAGGCAAGCCTATCAAACATTTAAAAAAAAGACACTTTACAGTAAAATATTAAAATCTTTGCACGACAAAATCTAATGTATGTATGACAAGGAAAGAATCAACATACAGCATCTCTTTTTAAGAGAATTTTATTATTAATATTTAAGGATTTTTCCTGTAGAAAGAAATGCCGGGAGTATTTTCTCCCCCTTATTCGTCTGTCCAATCCTCCATTTTTTTTTCAATATTTTATCG
This sequence comes from Gerris lacustris, assembly GCA_951217055.1. Classification (NCBI taxonomy): domain Eukaryota; kingdom Metazoa; phylum Arthropoda; class Insecta; order Hemiptera; family Gerridae; genus Gerris; species Gerris lacustris. The sequence goes on from OX578280.1 coordinate 22,556,739, forward strand.
CTGCCGTTCGAATCTTAACTGTAAGGGCGAATAATATCTTTCAACTTCGAAATTTATAAATCAAGGAGAATATAATGTATAACTTAATAAATTAGGTTTTTGGATTTGATTTTTTATATTATATAAAAACTTGTAGATAGATCCACTTCAATTTTATTTAATGCAAAGAATGCCTTCATTTTTTTTATCAAAGAATACTTCGCTGCCTGGATATAATCATTTCAAATAACTTCCTTTTTCGAATGATCCATATTTTCTCCGATACTTCCGAGGAATCAACTTAAACGTATTTTACAAATTCCTGAGCTTTTTTACATGTTAGTGTTTACAATTTATTTTAATTCAATTTTAGTAAATAAATAAATAAAACGTACAGTAATAAGTATATTATAAAGTACCACTTCATCTTTGTTATCGAGTGATACATCGTTTAAATTTACTATTAATTATTGTAAGTACAGGTAATACTACAATGGAATAAAGCAACAACAATTCATCTGCAATTGTTTAGCGTAATTTAAGAACAATTTTATGAATAGTAGAGTAGTTTAATTAATATTATTGTAAATAAGCCATCCAAACAATATCTAAATAATTAACGCTTTTAGGCATATTACCGTATTACCCTAAATCGGTCAGGATAACCCAATTTACTACGCTTTACTTCGAGGGTAATGTAATCAGAGGAAACGCTAATAGGTCCGGTTCGGTGGGATGCAGTTTGAAACTGCATCTGGGGACGTTCTAAATCAATCCGCTATTCTGCACTCTCACTAATTTAATCCAAAATCTGCCTGCCACTGACGGAGACTGTCTAAAACAAAGACTGGATAGTTTTCTTTGTGGCGAAGCATCTAGTCCGGTTGAAATCCCTCTACGATATCAAAGTTAAACCTTGCGAATCAGAAGTACTCGTAATTTATCCAAGTGAATCGAATCATACGGTCGTTTCTCTCGCCGACCCTCTGTGTCTCTCTCTAGGCCCCCGGGATCGTCAGTGACTTTGATGCAACGCGGTCAAAGTAATCGTTTGACCGTAACTCCGGTTTCCGTTTGGAATTGCTCCGGTAAATTCGAGGGATTCCCTTTATGCCTGTCCAAGCGACCCCCTCCCCTACCCCCTTAACCTGTGTGTCTTGTTCCACCAATCGGAAAACACGGTTGAGGGACAATTTTTACAACAGGAATAGTTTTTTGTTTTTTTTTAGGACGAAACAAAAATATAACGATTACCGCGATACACAGTTTTTTGTGAATCGTAATCCTCCTGTAACGAAAAACGCGGCACAAAAAGTCATTTCCCGCTATAAAATCTTCTTTTTTTTAAATTATCAGCGGCCATTTCGACCGATTACAATGTTCCCCAGGAAATTGGGAGGTGGTAAAGAGATTTTTTTTAATATGTATACACATTTTTATATTCGTTTTTACACGTATAGAAAGAAAAGCGATGGTTTAGGATGGTAAATATGGGTTGTTTTTAGCGGTTGGATCCAATTTGCGGGTTATTGACGGTATGGGTATCGCGATTGCGTTTACTTCCCTCTCGGCATTATTTTTTTACCCCTGTAATATCCAGGAGAGCACCCGGTATCATCCTTATAATAAAAATACATAATATGATTTTATATTTCAACATATGATATTTAACCTTTCGTAGTTTTTTTAACCCTTGTCCCATTTATTCGAGTGCTGTAAGCGTTCCTATTATTTTTTTCTCTGTAAATAGAAAATATTGTGATAGCTTGGGAAATCTAAACCCAAAATTGATGTTAAAAATAGAGGTTTCTGAATATCTTCAAAATATTTTTATTTCGCCAGTATAAAATGGACGTAAATGAATAAAGCAACAGTTCTGATATACCTATGAATTACTCACTACAACCCTAAAAAATGTTTAGGCAAAAAAAATTAAAAACGTAAATTTGATGAATTAAAGGTGTCTATGTGGCGTGTATAGCATTACTTATTTTTCCGTTTCCAAGATTATGCACAGGTTGGTTACGTTATTTGTAAAAGAAGGTGGAAGTTTCTAAAATCTTGCTAAATTATTCCTAGAATTATGAACATCATTAAAGAACAAGTATTATTTTGATATTTATAGATTTACGAAACCTAAAAATACAAAGCACTTCGCAATAAGATAAAGTTATGACAAAAGAAATTCTTAATACAAAGTGTCAGGAGTTGTTGTTAAGTTAAAACTAGTTGTATTAAGTTTTTATTCTTATCAGTGTCTACAATTATAGTCTAATCTATAGATCTCTTTCTAAACTAATTTGTAAGAGGTAGAAGAAAGAAAGAAAAGTAATAATCTGGTAAAAATTAATCTCATTTTCACCTCAGTCTTCTCATCAGGTACTTAGCAAGGGTGCCATCGCGCCCACGAGCTTAAAAACTGAAACAAGAAAAGCTACCAAGCCAATATTGTCTGGGCCCTCTTTTGTTTCATCTTCCTCCGGAGAGGAGCGCCTTTTGTTTTCTTGGGGTATTTTCATCTTTCTCCTCCTCCCCACGGGTTCCAGCAGGTCTGCCAATCCCCTGCTTAGTTGTATTCGAAATAATACCTTCTCAAACCAAGACCTTACAACACTGATCCCTTTAAACTCCACACCTGAAATCCTTCATTTAATATTTATTTAAGCCTCCCTCCTTGCTTGGTTCAAGTTGCTTCATCACAAAGCCCCAACCCGTTGGCTTCCTTAAACTTTCCACACTGAAACATGAAAGTGAATAACCTAGTACTTCGCCCTCATTCTCTCTCCCCCTCCCTCCTCCGGATATCTCTACTAACTTATTTGGCAAAAACCGGTTTGTTGTCAGAAAAGAGTTTTCACGTTTTCTTCTTATCTTTTGTTGAGATACGTCAGTCAGCCTTTTCACATCACATTCACTCTTTCTTCTTACTCGCAAATATTTCCCTTCACTCTCGCTCTCTCTGTCTCTCTCTCAGTCACTCACTCTCTCTCTCTCTCTCTCTCTCTCTCTCTATCTATATATATATATATATATATATATATATATATATATATATATATATACACAAAAATAACTTAACTAGTGCTCTACAAAGGATAAAAGAAACACGGGAAACAACGTTTTATTCTTGATGAAAAATTCATCACGGATTCTATTTCTAACTTGAGTTAGAAATTGAAGTTAAAATATTGTAATTATTATTTCATTGATAAAATAGAATGATTTTATCATTGGTAAAATAGATTTTATCATTTGATAAAATAGTCTTAAAGTCCTTCTTGGGTTATTCCTATTTTTTGAATTTACAATTAACTCGTCAATTACATTGAGGGGATCAAAGGTAGAAGGAAAAGTCTTCCCACGTAAAATATTGATTATAAATCAAAGCAGCTTTCGTCCTTTATAAGGCCATCTTCAGTGTCGAAAAAGGTGGAAACAATTTGGGCACTGAAGACGGTCTTTATAGAGGCCGAAAGCTGCTGTGATTTATAATTAATATTTTACGTGGAGAGACTTTTTCCTTCTACCTTTTAATGATGACCTCCACTCACTCTCCATATCCCATCTATCATAGAGGAAATCGTTTTTAAATAAGACCTGAATTTAGGTCTATTTTAATATTGTATGCAATTGTGATATGGAGTTTAGTGTATTTTCGAGTGACAGAAAGGTAGAGAAGGCTCAGGACTGCTATTTAAGGCCTGTCACATTTAATATACATCCTCCCACCCCCATTACGTTAATATCATCTGTATTATTTCATGTCATGACTGTTAGCCTAGAAATATGTAAAGCAACAAATCACATACATCCCTCATTCATGTAATATGAATATATTATATATTTTAGGCCTCTTTCTCTTCATTATTGTTGATAAACTACTGCATAAGCTCCCCTTTATTTATTGCTTTATCGAATTAACATTATAATTCGCTAAATGTATAATCTTAATCATGAATATAAGGATAAAATATTGTTATGTTTAACTAACAAGACTATTATAATATCCATATAACAGACAAAAGAGATTTACTATCAGTCAGACAAACATATCACAAAATGTCTCAATTGTGATACAATTTATTATGTTGAATATATTTAACATTATTTGAATGATGCTATTTAATTTCTCATAAACGAAGTATAAACAAAAAGTAGTGCGATGGCGTAAAAAAATGTATTAACACGTTTTAAGGTAACCTGTGTTCGAAAATGTAGTTTTTTTATTAAATGTCTCTCTGTGTCTATAGAGTGTAGTCTGCGTACAGACTACACTCTATAGACAGGCGGGGATACTACAAAAAATCTGCTTTTCGGGATATTAAAGAAAATGGACATGTCACATCACCTGCTGAACACTTCTTATAAAGGTTTCATTATAAATGTTGCTTTCGAACTTACCGAAGGTAACGGAAGCTAAGCGATCGTTCTAAAACACGAAAAAAAATGTATGTCTCCAATTTCAAAAATTCCAGCATTTTTGGTTCCGTAACTGTCTGTCTAACTACCTGTTGCTCAACATTTTCAAAACCACCATGTCTTAAAAACTCCTTGTCTAATTTTAATGAAATTTCGATGGTAGCTCATACTTAGCCCATTGTTGATCTTATATAAGTTTCAACCTTCGACGACTATTTGTTTCTCTTGTACATGCGCACAAACATACATTTATTTACATCTTTATCATCAAAGGTGGTCATTGGTTTTTTAAGAAAAACCTGATAAAAAAATTAAACTAGATGGTCTGTCGATGGTATCCCAAAGGTAGTCCAGATTAATTACTACCGGCTGCACATATTGGTAAAGAGATACTATTAACTATCGTGTAAAAAATAAGAAAACAATTTTGACAGATTTAAAAATAGATTGGCAATTAGTGTGGCTCTTAGCTTCCTTGCATCCTATAGCGCAATCTTCAATGATTTTACACTATTACAACCCATTATTGTCATATTAATTTAATTCCCCACCCCATTTTTTAAATCTGTGACAATAATTGTGTCTTCAGGTAATTCTGTAGAGCATTGATTACGCTTTGACTATCAGTAAAGATATGCATATATTTTTTATGGACTGTAGTCTTCGAAGATGTATTTTAGTTCCTTAATTATCACTATGATTTTATAGTCCAGTCAATAAAGGATCAATAGAGGGGTGTAGAGTGCATGAAATATGCCTCATTTTTTGACTTTAGGAATTTGTTAGGAGTAGTTAGGAGGTAAACATACTAAAAGTCCCCGCCCCTGGAAGGTGAGCATAGGGTAGGAGGGGGGGGGGGGATTTTTGCACCCCCCCATTTTTTGGAGGTCCCAAAAATGGGGGTTTCGATTATATCTCGTAAACGGGGGACTCTAGAAAAATAGGTTTCAAATAAAAATTAAAGCCTAATAAATTTCCTATAAAATTGTATCTATACATATTTGTCGAAATTCCGAAGGTTTCCGAGATATACGCAATTGAAAATCGATCATTTTGGAAAAATATAATTTTTACCTCAGGGGGGCTCTTAAAGATCACTTTTTCACGTTTTTCTTGAATAACTCGAAAACCGCGGACTCTAGCTAAAAAAAGTTTATGTACCAAATTAAACTACATAAACTTTCCTACAAAAAAGGTCTTATTAATATTTTCTCTAAAAGGAATATTGTATAAAAAGGATCTCTAGAAGGACTTTTAGTATGTTTACCTCCTAACTACTCCTAACAAAATCCTGAAGTCAAAAAATATGGCATATTTCATGCACTCTACAATGTCTTTATTGACTGGACTATTAGCAGAACAAATCAAGTGAAAAGACCAAGCTCACATGTCACGATTTTCGCAGTAGTTAAGTTAACAAATGGATATCCAACACGATCCAAGGTTTTTGAACCATCTGTTGGACCAATGTATTAGGTGTTAGGCCGTGTCTTTTTTATATCTTTCAAGAAAATGGTGTTACTCACTTCAAAGGGGAAACATGTATAGTTCTTCATGCATTATATCTCTAATGATTTTGTAGTCAACGTATAGTCGAATTTATTCAGCATCACTATTATATTATGTGAAAGCTTTGTACATGTTTGTCGCACTGATTTTTATTTAAGTCAGCCTTTTGGGCATAAAAATGAATTATAGAACTGACTGAATAATAGATACCTGTATATGAGTTATAGAGGGGGTATTTAACCCCTGCTGCTAGAAAAATTAAAATTAAGAAACCATCTTCTTTTCCAGTCAATTCTTTTATAAAGGCATGTAAAATTTGAACCTGATACAAGCAGAAGTTTTTGTGTAGTGAAGTGATATATTTTAGAGTATTTTAAATTGAGAAGCGTACGGGCTGGGAACAGTCCTGCTCCCTCACATCTACTACAAACATCCTCTTTAACTATCAACTCATCATGATTAACTTTTCTCTTATTATTCAATACCTTTATTATTTATTATATTACCTTTAAATTTTGCCTTAATTCCGCTATGTAGAAATAGTTAGTTACTTTAAATTTTGTCTCTTTTCTAACTCTACCACGTATAACTTAGCAGTGTGATTTTATAATTTAAATTTAATGAAAAGTTCGTTCCTACCGGTCCCGCGAAGTATATGTGAATTGCACCATTTTTTTAGCAGAAATAAAAAAAGAATGTTTTACGAAGTAAGAAAAACAGTGTAAATTGCACCACTACTTCTCAAAACGAGGTAAGGAAAGTAGTGTAAATTGCACCACTGCCTTCCAGAACGAGGTAGGTCAAACTATGTAAATTACACCAATTCCTTTCAACCTATTTTCAATGGTTCCATTGTACAATTTACATTGGGGCAAAGGAATATCACACTTCTGTAATTGAAAGTGACAATACCTATTAGCCTAACAATCAAATAAGACAAAAGGACATTTAGTCCAATGTATTTTGGGACAAATGAACATCATACTTATCTCATGTAATAAAAAGTGACAAAATCCATTAGTCCAATAATTAAGTTAGACAAAGGGGCAATTTACACTATTTTACTTACTTCGTTTCAAGAGGTAGTGGTGCAATTTACATACTTTGATTTATTTCGTTCAGAAAAAAAAAATGGTGTAATTTACAGTTCCTTGTCCCGCGGCACCACACGTATTTTTGTAAATCTTAATAATCGCTTGGAATATGATCAGAACCACTTCCTTTGTGTAATAATTCAAGTTGGTAGGAGATGGAAAATATTAACAAAAGATACAAAAAACTTCAAATCTTCGTTAATATTTCAAAGAAGCTACAGTCTACAAAGTATTTTAATGGTACGATATTCTGGGATTAATGCTCATGATCAAGTTCGTGTTAACATACTCCTGCATACCTACCTTGTGATAATTGGATATAGCTCCACTTCAACTCTCTGATAAGATACATGCCCATGAATCAAAAGAAAATTATCTTGGAAAAGGAATTTAGGGGAAATTTAATTAAGAGAACCAGATAAACCCTTCAAAACACCCCCTCGAGGGGCTTATATAGTGTATCAAAGGAAAATATAATAAGAAAATAACAGCCTATTCATTTGTTAACCGGAGATATTCGGGTGCTAAATTTCCTTCATATCGTAACCCTTTTTCATAAGGGCGTAGGAATTTCACTGTATCACACCCTCGTGTCAAGTGGGAACCTACCCTCTCACTGTCATCACTCTGTAGGTATTATATATACTGCAATGATGTACAAGTATCAAAGTCAAAAAGGATTTTAATAAAGCTAATTTGTTAGGATTTTAATGAAACTCCACACTCTTAGATTTAAAAGAGTCGGATTGATGAATTTTTGAAAAACAACAGAAATGAGTATTAAATAACATTTATTTAATTTTAAGTTCAAAGTTATATAAAATAACACTTTCAAAAGTATGTATTAAAATATTTAAAAATCCTCTCCTTAAATTTAAAGTAACATTATATTCAATCTTCTTGTATTTTTTGAACCCTTTTTTCCAATTTTGAACGCTGAATAAAAACACTATAATGGTTATATGTTTTTTGGGGCTATAGGTGTAGCCGCAGGGGACTTTAGATTCATCCAATTAGCGGGTCTACTGCCATAGGGTTTCATAGGACCACCCTTGAATAATAGGTAAAGGGAAAGTAAATAAAAACTGTAAATATATAAGATGAGGAAGGTCAAAGTTCGCTTTACTTGAAAAACAATAAGCATAAAGAAAAACAAATGAGAATGATTCAGTTTTACAAATAAATAATTACAATCTGAATTTAACTTAAGAATCCGAAAGATTATAGTCCAAAACGTCGAGGAGCTATAATTAAAAATCGTTGAATAGGTAGGTTACTATAGTATTCCTGAATTCACCCGTGGAGTCCAGACTCCGTTACCTCTGATGGATTGAACGGTGAGAAGAAACACGATGCTGGCTCAGCGGTTACCTCCAGGTTGGATTAGATGACGTCACACACCAGGCAGGCAGGCAGGAGCGAAAGCAAAGATGTTCACTGGTCGGAGGTCTGTGTAGGACTCGTTGTCTTCCTCTTGTCATGTGAAGAGGAGGGGAGACCGAAAGGCCTAGCACCTTATCAATATCTCCATATAAGGTTATAAATATAATTATCGACACAGAGTTAAATCAAAATAAAGTAAACAAAACAATAAACTCTTTCGACCTTTACTACATCTACATAAAAACATCTAAAAACAACTGAATCCTCTCTTAAATTAACTAAAAGAAATTAAACTTCTAGCATAATGCTACATAAAAGAAAAAGAAATAATAATAAAATAAAAAGATAGAAATGTTCCTAAACAATAGGGTTTTTTGGACCCTATAGACCCAAAGAACATACAACATTATATTGATAATAAGTTTTACCATACAAAATATCCAAAATTATGTATATAATTTAGTAAGAATATATGAAGCAAAATTTCTTCTAACGAAGAATGCGTTTGACACATGTTTTTCTTACTCTCTAGTTATTATGATTTTTGCTTCCGAGCTTACCAAAGGTAACAGAAGCTGTGATCGTTTGGAAGAACGAAAATATTTTATGTCTCCATTTCAAAAATTCCAAAGATAAATCCGTTTCAGACACCAGGTAACAAGTTTGGTTCCGATCTGTCTGTCGGTGTGTTGCTCAATTAATGCGAATCAACATATCTTAAAAACTACTCTTCCGATTTTATTAAAATGTAGATAGTAGGTAATAATTACCCATTATTGGTCCCATACAAGTTTCAACCTTTTGCGTCCATTTGTTTATCCTCCACATGCGCACAGACTTACATTTATTTACATACACCTATATCTTCAAAAGTACTTATCTGATTTTTATGAAATTTAGATGGTTCGTCGAAAGTAGCCCCAGATTAATTTCAACCGTCTACGCTCTTTAAGTTTTGCTGTAACTTTGTGACATGTAATAGTACATTTAAAAATCGGAACAATTTTTACAGATTTAAAAAAACTGAGAAAAATGAAATAAATTAGATAATAATAAGTTTTAGACAAAAACTTGAAGAATGTGAAGTCGAGCCTGTTATCATTGAAGAACCATGCCGTTTATTCAACATCTGTATAGAGCAAAACTATTTTAAATTCAAAGACAAGACTTACTCTTCAAACACAGGATTAGCTATTGGATCACCTTTAAGTCCTCTTCTAGCTGAACTGTTTCTTGACCATCTAGAGAATATAATTATCTTCAACCCTAATAAGAGCAAATTCCTCAAATCTATTGTGTACTACAAAAGATATGTTGACGATTCACAGGCTCTGTGGAGAGGAAGTCTTAGGGAGCTCAATAATTTTTTTGGAATTCCTTAAATCTATACACCCTGCTATTAGAAATGTAGTAGAAAGGTACTGAAGTAGAAGAGGATAATAATATCAATTTTCTCGATTTAAACATTATTCGAGAAGACAATAAACACAGGTTTAAAATCTACAGAAAACCTACCCACACTGATCGTGGGTCATTCATCGGACATCTAACCATCCGTGGAAGTATAAAGTTTCTGCTTTTAGATCTATGATTTAGCGAGCCTTAACAGTTCCTATGCATCAATCAGATCTTGATGCTGAACTAAATATCATAAAACAGATTGCAGTCAACAATGACTACAATCCTAGTATTATTAATAATCTAATCAAAAATATACGAAAGAAGATAGATGACAAGGCTATGATTGGGCCCCATGCACAGGAAGAAACCAATAAGACCTATAGAAAAGTTCTCTATGTTGGAAAAACCTCTGAAAATATCAGCAAAGAACTGAAGAAATTCGGTATAGAACCAGCCTTATACACTACACAGCCCATAACGTAGGCAAACTTTTAGTCAACTCCAAAATGAAGGATAAATCTTCCCCTGGTACACATAGTGGAGTTTATCAACTTAAATGTTCTGATTCGAACTGCAATGCAGAATATATCGGAAGAACCTTACGGCCAGCAAAGGTTAGATGGTCAGAGCATATTGCCACCAAAATTCGTATTACTAAGCTTAGTATAGAAATTAGAAAATTAGAATCGGACATTAGGGACGTCAACCACTTACTTACCACCAAAGCGTTACCTTCTAGAAGAGTTACCCTACAGAATAAACTTGAATTAATTAAAAGAACCAAGAATCAGAAAGAGTCTACACTTAACAGATATAAGAGAGATTCAGCATTTGCTAAGCATCTTACTGACCAACATCATAATTTCAATCTAGATGATGCATCTCTCCTCCATAAAGAAGAAAAGAGTCTCAGGCTAAATCAGCTTGAGGCCTTAGAAATATATCTGTCAGCCCACAACCCAGACAGACAGAGTATTTTTGTTTCACCCGAAGCGTGGAAATAAAAGCTTCAAGTGCGAATTTGGAATTTCGTGAAAGACTGTATTTATCTTGTGCATAATTTATTTAGTGCAGTAATTCATTTGCTTGCTATTGGATCGGTGAGCTGACAAGTCAAAAGTTTCTTCTCGGCTTCTAAACTGGTATTAAACTGGTAAGATTAAATTGTGGGTATTGTTTTCTTTGGTGTATGATTCATAAGTTGCTATGCTGTTTGAGGCGGCAGTAATAACTAAAGCCAAAAAACGTTTTACTCAAATTTATTTTACAGTATACAACACTATATAAATGCTTTATATTCATCTCCTTCCTTCCTTTTTCATCTTCTTGTTTTCTTTTGTGTATTGGATTTGTTTGGTTTCTTGGCTTCTCTTCTAAATTATAAACTTAAACTGCAAACTAAAAATAAACTATGAAGATAAAATAATTTAAAAAACTATAACTAGGGACGCAATAATAAATTATATGTATGATGTAAACAGAAAATTGGTACATCATGCAATTTAGTATCTATACGTATTTAGAAAAATCATTAAGAGTCAGGGTGAGGTTATAGGCGCATTATACCCGGCTAACAATGAATTGAGAGAGAGGTCTTGGGTTCGATCCCATGACATAATGCTGTGATTTACACCTATGGAAACTTCTTTGTTACATCACTACTCTTTCCAAACTTTCAACGTTTTCAGGAGATTAACCTACTAGTAAATTAGTAACCTAGTTAGTAAATTTTTCTTCAGCATGGTTACTTCTGTCCTGTATAAATATATCAATTTCTTCAACAAAAATAAATATAAAATTTCTATAACATTTTGCCAATGTTTGATTTTTGAGCTTATTTGCTAAATATCAATTTAGCAAAAGTTAAAGAGGGCAGACGGTTTAAACTTATATGCGACCAACAATGAGCTAATTATGACCTACCATACAAATTTTATTAAAATTGGACATTTACTACTGGACTATTAATAAAGATTTATGTTAAGTTTAGAATATTAAAAAATTATAATTATGACCGACCTTGCTTCTTAAAAATTCACAAAGTGTGTTAAGTGATTAGATAAATAATGTAACTTATTATACTTAAAAAAAAGTTAAGTATTTTCCCTAGGTTATTTTTTATAATCGTATTGTTTGGTCTTTTGTATTTTATTTTTGGATTTATCAAGAGAATGATGCTGTAGAGTTTATTTAAGAAGGTATAAGAATGAGGTAATTACCTAATTATGCCAATATCATCTACATAAATTAAAGATAAAGAGCTAGTTGATACAAGGGAAAACGGTTGAGGAAAAGAAGGCCAGATCTTTATCAGAGTACAATAGGATGGAAAATCAAGTGCCTCAAGGTGGATAGTAAGGTAATTGAATTAAATATTTGAACAAGGTTGTTAAGGTTAAAAGATTGAAGAGGTCGAAGGATCAACTCCCATTATTCTGCTATTCCATTTGACCCTGTTTAGAAATGCTTTTGCTTTGAGTTGCGAAGAGACATCTTGGTCTCTTTGCTTTTGACTGCAGTGACAACATTCCCTGTAACATTCTCACTCAACATTTATTAACTTTTGACTCGGAAGATTCAGAACAAGGAGGAGGGCTCCCTACGGCTCAGACGAAACGCAAACATCATTCATTATTTTCCAGGATATAGAACAAATTGAGAGAGCAAGGCTTTCTCCCTTTCAAGTCTTATGCGGAGAGCTAATAGAGAAGTGTTTTACTAGATGGGTAGGAGGGTGAAATCACTATCAATTCTTGTCTCTTCCTTAAGACCTCCTTTATCCCCCGATAACAAGGTCTCTGCTTAATTCCAATGAGCAAATAAAAGGACTCTTCTTGATTATCTTGATGGAATGTGCATCATAAGAGATTTCCTGATCAAAACCCTACTTAATGACTAGGATGCTGTGACAGTTTGCTTGAAAGCAAAGTGGATAATTTAATTTGCTTCGTTACATTTTAATACCCTTGTTTTCATAGTCGATAGAAGAGCTCTTAATAATACATAAAAGAATAATATCAAGAAGAATTGCTGAATCTCTCTCTCATCTTACCTGATCAAATAAGAGTGAAAATCAAAATGTATTATGTAAAATTTGATAAGAATTGTAGATAAAGTTTCAGCAAAATTACATGCTTCTATTCAAAATTCATAACTTTCTCATTGGTTTTTGAACCTTCTTTAGTTTCACCCCTTCAAAAGTCTTCTCATTATTTTTAATTAAATGTTATTTATAATTAATTATTACTATACAAGTAAAATATAGGGGGCATAAGCATGAATACGACAAAAATATTTACCAATAGCTTTCAACAGTATTACCCAAGATATTTTATGATTTGATATCGTAATTGCAAATTATACAAAATCTCCCAATTTCTAAAAGTATGTTTAGAATAAAAATTGAACTTATCGTATCTTATATTCTAGTTGTTTCGTTAGAAATAACAGTTTCACAGAATTAGACTATAAACCTTCCGCTCAGTTATCCTGATTATTGTTCACTGATTATGCTCAGGAATCCTGAACAAAATCGAAAAATTAAAACATAAATAAAAACTCCGTCAAAGGAGACAGGTTATGACTATATCTTGCTGGAACTAAATGGAATGGCAAGCTTGGGCTACCTCTATAATGCTAGAGTGAAACCATTAATTGGTAATGTTAAAAATAAACGATTACTGTGTTTTATGATAATTACGTTAATAATTACTGTAAATTATTGGATAAGTATAGAGTTATTCAATTTAGCTGCTCTTTGGTGGATCATTTCTAAATCTTATGCCTTTATCACAGATTATTTTTCCATTGTTGTCCGAAGTGGATTTAAACCAGCTCCTACACTATCAATCCGCTTGATCAAAACAGCGCATCAAGCTGATTGACTCGAGCTTCAAGCAGCCTTGGGGCGCATCAAGCATCCCATCAATCTTTTCATCAACACTCATTTGTAGCGGAGTTTTCGACTAGTGAACTGCTCCTCCTGGACTGTAGTGAATCAGTATTGTGTAGATATCATGGTTTCGAATCAGGATTTGGGGTTTCTCATCTTGACAGTTGTTGCTCTCATGCGGAAAAAAAAGATTCAGAGAAAACGACGTTGGTCAAAGGTGTACAACTTTCCACAACTCGGGACAATCACGATATAGGGGAGACCGGGGCACATAGGACCTAATAAGGTTTTTGTTCAGATAACTTCACCATTATTTAATAAAATTATGTAAATGAGAAGTATTTATGAGAATAAACATTTCTCTACCTGTTCCCCGACTCACAGTTCTTAAATTGCATGATAAGTATTTTATTTTTATTTTTTCTGTAAAAAGTCGATTGGTCCTATGTGCCCCTGCACCAGGGGCACATAGGACCTGTTGGACCTGTGTGCCCCTATCTTTATGAAATTGCAATTATAAAGGTTAAAAATGTGGACAAACTGTTCTTTTAAACTAGTTCGGTATTTCAAAGGTGAAATCAAGATTGTTTTACAGTTATTCAATAATTGTTGAACACGGGGCACACAGGACCGGAGGTCTTGTGTACCCCATGCCTTTACGGTCCTCTGTGCCCCAAGACACATGTCATTAAAAAACATTTTTTTGACAAGATACACCACAGTCTTAAACAAATGAAAACAATTTACACAAAAAAGATAAGACCTAAGTTTATCAGATACAGTTAATTTGTTTAAAAATTCTATATCAAACTAATGTTATATTTAATTAAATAAAACGCAAATATTAGATCACTTATCTTGAAAATTGAAAAAAGTGTGTAAAAATTGATTAAACGCAGTTAACTCTGCTAGCGATTGTTCACGATTAGAGACAAACTAACTCTAATAGATCATACAGATTTCCGCTTAGTAGCGCCACTATACAATCAAAAAACTCAATGGACCTCTGTACTCCGGAGGTCCTCTGTGCCCCGTTCTCCCCTTAATTATAAATCAATGAGGTGGCTAATAAATTCTCCATCGGCATTATTATCTATGATGTCCGAACCTTCGGAAGCGAGCGGACGGTCCTCCATCGCTGGTGTTGAGCAGGTGATTGACGGAATGCTTGATCAAAATTTCTCTAGACTATCAAGCGACTATCACCGTCAATGCTTGACTCAAGCGTCAAACGGGTTCCTAGACTATCAATCACGCTTGACACCATCGCTTGACACGTTGTTTTGATCAAGCGGATGGATAGTGTAGGGCCTGCTTAAGTGATCTTGAGATCTACGAAACTTGTTTTATCTGTCTATCAGTCCAGGCTTTCTGACGTTTTTGTACTCGGATCTTATATGTTATTTGCAACATGTTTTTCTTAAGTATCCGCATTTACTTTGCCGAGCTGCAAATTAATTTATATACCCTCCTTTTTTCTAGCTTGAGTAGTATTTTTTCTAGTTTGATTCTTAGTGTTGAAAATGGTTCTCCCAATTTTTTTTTCAAGATGAGCAATGGAGTGGTTAGGATTAGATTAGATTGATTAGGATTAGAAATAAAGAAGGACATTTTCCCACTAAAAGTAACTTATTCGTAAAAGCAGGCTTTCGCCGTCTAGTGGTACTTATGGTGAGGCGTGTAGAAATTAGTCTACTTTAATACCAATTTATTTATTTATTGTATATTTTTTCTAGCCATTGATTGCCATTAATCTATAGATTAAACACTGTGTGTTCAATCTCTTGTGTATTCAAAATCTTCGGCTCACTAGGTATCGTAGAAATCATCATCGCTGAACACAACGGATGACAATCATTTCTCTGTCGGTGCTCTACCGGTGAGAACTCTACAATTAAAATGTAAGGGGGGCGGGTCCGTAGTTAAATCTCTGCCCAAGAGGCTCGGTCTTCGATTCTGACGATTCTTAATGAAGGGTTCATAACTGCTTATGCTCAAGACTCCAATATCATCTAAAAAGAATCAGTGGGTCAATTACATCCAGTAAAATGAGTATGATAACAAATAAAGTCTAAACGAATTCTGTGTTTCTAAATATAGCGTTAAGGGAAAATATGGAGGAAGAATACAATAAACACAAATCCTTGCGGAAGAAATAAAAGGGGACGAAGTGGAAGAAACCTTTTTATAATCATGGGGACAATACTGAGGCTTATTTTTATTTGTTATAACTTCTTATTCACAGTTTTGATTAACCTGACAAACTGTGGGACAAATTGAATTTTAGCTAATATTTTTGTTTTATAAAAAAAAGTCTTTATTAAAGAGCAGTTGCAACTTAAAATAGAAAAAGGGAAGTCAATTATAACAGTTGCAGTCAATTCGATATCGAGTATTTACTTCTCTTGCAATATCGGCATCTTTTAATAATAAGACTTTAGAGTTCTCTCTGCTTCGGTTGGATCCAAGAAATCACTTAATTAGGGTAAAATGGTGAGAAGTTATCGGGGCAAAACAATAGCTTGGGGAGAGGGGGTAACGGTAACACTGGAAGGGAGATGTTGGAGAGGAGGGGGCCCGGAGAGAGGCTTTCGGCACCAGTAAGTTATTAATTCGATTTCAGCACTGCAGAGCTTGGCCCTGATCCAATATCTGCCGAGGGGCTTCCCATGCCTCCACGAGGAGGGGCTAATGAATTCAGAGAAGAAGAGTAGAAGGGCGCCGCTGTGGACGTCTTAACACAAAAATATTTATTTATATTAGCCTCCTAGGAATTTATGGCTTAACTTGATTTCTATTTTATAAAGATCCTCCGCAGAGAAGAAAAAAAAGAACAGGGAAGTGTTAAAAAAACTACAAACATCAATTCTCTATAAAAGAAGTGAAGACGAAACCATAAAAAATCACAATTTTGTATCTTTAATTTTTTTTTTTTTTTAATATTAAATCTAATTAAGTTGTAACAAGGAATAAATCTGATCCGTTGTTATCCCTCCCCAAAATACTAATGGAATAGAATTGTTGCACCAACTCCTAATGCATATCAAGTAGGGGTTTATAAGAATGAAAACAAGGAACAAATTAATGCAACCAAATATAAAAAGTTCCTTTTGGTATCAGTTCTCAGTTCTATCAAAGAATTATTTTAAATCCGTTTTAGAAGAAGGTAGATGATTAGTTATTATATTGGATGTTAAGTTATATATTTATAAATAATATACATTATGCCACATTTTAGCTATACTACCAAAGAATAAAACACTGATAAGTATAAAGTTGTATAATTTTATGTTTTCACACAAATCGTGTGGCAGTGGTTGTATTATTCATTAATGAAGCCGACCATGCTGTTTTTCTTTCAATCCAAAGACCCATTACAGAGAATCCAATCAGAAAAAAAATATAGTTAAATAGTCACCTAAGGAATATAAAAACATTTGATTTTATTTAAACAAATATAATAGTACAGAAATTATGCTAATAATATTCAAATCGTGATTATAATAATAATAATCAAACGTAACAGAGCAACAGCATGTGGACAGCTTGGGCCTGCCAAAGGCTTACAACTATATGAGTGGGCTAAATGAGGTCGATGTGTACGGCTGATGAGTATAAACCCTATAACAGTTGGGAGTCGCAACTGGATAGACAGTACTTCACTAAAATTAGCGTTAAGCTACACGATGGTGGGTGTACACAGAGTACTTACTAGATTCTCTAGCCGGAGTTGGGAATCGAAGACTGTTTAACAAGCGTCCAAATTGTAATTAGTCGAAATAAAATATATGTGAACTTTTATAAGTCATCTATAAATGTGTTAGACTGTTAAACCATCAAATTTGCCTAACTTCACCCTATGTCCCAATTTACACTAATTATTATTATTTTACGAATGCAAATCCGCGGTTTAGAGATAATGATTTATCCATATTTTACGATTTTACGAGCGCTGGGATTTGAACCACAGGCCTCTATATAAATACAAGGTATCATTAACGTCAGAGAAAATCATTCTCCTGCGTAGCTTAGTTGGTAGAGCGCTATACTGGAAATATAGAGGCCGGTGGTTCAAATCCCCGCGCTGGAGTCTATTTTTCTCTGTCTGTTTCCCGTAGTTAATAATAATTATAATTTGATTTAAGATAATGATTTATAATCTGAGCTTCTAGTCAGGGATAAAGCAATATCTAGGAACGAGAAAATGTAATACGATAATTAAATTATAACAACAAAGGATCCTAAAATTTAGCTGAAGTTTTAACAGCTTGAATGCACGACACATTTTTTAATGGATTCGAAGAAACTCTCGGATTTACATATTTTAGAGTCCACAAAATTTATTTTTTTTAAATTTGTCTCACAAACCAGTGAAGTGAAGTAAAAGTGTCAGTCGTCTGACGTGGGGAGCCTTAAACTAGTGGACCAATTTAGAAAAAATTCAACAGATAAGTTAAAGAAAATTATACCCCAGCAAGTCATAAACAACCTTATGTTGAACACTTTAAATTACCTATTTAAACACAAAACTAATAAATGGAAAACTGGGCTAAGTAATTATGAAGTCGTTTATGAGAAGATGGTAAACAGAAAAAAATCAAGCATATGTAAAAAATCTATAAAACGGTGACTTAAAATTGACTATGAATTATGGGTTTTTATCGGATAAAATGTACGTTTAACAATGTATTATAGAAGTGAGATCTATGAAACAACATAGCTTTCCGATATAAATTCGGAAGCAATAAAACAGTTCACGGTATTTACCAGGTATTATTTCAATAAATAAGAGCTTAAGTGATTACTAAATTGTTAATTACATCCAATAACACTTCATATTAAATTATAAGTATGAATGTGTATATTCATAATTATAATTTATTGTATATATATATATATATATATATATATATATATATATATATATATATATATATATATATATATATATATATATATATATATATATATATATATATTATGAGCCTTAATTGTCTTTATATTTCCTTTTTTCTATGCTTCCTTCTCTGTTTTTATATATGTATATATTGTGCATAGTCCACCTAAGGAATATATAAACATTTGATTTTATTTGGACGAATATTAATGCAGAAATTATGCTAATAATATTCAAATCGTGATTATTACAATAATAATCAAACGTAGCAGAGCCACAGCATGTGTGCATATATATATATATATATGTATATATATATATATATATATATATATATATATATATATATATATATATATATATATATATATATATATATATATAACTATTACCCCAGTGGGAAACGAAACAGGTCTTAACAACCATGCTCAAATTCATGTGACCATTTGCCAAATAAAATGCAATAAATACACTCGAGGAGACTACTACTGCTGAGGAGACAGAATAGTTAATAAAAGAATTATAAATAGAAAATATAAATACGAAGAAATAGTTCGCAAGTAGTAAAGTACCATATTTACTTTCTGGACATTAAAAAAAAATGTTAACAATACAATATAGAATTTCATTATATTAGACGCTATTACTTAAAATATAAATCCCTTTACAACTAGAAAGATATGGTGATCCTATTAAACACTCAATTAAAACAATATATTTGATGACATTCGTGTAATTTCTACGAGTGTAAAACAATGTAAATTATACATCCTTTCCCTAATGTCATAATGACTATTAATTACTAGAATAAACAAAAGTAATAACATAATTCACTACAGATTACATAGCTCTACACAAAGTATTATATACATATATATAAATAAAATTATTTGATGTAATTGACAATTTCGTAATAATTTAATATCTAATTCCTGAAATTTAATGTCGGTTCCTTTCGGGTTTTTCTTTATCCTAATATATTTTCTGTAGGGGTCTATTCTATATATATATATATATATATATATATATATATATATATATATATATATATATATATATATATATATATGGGTATAATCTAAACCTTAGCTTGCATGGGTTCCGGAGGACTAGGTCTCCTTTTATACCACGTTATAGGACTCTTTGGTCCCTTTGCATGCACGGAACCGGAGGTCCCACACCACCCTCCTCTATGCTGCCCAACCGTGAATATTATTTATACAAAACGGGTGGGGGTAAAGGAAAATAGAGGGAGGTAGCCCCCGAAAATAGGATTTTAATTATAAACTGGAGGGGTTTCCGACTCCAAGGGGGAGGGCCTTTCACCTGAGAGAGTAAGGGAGGTAACCCATTGTGCCTCAACATCATAAATCACACATTGTTCAAACCATGGATTAAATTTTATAGGCACCCCCTCCACCGGAACCTGAAGCGATTGAACCCCCTCCCGTCATAGCGCTACAATTGTTAATTCACTTGCTGCCCCCCTCCCCCTGGGGGCATTCATTCCGCTTCAATTCAGCGCAACTTGATTGTTTCCTGATAGCTAATTGAGAGTATTTTTATACTGACTTTATTTTTTTTTAGTCCATTTTTTTGTACTTCCTTTCCCAAACTCATGTGGGGAAAAACTTTCAATTTAGGGCTTCCAAAAGAGGAAAATCGAAAAATCGATTAATCTTTTTTGGGGGAGGGGTGTGGGGGGGGGGGGGAAACAATATTTTTCTCCTTTCATGATATAATATATATATATATATTATTTATATATATATATTATTTATATATATATATATATTATTTATATATATATATATATATATATATTATTTATATATATATATATATATATATATATATATATATATATATATATATATATATATATATTACACAATTTGCGAGAGACACCAAGGGATGTGCCACGCAAGCGTGACACATAGGAACTGTTCCAACATCAGACATAACGTCATTAAGATGTTGGCTCGGCATTACGCCATGTCCTGCATCGTTTCGTCGCGTCCGACTCATCAGGGGCCCGACGATGCCCACCCAACTCTGGACCTATGCTATATCAAGATGATCAGATATAGGACCTATCAGAGACGAGCGTGCTCTCATACCGCCATTCTTGCTTGGCTGGCAAAACACATCAGCAGAGTAATACCGTGTTTTTGCACACTGCAATAGGCTACACAATTTGCGAGAGACACCAAGGGATGTGCCACGCAAGCGTGACACATAGGAACTGTTCCAACATCAGACATAACGTCATTAAGATGTTGGCTCGGCATTACGCCATGTCCTGCATCGTTTCGTCGCGTCCGACTCATCAGGGGCCCGACGAATGGCGGTATGAGAGCACGCTCGTCTCTGATAAGTCCTATATCTGATCATCCTGATATAGCATAGGTCCAGAGTTGGGTGGGCATCGTCGGGCCCCTGATGAGTCGGACGCGACGAAACGATGCAGGACATGGCGTAATGCCGAGCCAACATCTTAATGACGTTATGTCTGATGTTGGAACAGTTCCTATGTGTCACGCTTGCGTGGCACATCCCTTGGTGTCTCTCGCAAATTGTGTAGCCTATTGCAGTGTGCAAAAACACGGTATTACTCTGCTGATGTGTATATATATATATATATATATATATATATATATATATATATATATATATATATATATATATATATATATATATATATATATATATATATATATATATATATATAGGTATATATATATATATATATATATATATATATATATATATATATATATATATACCTATATATATATATATATATATATATATATATATATATATATATATATATATATATATATATATATATATATATATATATATATATATATATATATATATATATATATATAATGAAATCGATTTAGAATAAAACCCCCAATAGTAATTATTATCCAATGACAGTAAATACACTTTAACTACATTTATATTTCATTTAAACAATAAGAAATGACATCCAACATAAAATTCTCTACATGTTCTGGGTTTTTCCTATGTTTACTACCTTATCTCTTTATTTTATTAGTTCCTTGCAGTATGATCTTCAATAAAATAGTTGTTAAAATATTTCTGATTTCCTTTCAATCAATGCTATTTTCCGATAACCAAACTTGGTCATGAGTCTCAGTTATCATGAAAATATCTAGTGAAATCTCATCTTCGTTCCACAAACTTCTAAACATAATATTTATTTGAACCTTTTAAGTTTATTTTGTGCTTTAAAATTCAAATAAGCAAGCTGTTTTTACAACAAAATATTATTTTCTTAATAACTCTCATTTTACTCAAGTCACTGTCCATTTTGACTATTATAACCCCTATTTTTTTAAATGTTATACGCCTCTTAATTAATTATTTCCAGTTCCAACAAGCATTGAACATATATTTTCATATAGACATTTTCATATTTAATTTGTAATTTAATATTTAAGTGCAACCTTAAAAAAACTAACTTCTTATCAGAGTTTACATAACATTATTATTACAAATTATTATGTATTTTTCCATGAGTAGTCTCACAATAAGTAACTGTGTGCATGATGTATCGTTTTAATATTTTTTTCATACAGATTATGTATGTCAAATGAAGAACACCATTTAATGTGAATTAATTATCACATGGTCAGTCTTAATTATTACCTGTTACTGTCTATCATACCTTCATCTAATGATCTGTCATCATTATCCATGAACCCACAGACTTACCCTTAAGATTTTTCTATTAAATAAGTAATTCATTAGTAGATTTGACGGAGATTTTGTGGTATTTAGATAACATTATGGTATTATTAGGTACTGAGTAAATAATAATGCACACAGTGGCGTAACTAAGATATCCGGCGCCCCCCGCAACTCTAGGAAATGCGCCCCCCCCCCCAATAGCTTACAAAATTTACCTTGCCCCCACTCCCCCCTCATAATTATAATTATACTTTAGGTATAAGTAGAGGAAATAGGAGGAGTCAATTAACGGGAGCCCTGGAGCCAAGGTCGCCGAGCCGTTCCGGACCATCAAACAACATCCCAAGGTCATCTAAAACAGTGCCAGACTGTCCAACGACATGCCAAGGTCACCAAATATTGTCCCTGCCGCTTCCGGGTTAGGGTTATCGCCCTCGACCTCGCCCTCGCCCTAGAGTTCGATATTTTTCCGCAGCTTTTGACTTACTTACGTAGATGACAAGAGGGATAAAAATACGGTTTATAGTAATAATCTGATGAGATATAGTTATTATGCATTGTCATTAAGTATATATAACTGAATAATAATGAAATGTAAAAAGGAAAAGATCAATGCATTTAAACAAAGACTGTAAATATATTAATGGTATAGTATTGTGTATGTTTAAAAGTTACCAGTGTCTAAATCTTCGATGGTTAAGAATTCTCGTGGAGGAGATGTTTCCATGTTCAGGTCTGGTTAAAAACTGAGATCTGTTATACTCAGTGTTAATCCATTCAACTTTAATTTTGTAACTTTCACGTTTATACATAATGTAGGTAGTCGAATGTAGTATAGCCAAAATTAAATGTTTACGGTTATGTGATGAAAAGTGAGAATAGAAAGCTACACATGATATGATGTGTTTCACACCCGAAATTGTTATTAAAATGTTCCCAATGTTAACAATAGTGTGTGGTATTAATCTTAAGTTTAATATTATAAGAGAATAATAACATTAAAATAAAAGCGGTATATTTCGACAATCAAAAAAAAAAAATAAAAAATAATAATTGTTGCTTTAAGTGCGTGGCTTTAAGTGCGTGAGAAAAGTCACGGTCGGTTGAACGCATTGCATTTCTTCATTGTTATTGCAGGACCTGTTTCCACAATTCATAATATGTAGACATCTTATTCATATTCGCCTTTGTGTTGAGTGTTCCTGGATATTATGACACACAAGGCAACACAGACAATGTGTAAACATAAAACTGTTTGATAATCAATAATTTAGACAGTTTCATAAATTTTACAAATCTAATGTTACACAAATGTGAGTATTACATTTACGCAAGCAATAACAAGTTATATGTTTATCAGAGCTAAATAATACTTAGGGAAAATGATTGTCTAAAACTTGTATATATACCATAGCTTGTCTAGTAAAAAGTTAGTTCATTGCGATCATCCGACATAAAATCATCATGAATACATCAGATTTTACAGAAATGAACCTACCATCCACATCCACGTCTTCCTCGAGTTCAACTCATCAATCTTCGACTGTTACAGTAAGGTGAGTCATGTAGCTTCTAACTTATAGATAATTTAAAATAAAAGAAAATATGTTTTTCCTATATTAGTTAAATAATGTACATAAGTGTTATACAGGGGTGACCTATAGTTAAATAAAAAGCTCCATGTTTTATCATGTGTGTTATATTAAGAAATGTAATCTATCTTGGTTTCTTGAAAACAAATGTATTTTTTTTTAAAAAATATTACAATATAGATCTAGTATTTGCATTGATCTCTCATCCTTTGCATACTAAATAGAGATGCTATATATTGTCTTCATCTGGATGCTATAGATATAGCAAATAAATAAAGGAAATGGGTATTCTTATATTATATAGTTAAAATAAAGACACAAGCTTTATCCTTATTTATTTATTTTTTTTTTTTGACAATAAATAAATAAAATACATAATTATAAATTTAATAGCTGTACTCCTTCCTGAAATTCTATCCAGAAGGAGTTTCCTCTCATGCCTTTAAAAATCAAATATAGATGTGGTGATCTATTATAGTGTGTTGTGACCTCTTCCGATAAATGTGCGACTAGCCTTCTTGGTAAGAAGACGTCGAATTCAATCTGCTCGTTCTCCACTAAAGTAGCAACGACAGAAGCCCCATGTTGGCCCGTGATTACATTTAGAAGTTCCCTTATAAAATAAGGTCGATCTAGAAATAAATAATGTTATTAGTAATAACTCGATTTAAATAAACTAAACTATCTAATAAAAAATGTAACACGATGCAATACAAAGATGATAAATAAAAAGCAACTAGTACACAATACTCATTGTATGTTTATTACAAGGTAATAATATACGACTTCTTTCCATTTCTGGTCAAACAATCCTGTTTAATTAGATTTCATTATAAAAGCTAAGGGTAATAATATTATCATACTTTATGAATTGTGTCGGCCGGTTCTATATTAAATCAAATAAATGTTTATATGAATCGTTTTTAGTTAATGTCTACAACAGCAAATTTTTTAGGTCCAACCAGAATGGTAGACACAATGTCGAATATTTAATACAATTATTACAGTTGTTGCCAGGTTAATATCAAACCTGACAACTAGCTGTAATGTAGGTACGTATTAGCACCTGCTACTATAAAGAGAGCGTCAACGGTATAAAGTTAAAATTTAAACAATATATATCAATATTTTTAACACAACATAAAATAAATAGATCCGACCATATATTAATTTTTTGACTGTTAACAATTACATCACTGTTATAATAAATACAAAATTACAGATTTTGCAATACAAAGATGATAAATAAAAAGCAACTAGTACACAATACTCATTGTATGTTTATTACAAGGTAATAATATACGACTTCTTTCCATTTCTGGTCAAACAATCCTGTTTAATTAGATTTCATTATAAAAGCTAAGGGTAATAATATTATCAATATTCCTTTAATGTAGACCAAGGACGATCATATATTATTAAATTAGAAGTATTATTCTACGTAAATGAAACCATATGAATTGTGTCGACCGCGTATTTGTTAAATCAAATAAATGTTTATATGATTCATGATTAGTTAATATCCCACCGGTCCTTTATTAAATCAAATAAATGTTTATATGAATCATGATTAGTTAATGTCTACAACAGCAATTTTCTTTATGGGGGTTTGACAGTTTTACTTAACCGACGATGTCAAACCTGAATGGGAGACACAATGCTGATTATTTATTATAATTATTACCGTATTTGCACCAACCAACTGCTATAACTAGAGATATGAAATAATCCTTTAAATTAGACCATTAACTTTAAGCCAAGGTCGATCCTATATTATTAAATTAGAAGGTAATACTTTATGAATTGTGTCGGCCGGTTCTTTATTAAATCAAATAAATGTTTATATGAATCGTGATTAGTTAATGTCTACAACAGCAAATTTTTTAGGTCCAACCAGAATGGTAGACACAATGTCGAATATTTAATACAATTATTACAGTTGTTGCCAGGTTAATATCAAACCTGACAACTAGCTGTAATGTAGGTACGTATTAGCACCTGCTACTATAAAGAGAGCGTCAACGGTATAAAGTTAAAATTTAAACAATATATATCAATATTTTTAACACAACATAAAATAAATAGATCCGACCATATATTAATTTTTTGACTGTTAACAATTACATCACTGTTATAATAAATACAAAATTACAGATTTTCACAGTGTGCAACTAGGAAAATAAACCCTTTTGTTAAGAGAGAGCTTATAGAATTGTTACTAAAAATATTTTTAAAAAATAAACCTTACCTATTACTAACTCCCTGATGGATCGTCTTGGTCTTGTAGCTAAATGGTTTAGAGCAGCAGCCAAATGTTGTTGAGACATGTTTTGACGAGGAAGTCAAATGAGGAGAGGTTGAAGTCAAATGTGGAAAAGATGAAGTCAAACTGATGAATCGTCGAAATATTATCTGTTTATATACAATAAGAACAATGAAACTTGTGACCTTTTTTCAATAACATACACACACGCATTTATTTAGTGAAACCTTCGATGCAATTGATAAAAAAATAAACGTTGTCTGTTAATATTATTATGTTTAGTATTCCGTGTGGTTTTCATTGTCGAAATCAGTCGTGCGCATAGTTTCATAATGGAAATAACTTGTATGAAAATTATGCGAGTGCATACATGTAAATAACAATTATTTGCTGATTATTATCTGTAAAATAAATAAAATACTCACTAATATCATGAATGTATAACAATTATAATATTCATCTTGTTAAGTTACTTGTATCTTTATCCGTTTGTTCGGTATTGTATTTTTTTTTTTTTTACAGAAACGATTCCGGACTCACCTGCGAATTCTGCTCAAAGTCCTTCTCATTAAAACGAAACCTTACAAGACATTTAAAGACAGTCTGCACTCAGGAAAAGACTAATTATTGCCAAAAATGCAAACGTACCTTAGGGAATAGAAATGACCATTTCCAGCTTCACATATCAACCTGTAAAGGTCGGAAAAATGTTTGCCAACAGTGTAATGTCGATTTCCCTACAAAACTACTCTTGCGTAATCATAAAAAAACCTGTCAAATTATGGACCTTCGCTCAAAAAGAGCCAAAGTTTATCGTGCTACACTCCCACGTGACGATGAGAGTGGTATTATAATGCTCAGAAGTGCGTTCAATAAAAATCTTACTACATATATAATTCCGAATAAAGAGGGTGCAAACAAATTAAAAGATTATTTTACATCGACTCTTGATTTAATGAGACAAAAATTAAACACACACCTCGAAGAAAACCCAGTTAAAATAAATTTTGTTGTGGAAAGTACTTATGAAAATCCTGTAACGAAGGATAGAGCCGAGTGTAATTTTAAGACAAAAAGTACAGCTGTATACACAATGTCAGATATAGATGAAATACTACTCAAGGGAGTAGATAAAATCGAAAATGAAATACACACGTATGAGGGTAGTCCCTCGGGCTTAAAGTTATCTAGTATTAATAATATTGTGCTAAATGTAAGTAAATTAAATCCTTTAAAGTCTGCATGCAATATTCCGCTGCCGGACTGGATAGTCAAAACTCAATCGGTTGATCATACTATATATCCCGATAGTGAAGACTGTTTTAGACAAGCTGTGCTGTCACGTGTCCCTCATGGAAGATTGTATGATTTCAGTGCTCTTACTTTCCCAACTATATTGAAAGATATTCCCAAGTTTGAAAACAAAAACCAAGTCCGTGTCAATATATTTGCGCTCGATGAAAAGGAGAAGCTCTATCCATATAAGGTTAGTGAGCTGAAGACTGACGAATATATCGACCTCCTCCTTTTAAGTGCCGGTAATCATAACCACTTTGTTCGCATTTTCAAATTTGATAGATTAATTAGGTCACAAATAACTAAGAGAAAATGTGCAATTGTAGTATGTAAACGTTGTTTTTCATATTTCGATAGCCGTTACGGGATGTCTAAGGAGGAAAAGTTAAGACTGCATGGAAACGATTGTATTGAACAGCCTGCCAGAATGATTATGCCCGAAGGACTAAAATCAAAATTAAAATACATATCCGGTAAAAATCAAATCCGAGTGCCATTTGTTGGGTACTGTGATACAGAAGCTCTTCTTAAACCTATATTTTCGTGTGAGCCTCCCTCTACTGATTCTAGTGGCAGACACTACCGTCCCTACACCAATAAAATACAGGAGCACCAAATAATGTCCTTTGGACTCTATGTCAAGAGTGACATACATACAATAGATGAAGATGAAGATTTCAATAACATGATTATTTATACGGGACGTGATGCTGCCAAAAAACTAATTCTGAAGCTTGCTAGTATCGCCGCAAAGGTTCTCGGATTTTATTCATTAAACACACCAGTAATTATGAGTGACCAAGAACAGCTAGCGTACGACTCTGCCATTACATGCTATCTTTGTGGCCGCGGTTATATTGATCAAACCGATAAAATATGTGAATATGACCACATAACCGGAAGATATAGAGGAGCCGCTCATAGGAGTTGTAATATCGCCGCTAAAACACCTGACTATTTGCCCATACTTCTCCATTTTGGATCTGGCTATGACAATAAGTTTATTGTTCGTGAACTGGGTAACCTCCGAGGGGAGATTAAAGTAATTGCAGATACATCTGAAAAGTACATTTCATTTTCTAAACAGATTATCTGCACACAAGGAATGATCTGGCTTCGGTTTCTCGATTCATTTAGATTCCTACCGTCTAGTTTAGACGCTCTTGTAAAAACAATGACGCCCGATCGATTTAAGATTCTTCCGAAACTCTACGCTGGCAGGCAGCTAGAGTTGTTGTTGCGTAAGGGACAGATGCCCTATGAGTACATGAGCGACTGGGAGAAACTGGACGAGACCTCTTTGCCGCCAAGAGAGTCATTTTACAGTAGGCTAAATGAATCGGGCATTAGTGAGGACGAGTACAAGCATGCCGTTGAAGTATGGAACGTTTTTAACATCAAAAACCTCCGAGAATATTCCGAGCTGTACCTCCGGACCGATGTCTACCTTCTCGCCGAAGTATTTGAGAATTTCCGGAGAGAATTTTTCAACTCGGATTACAACTTGGAGGTTGTCAACTATTACAGCATTCCCGGCTTGGCATTGAACGGCATGCTGAAAATCACAAATGTACAACTTGACCTCTTAACTGATTACTCCATGTTACTTTTTATCGAACGTGGCATCCGCGGAGGGTTTACCCAGGTGAGCCAGAGATATGTAGAAGCTGACAATAGTCAGCAAATGTGTTACATCGATGCTAACAATCTATACGGACTTGCATCGTCAGAAATTTTACCGATAAGAGATTTCCGATGGGTTGATCCACGCGATGTAAATTTGCTGACTGTGTCTGACAAGTCCGATGTGGGATATATAGCAGAGGTGGACATAGACATCCCGGAAAATTTACACGACTACTTTAATGACCTTCCACCTCTGCCCGAACGGATAAAACCAGCTGGTTCAACCTATGTTAAACTTATTGCAACCCTCAGCCCCAAGACTAAATATGTGCTACACTACAAACTTTTACAGTTTGTTGTAGCACACGGGTGTGTATTAAAAACTGTCCACAGAGTTCTTGGCTTTCAACAATCGGCATGGTTAGCGCCCTTCATTCGAGTTAACAATGAGAGGCGAAAGTCAGCCACCAACGCGTTTGAAAAGGATCTATACAAGCTTTTGGTAAATAGCAATTATGGTAAAATGATCGAAAACGTACGCAACCGGATAGATTTGAGGTTAGTGACAACTTGGCGTAGAGCTGAAAAACTTATTGCAAAACCCAACTTCAAAAGTAGGGTCATTATCGAAGAAAATCTGGTTGCAATTCATATGAGTAAAACAAAGATCCTTTTCGACAAACCGAACTACGTGGGGATGTGCATCTTGGATCTTGCAAAATTGAGAATGCTTAGTTTCCATTATGACCGAATGATCCGACATTACGGTCCCGAAAGACTCACACTTACATACACAGACACGGACAGTTTTATTTACGCTATAAAGACGGCTGACGAAGACTGGAAAACTGAAGCTTTCCGAGCTCTCGGGCACGAGTTTGATTTTAGTAACCTCCCCTCTGACCATCCGTGTTATTCGACAGCCAATAAACAAGTATTGGGGAAATTTAAAGATGAGACTGCGGGCAAAAAAATAAAGTCGTTTGTCGGTTTGAGAGCCAAAATGTATGCCATCGAAATTGAGGGCATTGAGTCGATTAAAAAGGTCAAGGGAGTTAAAAAGAGCGCTGTAAAAAATAAGCTAGACTTTGAAGATTTTAAACGAGCGCTCTTTGAATCTAAAACCATGTCTACAAAGTTCAACCTTATACGATCCTATCGTCTTAGACTATATACAGTAGCCATTAATAAATTGGCTCTTTCTTCCACTGACGACAAACGACACATTCTACCGGATAAGATCACCACCCTTGCCCATGGTCATCATCGAATAATGGAGGTCGATGAAGACAGGTCAAGTGATGTCGCAGGCGGCAGCGACATTGAAAACGCAGAGTAGTAGTTGTAGGGACATTATCTAGAGACAACATTGATCGGAGAGCGACTGCGGCAGAGATGTCGAAGGCACAGCGACATCTGAGAACATCAAATGGAGGTGACAAAAAAATTGGTTGGTCACCACAAGATAGGGCGAGGTGGGGCCCTATCTATAAAAAAAAAATATGTACATATTTATTTGACATCTCGCGCGAATATAAAAACAGAGTGCGAAACATACGATACATCAGTATGCGTTCAGCACTTCGTAAGAAAGGTCGAGGAGGAGTGATAAACAAGTTAGTTGACAGTCTACCGGTAGAATTACATTTGCCCGGCTATCGGTTTTGTGGTCCGGGTACTAAACTCCAAAAAAGGTTGAATCAGGCGGGGATCAATCCACTGGACGACGCTTGTAAGCAACACGATATTGCTTACGCAAATCAAGAGTCGAGAACCGAAGCAGACCGACGTTTGGAGGAAGCGGCTTGGAAACGTGTAAAGGCACCGGACTCGAGTTTTGGCGAAAAGACTGCGGCTTGGTCGGTAACTACGGCTATGAAAGTCAAAAGAAAACTTGGTGGTGGTGGTGGTAGGGCTAAAAAACGTGCGAAGAAAAACGCTCCGAATCAACTTAAGAAGGTAATTTCGTTGGCTAGGCTCGCCGTTGAAAAAGCGGGGAACGGGAAAAGCGTTCATCAGAAAACTGTGGCGGCTTTGCGAGCGGCAAAACTGGGTGTTAGCAGTCGTCGAACTAGTCATCGGTCCCGAGTAATACCAGTGCCGAAACGAGGAGGTATTTTACCTTTTCTTATGGCTGCGATACCGGCTTTGGCCGCTCTCGGGTCTGTAGCAGGCGGGGCGGCCAGTTTGGTCAAGACCATAAACGAAGGTCGGCAGGCTAGTCAAGCTTTGGAGGAGGCTAGGCGGCATAACAAAAAGATGGAGGAGGTAGCGCTTGGTAAGGGACTATATTTGAGACCGTACAGAAAAGGACTCGGACTCTATGTAAGCTCAAAAAACTAACCGTGAGCCTTCCTGCACGCCCTTTGACCGATTACGACATAAAACGCGCGTTAACAGACCGGCTTCGCCTTAGCAAGTTTCGCGGAGTCTTTATGCGCGATCGCTTGCCGAAAATAAGACGTAACGTGGAATGCGGCATTATCAATTTGCAAACGTGGCGTGAACCCGGCAGTCATTGGGTGTTGTATTATGTTGACGGTTACAGAGCGGTGTATTTCGACCCGTATGGCGATTTGTCTCCCCCTCATGAACTGGTCGACTATTTGGAAGGCACAACAATATTCTACAACCAACGTCAAATACAACCATTTGACACGTTTATTTGCGGTCATTTATGCATGATACTAGCAGTCATATTGTGCAGTGATCTCTAGTCCATTTGTATATATATTACACTTGACGACTTTAAGAGTCAGTCATGTCTCTAACGTTAACATTTACCGGTGACAAATCGGTCCTCACGAGTGATTTTTTCCCACCGGTACATTTGAACGATGGTAATTGGGTATGCGGTCTGTTGTCCTTTGAAGCGTACAATTCTATTCCGAACGTAGACGAGACCAACAACCGAATTTATCTCATGTATAATGACATAGTA
This sequence comes from Gerris lacustris, assembly GCA_951217055.1. Lineage (NCBI taxonomy): Eukaryota > Metazoa > Arthropoda > Insecta > Hemiptera > Gerridae > Gerris > Gerris lacustris. The sequence goes on from OX578280.1 coordinate 22,588,757, forward strand.
TTTACTGTACCGAAAAATCCCACTTACGAACAGATTACTGCTAATATTCAAACTAATCTTCCCGAAGGTGTTGAAATAAGATTCGCTATAAAAGGCGGACGAGTAGTAATAAAAAGCAACAAGACATTATTCAACGATTTAAAAGATACAATTTTGACCACTTTTGGCTTTGAGCGCGGTACAATACTCGAGGCTAACATAGAGCATATAGCTCCAGTGGTCATAGGTTCGAGTATAGTGTATAGCAAGATTATAGTGGGTGACATGATAAAACTCCCCAAAGGCTCTTACGAACTTAGTGATATTGCTAAGGAGCTCTCCAAGTACGATATTGACGTGAAGGAGCAACGCAACTCGCTCACCTGTACTGTGATTAGTAAGGATAAAAACTTAAATTTTAAATCGGTCAACAGTATTGGAAGTATTCTCGGATTTGAACCGAAAATATTGGAGAAAAATGATCGCTGTGTTTCGGATACAATTGTCGACATATTCAAAGTTAACGCGTTGTCTGTAGAATGTAATATTGTCACCGGTTCGTATATAAATGGTGAAGAGTCTCATGTCCTACATCAGTTCTTCCCCACCGTAGCTCCCGGATACAAGATTGTTGAAGTGCCACAGACAGTTGTCTACTTGCACACATTAACAAATACGCTCACGTCTGTTAATATTACAATTAAGGATCAAGAGGGCCGACCGGTGGACTTTCGCGGAGAGACGATTACCGTTCGCATTCATCTCAAGCGTAGTAATGATTGACTTTAAATACCGACCCGTCGATATTGTAGACTTTAGTAGACAACATCACGTCACTGGGTTAACATCTGTCAATCGTGAGTATTTACAGAATCTGGGCTTAAAAATTCGCAACAATGGATTCCGCCACGTTGCTAGATTTGGCAAAAGCGCCAAGATTCGACGACTCCATAGTAAAACTGGAGTATCACAGTCATCTGCCCTATTCGTCGAGTAAATTTGACAATTCCGATGAAATAAGGATACCCTTTCAACAGCCCGACACCTACGTATTGCCATCAAAAAGCTTCATATGTATCGAGGGAAAGATGACACCGCCACCTGTTCTTTACACGCTGGCATCTAATGCCGGTGCACACGCCTTCAGCGACATTCGTCTTGAGCTGAATGGCGTCGAAATTGATCAGACCAGGATGCCGGGTATCACTTCTACATTAAAAGGATACTCGAGTTTCAGCAAATCCACTGCGCAGAGACTACAGTCAGCCGGATGGATGTTACCGACAACTGACAAGTCCAACAATCAAACTTTGGACAAGACCACTGGTGAATTCAGCATGTGCATCCCTTTGGACACGGTCTTGGGCTTTGCTGAGGACTACAAGCGCGTCCTAATGAATTCCCGTCTCGAGTTGATTTTACTCAGGGCTAACAAAGACGACAACATGTTTATACCTATCGAATCTACCGAGCCCGTAGGAGAGGCTACAAACAAAGTGGATATTAAAAGTATCAAGTGGAAACTCCCCTACTTTACGTTAAATGATCTTCAGAAACTTCGCATGCTTAACTTACTCGAGCGTAACGTGCCCATTTCAATGGCTTTTCGTACGTGGAACCTGTTTACCTATCCTATTCTACCACAGACCCAGAATCATACTTGGACCATAAAAACAAGCACACAATTGGAAAAGCCTCGCTATGTTATCTTGGCTTTGCAGACGGGTCGGATCAACCAACAGAAAAAGGACGTTAACAAGTTTGATGCTTGTGCTTTGAAAAATGTACGTCTCTACATTGGAAGCGAGTCGTACCCCTATGACAATTTAAATTTGAACTTTACCAAGAGAACGTTAGCATGGCTGTACGAGATGTACGCCGACTTTCAACGCTCCTATTACGGACGATCTGAGACGCATCCCATGCTGACATACGAGGAGTTTATCAGGGACGCACCGTTTGTTGTACTAGATTGCAGTCGACAAGTGGAGTCTGTGACCTCGGCCTCTGTTGACATCAAGCTAGAGTTTGAAACCTCTGCTAATATTCCTGAAGGCACAAGTGCCTATTGCCTAATTTTACACGATCAACTCGTTACTCATTATCCTCTCACAGGCATTGTAACGAAGAATGCCTAAACAATCACGCGTGATACATTATTGGAGGGGGGAGAGAATTAATATAAGCTGTTGTGTTTCGAGCTTGGATCGTCAGTCAATACAATGAAAGCAGCCATTGTCGATATAATTTGTTTTCGAGACTTCAAGAAGCCCTGCAACACCTGCAACAATCGGGCTTCGGGCGGTTTTATCGTCAAGGAGCTGGCGATCATCGATGTAGGTACCGGTGCTATGAGCTGGTACCTGTTTAAGCCACCCCCTACTAAGGATTCGTCGACTGCTCTGACCAGGGACAACAAATGGCTTCGAGAGCATTTCCACGGTTTATCATGGGAGGATGGAGATATAGACTATCATCGTCTGATTCCCATACTGCAAGTCCTCAACAACAGCTACGATCAAGTGTACGTGAAAGGACTTGAAAAGTCAAAGTTTCTACATACATGCTGTGGAGTGACTACAAACATTACCGATCTGGACCAACTTGGATGTCCCTCACTTAAAAATTTAAACTTTTGGACATCGATGCCCCGCCTCGCATGCATCAGGCACAGAGGTGATAACTACGTCTGCGCCAGGGACCAGGCATCGAAACTGTATCTGTGGTACAAATTGAAATTTTATACTGTATAAATAAATAAACCTACTTTTTTTCCACAATTTGACTATTTTATTATTTATAAATATAGTATTGGAAAACCTTTACCTCTTAGTATAATGCGATTCGTCAAACAGAACACGTCGTTTGACGTGTTAAAACTATTAGATACCGATGACACTCTTGAGGTGATAAATTGTCGACACAGTCGTCTATTTGGACGTCATCCTATCCGAGCGCTTATTTGCGCATCTTCGGGCGGTGGTAAGACTCATTTGATGGTATCACTTTTATTGCATATAAACGGTCTGAGGTTTGACAATGTGTACCTCTACGCCAAAACATTGGACCAACCAAAGTACAGGTATTTGAGCAAGGTGCTGAGTGGTATGCCCGAAATCGGTTTCTATCCCACAAATGAGTTTGACCAAGTCGTAGAACCTGAACAGGTCGGGGAAAACTCGATTTTCATTTTTGACGACGTAATGATGGAGAAACAGGAGCGGATGAAGGAATACTTTACCCGAGGTCGACACATGGGTGTCGACTCGTTTTACCTTTCGCAATCGTATGCCAACGTTCCAAAACATTGTATCCGAGATCAGTGTAACATGCTTATACTGTTTAAAATGGACGATACAAACCTCCGACATGTTTACGACGATCATGTCAACACAGACATGTCATGGGCAAAATTTCACGAGTTGTGCGTCCAATGTTGGGGCAAACAATACGGTTTTTTAGTAATTGACAAAGAGGCTCCCATCGATGGTGGTAGGTTTCGTCGCGGTTTTGACGAGTTTATAATTTTCGACCAATTGGGCGAGGCGTTCAGTCGTCAAAATGCAATCGACGAGTAAGGACGTGAAAAGACGTTTGATCAAAACGCGAGATGTCATTCGCAAGAAGAATAAACTATTGCGCTCGGGTAGGGCGGCCGTCAAGAGAATCACAGAGGAAAGCGTAAAGCCCCTTATGGACCCCCTGCAGAATATTGCTCAAAGTCTGGACAAAACTCTGCTCATGTCGACCACGTACCGACCCGACGTTACTACAAACGTGTCGACCGCTGCTGCTAGGGACGCGAAAGAATACTCGACTGCAGCGACGCAATGGGATGAAGAGGGCGCCGACGATATCGCCCCCGCACTCGCACCCGCACTCGCCTCCGCCGACGATGATGAACAGACATTTGCCTTCGAACCCGATTTGGCTTCTACACAAATGCCGCAAACTTCAGCTAAAATGGCAGCAGAAAGCTCACGTGGTTCGCAGTCACCGGCCTTTCGTCGAAATCTCGGTTCATTAATGGCTAAGCGATCACAAACTACACCGCCATCGCACAAACCTTTATCATCGCCCTCGCCCCTACGCAAGCCTTTAACCATTGCTGCATCAATTCAACGTGCTCAATCGACTCCTACAAGCAGTCCGCAGTTTAAAACCTTTCTCTCGTCGCCACAGGGTTCGAAACAGTTGAACATGTTTTTAGGTGACATTAGTGTTTACGGACGGCCCTTTGTCAAACATTTGCTCACGGGTGAAGCCATCGATAGAAAAACAGACACAGTTTATGGACCAAGAGTCACCTCAAAAGGAAACATTGTTATTGGTGACACCGACATGAAGCTAGACTACGACAACGTGTATGTCAAGGGAAAACCTTATCCGGCCACCGACGGTCTGTTTAACTTGCTATTCCTCTACGAGCCCGATAACTACACAGCCGAGGACTTGGCCAATTACCAGGAAATTATTTTGCAGTCAAACGCGGCGCGGCAGGGCTATTCGAGTACAAGAAATTTCAATTCATCGGGCTACAAGTATCGCAATCTTTTGAAAAAATTGGTTAATCCAGATCTGTCGCAAAAGGTCTCAAAGGCTCCGCCGGTCAGGGGCAAAGGTTTTAAGCGTGTTACCAATCGATCTGTGGACTATGTTTACTGGAACAATGTCAACGAGCTCGTCGATCGTTTACGTCTCATAAACGCGTCTACTCAGGCCGGTAACAATTCGCATTACAACGAAATACAGTCCATATTGGAAGAGCTGCGCGAAGCCGGTGTCATTGAGTAGTCGGCTTAAGTCATGACAACAAGTGTTAAAGAGGGTCTTGTGCGGGAGATACACGCTCCCGCTCGGAAACGGTTTGCCAGGAGCAGAGTCGTCATCAAGGGTGTCCTCGACGATTTATGGGAAGCCGACCTGGTCGAAATGACTGTGCCGGACCGCGGATACCGATACCTTCTGACTGTTATCGACTGCGGCTCAAAGAGGGCATGGGCGAAACCGCTCAAGAGAAAAACCAGTAAGGAGGTGAGCGCAGCAATGGCTTCAATTTTCGATGAATCCGGATTGTCACCGGCCCTGTTGCACACGGACAAGGGATTGGAATTTAGAGGCTCCGAGTTTAAATCACTTACAAAAAACAAGGGGATCTATCATTACTTTACCTATAGTCCGCTTAAGGCGACCATTGTCGAACGCTTTAATCGCACACTTAAGGAAATGATGTGGACATTTTAGCACGCTCGGTTCCTACAAGTGGGTGGACTATGTGGACAGTTTGGTGGACACTTACAACCGTCGAATACATCGCTCTATAGGCATGAGACCTATTGATGTGACCAAAAGGCATGAGTCGGCAATTGTCGCACGTTTGAGTACTAGGCAGGGTAAACGTCGTAAACCAAAGTTTAATGTCGGCGACTGGGTTCGCATCAGTAAACATAAGCATCTTTTTACCAAAGGATACACGCCCAATTGGACTAACGAACAGTTTCAAGTGAATCAGGTGTTTCAACGTGACGTACCCCTGTACAATTTAGTCGATTCTGCAGGACAACCGATCCTAGGCAAGTTTTACGAGGAGGAGTTGAAAAAAACCCAATATCCAGAGTATTATTTAATCGAAAGCATTGTCCGGCGAAACAAAACTCGAGCTCTTGTCAAGTGGATGGGTCTTCCATCCACTCAAAACACCTGGATACCCTTGAAAGAGCTACAAAAATAAGTTTGATATGATCGGTCCCATATCATCATCTCTCTTCTATACATGCAGGCTCTCTTTCTAGTGTAGACATTAAGACGTCTAAATAATTACAATTTCCCACAATTTATTTCGGTTGACTGACTACGTCGGTCCCATGCAAGAGGAGACCCTGAACTTAGCAAACCTTTATGCTTTGTTCCACCTGCTTATATTAATATGTTCATTCCCATGATCTTGTCCCGGATATACCTTAAACGTAGGCTAGTCTCCACCAGGATATAACCGACCCTGAACTCGTTCAAACCTTCACGCTCCGCTCACCATCCCCACCGCAAATTTGTAACTTCTCCCCACCCCTACCTCTGTGTTGTGTGTATTTCAACTTAGTCTGCTCTTTACTACACCATGGAGCATTTCGTCTTAGAATGGACTTTTCTACTCGAGCCTATAAAAAAATGTGTCATAGTAGGTTTGACTAAGAAGTCATCGGCGGTACTTACAATTCGTAGTTTGGACGGAACAACACCTCCATTTTTCATAACCATGGCCGATTGGTCATTGCTAATGCAGAGGGAAACCGAGCTGCGTGAATATGTCAAGAGGAACGACATTGTTAACAGAAAGAGGAAAGCCACCGAACTTTGTCATGATGTAGTGGTCAACGGTAATCATCTAATACTTCGTTTACATCAGCCGACTCGTACTGTCCGGACCGACTTGTCTTACCGACCGTCGTGGATAGATACCTTGTTATCAAGACTGCCGGAAAGCATCACTTTGTCCGCTGTTGAAACCCTATCCTTACTTGATAAAATCCAACAGATAAAAATAGCATTGGATCTGATTGTCCGGTTAAAGACAACAACAACAGCAGGCGAGGATTTGCAACCACCCCCTCCACCGCCACCATCACCCCTACCACCTCCACAGACCAACGAAATAATAGAAGACTTTGATCTCAACGAACTACTTAAATTACACGAGTAAGAGAACATCTTTAGTCGTTTACCGTTTGCCATGGAGGAGATAGAAACATTACGTCGTTGCGATGGCTACAAACAATTTCTACTAGAATATCCACTCCTCGAAATGGACGATCCTCGGATGAAGAAATTTGAATCTATCGCTGCCTCACTCATGTTCCTCAAATCGAGTGCTACGGTATGTAGGAAACGTATACATCATTATCCAAATAGCCACTACACCGCTTGCATATGGAACGACGATAGTTGTACTAGAAGAGGTCCGGAAAAATGTGTCTGTCATGTGTGTGCCTTTGCGCTTGTGACTATCCTAAAGGAGTTGGAGGACTTATATCCTTCAAAACAACCTGTTTAGATATCGATCAGTCAACATTTAAACATGGAGGAGATAGCAGCTATGCGTCTTTACCCTCAGTATCAGAGATACCGAAAAGAGTACCCCACCATTAAATTGAACGACCCTCGAGCTCACATATTTACTTCTATTGCTACAGCAATACTTTTCCTAAAAGAAAAAGCCAAGGTATGTAGGACTATGGATCCTCATAATAGCCACTATACTGCTTGCGTATGGAGTGATCCCAGCTGTCAATGCGGACCGGATACATGCATCTGTTGCCATTGCGCTATAAAGCTATTTAATATCAAAAGTGGCTTGGATATACTATACCCCCCGACAGAGGAGAATCTAGTTTCCCCCTCCACATAACTGGTCAACTTTAAGAAAAACTGGACGCTAAACGATCTGTCAGTTTCATTCTACAAGCCAACCTATCAACAACATCACTATGTCTTTGTGCAACAAACTTAATGATTCCATCGACTTTAGGCGACGTATTCAGCTTAAAGATCTTACCGAACATGAATCTTATTTTATCCATTCATTTCAATTGGTGAACAGCGCTACACATGGAACAGGTCTCGTAGCAACTCTAGCTTTGCATCAACATTACGACGACGACAGGCAATGTACAGAAAAACTAGAGGAGGAGGATGTCGACGTATTTCTTCCGAAACGGATCGTCAATATAATTACAAAAGAACAGGCCGACGCTTACAACGCTGCGCCCAACATGTATCTCAAATATCACGGACGGATTGGAAAAGCTTACAATATCTCATTTATCATGGAGGACAAAGAGACGCGATCAGGATAGCGCAAATAAGCAGCCTTCCATCAAATTATATATGAAACACTATATGTTTTGTAAATATCATGTAACTATTAAATAAAACAACTAAATATATATTGTAACTACTAAAAAATGTCTTGTTATTGACTTGATTACATTTATAAGTTACCCATTTCCTTAGTATTTATAAGATAGATTAATGCAAATATATATTACATATAATAAAACATTGCAGCAAGAGAAAGCCAATGTCTTTTTTATATTAGGTAGGAGTTGTCTCATCGTATGTGAGCAATGTTCTTTGTCGGCAGACAAGGAATAAAAGGGCGGTTCTCCCTCAAACGCTAATGGGCAATGTTCTTTGTCAATAGACAACTGTCATATGTTTATAGATGGCAAAATATCGAACTCTAGGGCGAGGGCGAGGTCGAGGGCGATAACCCTAACCCGGAAGCGGCAGGGACAATATTTGGTGACCTTGGCATGTCGTTGGACAGTCTGGCACTGTTTTAGATGACCTTGGGATGTTGTTTGATGGTCCGGAACGGCTCGGCGACCTTGGCTCCAGGGCTCCCGTTAATTGACTCCTCCTATTTCCTCTACTGGTATAGAAGTGGGCCGTGAAGGGTAATAAAAAGATGTGGTTTAAATTTTACGAAATGGCTATATTTCGCCCCACTCCGGGGCATAGACGTGCCGGTAAACGAAGGTTTGGTTACATGTTTAAAAAATTATTAGTCAAATTCATCTAAATAATTACATTCGTCTTTAGACGCCACTCTCCTACTAAACTCTAAACTAACTGGTTTAAAGAAACATAACATATTTGAAACAGTAACAATTAAATAAGATAATATAGATTTTAATTTACAGAGCTTTACGATATTTTTCTTAACAATAATACTTTATAATTATAACTAGCTTTACATTTACTTAAATTGACTAAAACAACGTTTAACTAAAAAATTTAATAAAAGTTAATAACTAAATAATTTATTTAATTTTAAAACAGATTATTATTTCTTTTTTTAAATGCTCGTTTACAGTACTATTACTTCAGTACTTTTGATGATATATGTGTAAATTAATGTATGTTTGTGCGCATGTGAAAAAAACCGGTTTAGACTTATACGGGACCAACAATGACCCACCATCCAAATTTCATTAAAATTGGACGAGTAGTATTTTACGACAGACAGACATGGAAACAAACATATTTCCTGTTATCTGAAACGGGTTTCTATCTTAGAATTTTTAAAATCTGAGGCATAAAATTGATTTGTTTTTCACTTTACGATCACATAGCTTATAGCTTCCCTTTACCTTCGGTAATGGAAGCTATACGATACACTTACCCATATAATTATAGGTATTTTGACACTTAACTTGAAAGCCAAACAGAGCAATAAGATCTAAACCGTAACATCTCATATCATAACATTCTCACCCAGATTTAACTGTATAACTAACTGTTAAACTGTATTTGTTTTATATCTCATTTATTTTTCTCCCAAAAATAACGTTATTAAAATAATTTCGCCCACAACCCACATAGTTTCTTTTAATTTTTATTATTAAATATTATGTTTACACAATGGATAATATGTTTACACATTTTTTGGCTCCCCCCCCCCCGCACCGCGGGGTTGGCGGGGGCGCTATTTACGCCACTGAAATGCACATCTAAGGAATAATCAGTTGTCTAACCACAAGAATAATTACAATTTTTTAACAAAAAAAAAAAATTACATAAACCGGCTTCGACTTAACGGTATCAGTTGGTTGATTATTTTACACTGTTTTTTTTTTTTTTTTAACGTATTATAAGAGAGAGAAAAAAAAGAAAAGGAGAAAGTTAGGTCCCCACCTAACTTTCTCCTTTTTTTTTTTTCTACCCTTTCTTTTTTTCCCTTACATCCCCATGTAAGGGTGTAAAAGGTGGACTTAAGGCCTAAGTCTGTTAAGGAGCTTTTATTATTTCAACAATATGTTGATTTTTCGAGATGTTTTTATTTTCATTTTTTTTTCTTTTTTTCTTTTAGTACCCTGAACCATGTACCTTAGCTGTTTAGTATTTAAGTTATTTCTAATGTATACCTTGTACCTGACCCCAGTAACCTAACTTCATCCAAGCCGTCAAACCCTCCACCTCTTAAACCTTTACAATTCACATCCCCACCTACCTTTTTCCTTTTCTTTTTTTTCTCTCTCTTATAGTATTATGTTAAAAAAACAAGCAGTGTAAAATAATCAACCAACTGATGATGATCAACCAACTGATGATGATCAACCAAATGATGATGACGTCAAGTTGAAACAGGGTTTTGTATTTTTTTTTTTTGTTAAAAAATATTAATTATTCTTGTGGTCAGACAATACACTGATTATTCCTTAGATGTGCATTATTATTTACTCAGTACCTAATAATACCACAATGTTATTAAATTAGTGTTTTTAAGTGGATTTTTTTAATAACAGATGTTTATGGAACTTTCTCCCTATTTTTCCACAATACTTTCTTATTACCACCTAATATTATCTTTAGGTCTCTTAAAGCTAACAAAGCGAATAAAATAATATTTTTTTAAGAATTTCTTTATATGGTGATTGTTATTTCCCAACAAGCAATTTATATTTGTCAAAACAAAAGTATTTTACCCTTCAATTTCTTTTAGGGGTAAGCATTCATCTTGTCTTTTACCAACTAGTTTTCCTTTTAATTGTCAATTTAGTTTTTAACTTAATTAGCTTCCTTGTTGTGAAAACGATAAGGACAGTTGAATTTGAAGTATAGTTTTAGACACTAGTAACTAACTAATAACTAATATAATACGATACATTCTTATGGATTGACTTATAAACGTGGTACTACACTATTTTCTTATAAACGTTGCCCACATTGTCCTTCTACAACAAAAAATATTAACTGTGACGAAGAAAGGTTACGGTAGAACAAGAACATTACACTTTCCTCAAAATTCCTCAAAATACAGACTATAACTGACTAGTTTGCAGCCCTGTGGTGGTCAATTCTATTTCGTTGCTCTCGTCGCCTTATCAGTTTGTTTACTTTGTCACTTAGTTATCGCGCATGCGCTACTGATACCAAGCCCTCAATGGTGCTTTCTGAAATCGTTCTATTGTGTAACGACAACGGCATACGCAAATTCGCGTCTTTATGGTAAAGATTTTGTTTTTTTCTGCTTATTATTAATTCGTATGAATATGAATCCGCTCTCTGTCTTTTAACTGCTTAAAAATTAATAATAACCTGTATTTTGCTGGCATTAAAAAAATTCTTAAAAATTTAAATACCTCCTAACTATGCTTTTCTATATCCCCGATACAAATTGGCATTTCTATTATGACAAATGTCTTTAAAAAATCCCCTCAAATTTACTAGGTTATGTTAAACCCACAAAGTACGTATTTTGCTAGGAGAAAATTGTCAATTTGTATCCGGAATATATCAACCCATAGGAGGTAATTAGATTTTACAATTTATTAAACCCGAGGAAATACAGGTTTTTATCCATTTTTGGATATTTTTAGAGGCAAACACATAGCTATCCCATAATATTTTTCAAAATAGACAAAGAAATGAAGGGGCATTCAATGGCAAGAAGCAATAGAAGAGACATTACATTATCAGCTTAACAAGCGTTCCCTAAAAACACAACTGGCTTGTGATCAGCTCTCTAATCCATACAAAAAAAAAAGAGTTTTGCCACATCTATCATGGTCTAATTTAAGGACATTGGTACACTAGGAAATTAGACTGCCACCTCTCTAATAGACGTTTCAGGGCCAAGTACGAAGGAAGAATTGCTGATTACGACTTCTGATTATTGAGGATGACAAACTTAGCCATGTATTGGTACGTTTTATTTCTTTTTTGTCAAATATAAAGGAAAAGCCATGGTTGCCCATGGTCCAGCTTTGGTTGGTTGATTGGTTTGCCCCGGAAATATTAAAAAATGGATATAAACCTGTAGTATGACGAGTTTTAAAAAATAGTGAGAATTGAACTACCTCCAAAGGTTTCCTATACCCTGGAAAAAATTTGCATTTCTATTCTTGTTCAAGACACTATGAACACCTCCAGTAGCCAGGGAGCCACACCATCTACAATGTCTAGAGCTTCCAACCAAGGTTTCTTCTTGTAATAAGACCCTGGAAATATTTGAGGGGAACCTCCAAGTTTATAGGTCATGGCCTCGGCTCCCTCAGCTCTGGTGGCAATCCTGGCTCAACGGGAAATTGGAGGGAAAAGAGCTTGCACCAGGAAGATAAGGGTGCAGCTCTGGGTGCAGTTAAAATCCCCAGTGTGTGGTTCAGTTGGTGGTAATTTTTCTTTAAGATGGTTAAAGTACCATCTTTATCTATCCATTAAAATCTTTTACATCCTAAGTGTCTGGGAGCAATAATTGTAATAATACTTGCCTTGGTACCCAGGGAAATACAATTATTTCATCACAACTGGTACTCAGCTCCAAAGCTTCACCTCAGGACAGCCACGTACAACCTCCATGCACCCACACATCTAGATCAGTTACAGTTACACATACACTTTCACTTATATTCATGTTGTAAACTCTACCCAATATACTTACTTAAACCTACAGTCCGCTTACTTTCTTCTATATTTCAGTTACTTTATTCTAGATTTGTGGCCAGATCAGGCTCCATGTCCCCCTGATACAAACAATTCTCACCATTTTTTTTTAAAGATCCCCTTAAATTTCCTCGATTATAACCCGCAATGTACGTTTTTTTTATTTTACTAAAATAAAATAAAAAATTGCCAATTTGTATCCGGAATATAGGTAGCAAGTCATAGGAGGTAGTTTGATTTTTACGATTTTTTAAACCCGAGAAAATACAGGTTTTTATCCATTTTTTGATATTTTTACTGGCAAACCCATGGCTATTCACTAATATTTTTTTTGAATAGACAAAAATATAAAAAGGCCTTAAATGGTTAATTTTACTATCCTTAAAGAACATACTTAATAATTCCTCTTTTCTTCTTCTTTCCGGTTCTAAAACGTGTGTTAGAGAGAGTGCATTCTACATTATCAGTTTAACAAGCGTTCCCTGTTACCAAAAAGTCAACTTGAATTGAGACCAGCTCTCTTATCCATATAAAAAGAGTGAGTTTTGCCGCATTCTATCATGATCCAATTTTACGACTTTCCATCATCTATGTATCAAAGAATTTGTTACAACTGGTTCTGTAGGTGGTGCTAGAAGAACTGACTGAGACATTTTCAATTTGAAGGAGAACCTTGGTACACTAGGAAATTAGACTGCCCCCTTTCTAATAGACGTTTCAGGGCCAAGTACGAAGAAAAAAATCTGTTACGAATTCTGTTAATTGAGGATGACAAACTTAGCCATGTATTGATACGTTTTATTTTTATCTGTATTGTCAAATACAAAGAAAAAGCCATGAGTTTGCCCGTGAAAATATCAAAAAATTGTTAAAAATCTGTAGTTAGACGGGTTTAAAAAAATCGTGACAATCGAACTACCTCCTATGCTTTGCTATATCTCGGATACAAATTGGCATTTCTATTTCTTAAAAAAATCCCCTTAAAGTTCCTGGGTTATATTTAACCCGCTATGCACGTATTTTCCTCGGAGAAACTTGTCAATTTGTATACATAGGAGGTAGTTACATTTTTACGATTTTTTAAACCTGAGGAAAATACAGGTTTTTATCCAATTTACATGTTTTTACGGGCAAACCCATGGCTCTTAATATTTTCCAAAATAGATAAACATAAGAAGAGGCCAGGCCACTGCGAGATTTTTTTTCCATTACAAGATTTTTTATTACTCACTCGTCAGTTTATTAGTTTTTGTTTTTAGCGTCCATTACTTTCATAGTATTTTAATAATATATATTTCTCTTACCAATATTTACCCCCAGTTCCAAAAAGAAGAATTAAAAGTAACATAAGAGCCATAGAGGGGTCAAGAGAATTGTAGATGAAAAATTATGCCTATGCACGGAGTGCCTGGGGTCAAAAAAATAAAACGGCGAGTGACAGAAGGGGCAAGTGTAGTTTGTTGGATTTCTTTCAAAGGGCAAGTGTAGTTTGTTGGATTTCTTTCAAAGGGCAAGTGTAGTTTGTTGGATTTCTTTCAAAGGGCAAGTGTAGTTTGTTGGATTTCTTTCAAAGGCTCTACGTTGAGGACTAGGAAAATCTGAAGTCCTAGACAAACCTATTGATTCAATCAATTCTGTGATGAATACTTGTTCCCAATTATTGTCATTGTAGAAATTTTCGTTACTCTACCAGCAAGCAACGCCTCTGCTGATCATTCTCGCTATTATACGGCTTCGTGCCAGGATGAGTGAAGATCGGCTCCCTGGGTTGTGTTTACTACATGTCCGCACAATGATTAGGTCAGTGATATTGAAAAAATTGAATGACCGATTCGCCAAAGGAAAAAAAGCGGCTTAAATTGGTAATTAAATTTTTTTATGTTATATAATATAATATTTTTAAAACATGTTCTTTCAAATAAATTGAGTAATTATTTCCTGGACGTAAAATTTTCAATAGTGATTAAACTTTTCTAGAGTTTTAAATTTATATAGGCCTTGGGAGAGGGGTAGGCAATGCACCCCCACTTAGGACAACCCAACTATAACTAGATCTGAGAGTAGGATAACAGGTAATATTTATGTTATTCCTGCAATTGCCTTTAGAGCTCCAACCCATGGGCCGGTAAAAGTTTTGTGGCACGTGCCTCGTTGATTTTTATGGTCTTCAGCTGGTCGAATGTAGAAAATAGTTTATCATGTACATACTTAAGCCTACTGTCTAAATTTAATCCGACTCTAATCTGCTACAACTTATTCCGCTTACTTTGTGGTTTATAATATAATATTTTCCATAAAAAATATTTAGGAACGCAGCAGCGTTCCGCCCCGCCAAGTCAAAAAGTTAAAATTTCACAAAAGCTGCCAGTGTATATATACTGTAGGTGACGAACTAGGGTTTTTGAGGGTCTGCAGCGTGGAATACATACAAGCTACCTAAATAATTTTTTGATATCTTCGAAGGCCGTGTCCTGTAGATCAAAATTAAAAAAAAAATGTCGAAATCGGTCAAGTAGAAGTAGAGAAAAATAGGTTTGAAAATGGTAGTTTTGATGACTTCTTATTCTTATTCTTATTCTTCCTTCATTTTACGTTGACGCACCTACAGCCTAAACTACTGAACCGATTTTAATAAATGAGGGCTTTTTGGATTTGTCTAGAGCCCTAGTGAATTCCCCCCCCCCCCTCAACTCATCTCCCCCCCCCCCTACTACTGAATGTGGAGCGAGAAACCAAGTAAGCGTCATGCGAAGTAGTGAGCCTATATTATATTATTACATATAAAAAATAATTATTACATATATATATATACATATATATATATATATATATATATATATATATATATATATATATATATATATATATATATATATACATATATATATATATATATATATATATATATATATATATATATATATATATATATATATATATAATGATAATAATAATAATAATCAACAATATATGTAATAATAATATATTATTGTAATTATACCATTAGTTACTTTTAACGGGGGCCGGTGTAGCCGAGGGGTTAGCACACTCGACTCTGAAACCAAGGTCTAAACCCCGGCTGTGAGTTCGAATCCCAGTGGGGTGAGACATGTTTCACACTGATGATCTCATCGATCAGATGAGTAAAGTGGCCGGATAACCCCCGTCCTGTAATGACCTAATGAGCTGTTGAACGGGACTAAAACTACAACCAAAAAAAAAAAAAAAAAAAAAAAAAAAAAAAAAAAAAAAAAAAAAAAAAAAAAAAAAAAAGTTACTTTTAACATATATATACTTTATAATTAAGACAATATTAAGGGGTCACTTCGTTACTTATATAAGGTCAGGATCCAGCTGGATATGCGCAAATGATAGCAACGTTATTGTATCTAGGTGGCCAAATGCCGCTAAAAATCTTTATATTATGCTGCTACTATAAGAATGTTAAGTTCTTTCAATGTCATAGGTCTCGTAGTTCTCCAATCTCCATATACCTTGTCCAGCTCTTAACTTTACTTTTATTTGACTCTAATGTGTGGGAATATACAGTTTAGAGAATCCTTCCTTAGGGACCGTACAAAAAGTCATGAAATCTGACCAAAAACCACTTGTGTGGTAAAAAAACACCCCGCCAAGTCTGTGGTCCAAAAAAGTTGTGAAATCAACTTTCTGTCCCGCCAAGTGATGTTGGCACTTTCTCCTGACCCAACACTGTCAACTTAGATATTTATCAGCTTCTTCTCCTTGGCGGTGTGAGGAAAGCCTTTTAACAGTGTTGTTGAAGGCTCTTCTCGATGCCACAATAATCATTGCTGT
Organism: Gerris lacustris; assembly: GCA_951217055.1. NCBI lineage: Eukaryota > Metazoa > Arthropoda > Insecta > Hemiptera > Gerridae > Gerris > Gerris lacustris. Next base: position 22,604,993 of record OX578280.1, read on the forward strand.
AAATCTTTCCCATTATCAAAAAGCAAATAAAATAGAAATAAGTAATATACAAATTAAGCTTTCAAGGAATGACCCCATGCAACTACTACTTTCTTTGCAGAGGATGCGTGGGGTACAACCAGTTAACTTTGGGAAGTACTGCAGGAACACCGCCAAGGAGAAGAAGCTGATAAATATCTAAGTTGACAGTGTTGGGTCAGGAGAAAGTGCCAACATCACTTGGCGGGACAGAAAGTTGATTTCACAACTTTTTTGGACCACAGACTTGGCGGGGTGTTTTTTTACCACACAAGTGGTTTTTGGTCAGATAGTATATACTGCCTGCTGCCTCTGACATTACTTATAGCTTATCTAAGAGGAAAGATTTTTTTAGAGTTCTGTCCTATCCTCATATATTTAATTTTGAATAAGTAAATTTCTATGAAGCCTCTTGAAGTCTGCTTGAATTTCTCCCTTCCATTATCCATTTAAAAAGTGCTACAGTGTCAACCAGCACTAGTAATACTACATGCACTGCTTCCATAAAACAAAGTGCCAATGGAATCAGTTCTTCCTTTAGATTTTGATAGATACAATATCTTCTTATTCCGGCGTACAACATCTTACCAAATCCAATCAATTCAAATAAAAAAGGAATAAAAGGGAAATAATAAAAAATGCCCAATATTTTTATATACACATTTTTTTTCTCTCTTTATTAAATTTGTGAACAAGTCATTGGTCTTACAGACCTTCACCTGTAAATTATATATATATTTTTTTTTGCCAAAGTAAGCAAGTAAAAAACAATCTGTACAGTTTTTTCATTATTTAATATATTTTTTTCCATAATTGAAAGCATTTTTACTTCTTTTTGGTACATAAAATTGTATTTTTTTTTTTTTTTTTTATTTGTTATAAATTTTCATTTTGTTCATGTCCAAAAATAAAAAATAATAAACATCAATCAACACAAAAACAATCAGGTATATTTACGTACAGTCAAAATATATTGTATTTGTTTTTGTTTTACTTTTTCTTTAAATAATTTTTCTTCCATTTGTAATTGTTTTTTTTTTTATTATTATTTACCAATTAATGCTTACATATATAAATTACTTACATTCTTTTATTTTATTTATATTTCACTGCGATTTTTTTTAATTATTATTTTTACACGCAGAACATCATCCATTTTAAAATTAATAACTAGGGTTAAGGGGTTTTTGTCATTTTTTCTCTTATGTTTTTTTTGTGCATTTGAACTATACTTAGTGCATTTTTTTCTAATACAAATACAGACCAGCTAGTTATAACATAAATATGCTTTTTTAAATTTAAAAAAACACTCACATATATATATATATATAATTTTTTAATTATTTTTTTCCACCTTTTTATTTTGTATTAGAGTGCTTTTATATGTAATATATATATATATATATATATATATATATATATATATATATATATATATATATATATATATATATATATATATATTTATCTGTTGCCTTAATAAATTATACATATATTCATTTTATATATAAAGTTACATGTAAAAATTTATTTTCCTTTTTTTGCTTTTTCCTTCTCTTTCTTCACAGCATTTTTTATGTGTATATATATAATTACAGTATTTTTTTAATATTTTTATCTTGGCATTTTTTTTATATCCCCTTCTTTCTTGAGATAAAAATTACCGGAGCCACTTCTTAGACCACCCATTTTTTTTTTTTTTTATTAACTTTTAAATATATATGTAAATGTATATATTTTCTTTTTTATGTGGGACACATATATATTATGTGCTTTTTTAAAATGGCCCCAGAGCCAGCTCCCCATTTATATAACACCTAAGTAAAACATCTTATAACACAATATCCCCAATTACGATTTTTTTCCATTTTTATATATATATATCAATGTTATAACTAATAACACAATAAATAATTCTTTACACAATAATTTTTTTTTTCTAATGTCATCTTTTTTTTTAAATAATAACTTGGCAGTGCAATCTGGTATCCATTCTAGGAAAAGGGGCTAAATATTACACAAAATGAAAAAAAAAAAAACAATAATTATAATAGTATGGGAATACATTTAAATCATAGGTTATAATTGTAAATATCTAAACATAACTTATAAAAAAGTAACAATTTAAAATATATATATATATATAAATTGCAATTTTTCTGCAACTTTTGACATATTTAAATTTTAAAATAAATTTTAATCTGTCTCTTGATAATCAACAGTTTTTAAATTGAATAGAAGAAATTGATCAGCCAATTATGTATAAGAGGAAGTAACACATCTTTTCTTCTTTCTCCAAGTCGGATTCAGATTGAAGTAAGATTTGGAATATGTATTCCAAAAGAGAGAGGCTCCAGGAAAATACGCCTTAATCCCCTTGGCAACATCGATCCTATAAAAAATGTTAACTTACTATGTTGGTTGTTCTAACCAAGTTTTTGCAGAAATTATTTGTACAAAGAGTAAAAATAAATTGGCTTATTATCAAACCATAATAGCGATTTTTTTATACATACCAGTCAATCTATTTTGAAACTGATTATGAGGAAAGATCGGTTTACATGGGTATAGTAAGAGGTGTAGTAGCAGTATGGGTGTTAATATTATTGGTTCTTCTACAGGATTACGGGGGGGGGGGGAGTTGCTTTAGCAAGTGGTAAATGATGTTTACATGGGTAGTAACAGGTGTAGTAGCAGCATGGGTGTTAACATTATTGTGGACTAGTCTCAGAAGGTGGACAGAGGACAAAGATGAATCCTTTTAGCTTTTAAGGGAATTCGGGGGGGAGAGTTGCTTTAGCAAGTGGTAAATGATGTTTACATGGGTAGTAACAGGTGTAGTAGCAGCATGGGTGTTTACATTATTGTGGACTAGTCTCAGAAGGGGGGCAGTGGACAAAGATGAATCCTTTTAGCTTTTACGGGAATACGGGGGGGAGAGTTGCTTTAGCAAGTGGTAAATGATGTTTACATGGGTAGTAATAGGTGTAGTAGCAGCATGGGTGTTTACATTATTGTGGACTAGTCTTAGAAGGGGGACAGTGGACAAAGATGAATCCATTTAGCTTCTACGGAGTTGATAAGTTGCTTTTGCAAGAGGTAAATAAATAGCCAGCCAGGGTTATTCACTTTCCTGCTATGGCTATCCTGTTCAAATACCAGTCCAGGTGCTGCCCAATGTGGTTTTTGGTTGTTTTGCAAGTTAATGGTAAAAGGTTCTAATCCAATTACAATACCAATGTAAACCCAGCTTTAGTTATCAAAACTGATCTGTATAAAAAATTAGGTACTATGGTTTAAAAATAATAAATTCAATCATTTTTACTTTCTTAAAACAATAACGTAATATAATATATGAATTTCATAAATTATTAGCCATAAAAATATATAAAAAAGGGTATATAAAGTGGTAGAAAAAAAATTAAAAACTAAAAAAAGATGTAAAAAAAAAATATAAAAGAATAAAAAATAATAACTGTAATAAAATACATAATATTTACCAAATTTCAAGCATATTATTCTAGCCACCATCAAGACAAAACATATATTTTTATTATGCATCTTGTTTATTAAGTATTTTTATGTTATTTCTGTTCTAGTTTCATTATACTCTGTATTAACACTTAATTATAGGTTATCTTTATAATCATTTTTGGTTTTGCACTGATGATGACCAATAAACAACTGAAATATTAGTTTCTTTTTAACTAAATTTTCTTTTTGCTGTACCCTGTTTAATTGGAACATTTTTTATTGAACGAACTACTTTTCGCATAAAATAAATTTAAACTGATTGATGCAAATGGTCGAGTTGAGTAGTGTGCGTGCATCTATTATGTAATATATATATATATATATATATATATATATATATATATATATATATATATATATATATGTATATATATGTATATATATATATATATATATATATATATATATATATATATATATATATGTGTATATATATATATATATATATATATATATATATATATATATATATATATATATATATATATATATATATATATAATTGTCCATTTATATATATTTCAAAACTTGATTATGAGATTATACACTTTTCTTTTTTCAATTTAATATTCAATTTTTCTTAACAATTTTCAACGTGAATTTCAAGTGAATTTTCAAGTGAAAAGAAAATCAAACAAATAAAATGACACGATAATTAAATGTTATATTTAGCCCCTTACCTTTCCAATCATATCCTAACATTTTAAAGACTACACTTAACATACATCCAATCAATCATTTCACAATTCTATCGATACATTTTAATAATTTATTTACATTTTATTTTTTTTTATTTTTATGTATTAATATGATATACATCTAATATTATTTTTTTATTATATGTATAATTAGTTTTTATATTTTATTATTTATAATAGCAACTTTTTTCTTTGTGTGTGTTTGTGTTAGCTTTTTTTTCGGGTATGTATAGGTAGCACTTCATGAAAAATTATTATTATTTATATTATTTCTTTTTTTTTTGTTTTAAATAAAAAACATAAAAAATTTATTCAAACAAAAAAAATGATAAAACGTAACATTTTTATTTTTCTTTTATATATTTATTTTATCAGAGAGGTAAGAAAAGTGACAATTTACAATAATGTATTTCACATTTTAAATTACATACTTTTTTTAATGTTTTATCAGAATATCTTTTTTTTTCTTTGTTTACATGTTTTACAATTTTTTTATTTTTATTAATATATATATTTGTATACTTAAACTTTACAACAATTTACATAATATTCATTGGTTATAAACATTAAATTTGACTTTTTATTTTAGATTAAAAATAAATAAAGATTAAACAATTGTTCAAATTGTGAATTTAAATAATTTATAAAATACTTACATTTTTTTTGGAACAACTGGTAGTGAAGCTGATAGTTCATTAAGATACTTGGGGTAATGAGACGAGGGAAACAAACATCTACTCCATTTAAATGTGTTTCTTTATAAACAAATTATAGAAATGTATACGTATATGGTCAAATCAATGCAGTAGTAAGCTTTCATCCCAATATGTCATATTTTATTTTTTCGGAAGAATAAGATAATAATATAAATAAGGATTGGAATAACTAAAACTTCGTAGAATTATAAATATCTAGGGTCAAAAGTCTAAAGGATATTAGGGTCACTAGATCCTGAAGATAGAAAACAATCTGCAGGAGATAGCTGATCTTATGACATAGATATCCGTCATATAATATAACCGTAAGCAGTTAGGGTCTCAAATGTATCTATAAACTTAAGACCTCTAAATTATATGCTGAAGGGAAAGCAATAGGAAATATGTTGGAGCATAATGTAACTGACCACTTTTCATTTGAATGCAACAGATAACTTTTAAACCAAAATGGGTTTTGTACACAAAATCTAAAGATTGTTTTGATAGAGAAGGGTAGGAAAATGTTAAGGATAAGATAATTGATCTTTCCTCCTAAGAATGCAATAAGAAAGTCTAGGGTCTTAGGGTAACCCCTTAAGGTAAATTGGAACCCGAAGACCTGTTTTAAGTAAGGGGGGGGGGGGGTAGTCGAAGAAGAGATATCTGATCTATAGTTACATGACAATCATCAAAAAGAACTACTAGAAATGGGTCTAGAACTTTACATGCTCCTTTTAATTCAGATTTTCTTCTTTTAAAGTTAGTTAAATAATTTTAAAGTTTTTAGCTGACTCTATTTACTAGAGATTTTTCTGGGTCACAGCGGGACCTAAAATTATGGGCTCCCTTCTTATCTTCTTGAATCATAAAATTTTATGTTAATTTCAGTACCCTATAATGCCGTTAACAAAATATAAGGTCAGAAGATTCTTAGACTCTTAATTAAGCTACCCACATAAGAAATTTGCTTTTTGAAATCTTCTTCGGTAACTTATTGAAGAATTTGACTTATTCCCAGATACTGTTATTAAATTATAATTTGTCAAATTTCGAACCTCTCCTTTAAATGTCAAAAGTTATTTTGAGCAAATTTTGGAAGTGGAAAAATAAATGTCTTTCTTTTATTTAAAATAATTATTTCTCTCACATAAATTTTTTCCACTATCCAAAACTATATACAAAAATACAAAAATTCAAATCTTATACAATTTTTTTTTGTTTTTTATATTTAGAAAAGAAAAAAAATGGTTATACAGTTGATACTGTTAGGGTTTTTTTTTGTCTCACAATTATAACAACCAACAATTTAAATTTCTGAAAGAAAAACATTTTGATTCTTTTTATTATTATTTTTTTTTTACTATTTTAATTCCCCCACAAAAAAAAAAAAAATAAATAAAAAATATAATCAACAAATAATCACAACTCCGTCATTATTTTGACAATCTATTTTTCTTGTTTTTTTTTCCAATAAAAAACTCAAGTCCTACACTCGATTATAAAGTAATTTAAATACACAAAACATACTGTTATAAACAGTATTGGAGGAATATTGCAGACTGGAATAAACACGAATTTAATATTAGGCACAGTGTGTCAAAAAGAAACACACTGAAATTTGTTCAATTTAATAAACTATAGTATTTGTTAGATTTAACATAAAAAAGCTTTAATCCTACTTTTTTGAAAAAAAAATAAAAAGCATAAGACTCTAAAATAAAAAAAAGTAAAATTTAATATTAGAGGAAAAGCCCTAAGGTTTGCGCACTTCATTAATAATCAACCTCTTGCACAATCAAACTCTTGCGCAATCAAACTCTTGCACAATCAAACTCTTGCGCAATCAAACTCATGCGCAATCAAACTCTTACCCTAATCAATTATTTTACGATTATTATTTCATATAAACTAAGTAACTGGATGGGTCATTTGCAGTTCACTAAATATCTGTTAGGTATCCCTTAGCTAAATTCCACACTAATTATTGAAAAATAAACGGTAAATATTTGAATCAGCTATAGCATGAGATGATCATGAACTTTTCTGACACTTAATGATATCTTAGAAAATAGTTTATTAAATAAAAAAAAAAAAGGACCGTGTAATCAATATGTAGCTTGATAACACGTTTAAATAAATTAAAAACACTTTATTTTATTAACTGTATTACAGAACAACTTAGAACAATCTGGATGATTTAGATACACTCTATAATATAATTCTATAACATTGTAAAAAAAAAATCAAAATTTACATAATAACTTTTAACTAATATCAGTAAAAAGAAAAAAAAAATATACATGTGTTTGTATATGTATAATTCTTGAAAAAAATAGGTAGGTATATATATATATATATATATATATATATATATATATATATATATATATATATATATATATATATATATATATATATATATATATATATATATATATATATATGTATATATAATAATAAAATTTAATTAATTTTTAAAATTAAGTGAAGGACTGAGCTTTTTATTAATTGATATACCTTTAAAATATATTTTTTTATCCATCGTTAAAAAAAATGTATTTTGGAAATCCTATTTTTTATATGTATATATATATAATTTTTACATTTTTTCTCCTTTATCACTGCATTCTTTTATCTATTTTATTATTTTCTTTCGTTAATATTTTATATATACAAAATAATTGAAATTGACAAAAACTTTTTTTTGGTTTTTCTTGTATTGTTTATATATATCTATATATATATATATTTATATATATATATATATATATATAGTACAGTATGTCCCAGGATCGACTTGACGATACGTGAAGTGACCTACAAATTTCATTTTTCGACAAAAAGTCATTCTTGATCATCCCTCCTGCATGTCTTCAAATGAAGATTTATCGCATTCAAAATTTTGTTCCATGTACCCTGTTCCTAAAAATTACGATTTCTTAAAATCGCACAAGAGGAGACTGGTCTAAATTATAATTTTATGAAAAAATGTCATTCGTTATAAAAAATTATATTTTTCAAAATAAGAAAGAATATACAAAAAAATAATCATCGTATTTCACCTCCCCCCCCCCCCCCCCCCCCACTTACCCCACTTAAAATAAAAAGAAAAAATTAAATTAAAAAAAAAAATTAGGAATCGTTTTGAGTACAACAATGATTTTTGAATAGACTTTTTTAGAATTAACATTTTTATTATTTATAGTGAGGTAAGCGGGTAGGGGGAGGGGGGGGGGGGGGTGTGAAATTTAAATGATTATTTTTTTGTATATTCTTTCTTATTTTGAAAAATATAATTTTTTATAACGAATGACATTTTTTCATAAAATTAAAATTTAGACCAGTTTCCTCTTGTGCGATTTTAAGAAATCGTAATTTTTAGGAACAGGGTGCATGGAACAAAATTTTTAATGCGATAAATCTTCATTTGAAGACATGCAGGAGGGATGATCAAGAATTACTTTTTGTCGAAAAATGAAATTTTTAGGTCACTTCACGTATCGTCAAGTCGATCCTGGGACATACTGTATATATATATATATATATATATATATATATATATATATATATATATATATATATATATGTTATATTATTTACTTCAGAAATTGCATTTTTTTTTAATTTCATTGAAAAATGATTGCCTACCATTACACTGATTGAACTTTGTATTTTTTATTTCTTCTTTTTTATTACATCGGCGACGAAACCAGTTGAGGATTTTTTATTTAATTTTAATTTTTTTAAAAATTAATTAAACTGAATAATTATAATCGTATTAATTTCAAAGTAATGTTGTCCGCCTGAAATCGAGTAAATAAGTGGCTTATTTCACAAAATAAGATGAAAGCCCATAAAACGCAAATAAGTATTCCTTTAACTGAAATTAAGCTTCCAAGTTTGTTGTTGAATGCATTCAATTTTTTTATGATATCAAATTAAGAAATATATATGAAAGATATACCTCTATAAAAAAGATCTTGAATTTATTTTTGACTGTTAGGTTACTTAGGTTTACTTTAGATTCTGCCAGGTCAACAAAGTTTACAAGTTTGGTTAAGTCTTACTTTTTTCCTTCGGTTATAGTAATTATTCTTCATAATTCATATTGCCCATTTTATTCGGTTTGATTAATATCTTAAATATATTAGAAGCTTCAACTAATTTTACTACCTTTAAAAAGTACTAACTTTGCCTTTGAAAAAAAAAAAAAAAAAAAAAAAAAAAAAAAAATCCTACGTTTTTTAATTGAGTTTCAACTTTTTAGGTGTGTCAAGTTAAACGTAAATCCTTAAGAATATGGTTTGTTATATAATTATAACAAGCAATGAATTTGCAAGTACTTTTTTCTATTACAGTTAAAAGGTTTTCATTTGGGAAGTTAAATTTACTATTGTTGTTGCTTTTAATTATGTTATAAACCTGAATAGTATGTTTTATTGCTCGAATGTTCTAGTTTAACATTAATAGTCAAGCATTTTTTTTTTCTTTAATAATTTAGGAATTTATATTTGAATGAATTTTTTTATTTATATTTCTTTCTAAAAATACCTCTTAAAATAATAACGAGAACATTCTGAGAATCTCTAAGGCGGCTTTCACATTGCGTTCGAGTCCGAGCGTGTCCGATTCCGCTTCAGAAACAAACACATGAATGTTAGTAGGTAGTGGGAAACTTGAGATCATCCCCACTCCTGACCCCTTATGCCAAACTTCCTGAGTCCAAATAGCGAACTGTGGATAATAGGCCGGTGTCGGTATCGCCTCGCTCGGACGCGCGCCCACTTTGAAAGCCACCCATGTCTTTATTAATCATATCTAATATAACTTCAAAGAAAAAACCTTAACTCGAATCTAAAGTTAAGCGGCATCAAAACATTCAAAAGGATGATTGAACATTATCAATGTAATGTAATGTAAAATAATGTTGTATTAACATTAGGATTTTAATCATGCCTTAAGATGGTCCCGATATTAGTAGCGAAATGTCATTGAAAATAGAAATGGTTATGATGTCTAATCGCGAAATCCTATCAAGTATACTATATATATATTATATATAAGTATATATATATATATATATATATATATATATATATATATATATATATATATATATATATATATATATATATATATAAATATATATATATATAAGGTCAATTATACTCATTGGATAAACATAAAATGTCAATACCCAATTGACTATTTATTAATAAAAATATAATATTTAGAATTTTAAGATTTAACAGGGATTTTATAAAGTATTTTGAAAAAACTAATAAAATAAACTGAACCATCTGGGTGAACCGGAAACTTTCTTATTGTTGAGTTAAATCCGTTTTAACATGTTATCCTTCAAATTCTATTGAAGATTTTAACTTAAGATTTATTTATTTGTTTTATTTTAATTTATTAATATTATGCTTATACGTAATATCGCTTAAAATAAAATACTATCCATTAGGACTAGCCTTCTCAAATAATAATACTAAAATAAAAAAACTACAATTAAACTAAAAAAAAAAAAAAAAACTTATATTACTGTATTTTTTTTTTAATTTAAAAAAATCCTCAAGAGCCCATTGTTTATTTCAAAATAAACCGGTCACAAAAACAAACATTTCCCATTTTTTTTTTTCTTGTCTTTTGTTTTAATTTCTTTTTTGCCTAGTCGCTATAAATTACCTATATTAATAACACTACATATAAGTAATATTTATATATTTATATTTATATATATATATTTAATTTTTTTAATATTTATATAACTACAAAAAACACTATAATATAACCTGCAAACTACAGCATTTTTTTTTTTCTTTTTTATCTAGTCAGTTTATCACCAGTTACAATATATATATATATAAATAAATATATTAGAGTACATTATATTTGGTGTGCTAGCATAATTCTGTTGATTTTTGTTTGTTTTATGCTATTCTTTTGTTCTCTGAGATCACATATATACATGTTGACACTGTTAATATACTCTAAAGCATTATTAATTTCAATGCCACTTATTTATTTAACTTTTTTTTTAATATATAAATAATTATTCCCCACATTCCCCCCCTTTTTTGTCTTAATCCTAACACATAAAAACACATATAATTAGTTAAGTACAGCAATTCTTTTTCTTTTATACTTTTTTTCTAAAAACATAAAACCATTATTTCTTTTAGAAAAAAAAAATTAAAAAATAATAATAATTGTTGTTTTAAATAATAATAATAAAAAAATTAAATAATGAAAAAAAAAATAAATAAATTAAAGAATAATAATAAATAAAAAATAAATAATAATGATAATAATTGACACTTATATCAATAACAACAATAATAATAAAATAAAATAAGAATAAAATAAATAATCTTGTGCATTTTGTTTTTTAAACTTTCCAATAATTCCTTACATTTATAGATATTTACGATAATGTCTCTGATGATATATTATATTAAAAATAGGTTTATTTATTTATCATTTTTTTAAATGATTTCTGTATGCTTAAAAATAACTCTTTACTTGGTTTTTCGTTGAAAAGCAGAATTAAAATAATAATACTGTTTTATTTATTTTTTTTTTTTTTGGTAGGAAAGTTTTATATATAACTTTTTTTTTCTCTTTAATTTGAGATTATTTTCAAGGTCCATCGTTGTTTCATCATTGGAGATTGATGATCACCTTCATTATCGTAAGTTGAATGTTGATCTTATCCTGTTCCCATCATTAGCGTCTAGATAAAATAATAATAAAATAAATGAATGATTAAATAAAAAAATAAAAAATAAATGAAATTAATAAAATTTTAATATTTATTTATACTTTATTTATTTACTCTAGGTTTATAATAAAATGATAAATCATAATAAAAAAAAAAAACCAAACCAAAAATAAAAATGAATTAACAAACAAACTAACCAATACCAAAAAAAAAAAAAATCAATAACAAAATCTTACAATTTTGTTATTTTCTGTTTATTAATTAATTTATTAATATGTATTATTTAATTACATGCACAATAAAAACTAAATGTTAAAGACTAATCATTATAACACGCAAAATTAAAAAATAAATATATATATGTATATTTTTTGTATACAAAAAAGAAATACTTGAATATTTCTTTGTATTGTTTTATATACAGGGTGACCCAGTTTTAATGGAACAAAATAGAAATCCTGATTCTATGGCCTAAGATGAACAGAAAAAAGGTATATATGCCTTATGCGATTCTCAATAGTTTTCGAAATATTGATTATTTTCGATACATTGTTGTTTTCTCAAATATAATGCATAATAACTCAAAAACAAAAAAAGTTATAGAGTTGGGGTTTTCACCATTAGAAAGAGCATTCAATTTTCATTAAAATTACTTACAATATAACCCACGTATTACATTTAAAAAGGAACTTACACACATTTACAATGTGAAATTGGAGTAGTTTAAAAAATTAAGTGATAATGGAGACCACCATAACTTTGTTAATACCATAGTCACCATTGAAGTCTGAAGAGCTTAAAAACTGACCCATGTCATTACCTTTAGAATGATATAAGACAACCTAAACATTGTTTAAACTTTCACTGAAATATGCTTAAAAAACTCTAATAAGTAGCTACAATTTTCTATAAAAATATAACAAATATAAACAAAACACATCTGAAAATAAATAAAATGCAAAGTTAATCTAATACAAAGAAATGTTTTGTTTACATTTTACTGCAAATTTTAGAGACTATATTGAAGTTTTTTAAGCATATTTCAGTGAAAGTTTAAACAATGTTTAGGTTATGTTATATTATTTTAAAGGTAATGAAATAGATCAGTTTTTAAGCTGTTCAGACTTCAATGGTAACTATGGTATTAACAAAGTTATGGTGGTTTCCAATATCACTCAAGTTTTTAAACTATTCCAATTTTACATTGGAAATGAGTGTAAGTTCCTTTTTAAATGTAATACGTGGGTTATATAGTAAGTAATTTTAATGAAAATTTAATGCTCATTCTAATGGTGAAAACCGCTACTCCTATAACTTTTTTTGTTTTTGAGTTATTACGCATTTTATTTGAGAAAACAACAATGCATCGAAAAAATCGATATTTCGAAATACCTCGAAAACTAGTGAGAATCGCATAAGTCATATAGACCTGCCATAGAATCAGGATTCCTTTTTTGTCCCATTAAAACTGGGTCACCCTGAAATAATAATAGTATAAAATAATTTATATATATATATATATATATATATATATATATATATATATATATATATATATCAAAATTAAATTATAAAAATAATAATAATACAAAATATAAGTATATATTCACTCACTCCAAAAGGTTTAAAAGTAAAGCTATTAATTTTGCATTAGTTACAAAATTCGTAAAATATTTATTACAAATATTTAAAATATAAAATTTAGTAAATACACACTGCATTTATATTACATTTAAATTATATTTTAATGTAATATAGTATATTTTATATTTTATTTAAAGAAATATTTAACTTAAGAGCTGGATCCATTTTATATACAACCCTTTATAACTTGTCTTTACAATTGTATTTTTTGTAAAAGTTATAACTTTTTAAAAGTTTTACACTTGTTAATAAGTTGTAATTTATTGAACAACTTTTGATAGATTCTATAGTGCAACCTGTTATAACATGACATAAAACGTTATAAAATTAACCGGTGTTACTAGAACATAATAATTATGAACTTTTTATTTGTATTACCTGTTATAATGTAGCATTATCATTATATTACTACATTAAAACAAGTTTTACTAGAACATAATAATTATGAACTTTGTAATATAACCTGTAACAATGAAATATTGAGGTTATAAAATTGCTTTAGAGTTTTACTATTACTAGTAAATTAAAATTATGAACTTGCTATATATAACCTGCTAGAATGTAACATAAAAGGTAATAACACTTTACGCTAAAAAACTGTCATGATGTAACATTATCAACATGATGTTGCTTTTGTTTAACTTCTTTTAATGCAAAATTATAGCATATTTTTTTATTAAGGCGTAAAATTTTAATCTTTTTATATTACATTTTGAAGATGGTTTTGGCAATCAAGTAATTCTTGGCCTTTTGTACTTCACTCAAATCTTTTTAATAACATGAGGATAACGGTAACAGATTCTATATAATATTTTATAAACAAGTTACAAGTAATAATTAAGGTTATTTTTATAAGTCCAATTCTGGATCCATTTAAGTGAGCTTTCACCAAACGAAAAACAGTTTTATTTTACTTTGTTCGACAAATTTTCTTTTTATCGTTGCTAGTAACAGTAATAAAAAATGTATAAAATTTAAAATCACCATTTTCTTTAACTATTAGAAGCATAAACAAAAAAAAAAAAAAAAAAAAAAATTATTTACTTTAAATTATATAAAGAATAAAAACTGTAAATAGTAATAATTTATTAATTAAAACTTTAAATGTTCGTTTGGTGAAATCTTGTTTAAAAAAAATAAATGAATTAAATTAATAAATAAAAATCTACAAATATATAAATGAAATAAAAACAAGTGGCATTATAATTAATATTGTTATTATTATTTTTCTTTATTAAACTAATTACTTAATTATATATATATATTTTCTTCGTTGGTTTAAGTATTCGATTTTTTTAGATATAGATATTTGGGGGTCAGTTTGTTTTACATAGATTAAAAAAAAAGAAACATTGATTATTTTTATACCCGATTAATAAAAAATAATATTTTTTTTTCTTTTTTTTATAATTTTTATTTTATATTTATTTATATATTTTTTTAATTGTCCATTTTTTTCGACCGTCTACCATCAAACTATAAGACTTGGAGCAAGCCATTCGTCATCTGCCAGCTGCTGTAAAAACCATAGAAAAAAAACGAACCCAAAGATAAAAAATAAAATAGTATAATATCTTTTTGTTTAGTATTTATTTTTAAGAAAAGGTTTTAAAATAAATAAATATATAAAATCAAATTTTAAAAAAAATCCTAATTTGTCGTAGTTTTAAGATACACTATATGTTCATTAAATGGTCCCTATGAGCGGGATAGAAAGGGGAAATGATTGGGAATATCCCAAAAATATAATTTAAAGATATATAATTAATTTACGGGTATTATATAATTCCTAAATTATATAATTTAATTTGTGTGTTTTTTTTTTTAATTTGACTATAATTGGTTATGAAATAAAATAAGTCCAGATTCATAATTATTTTGATAATACAACTTTCTTTTTATATTCAGTATTGATAACGGTCTTAAAAAACCCTCAAAGCGTCTTAAAAAATGTAAAAATTACAGAAACATTGTTAAAAAATAATATTTGAGTCAATGGTATAAACAATTCTATGTGTAGAGTTCCGCCACCAGAACTGAATTTAGTTCTATCGCAGGATACCAAGTCACGATTTTGTGAATCCCGACGTTTTGAATCCGTTACAGGGATCATTTTTAAGGGAATTGCTCATAATGAGCAACTCCCTTGAGAATGGCCCCTGCAATAGGTTTGAAACATCTCAAAAGGTTCAAAACAACTCAAGGGAGTTTCTTATTATGAGCTACTGCAACTCCCTTGAGAATGACTCCTGTAATAGGTTTGAAACATCTCAAAAGGTTCAAAACAACGGGATTCAAAAAAATCTCTGACGAGGTCTCCTGCGACAGATCAAGTTTAAATGAAAAACAATGTTAGCTTTGAAATGTTCCAAAAGAAATTCGTGTTATTTTCTAATATTTTAGAAGAGATATGTATAATTACAAATAGCTTCAAATAGTTTATAGTAATTTCTTCCGTAAAAAACAATCTTCAAAATATATATTTATTTTCTCATATTCTAATAAAATTTGAGATAAAAATACGCGTTACATGGACTTAAAAAAACTTCCTGATCTTTAATTTTTCTAAACTTTTAAAAATAGTACTTACTAGTATAAGTAGTAAGTACTAAATAATTGTAAACATTTTGAAACAATTTATCTTAGATCAAGTTAAGATATGAAAGGGTCTGTCTTGTTTATTTTCTCAATTCCGTGGAACCATAAGATACAAAAATATTCATTGTTTAGAATCTGACTGAATATTCATAATTGTAATAACATTTACAAAAATATTCATAACTTTGCATTTTCCTGAATATTTATTGTCGTTATAAAATATACAAAAATACTTTTGGAAAAGATCTGTTTTTCTATTGTTCGTAATTTTCGAAAACATTTATTATAATTTCTAAAAAAAAAAATATTAAAGTCAATTGCGAAATTGTTATCCCCTTTATAAGTCTAGTTTATCTTTCTTCTTTTAGTGTTTAAAAAAAAAATAAAAATAAATAAATAAATAAAAAAGATGCAAAAAAATGAATAATAAAAATTATAGGATAAAAATTAATTAAAATTAAATAAAATTTGTCAAAAAAAAAATTGGTACAATTTTAGATTAGAGTATAATTGAAAAAATAGGTAAATGACAAGGATGATAAGACAGACTGTATCTACATAAAAAGAAAACAGTGCTAGATAATAATAAATTAAATGGTTTTAATTATAATGATAATTAATAATTATAGCAATTAATTTATTTTGTGACAGCATAGATAAAAAAGTACAAAAATAGTATTTTATTTTAAAAAGTATTATTATGTATTAGTAAATTTTTTTTATATTGAAAAGAATGCATTAGTTTTTTGAAAAAGAGTATTGTTAGTAAATTTATTATTAATAAGTATATTATCAAAAAGTATGAATTTAGACTCAAATGACGAGAATAACCCTATTAATTAAATTAAGAGTAAATCGTAGTTTAAAAAAAGAAACACAAATTAAATATAGTTCAAATATTATTTCTTTATCATTTTCTGTATCTGTATAAATACGTATAATGACATAATGTTTAGATTTAATAACAGGTGGTCTGAGTGTGAAAGATCGTCAAAGTAGTGACAGCTCATGAAAGCTTTATTTCTTGTATTTTCCAAGTAAAATATGTGGAATATAAAGTAGGTCTAATCATATGTGCAAATTAATTAAGCACATATAAATTATATATAGTACAGTGTAAGTACAGAAGTATGTAGTCGTGTTCTTATCTTCTAAGAAAAAACAAATGCGTACAACTCCATGTTTTTTATCGTCCAAAAAAGAAAATGTGTTCTATAACATATGTTTTTGTAGTCCAAGAAAAGATAATTAGTACTATGTATATCATGTTTTTATCGTCCAAGTAAAGGAAATGTGTACTATATTGTAGAAATGGATAAGTTTCATCTCGTGAAAGTGTCCTATCCGCCAAAGGTAATTTGTAAAATATTTTAAGCGTTAAAATCTATGTACTATACCTCCAGTATCTTACATTAAGTCTTTATAAATGCATTGCGCTGTACGAATGTATTCGCAGCGTACAAATTTAAAAAAAACTTCCAATAATATCAAAAAATTTTCCAAATATTCTATGTGGTTGGCAAGTGCACAAAATACCTACTTTGACCCACCATGTTCAAAATGTATATTCCTCTTACTTACAGTACAAGTAAAATAAACTTATAAAAAAGTAAATAAATACTATAGTATACATTTATTTTGTAATAAATAGATACAAGTTATATCTATAGAACATATTATAGTGTAATCTTAAAACTTCGACCTCATTTTTTTTTTAAGCTTCATCAAAGATGAAACATTCAAGAAACCATGAACATAATATTAATAAAAAAAATAAATGAAACAATAGCAAAAACAAGCCCGAACATCTTAGTGTCTTGGACTCTTTAGAAAAAGAGAACATTTCGCTAAAGCCATGGAAGCATAATGTTCACACCAAGCACATAAGAATTACATTTTTTTTTCTTCTTAAAAAAGATATATGTTCTCCATGCTAGTGAATCGAAGATCCGTTGAAAGCAGCGCATTTGGAAAATTATAGTTATTGATAAAAGCCAAATCGTGGTTATTGAAAAATGTGTAATATTAGGCTTTATATAAAATTTGGTGGATAAGGCATAAAAAAAGGTTCAATTTGGCATGAAGGAATTAAGAAAGTAGCAGGATTTAACTTTCTTTCTCGTAAAATAATACTTGCTTATTTATTAAAATAGCTTTTGGACTTTATAAGCATAATTAACACTGATTAAGGAAGAACTAGAGCTACATTAATAAATGATTTGAGAAAGGTGTTCTAATTTATTCTTGAAACTAACAAGATTAATGCAGAAATTATTTAAACTTTATTTTTTACAGTAATTAAATAATTTAAATTTAATTCTTTAGTTAACTTTAATTCTTCCGTTCAAGTTCATAATTGTGAAGGCCAAAAGCTGATTTGATAAATAAACAAGTATAATTTTACATTGAGTTCTTTAAACCCCTTTAAGATTTTTATCGACCCTATATTTTCTGTAATGAAAATAGCATTTTCTGTCATGAAAATATCATTTTCTAATTCGCGCAATAACTTATAAGTACATTTTATTAGAAGGCATATATAAATTGATCGATAAATTCAAAAAAGATTAAAAATTTTAAAATCAATAAGTTAATAATATTCATGAACTTATAATATCAATAGATTAAAAAAAAAAAATAATAATAATACTGAACTTTTAATGAAAGTACAAATCCCTTTATATTTATTTATTAAAATTAATTCAGCATTAAAAGAAAGAATTAAAGAATTTAATAGTGATACAAAATAACAGAAATTTATTATATTGATGGTTAGCTGAAGAAAAATATAAGAAAAGAGAATAAAAAAAAACAAAAAAAAAAAACTAGATTACAGAAAATAGATAATGAATGATATTGGAGAATAAACGAATCCAGATGTTTCAAATTCTTTAAAAAGCTGAGATTTTATAGTTACTGAAGTTAACGTCTAATGTTCAGTGTTATTGTTCGAGAGATGAAGTTTTTCCATTTCCAATCTGATGGCTTTCAGAAAATCCAGGCTTTGTCTAGGAAAAAGCCTACGTTAAGAAATATAACATTCAATTGAGATTTTGTTAAAACGTTTAATGAAATGTTAATAGTTAACGTTTCATGTTGCGTGTTATTGTTCGAGAGATGAAGTTTTTCCATTTCCAATCTGATGGCTTTCAGAAGATCCAGGATTTGGCTAGGAAAAAGCCTATGTTAAGAAATGTATCATCCAATTCTGATTAAATGAATTTTTACTACGATTTTATTAGCTTGCTTTCTTGTTTGTTTGTTTGTCCGGTACAAATCTGGCAATCGATTTCTAACTAACTTCCCAATAGCTAGACATTTGAAACTTTTAGCATAGCTCAGAACACGATGACAATGCATTATTTTAATACTTTTTAGCCATCTTTCAGCAGAATTTAATTGGTTTTCAGCACATTTTGCTGTACGGAAAGTTAGTTCGGAAAAAATCCGCAAGTTATTTTATTTGTTTTGACATATCCCATAGTATTTGCAATCTTCATTATGCCGGGTCTCAAATTTGTGATAGATAAACATTGAATGACAGCAAAACAGGATATATCGATCATATTATTTATCGATTATATTATTTCAAATATATCGATGGCACGCTTTAGATTTGGTGTTGGGGAGATCCGTTGTACAAAGATTTGTCCTTTTATAGGTTTAAGACCCAGGTTGGCCAGGGTGGTGGTTGGTAGGTTGGTCTCTCTAGATGGTTGTCATTTATGAGAAGTAAATAAATTCGGAACTATTTTTTTTTTTTTTCACTAGCATTATATATTATATAACAATAACAATTATATTATCAACATGACATACGATTTAACAGAAAATTTAAAAACGTAGTATATAAAAAGTTCTTTTTATCTTGAAATTTTTATGTTTCAATTTATAGCAGAAAGTTAACTTGTCAAACGTTGTTCGATTTGAAAGAACAATGCTTATCAGATTCTGATCGAAGTCATAGCTTTAATTTGATTTTATAATCAAATCTTGAAAAATCCAATCATTTCGAGTGTAAATTCTAAAGAAACCACTTAATGTAAGGTATTAGAAAATAAGATTGATATTTTTTTTAATTCATGACAAGATTACGGTTTTTCCAAGATATATCTATGAATTCAGTAAGACTACAGATTTATCATACAAAACGAGCCGTGGAAACGGGCTTAATTATATATTTTTAAAAAAAAAGTAAATTTAATTAAATTAATTTAGACATCTGTTCAGATAAGTTATTATGTCTATTTGAAGACCAACTAAATAAAACAAACATTTATCATTATTGGAAAAATATGATTGGAAAAAATGTGGTTGCCTTAGCTTAGCATTAACAAATAATTTCGAGGTGAGTCGTCGCTGTCGCCAGGACACTACTCAATTATATAAATAATTATAAACGCATACCAGTGTAGTTTTCTACAGAAAAGAAAAATCGCCAGTCTTTTTATCTTTAGCCTTGAAGATTATTACTTTTTATTTTATATAAATGATAGATAAAGCCTATGCAGTAAAAATGATAAGAATTTCGCTTTTTTACAAGCTTTTATTTGACTTGCAATGTTTGTATGTATGTATGTATGCTCGGGTCAAATCTTGCGACTGAATTTTATAGCAGTTATCCCTCAACCGTGTGTCACGGCTAAAGCCCGATTTGAAGACAGTGCTGTTAATTTATTAATAAATTTAATTATTAAAAATTTGTTAAAAGAATAATTAAGATGTTATCTAGATACGTAAAAATTATGTCTTTGTTTATATTTTTCTTCAATAAATGGCGATTGATTGATTCTCAACCGATTGAATTGAAATTTTGCATACACGTTTAGTTTGGATGACAAGGCATGATCTATTTGTGAGTTTAGCTAAGTGACATCATTCTAAATCCAATATGGAGGACAGACCAAGATGGCGGACTAGTTTTTTTTTAACGTATGCCCATGATATGGGTATCATATAGTAGGGTTTTCTGAGAAGAATACAAATAAAAACTTGTTTTTAAAAATGTTTTTTTAAATAAAATTTGTATTTTATTAATACGATTCCTGTTATTTCTTATATCCAGTATTTTAATACCGAATACATTTAAAACTAATCAAATGCAAGTTTTTTTATGGCATCAAAAAAATGAACAAATGACATTTCGCCATACTATTTAAAATACAACTTTATTAGGCCAGTGCATATACCATTAAGCCAAAGTGGATTTCCAAGCATATAAAGCATTGAATCAGTGGAAATAAAATATAACTTGATTTTATTTTTTAATAATAATAATTATAAAGAAAAAACCTGTTTAAGTTTTTGTGAATCTCTATTCTAATATTATATCTATTTATTATTATATATGTGCGTATAATTTAATTTAATTTTTTATTTATTTTTAATTAACTGAAGCGAGCGAAATTATTTTAATATTATTTTTAACTACTTAATATAATAAATTTAATATTTTTTAATGATAACTACGTCAAATATATGTTATAAAAATTAAATTTGATTCCTCTTTCCATCGGTGAAAACTAAAAAAAACAAACTTTTCTTCACTTGCTAATAAAACAGTAGTTAAAACTTTACTTATTATGTAGGTTAATTTCCCTTAAATACTATAGTATATAGTATAAATACTAGTACTATTACTTATTAGTATTATTATGAATCGTACTCAAGTATTTCATTATCAGTTTTCCTCTTCATTGCTTTTAACTTTGGTATACAAAAGCACATTCAATATTTTCTAATTATGAGGCCTGATAAGTGCACCCAGTATTTTTATGAGAAACTGAATATTAACAAGAGAAAATCAATAACGCAAGAAAACAAAGAAACAGAAATAATTGGGAGTCAGCAGAAGTAGGTAGACTAAAATATTCAGGCACTTCTTTAAATAGTTCCTCCCTTATCAATAAAACAGAGGGGGTAACAATCTAAAGAAGGTGCACGGGATGTTCTTCTTTAGACTGTTACTCCCCTTATAAATACAGATGTGTGATATTCCTTTGACACAAAGTATACGTTGGACTAAACATCCCTTTGTCTTAATAGTTATTTAGTATAAGTCATTTACATTCTAAAAAATCATAGGGGAGTAACAATCTAAAGAAGAACCGATATTCATAGCAAAGGAAGTCATAAATAAAGTTTTTGGTCCACCTTCTTTCGCTGATTCGCGTTTCTTTCAGCATCTTTTTTCATCTATGTTTATTGTAATTAAAATAAATCTAACGCTAGTTTCACAAAACATCTTGAATCTAACTCAGTTTTAATTAGTATATTAATAGTTTTCCACACTGGTAAATTACTAGCTTTGTACCCTTTCATATATAAAATTTAAAAATACTACTGTTTATTATTACTACAATATATCTTAATTTCATTATAGATATTTATTGTAGAATTTAGTAAACATTTTTGATTTTCAATTTTCATGATACATAGTAGTTAATTTCTTTGAAGATATTTACTAAATTGTAAATGTTTAAAAAAATATGTTTTAAAGCAATTAGTTGTGGAATACTATTGGTAAAGAAAAGAATTAATTTGATAAATGTTGCTAAATTTAACTATAAAATTATTCTAGTTTGTGATGTAGCATTGGCATTTATAAGTTGATAAAAAAAATTATAAATATGAGATCAGTGTTTTAATTGGATGATTGAAGGACCAATAAGAAAAGAGAAACATTTTCATTGAATAACATTCAACGAATAAAACTCTGTTTCCCATGAATTTAATTAAATGATCAAAAATATATTATCCCACGCATGCAAATGTCCCAGTCTAATTCCCCTTATTAATAAATACAGTTATAAACAATTTAATTGTTATCTATATTTAAATTAACTTATTTAAATAATAAATTTCTAAAACTAAACTATTTCGCTCACTTCATATGGGCATTTATTTAAAATTTAAATTCTATCGAATACTAATCACAAAATTAAACGGTATTATAAACTACTTCAAATAATAATAATGTATTAAATGACATCAAATGTAATTATTAATTCACTTATTATAATAATTTTGATTAAAAGTATTTTATTATTTTTATAAAAACAATTTCTTTTTAAGAGTGAGTGAATATATATTTTGTACTTATAATGAAATTTTTTAAAAATAAAATAAGAGAAAATAAAGATAATAAAATTGAAGAATAAAATTAAATATTTAAATGTAAAAATTAAAACGAAGTTAAAAAAAATAAATTATTAAAACGAAAGAAATCGAGCATATAGTTATTAAAATATTAAATAAATTATTATAAAACAAAAATAATAAGAAGTTTTTGAATGAATAATAATTATTAATAATAAATAAAAATTTAACTAAAACTAAATAAAAGTAAAATTATAAGTTATAGATTCGAGGCAAAAGAAAGGCAGAAACATGCAGTAAAGGATGATGAAACTAGGAAATCACTCGTGATCAATAACCCGATAATATTATAGTCTGCAGATATTAGTCACAAAGGATCACACTAATAGTTTAATTATTAATGCAAAGGATGATTTCTTTTATATAACATTAGAAAAGATAGATCAATGGACATAAGAGGGGAAAAAACATTCATAAATTCATAGTTAGTTCAGATTTGTGTACAGTAAGAGAAAAGACAATTTGAAAGTAGTAGATCAAAGTTCTAAATTAGATAATAAAGAAAGTGCCTTTGGCCGGGATGTTCTCCCGATGTAAAATTAAGTGATTATAAAAACAGAAATAATATGAATGTTCCTACGACCTATAAGAGAAGAGAAACATTTCTGTCCAAAGGTATTTTGGTTGATTTAATTGATGGATCATGAAAGAGGTGTAGTTCAATAACTTAATAAGTCTTCACACAAAAAATTGTAATTGAAACAATTGACTGGTTTCGGCTGTTCTAAAGCAGCCTTCTTCAGATAATCTAGAGGTTACTCCATCGACTTCGAAAGTACAAGGTAGAACAAATGTAATTCCGAAGTCGATGGAGTAACCTCTAGATTATTTGAAGATGGCTGCATTAGAACAGCCGAAACCGGTCAATTGTTTCAATTACAATTTTTTGTGTGTAGTCGTTGTCTGGTTATTGAACTACACCTCTTTCATGATAAGTAGCTATCGCACATTGGAGAAAAACACAGTCGAGGGATCTTAATTGGTGGAGACGTTACGATAATGAGTGATTACCATAGATTATTGAAAGAAAACAAGAAGAAACCAAAAAGATTTAAGCGATAGATTAAAATGAGTTTAACAATAATGTTGTTCAATTTACCTGAAATTGGTGCATGGTTGGGTAAGCAGTAGCAGCCGCCATCATGCCCGCAGTAGCAGGAGTGGGTTGCTGTAAGGCGGCTCCTTGGGCAGCAACTGCTGAAGCGAGCTGCTGCCCTGGTATCTGAGGTTGTGTGGGCCAACCGGCAAGTTGCATTCCCATCCGACTACAATAATAGCAAACGACACGTGATAATATATACTTTAAGATACGTGGTAGACAACTTATGACTATATTTTGTTAGTTGAGTACTAAGAAGCTGTCGTAATCCTTCTTAATGACCACTAGCATCGAAAAACGAATGACAGTTCAAGTAGTAAGTTTCGGAATAGTACCCACTGTATTTTATTCAAAAAACTGTATCGGCTTGTGACTGCAATAAAACCAATGGGAGTAAAATTTGCATGATATTGACTGGTTGCAGATGAACGTTATAATCAGCGGGGTAAAACTATACATATGTAAAAAGCGTGTTGACTGTCGACTAAAGAACTCAAAGAACTTCAAAAGGCAGGTAGAAGAGGAAATTAAAATCCTCTGGTAAGGCTAGTCCTATGTGAGCTACGAGATGAGTCTAAAAACAGAAAAAAGTAATCACAGGTTGTATCCTGTTGTTTACTTTATGTTGAAAACTTTGATGTGCTTTAGGATCAGTCATTTTATCCATGTTTCGATATTGCCTAGTTCCGTTTGTTTCGAGATCTTAAGTGAGAAACAAGTTAAAATAGTCCAGGAGATAGTGTGCAAAAAAGTGACTAATATCAAGCTAGAATTTTGTATATCAGTTAATATTTTAGCGCCTTTTAAAAATATTTGGTCAGCTAAGTTCGAATGCTGGACATAGCTTAGCAATAGGCATTTGAAAAAAACAAAATGGTGGAGAGCGGCCATGTCCCACCAATTATGGTGGACAATGTGATTTTCATGATCCTGAGTACAAAATTAGTCAGTAGACCGAAAATCAAGTAGATGTTAATTCGTTCTTTGCTCTATAACCACTTTGATTTGGAGTTATATTTGAATAACTAACCTATCAAGGGCAACTAACATCAACTTTATTTTCTGCCTACTAACTAATTTTGTACTCAGGGTCATGCAAATCATATTGTCCACTATAATTGGTGAGACATGGCCGCTCTCCACCGTTTTTTTTTTTTTTTTAAATGCCTATTGCCAAGCTATGTCCCGTAGACGAACTTAGTCGACCACATATTCTTAAAAGGTACTAAAAGCAGTGGCGATCCTAGGGGGGGGCTAAGGGGGCTTGAGCCCCCCCAGAAACCAAATTAGCCCCCCCCAGGATTCAAATTATCAATTAAATGCGCATAAAAGCGCTGTTTTGAGGGGTCATATTTCAAAAATTTTCCTGGGGTGTACCCCCGGACCCCCCCCCTCATTTAATTAACTGCAGACGACGCCCATGACTTACAGTAAGCTATTGTACTGCAGTAAGCATCAGCATTACATTTCTAACGAATCCGTTCTAAACAAAGTTGTTGTTATTTGGCCGCGGAGATGTTTTTTGTTTATTAGTTGTACACGAATCCCCCCCCCCCCCCAGACTTTGCCGCTGGATACGCCACTGCATAGGATTGCCACCGGAAAGGACTGTAACAACATACATATAATATATAAATGTGTTGCTTCCTGGTACATTAAAATGTATACTAAACCCACAAGACATGGGGGGCTTTAGCCCCCCCAGAACTATTGACCTAGGATCGCTACTGACTAAAAGATTTACTTATACACAAAATTCTAGCTTGATTTTAGTCACACTTTTTTGCACGCTATCTCCTGGACTAAAATAATGTCTTTGTTTTCTTGTGTATTTCTTACTGATAGTAATAATAAATTAATTGGAAGAGTAAAAAGTAAAAATATTCACATTCTTAATACTAAAGTAAAATAAGATCAAAATATTAATATAGAATACAAGTTTTAAATAGGAAAAGTCAATAATACCTCATATAGCCTTGCTGATAGCCGAGATGACCATAGGTATAAGCACCTTGCATGCCTTGAAGAAACTGGCCTTGCATTGCCTGAGCTGGGTAAGACTGAGGATACCAATAACCTAGCTGCTGTCCGTACGGATAGGGAAACTGACCGCCCGTCAGCGGCTGCAGGCACACCTGCAACAATAACAACAATCAATTAATAAATAGAAAAACAAAAATTGGTGTGGACTTAAGCTTTACCTAAACAATTTTGAGTAATACGAAGTTTTCTATGAAATCGAATAATCTAGGATTTCAAAACAGGAAAATTTTGAGAATTGGATTGGAACAGATCAATGCCTGTTGTGAATATTATTTTAAATTTTAAAATGCAGAATATAGCAACACGAATAAAATTTCTACATTTAATTGCAGTAACCCCCTCATGTCTAGTCTTGTAAGACCTTACTTATACGCAGCAAAGATTTAATATCTGAAAAAAAAAGAAAAAAAAAATTCAATTTTAAACCTCTTAAATCTAAGATGCTGATGAGTTTGATTTGTATTTGTCTTTAGGCACCAACATAATACAGTAGAAAAGCTTTAAAAAAATGCAAATCAAATTTTTAAGAAAAACTATCAGTGATAACTGTCCGTTTCGATAATAATTTAAATTCTTCGTACACTTTTAGAAATATTTTATAAACATTTCCAATAAAAATAAACATATTTATAAGTATGAATTACATTAAATACCGCGTTATCTTTTAGCTTAAACCAGTGCACGTTTTAAAATATATTGAAACTTGCTAATGTTGAACCCATTATAGGGGAAAATCATAGTTTAGTACTACCTTAAGTATTTGAGGAACATAGTTTAGTACTACCTTACGTATCTGAGGAACATAGTTTAGTACTACCTTAAGTATTTGAGGAACATAGTTTAGTACTACATTAAGTATCTGAGGAACATAGTTTAGTACTACCTTAAGTATTTGAGGAACATAGTTTAGTACTACATTAAGTATCTGAGGAACATAGTTTAGTACTACCTTAAGTACCTGAGGAACATAGTTTAGTACTACCTTAAGTATCTGAGGAACATAGTTTAGTACTACATTAAGTATCTGAGGAACATAGTTTAGTGCTGCCTTAAGTATGAAGGTCTAGGTCTTACGTCTAAGGGTGTAAGCATACGTCCCAATTTTGAGACGGGGTCACCACCGGAAGACCTAGAACTTCATTACAATTGTAACCGCGGAAGCCTACGAACATTAATACCTTAAGTATCTAAGGAACATGGTTTAGTACTACTTTAAGTATCCAAGGAACATAGGTTAGTATTACTTAAAGTATTCAAGGAACATATTGTAGTAGTACCTTTAAGTATCCAATGAACATAATTCAAACACTATACAGTTATGCAATTCTTACATATTTTATAAAATTCGAGTTCTATTGTTTGTTTTAGTAATAATATACCCAAATGAACTATTACTAAAGTACTTTTTCTATTAACTTCAGATTTAAACAAGCCGGAGGTAAACATACCAAAAATATATTACTACCGGATATAGGTCAGACTATTAAGAGTAATCGAAATGGAATAAGCTATCAAATGTCGACTATAAAGAGTTTTTTATTGGGAATGCCCCCTCATCCTAAGTCTCCATCTTCCTCAAAAACAGTTTTAGAAGTAAGTAGTTCCACTTAACTAAACGATTTAGGTAAG
This sequence comes from Gerris lacustris, assembly GCA_951217055.1. Classification (NCBI taxonomy): domain Eukaryota; kingdom Metazoa; phylum Arthropoda; class Insecta; order Hemiptera; family Gerridae; genus Gerris; species Gerris lacustris. The sequence goes on from OX578280.1 coordinate 22,632,833, forward strand.
TGCTGCACCCTGGGGTGAAATACTGAACTCCTCCAAGGCTAAAACAACATTAAACTTGCCCCTCCACCTCGGCCCTACTGAGTAAAACGTACTCTTAAATAAATCATTATGAAATATGACCAACTAAAAATTTGGCAAAAAAAAACATTGCTAATATTAGGCCAATTGCTTGAAAAAGTGTTCTTTAAAATTAAATACTATGTTGACTTCCGGATAATAAAAACGGTGAGTTAAGTAAAATCAAAGACGTAATTGTTCAGAGTTTATTTATTGAAGAGTTTATTTTATTTTATTGCACCAATTCAATATCTGCTATCCTTATTCGGTTAAACTCGATCTTATTAGTTTTTGAAAGAATACACCTAACTAGTGCCATTATATATCTTATTTCAAAACAAAACCTCTATAACTGCCCTTCTGGTTAATATTTTTTTAGAGACCCCCCCCCCAAAAAAAATATATAAATAAATAAATAATAGTAATTACCTTAAAGGCTAAAGATAGATTTTACAATTTCATAGAAAACAACACTGGTATGTGTAGAATATAATCTTTTATCTCCAGAAAAAGCGCTGTATAAAGATTTATTCAAAAGAAAACATTTGTATTTCTTTATTAAACGAATTTAATACAGAAATAAAATAATATAAATTATTTAAAACAACTTTATTTTTACACAATTGTCACTTTTAAAGTAATAAAAAATAAAGCTTAACGAAAGCTAAACAAAACATCGTAGAATAACTCGCAATACAGCTGGGACTTTAAAAGCAGTGTTGCCAACCTGATTTCAACGATTTATCAACATTTGCCATTCATTCTCTACTACTACGGTTTTTAAGAATGGGCATGAAAATACCAACATTATAACCTGTAAACTAGCCCTGAAAAGTTACTTTTCGTCCCTACTGGAGATAATAGTATATTATGTTACTAGGCTGTGAAGTGAGTTTTTTCTTTACCGCGGCAATTACATTTATTGTCGAGCGAAGCGAGACAGTAAATATTGCCAAGGTAAAGAAAAAACACTTCACAGTAGCGTAGCATATGCTATTTTTTCGAGGTAGCAGACAATGAAAAAACATTAAATATTAATCACTAATCAATATATAATAATAACAAATATTAGTACATACTTAAGACTTAAAAAAATAAACCTTAAAAAGAGGTTACACTATAAGAAAAGATAATTAAAACGCATTGATATCTAGCGGATTTTAATCGTACTAGAAGCATTTCTACAAAGACTGCAGCGGTACTAACGGAAGTTTTGACAACTACCCGCCGGACATAAAAATCTTTTAGTTCCTAGGACGGAAAAGATTTTTTCTTTACAGCTTTCTTACAGCAGGAGTAATGAAACGATTTTTTAAGTCCACGTAATGAAAAAATGGATTTTAGCTATGTCTTTTAGGCTCTAAAGTTACTATTTCACAGCCTACCACGGAAAATAGTTATTTATGCACCTAGGGAGTAAAGTAAGCCATTATTCCCTGAGCGAAAAAAGTTGGTTCTTGAGGCGAAGCCGAGGGAATTAGACTCTTTAATTCCCGAGGCGCAGGCGAGGGAATAACTCTAATTAGCTCCCGAGGCGCAGCTGAGGGAGATAATTATCGCGAGGGGAATAATGGCACTTTACTCACGAGGTACATACAATATTTTATCTCCAGTAGGGAAAAAATACACATTTTTGTTTATAGCACAGTTTTTTTTTATTATTTTAATAAATAACAATACTTATTAAACTTTTAATAGCAGATATAAGAGGTTACATATTAAAAACAAATAAGAATGGGAATTAAACTCAAATAGAAGGTTATTTAGATGCAGGTTATAATTATGTAAACAAAGATAAACATGGTCAAAAAAGCGCAGTGCCGCCAACCTGATTTCAACAACTTCATTATATTAGCCATACATTTTATACTATTTATAAAATAATTAAGTTGCAATCTTTACTTTTTTGCCCTACTTTACTTTTTCGCCCTACTTTTACTTTTTCTCCCTACTTTTTGAGTTCAGGGATGAAAAGACCTGTTTTAGTCACTCTAAACTAATTCAAAATCATAACTTTTTTCCCCTACTGGAGATAAAATCATTTACATAATCGAATAGTGTCCCAACAACGGCGACAACTCACCTCGAAATTATTTTTTTGCTAAGCTACATTTAATCCAATAGAAAAAAAGTGTGTTTTGATTTGTAGGTCTTTAAATAAATATCCAAATTAATTTACTTAATTTTACTTTTTTTCCTGAATATAAAATTAAGCCTGTTGACACGGGCTTAACGATTCGTTAATAATAAACTCACAACCTATTTATTAAATACATTTAAAAATAGTACCTAGATAAAGTTTTCGTAAATGCATGAGTAGCTAATAATATCAATATAACATGTTCATTTAGAACTTTGTTAATTTCATATGATACTTTAACATATAAATGCTAAAAAAAAGTTTAAAAAGGAGAGAAAGCTAAGTGAGCTCCATGCACATAAACTTACTACCTCGTAAAATACTTATTAAAAATCGTTTAGACAAGAGACAAAAAAGTAAAATAAAGTATTCACAGAGTTCCTTTTTCTAAAAGTAAAACGGAAAAAATATCCCCTTATTCTTTTTAAACCTTAGCTCTACTCTTTTAAATTTGGAAAAAACCCCTTCCTTCGTGGAAAAAAATATTGTGGAGGTTAAGTCAAAAAAATAAAAGGGTAAATAAAAGGAATATATATATATATATATATATATATATATATATATATATATATATATTAAAAAAATTGCAGGGTAGCATTTATTTAGGGGTTAAGGGGGGGCTTAGAGGAATCGGAATTTTCCCAGTTAGGGTTCTATGGGGGCGCTAATTAAGCGTCCCCAGCTGTTGTTTAAAGCGACTTAAAAGAAGGGGACGGGGTCGCCTTTTATTTGTAGAGTAGGGGGGTGGGATCGAGTATGAAAACGAATAAAATAATTCATTAGTAGTAAGAAGCAAGGAATGAGGAGAAAGGGGTAAAGCAGATAATGACCGGCCATTAAGAAGGGATTTTCAGGCTAAAGTATATAACGCCCCTTAAATCCTATTAGCTAGGAAAAAAAGAGAGAAAAGAAAAATCTCTAAACGCTAAGCGACTATTTTCCTTTTTATTTTTATTTTTTTTCCTTTTTTCACTAACACCTTTTATTTATTTTTTTTTTTGTGAGCCCTTACTTAAAGAAGGGGGGGGGGGATAGGTGAGAATGAGTTAGTTTGGTAAATGTGTCGTTAGTAAAGCATGAAAAGTAGTGGGGATTAAGAAGATAATTGAGTGCTTTAATTTGAAAAATTAAATACTAGATGTCGCCTTTCTTCTCAGTCTCAAGAATCAATGATTTATTTGTTTTTATTTATTAAACTTTTAACTTAGAATTTTAAATGTATTCAGTAAAAGCTGATTCGTAATTATTAATTTAGAAGGGCTCTTAGATACAGCTAACGAGTTTAGTTTAGGTGATCTAATAGAATCACTAACTGTATGTTATTGTTATTTTAAACTGTGTTATTGGACAGACCGTAGGGTAAAACCACGGGATTACACTATCCCCTAGAGTTTAGAGGATTAAAATTGTTATTAGGAGAAAATTATTTTAAAAATCTGCCACCAAAAGGGGGTAAATATTGCGATGTTTTAATCACTTAAGTGTTAGGAACAAGATGGGCTCGTTTCCCCATTAACGTAATAGCCTTTCGATGAACTAACTTAACGTAAGGCCATTACGTTAATATAACTTATCAAGACTGACGTAATAAGTTAGACTAAGTCTCAAATACTGATCAATTATTATATTTAATTATTTAAATAATGGTTAAAAATTCAAAATAGTAAACCACGATGGAAAGTTAGGCTGTAACAGGAATTGCTGCTGTTCAATTAACATCTGTGGTAAAATTATTATAACCAAAGAGCTATTTAAGTGAATTAATATTATTTTTCCCTTTCTTTCTAAACAAAATTAGTAATGTCAAACTTAAGGAAGTACTGTTTTTGGTTATTGTCTTTCTTTAGATTAAAATTAAATTCAGAAGAAAACGGGTTTAATGTGTGTACATTGTACATGTTTTCTATTCTAAGAAAAGTATAACAAGTAAGCTTAGGATGTAAGGGAAATTATTTTTAGTCCCTTTCCTTCGGAAGGTAATGATTATGGCCAGAGCTAATCTAGCTTATTTAATAAAATTATCCTTGTTTTTCTTCTGGAAAACATTAAAGCTAGAAAACTTAAGTGGTATTTTCAGTCTTTTTCTTTCTCAACAAAAATATTATAGCCAGAAAGCTTAGGATTTAACGAAAGCAGTGTTATTTTGTCATATTCCTATTTTGGACAAATATTACAACTAAGGAGCTTAGAATTAAAGAAATGTAATCCTCTTTATTTTTTTCCTTCTCTGCAGAACTGTAACTTTAACTGTAACGGAAGGGAAATAGTGAATTTTAGTATATTTTATTTCGACCTCTAGTCAAAATAATTTAACTATTTGTTTTGTTCGTAAAAACTTTAAAAAGTAAGATTTACGAACTTAAACAGTCCATTATGTTTCCTTTTTTTTAAACATGTATAGATTTTGAGCGAAAGGTTCGTGGAATTTATAAAGAAACTTTATCACTATGTTAATCTTTTTCACTTTACTTTAATAACAAATATTAAAATCTTCCATCCATTTATTTAGATCAGCGTTAAACTTAAAATATAATTATAGAACCGTAATGGAATTGAGCTTTTTAAGTATGATGTCGAGAAAAACTACTTAAATTGACTTACGTTAATAGAGTTTAAGGGTTGAAAACGTAAGATATTTATCCGAATTTTCCACTTTGGTAAATTAGTCTTAAGCACCAGTTCCAAGTTTTTTAGAACAGTTTAAAAAGGAAAGCACGCTTTATTGACTTCTTTTTCTCTTCTCTCCCTACAAGGGACATCCTAAGTAAAATGAGTCTCCTTCAAACCTACAGCATCCTTTACTTTCGTAGTAAGTCAACGAAGTCAAATTAAAGTCCTTAGCCTCGCTAAAGGTGGAGGTATTTTTTTGTTTAAAAAAAAAAATAAAAAAAAAAGGTCCAAAGGTATGTTCATAAAGAAGAAGCTGAAGGAAATGTTACCAGGTTAGGGACAATGACTCCCCCACTCTCTCCCCCTTTTAGCAAGGGCGGAATGATCAAGTCAATTTCACGGCTCAGCTTACCAAAGGCAAAAAAGGACTCCTTAGGGAGGGTAGCTAAAGTAATAACTTTTCTAAATAAAGGCTTCCTTCAAGACCCTAAGGGATACACTCCCTTTAGTTAAGAATGCAGAAAGAGCTTTTTGCTCTTTAGTCGAAGGAAACCGAGGAAGTCTTCTAGATCCGAAGTCGAGAGACAGGGCAAGAATCCGGTTTGCTTCGTGGCAGATCAACTTGGAAGACTTAAACTGAACCTTTGCAGATATCTACAGACTCAAATAAACGAGCCTATTACGCAAATTTTAGAAGAAAAAAAGTTTGTTTAGGAACGGAAACTATAAATAGGATATAAACGGAAGGTTCTATAGAACCTTTTAGTAAAAACTCCAAATAATAATATAGTTTTTGGACCTAAAGAAGCATAAAACACTGACATGTATCACTGATTTTATACTCATAAACTACGTCATAACACCTCATTGACAGTCTGATGAAAGGTCCAATTTAATAAGGAGAGAAAGGATCTAATTAAAATTACAAATTTTATGTATGATCATACTACTAGCCCAACGTTAACTACAAGATCATATTCCATCGATTAGTAAGAATAAATGAAATAGATAAATTAGAAATGTAGTCTATAATTTTGCATCGAGTATGTAAACATTTATGAGGATTCTTTTCTTCTATCATCTTTTATTTTGACAAGATCTAAATTTCCTAAAAACACTTCCACATTAACAGAAAATTTAATTTGCTGGTGTAAAACACTAGATTATTAAACCGGTAAACACGTGGAATGGATAATCTTTGGTTAGTTGCTGAAGTAGGTAAGTAACCAGTCAGGGTGCACGTGTAATGATTTCGAGCACGTGGGAGGAAGAAGAGGCTGGCTTTTGACGAGAGCCCCTTTCAGCTTCCCCTATTCACCAACCTTCTTTATAAATGACGTCTCAGTTTCATTGTTACGGTCACCTTCAAGCACAAGGTATAGAGTTAACGACAGCCAATTTTCTACAGCCCAGTGTTAGATTTCACTTCTTTTAACCAATTAACTGTAAATTGGAATGACCTTAACTATTTATCTTAAAACTAAGTTATTTGTTTTCAACAATATTTCGTGTAACTAACTAATATTTGACAAGTTTTTTGTAACTATTAAACCACAATTACTTTGATTGTGTCTTAATGAATCTCGTAACAACTTTTATAATCAAATTAGAACTGCATTAATATTTCTTTCAATCTTCAATCTTCTTTCAATCTTTTCAAATATTTATTTTTATGTGATCTTTGAAGTTTAGTAAATTGGCTTTCCTAGAACGAATTAGACATAAAAGTAAACTAGTTTTTGTTTCACTTTAACTTTTAATTAAAGGAGTCTTTCTTTTTTTTAAAAATAAAATGAAAAATTTTTTTTAGAAGATTTATTTTGAGTAATAAAATAACCTTGATGAAATATTTAAAATGCTGAAAGAAAAAAATAAACGGGGAAGGTAGAAAATGATAAAACCTGATTTTCAATTTTAAAAACCTTGGAGTGTTATATTTATAACTCAAGAAGAGATAAACGAGTTTACAGAGTCTACAGAGAGACATTGTTTTAATAAATTCCGACGAAAGCACCGTGCGTTTTCAAGGAAGAAAGGGACCGAAGCCAACTCCCCCCTCCCCATCGGTTTAAAACCCCAGAGAAAGATACATTTCCTTTTGCGAAAACTGTTTAAAAATAATAAATATCCTCAAGGTGAGAAAAAAATAAAGGGGAGTGCAAGATGAAAGATAAATCAATTAAGAGAGGTAGAAAAGAGAAAAAAAAGCGAAGAAGGTAAGAGGTGATGAATGTTTTTTAATTTGAGAGATGCATCTGCGTGACCTAATAAACGTTTTTTTTACTCATGGGGTAAAAAAACAACCCATTTTATCCCCCTCAAGAAGACACGAGAGAAAAAGGCCTATTTTACACAAAGATCGCCGTTAAACACTAGAAAGAGAGAGAAAAACACTGACAAATAAAAGGTAAAAAAAAGGTTTTGTCATATTAAAACTGTTCCCTTAGGGGCTAAAGGTAGGAAAGTATACCCTTCCTACTCCACAGACCCTTAAAAGTATAATGAGTTCATTTATAACTTTTAACTTTAAGAGAGCAACTCGAATAAAAATAAGAAAAATAAAATCCTTTATTTGAATACCAGGTAAAGAGAAAAAAAAACCGGAGAAATAGGAAAAGAAAACAGGAAAAGTTTGGAAGGACGAAGAAGGAAAGCAAGGACTTCTTTTGCTCCTTAAGGATAAAGAAAGGAAAAGACCTCCCTAGACCTCCTCATAAGTTTTTTCCTTGGAATATTCAAGGCCTTAGGAATATATCAGGCTATTCGGTATATTTCTACCTCAGAGGTGAATAGGTCTAAAGAAGTGTATATATCACTTTTAGTACTTCAGATATAGAGGGACAAGAGGGAGCTTGGATCCTAGTTCATCGTCATATGGCAAGGGAGATCTTTCCTTCAGCGTGCCATCGTATCTTGTATGAAGGACCTTCCTTAGACTCATCAGGATACCCCTCTTTCAAAAGCTATAGCATCGCATATAAACTCCATATTTCAAGTTCAGCTTGGAAAAATGTACACTCTCTCAGGTCGCAACGGACATGAAGGAATTTTTAATACGAATTCATTCCTCTAGAGTAGCACATCAATAATAATGTATGTAATACCTCAATAATAATAGTCAAGAAACATTTTTTTTTTTAAATAAATATTTTCATTCTCGGATGACAACTATTAACAAATGATCTATTAGCATTCCATCAGCTGAAGTAAGAGATAAACAAAATAATTGGCCAAGAATGTCCTTTCAATATACACAAAGGTAACTTAACAATCATATTCGGCATAGAAGTATCAAGATGGCGTCATTTAAGATTGTTTTACCTATAAAATTTGAATCATTAGTTATAATGACGTGAAACAATCGCCTTTATATGCATTTTTGTTGTCCAAACGCAATGAAACTACTCAGAAGTGTCTAGCCCAATACCTTCCTAAGATTTTAAAGATTTGGTAGACATTTTTTTTCTCCCAAAATAGTCAACTTATGAAAAATTCCATAAGAACTGTTTTTTGCCACAAAATGATTTACTATGGTTTTTTTTTTGTTGATTTGTTAAAACAAATAAGGGGGGGGGGGCACGTAAAACGCAATTTTCAAGGACACATGGCGCAAAAATTGAATTGATACAAAAACCAAAACCTACTTTATATTTAACACCGCAAATGACGCATTTCAGTTAAACAAAATGTTAACCCTTAAACTTTAACCCATACTTTTTGAGGGATGTTTTTTGGGCTAGCCTACAATTTTCCTGTTTTTGGGATATTACACATAACCAGAGACCTTCAAATGCCTTTTTGCCATGGCGCCATACTAAAATGCCACATTTTGCCTATTTTTCGGTAAAAAGCCACATTTTGCAGATTTTCGGTAAAATGCCACACTTTGTGCCACATTTTGTCTTATCTGGGCTAAGTTCTGAGAAAAAAAAAAATATATTCTAATATTATAAGGGGTTCTGCTACAACCCATAAAACCAGGTAAGATACGCCCTTGCAGGGCAGGATTCCAAGGTGCTGAGGATTCCCCAAGTGACGTGGATTCCTATCTTAGGGTAGTGACACACTTCGTCTCGGGTAGAAGTTCTAAGGTTAAAAAAATCAAGTTTAAAGCCGCGTGTAGCAAATAATCTGGGGAAAGACGCAGGTAGTGTTGTCGTGTTCAATACCAATTACCCTTAAAAGGTATAAGTAGCATACTTAGAGGATAACCATTGGCACATTCGTAGTAATATTGAATGGTTTAGGGATTAACTCCTCCTTTAGAAACATAGTGTTATATTTTGGGAATTTTTGCTAACGGAGCCTTCCCTCTTCCAGTCTCAGGTGTACCTGAGTCAGATACTTGACCAATATCATTCCACCTCTTTGGTTGTTGACAGTTATTGTCTTCTTAGAGTCTTCGAACTTTCCCAGTGAATTTAAACTTTGTTTGTGTATTACATTTTTGACCATGCCAAAGAATAGAAGTAACCGAACTGCCCTGCTCTGACAGCGCTGCATACATACTGAAAGCAGGGGTGTGTTTAAAAGTGTCCCTAAAATGGTCCATGTAACCTGCTTGGCCCATGCTGTTTTTCACCAGCTGTAAATGACTTAATTTCAGCGGGGTAAACAAATTTTTATTAAAGCTCTAAGCCGAGTGCCAATCTTCAAGGAAATGATACCAGGGACCCCTCTTCCTTCAGAGCCTATCCTAACAAGATGGGAAACTTAAATAAGAGCGGCCCTTTATTACGCAGAACATGGAGAAAAAGTGAAAGTTCTATTAGAAGAATTCGACGAAGAGGATAACATGGCAATTAAAATAGCCAAGCAGGCACTGGGAAACGTTCAAACTTTGACGCAACTAAAAATACGAGCTCATTTTTAAGTTGCCAAAGATGAAAGAAGAAGAGGTGCAAGGCACTTCGTTGACTTCAGCTGCTTAAGTTGTCTTGGAGCTCCAAAAAGCTGCGATGGAGTTGCCGGGCCAAAAAGGAGAGCAAGCCCGAAAAATACTGGAAGCTGCTTGAAATGTAAATCCAGATTGGAATGAAATAGTTATTGTTATCCTGGGCGCTTAAGGGTTAAAATAATGTAAGGCGGAGACGCAGTATCAAGTTTTAAAGACTGCTTTATATTGAAGTATGTATATGCCAATTGTTTCTACCAACGTGGAAAGGTAATTTTTGAAATTAAAAAATATACTAGCAATCAATCGCTAGAAATTGACCACAGAAAATATTGAAAAGATAATTATTGTACAGTATAATAATTTGAATTAAAGTATAATAATTTTAATTTGAAATTTGTTTACAAAGCAAATTGCTACATAAAAAGAAGTGTATTAGTAAGAAACCTTCTTCAACTTATATACATATAAGTATGTATATGCACAAATTCTAATAAATTTAATTAAGTAGTAAATGTGTTTTTTCAAATCCCCCCCCCCCCCGGTTGGCCTAAATAATTGATAGAGAATATAAAAGAATATTTCGGGCATGCAGAGAGAATGTATTTAGGCTTTTTAGAGCAAATAATTCCTAACCCTAGTAATAATGTAGTTAATAGGACTCAAGTTGCACGATTTAATATTCCTTTTACAATGGAAAGGGGAGGGGGGGGGGGGGGGGGGGGTTGGAAAGTTGAAAAATAAATGCCACATTAGCTAAAATAAATGCCACATTTGGCCAAAATAAGTGCCATATTGCCACATTTTTTAGTGCCACATTTCATAAAAATAAATGCTACATTTTGAAGGTCTCTGCACATAACATAGCTACTCAGTTTCGAATATTTGTTACTCCAAGAATTACTTAGCACTTTGAATAACATAAATATTTGTTTTAAAACGCGGACACTTTTTTTGTTACATAGTTTGATTGAAATAACATTTTTTGAAACTTTGATTCTTACTGGTTGGTACTTTGAGTTGCGCGTACAAAGCAATTTTCAAAAGCAATTTTTCAATATTAAACACTTCTATGGTCTTAATTTTTTTTTGTACACAAACACTGAACATAGATCGAGAATATACGGTCAATTCTTGTTCCCAATCGAACATAGTTTTGTTAAATTTCTTCCACGACAACAGCTGAAATATATCTGGCAGCACATATGTTCCTATAGGAACTGGACTGCAATCCCTATAAACTCTATAGAATATGATATATCTGGTATGAATTTGATCTTCTTAGCTTTTCTTCGCTATTATTCTTTTCCTTTATACAGAGTTAAATAAAACACAACTTATGTGCAGTTATGTCTTCTACGTTGTCTTCTATGTGCATGCGAGCTGCATTCCCAATAAAATAACGCCTTCATTGCAATCTTTGGCATGTTTTTTTTTTTTCAACCAAAACCTCTTTATTAGGTTTAGAAATAGGTAATGGTTTCCTTCGGATTAGCAGTTCTTGACAATTCAATTCTGGGTGCGTAGCTAAAAGTAGCCTTTTAAGGGGACATTTAATACAGAAGTGAAAACTCAATTAGGTATGAACTAAATTAATTTCAGTCCATTACTCACTGTTAAAATGATTATATTACGCTTAATAGAAGTGTCTAGTGTCTTTTCATGAAAGAATCAGAAAGAACTATAGGGAAAAAGTGCATACACTTCATCTCGCCAAATAATATATGAATAATAATAATAATAATAATAAATAATTTGTACCTGTCCAGCTTGTTGACTGTTGTTAGGATCTCCCGATTCTTTACCCCATGAGCATTTAACTGTTTGTCCATTGATGTCCGTGTTGTGTACAGCCACTATCGCATGAGTCGCCGATTCCTTCGTTGAAAACCTTAAAATAAAAAAAACACATAGTAAATAAGACACATAGTTAATTATGCACCTAATATTAATTATATACCAAAAATTCGCCTATTTGGGATATTTTAAATCCAAGGAAATAATATTTTCAAAATATATATCGATTAAATAGTAGTACGCGTCTAATGCGGAAAGTAGCATTTTGCATGCGAGTGCGGAGTTTGTACCCGAGCGACAGCGAGGGTAGTAAAACCACACGAGCAAAGCAAAATACAGTTTTCCCACGAGTAGCGTACCGCACTTTATCTGCGATTGTTGGAATTTAATAATAAATACAGAAAAAAAGTATTAACTTTAATTAAACAAAATGCAAATTAGTTTTGTTAAATGTAAACAAACACGCTAATCGTGCGATAAGGTGAAGAATTCTTCACTTAAAGAAGAATTATGAAACGCGCATGTGCAATGAATACAACTACGAAAAGAATAATTTTCTACGCATCTAAACAGAGATAAAATGTTTATATTTCGTATCAATCGTAGATAAAAGAAAGAAAATACATATATTTATAAAATTAAATAGTAGAGTTAACATTAAAATAAATAATATTCGAAATAAACCAAGATCACTTGGGCATGTGGGACTAAACTACTGGTAAATAATTATATTATGAAGGATACGGTTTAATTCAGTTAAAGAACTGCGATAAAACATTGACTTAGTGAAGTTTTAGAAGAATCTTCACGATTTCGTTATAATAAATTTATTAAAAAATCAATTTTTTTTCTTTTATTATTATTAAAATAAACTGTTTCTATATTGAATACTTTATTCTTTAAATGAATATATATATTTATATAAAGACTGTAAATTCTTAATTTGTAACTATAAATATATTTACAATGTCTATTTAGTATTTAAATGTTTATTAATCAATTGATCGAAACAACATATTAAACAGGATTCTTCAGTAGAGTGCCTGAGCATGTTTGGACTACATTTTCTAATATATATACTCCGCATTGGAAGATATTGCTTATTCCCTTATGTTTGGATTGCTACAGAAACAGAATACTAATTCAAATTTATACAATGATAAAGGGAGAACTAGCTCAATTTATTTTAGTTTTTATCAATAAAGTATGATTTACCTCTCTTGATAATTCGATAATGTCAACCATAAATATTGTAAAATAAATATTTATAGAAAAATATTCAATTCATGATTAATTATACATTAACATTATTAAGAGAAGTAGAATGATAAAGTAGATACAAAAGGGAGACAAGCGAGGACACTTTCAATCATAATTATTCCCCTACCTGTTTATTATTTAAAAAAGTCTAGACAAGAAATCGATAAACCATAAATACTTTAAAAATCAGACAAGGAAAAAGGGACAATGCAGGCGATGAAGAAAAAACGATGACTACTTTGTAATCGATAACTGTCAAATATTGTCGGAAATTAATGTTAAAAACATTTGGATAGATTACGAAACTTAATTCAATATCATAATTTTTTTAAGTTTTGTGGAAAAAAATGCAGAATTCATCTGCATGAAACAGATAATTAAATCATATCAGAATATAGTATATAGACAATAAAATGTGACATTTCTAAGAAACCACAACAAATAATCTTAAAAAATGTTACAATCAATTTATTGTTTTTAAAACTAATAAGTAATACAATTTTGATTGTCAGTCTGAAATTTTTTTCAATCCAAAGATTTTTTTTTTATTTGAGCTACATTCACATTTTAGTAGTAGATTTAACATTAGTTGAGAGTACCACCAGAATACAGTATTAATTGTTTATTTAGATTAATGTTTGCTTATTCATATGTATTAAAATATTAAATTAACTTTATTGATAACATATATTAAAGATAAAAAAATATATCAAATGCTACATTAAAAAAAATCGTACGTTTTAGTGTTTTTGAATTAGGCGATTTTTTTACTGTCAAAAAATTAATGGAACAAGTTGAGAATATTTTATTTAACATTAATATAAACAAACGAAAAAGAGGAGAAAAAGGGGAAAATGACATCCGTGGTTAGTATATTTAGTTCACAAGATGAAGATATCAAAGTATTCCGGGAAGCTACTAAGACTTCCAGAGCCGGCTTGGCTGCATGGAAAAGGATATCCGCCTACAAGAAAGATAACGATACAAGCCTCGCCGATGAAATGGAAGTGACCGCAGCCGAGATCGAGATGTTTATTATTAGCTTGGAAAACGACTTAAGAATTAAGAAATTTAGGAGAGAGAGCTTAGGTTCAGACGTATATGTACCATGCAAGAACATCTGTACAGATATAACCGCCAAAATAGAGCTTGGCGTTCATGTTATGGAAAGAGTCGTCGACATCCTAGGACTAAGAAGCAAAAAAGATCATAAAGATGAGCTGTCGCTGCAAAGTTCTAAACAATCGGTTTCTGAAACGCTATCTATGGACAGCGAGCGGCTCAAAGCTAAAGAAAGGATCGAAAAGTTAGGTGAGAAAATGAAAAATCTTATGGCAAGATTCGCCAGGATACTGGACGAAGAAGGAGTCCCTCACAAGTACCCTGTTCCAAAATTGCCTCCTAAACCTTTAAGAATTCCGGCTTACGAAGTAAGGGAACCAAAGGAATTTATAGCGTCCAAGGAAGTGGCCAAGAAAAGGGATTCAAAAGAAATAAAGCGAACTACTTCACAGTCATTGTCACGGACTTCCAAAACAAGAGTAAAAGGCGAGATAGGTAACGTTAGAAGCCCGGTTCATTTCCTCGAGGAGTACGCTTTGCAAGCAGACCTAAATGTCGAACTGACACAGGTGAGAGCTACAAGAACTGCTTGGTACTTGGAGTACATATTTTCTTGCAAAATATTTAACATTGTAGGCGAAGGTAGAGGAAAGTCTAAAGAATATGCTAAACAAGAAGCCGCCAGCCAAGTCATAACTAACATTATATCCAGACAGAAGAGAGGTATATTGCCACCGGAAATGCCGCCTCTGACCGCAAAACAAATGGACTTTGGCGTCTCCCTTCTTTGCGAAGCAATCGACTATGAAGAGGAACTGATTGAAATATGTGCCAAGGAGAATCACAGACCTCCTATATTTACGACAGTAAGTAAAGGACAGGTGGTTGCAGTCAGATGCAATGCACTTGCCGTAAGTGCTGTTGGCAGAGCGAGAAACAGAGACATGGCAAGAAGAATGGCAGCAAAAAACATTATAGAGGTCGTCATGGAAGAAAGAAGAAGAAATAAGGAAGCTTTGAAATCTGGAAGAACAGAAATACTGTCACCTTAAAAATCATTTCAATCCCTCATATCATACAAATAAAACAACTTAAACTACTCTCATTTAATTATAGTTTATACTTTTCTTAAAGAACTAAGTATTCTAAAATGATTAAGTCTAAACTTCTTAGTCAGTAGTTTCAATCAGTCTATCAATTTACATCTTCATTAAAAAGGCAAATCCAAGTGTGTTATGAACCATGCACTTTATGCTGATAAATTTTGTCCGATACAACTCAAAATAAACTTCCTTATATCTGAGTACTTAATTATTTGGTCCAGTGTTTTCAATTCGTTAGTTGTTTGGGGTTTAGTGGTTAAATTTCATTAGTGTTAATCATTTATCAAAATTTACCATACAAATAATTCTTCTCCAGCGGGAAATCGAACCAGACCTCTAACACTTTGCAATAATAGATATTTTCTCGGAAAAACTAATTATATGGTTAGATTTGTATTTAATATTTAAATATTTAAATAAAAATCATCTCATCATTTTCGAGAAATATTTGTTTTATTTTTTTAAAAGTTTTGGGAATCAGTGCTCCCAAATGAAGAGACAAAATCAATTTCTCGATCTTGCCTCAGGATTTGATTTCTCTGAATATATAGCCCAGTTTTAGGCTCGATGCGTTTGCAGACTACAGACAGACATTTTTTAAAAACCACGGTTTTGGACTTAAGGACCTTAAAACGTATAACTCAAATTTTCACATCATAATAATACATTCTCTCTGTATATACTACGTATATTATAAAGTAAAAAGCAGCAAAATATTTCAGCAGATTATTGTTTTGATTTACTGAATATTGTACTATTCGTAAAATTAAGCAGGAATAAAGATTCTCCTTCTTCTTCTTAATATATTCTATTCAAATTAAATTTTCATTATATTCCCGACAGTGTCTTATGTTTTGACAATAGATATTTTATATTCATTTGTCGGGCCCTGTGATAAAGTTCTCTCCGGAGACTGCAGGGAAGGAGGCCCCAGGATATTTCCTCCGAGGAATAATATCTTTGGAGTTGGGCCTCTATCTCATTCTTCTTGGGATGATACTGGCCTTTATAGCTAGCTAAACGTTTCTTATATTTATAAATAAGAAAAAGAAGGAAATAGAATCCGAGGGCTAATAAATGAAACTATAGTATATATCATTAAAATAAAATTGTTCAGAAAATTAACATAAATCAGTTAAAACTGCATAATTCTATTCTCTTTTGGTATAATTATTTTCAGTTAAGTAATAATAAACATTTATTTGGCTATCGGATCTAATAATAACTATGTTTGCTTGAAAATAATAGGATTTTTGCTCCCGAGCTTACCGAAGGTAACGGAAGTTATGTGATCGCTCTGAAGAACGAAAAATTTGTAGGTCTCCGATTTCAAAAATTCCAAGAGAGAAATCCTTTTACACATCAGGGATCATTTTTGCTTCCGTGTCTGACTGTCGGTCTGTCGTTCAATTTTTGCGAACCAACGTATCTTAAAAACTACACGTCCAATTTTAATGAAATTTGGGTGGTACGTCATGAGTAGCCCATTGTTGGTCTCATATAAGTTTAAACTTTCTATGCTCATTTGTTTCCCTTCCACATGCGCACAAACATACAATAATTTACACCTATAGCTTCAAAAGTACATTGCTTAGCAATAAGTAAGGCACTGGGATTCAGTGACCATTCGTGTCCAATAATAGGAGGCGAGGAAATCATGCGCCACACGAATTGACAGTCAATTCAATTCGGAGACAGACAATTTTGTTAATCAGAATGATTACTATGGGTCCGTAACCTTCGGTAAGCACGGAAGCAGTTGACCCTAAGAAATTAATAATGAGATTAATCATAGAGAGAAAATCGAAAATATAAAATAAATTAATTTAAAGTTTACAATAAAAACTTAGAAAAAGGCAATACTTATAATTATTAAAACAGAATAAATATAATTCAAGTGAATTATAATACGTCAGTTTAACTCAAGCTAAATAGATTATTCAGAAAACCCTATTATTCCCACCCATTTAACACTTCTTAAGTAAAATTGAACGAGAAAAATACAAGCTTTAACACTAGTTTTGATAAAGGAAACATATTTGATAATATTTTACATAAATTTAAAGTGAAATAAAATGTAAAGAATAAAAATGTTTTTGCTTTATCAGAGGGAGGGAAAATAGAAAGATTTATGAAGGTCAGAGGTGAAAAAGGAGAAGAAAACGGGTGCCAAGTAATAGAAAAGATAGGAGCAGGAGGAGGCAGCCGAGAGACCTCCTTTAGTTAAATGGAAGGCCGATTAAGACAACCCCGAGAACTGGATGTTGGCTAGAAACAATTGGTTCAAGCAAAGAGCCCAAGTGTAACAGTGTTGTACCGAAAAAAAAGCACTAACACTTCTTGGGGCTCCTTGTGTCGTTGCTTTCGTGTTCCTCTCTCTCAACTTAAGTGTTATTTATCGAAAAAGGTCAACTGTTTGTAGAATAACAATAGAAAATAGCATTTTTTCCTCTCTTTGTTTCTCTGTTTTACCCCCTCTTTTCCTTAAAGCTCTCTCTATTTCTTGTAAGTGTGTGACCCGAATATTGCTTAGAACTTAGTAGAATAAAGTGAAGGAGAGTGGAAGACAAGAGCCCATCTACAACAGGAGGCATGATGATGGGAAAAAGGAAGAAAAGCCTTAAGACGTCCTACTGAATTTTACTTTTCCTTTTATACTAGACGACGTGGAGAGGTAAGAAAAACGTGTGAAAACACGTTGTATAAAGGGGGAAAGGGAAAACGTGGCGAGAAAGAGTCGGAAAAACACGGTGAGAATCAACTGGAGTAAAGAAACAACCTTGCAAGTCGTAAAGAAGCTTTAACAGACATCTTTCTTAAAAGAAAGAACTGTTTAGCAAAGCCACTGACAGGAAAGTACTCGAGCAAATCGCAATCAACAAACAATAGATGATGTTTATAATAACCATATCTATGGTTTATTATTTAATATGGTAATAATAATTATTTAATATGGTGAGTTTAGAATCTGGAGGAATAGATTTATACTTATTATTTAGTGGAAAGAAAACATTATTATTATTATCAAAACAAATAATACCCGTCATAAACTTAAGTATAACGATGACGGTAAAATCATCAATATTGAATTACATTAATAGAAGGGTACAAAAACGTGAATGAACATAGATTTTTAAAAGTACGTATATCAATATTAGGGTGTAGAATTGATGTGCTTATAGCAATGTAGTAATATTGTTATTCCTATAGCAACATTAGAGAAAATTTAGATCGAAACTACATCTTTAGATAGGAGAAAAATCATCAAAAAGAGATTTTACAAATATTAGATTGACAAATTATTTAAGACTACTGTATACATTTTACACATACATTATAAGTTTGTTTAAAACAAAGGAACAAAATTGATCAGGAATTAATTATATTTAAACAAAAATGATAACTTAAAAAGTTCGTTGTTTTGACTGAGATTTCGTGGAAATCAAACATAATGAAGGGTTTGGTATCACTTGTTAAAAGAAATATTAACACTGTACTATTATAAAATATAAGCTTATTTGTCTTGGTCCACAATATTTAAATTTAATTCTAAATCAGACCGGTTTCAGCCTCTAAAATACTAAAATATAACAGGTATATAGAGTATGACGGCTATCTTCAGTGCCTTATATTTATAGACTAAATTATAGACTAATATATAGAGATAAATATAAGGCACTGGACCTGCTATATTTTAGTATATTAGAGGCTGAAACCGGTCTGATTTAGAATTAAATTTAAATATTGTGGTCAAGACAAATAAACTTATATTTTATAATAGTACAGTATTAATATTTCTTTTAACAAGTGATACAAACCCTTCATTATAACTTAAAGTATTTCTACTTGAATTATATATTTTTTATTCGATTAACATTGATAAAATTAAACACCTTCATTAAATCTTTTTATAAATAATTTATTTTTGATGGATTTTTAGGTGTAATTAAAAGCAATCAAAGTTAGTTTATTTTCATTCATTTATTGTGAGATGTTTCGACCCTTTGCGTAATTTATAAGGTCATCTTCCTATCACATCTACTAGTAAATTCAGTGTAACAAGATTGAGATGTTATTTTGTTTTTTTAAATTATTAAATATCCTCCATGAGAGAGTTCGTCATGATAAAATTGTTACACTGAATTTAAGAATAGATGTGATGAGAAAATGACCTTATAAATAACGCAAAGGGTACGAAACGTCTCACAATAAATTAATGAAAATCAACTAACTTTGATTGCACCAAAACAAACCATCAAGAACAAGATATTTAAACTCATTGAATTACAAAGTAAATAAGCTTCTATTTTTAATACTTAATGTATAAAAGGGTAAAGTTGTGGAAGTTATTACTTGAGTTACTTTACCGGTAGACTACGTTCTCAAACAATATTATAAACTCTGAGAGAGTAAGCAAGATTACTTTGAAGTTCTTTGGAAAAATGTAAGATAGCGAAAGGATAAGCCGACAATATACTGTTAAATATACTAATATAATATACAACAATATAAATATACTGTTCGACAACCGAACCATATAAGAAAGCGAAAAGCTTTCAATATCATCTTTCTCAAAAATGATTGCAGTCCTTTCGTTCAAAACATATCTCTATGAAGGAACCATAGGCCTTTTAACTAAAGTGCATATCATCAACTGAAAAGCAACCACATGAGTTTCCTAGCTTAACCTGGAGTGTGAAAAGAGAAGATTTACACATCCATGGTTTATTATTTAAAAAGTGAGTATGAGTAGTATGTAAAAAGGTGAGTCTAAAGTTTGGAGAAATAGAGTGCTAGGGGTTAATAAAAAGATAGAAGACATTGTCACAAATCTATCGGTTCAGCGACAAAATGCAGTTACAAATATATCCATATTGGAGACTAGTTCTTGAAATTCAATCGTCCATAATAATAATAATCATTTATTGTAATTTACATATAAATACAGTAATCATACTTTTTTTAAAAAAAATAATAACAATAACATTGGCTGTAATTTTTACAAATCGGCGTTTAGCCATGGTACCCTTGGAGGGTTTCTGAGTTGCTCAAATCATTTTAAAAAATTTTCTTTTTGTTATATATAAATAAATATATTTTCACACACATACATGCATATATATACACATACATATACATACACATACATACATACATTTGATTTAATCATTGATCATCTTTTTTATCTAGCCATTCGTCAATATAAATGTCTCTCATTCTGTTCCAATCCATTCTGTACCATGCCATCCTCTGCCATGCCTTCCCTCCACAACTTATAGTCATCTCGTGGTCCCAACTATGAGGAGGTCTTCCCACCTTTCTTTTATCTTCCATTGGGCACCAGTACATCATAACCTTACTCCATCGGTTGTCCTTTGTTCTTAAGATATGGCCTGTCCAATTCCATTTTCTTTTTATGATGGTTGATGCTGTCTTCTAAACTAGTTCTCTCTCTAATCCATGCATTGCATTTTCTTTCTTTTCTTGATATGCCCAGCATTCTTCTCTCCATCCTCCTTTGGCATACTCTTAATTTATGAATTACTTTCTTAGGGAGAGTCCAGGTTTCGCAGGCGTATATCACTGAAAGGACACAGCTTTTCCATAATTTTGTTTTTTTCTTTATATCTAGGTCTGCTCGAAATAGGTGGCTGTATTTGTTTTAAGCATTCCAGGACAATGCAATTCTTCTTTCTATTTCCTTTCCTTCTTCTTTTTTGCTTATTTCAATCGTCCATAGTGTTCTTTTTTTTCAAAGTGTAAATCTTTTTTGCAGGATTGTATATTTTTAGAAAAACAATGATTGCAGACGAAATGTTAAGATTTAAACAGATATATGATGCTTAGTTAACGAAAACAGAGCTTTGAAGCATCTTCATTTATTTGGAATGAAAAAGCTGTGTTAGCGACATTCTTATTATTTATTTCATTTACACGATTTTGCTCCACAAGAGTAAAATAGACTACCCGTCAACAAGTCTAGCGAAATGTAAAACCACGAAATTATACCCGCACTACGAGATAAAAGAGAAATGACAAAACGTGAATGAACATGTATACGAGCGTAGAGCACAATAATAAAGCTGTAACAATATTTTTTATTTCCTTACGTGCTTTCGAGCAAGAGTTGTAATAAAGTAGACCAAGGAATCATCCTGACAAAATAAAATGAACTCTTTTTGTTCTACACATGACTTCTTTTATTACAAACATGCACGCTTCAAGAAAAATATAAACAAAAAAGTAAATAAATAAAAAAAACCAAAAACCTTTGTTTAAAATTATCTGTTTTATTGAGTACAATCATGTAACAAAAAAACAATACAATCTTTTTATATACTATGTTCAAATTGCTTTAAGAGATTAAAATAAATGTTATCTGACAAACGAATATTAAATATTCACAACTATCAAAATACGAAATGTAAAAAATTAAAATATTTTATTTTTGGTTATAATCAGAAAATTGAACAAATGTCGAAAAAGGGGAACAGGATAATCTGGTCTAGGCTATCCTCATCTAAGGAACTAAGATAACAAAGTGAAGATTTTACATAATTTATAAGTAAACGAACTGATAAATTATCAGGTAAATTACTCTTTGTACTTCTAAATAAAAAGTGCAAAAAGCAGTAAATAATATCAAGTTGCACTATAATAAACTGATAAAAAAGTATGGAAAGAAGCGGACTTCTTTAAATATTAGGTAAAGAACAGGCACCTGAGAGCTGAACACATTTGCTTTGGTCAACACAATGCTAACTTAAATTATCTAAGATTTTAATTAATCTACGAATAATCTTATGTTTAGTCAAGTTTAAACTTATTATAGTCAAAATAAATATATGTTGAGCAGCCAGTAAATAAATAATTGCAGTTAGCAGCTAAAAGAAAACTGTCTACAACTTATGGATAATTTTGTAATAGACGCAAGAGCTTTTCACACGACCACAATTAAAAACACGCAGCCATCACCATTTCTGCTCTTCCTTATCATCAACGAAGCATTTGAAGCAAATGTTATTACATTTTATCCAGCTAACACCTTAAAATATCTTAAGGAAGAGTAACTATCTGAGCAGGAAATCAGTTTGTTGAATGTAAACAAACCGGCTAGCTAATAATCACCAGGTATACCAACCGTCTGACCTAATCGAACCCTAGCTATTTTCAACGATAAAGAAATGTAAATTGATAATTCTACTGAGATAGGATTTTTTTAAATGTAAATATACTGTTGTTATTTAATTTTAGTTTAGTTTTAAGACGGAAATTAATTTTGTGAATCCAAGGTCTTTGAATAGAAATAATGGAAAAAGGCTGAGAGGGAGATAACCAAATGGTAAAAAAACTAAAACAAACAGTTTCTTTATTTTTTTCGTATTGTACATTTAAATGTTCAAAACGAATCAGTTTTCGTCAATTAGTTTAAAGGTATATACCTCTACCTTTACATACGATAAACTTTAATCAGTTCCTTCTTCTAAGGAACTGAATTAAATTTATCCAGACATCATAATATTTTATGTTTTACGTAACCATCACGTTTCCTTTTTCTAAATTAATTTATCACTTACATTTTATATAGTAGCCTAAGTAAGGTACGGCAATATATAATATGTATGTTGTTGATGTATGTATTAACTATATTATTCTTGGTTTCGTTAGTTATTATCATTCTATTAGTAAAAATAGATGCGCATACCATACATTCTTCCTAGAATACCTATAATTATTTAATGTTTGTTGCTTTTTCTTTTATTAGAGCTAATGTTCGTATGTAATGAATTAAAGCCGGCAAAGTCACCGATGACTAACAAAGTCATTCCTACTGACTAAAAAGGCAAACCACAAAGAGTGATAGGCCAAATTGAATAAAACTGTAATGAAGAAAATACATACAATTCTTAAGACAGCGGATAATATCCAAACAATAGCCTAAGTCTAATTCGTCTAATTAACCATCGATATGGCAAATTACGAACGCAATTTAAATACTTATAGTAAGTTTAAATTATTCCTACATAATGATTTTTCAGAGTTATCAGCAATCAATTTTAGAAAGGTGTTACAGCGTTCCAAAAATTACTTAAAGGCAATCCTTTTTACAGGTATGACATTGGTTCAAAATAATTGGAAGTAGAAGGGAAGAGGTAGTTTCCGCAGGTTGTAATACAGTTAGTGTTTGCCGCATCCCATATCTTTCTATCTTTTATGAAACTCCTCCAGTCCTTTTTGATTAATAACCAATTTGTTAAATTAGTTTCCAGGTTATTTAAGCTTATGGAGAGGACTCTTGTTCCTTTATGAAGAGCGATGTTTTCCTCCCTAGTTAAGTATATTAACACACACCGGTTAATTAATATCAAGAGCTTTATACTTGCTTTACATTATCAATAATTAATGAGTAAAATATAGAAGGTGACACTTGTGAAAATTTTATTCATTAGAGAATGAAGATGATGCCTTCAGCACTTATGAAGGCATTATTTGAGCAGTTACATCTACTTTTTACATTCGGCTAACAATACCATTGGTCGTCATATGGTATGCGATCTTGTGAAATTGCGAATTTTAGGCTAGGCACACACTGGGGGCAAAACAGTCTGCAGACTGTCTGCGGGCTGTCTGCCCCGGTGCAAAAGATTGTTGGACGGCAACAAAAATGTCGCCGTCCAACAATCTTTTGCACCGGGAGACAACCTCCGCAGACGCAAACAGTCTGCAGACTGTCTGCCCCGGTGCAAAAGATTGTTGGACGGCGACAAAAATGTCGCCGTCAAAAAAATGAGGCCCTTAACTGCATCAGTAAACTGTATCTTATTGAAGTGATAACAGCTTTACTGCCAAAGCTCTAGCTTATGTATTTTATACACATTAAAATATTAAATCCAACATATGTACACACACAAACATCATATATATATATATATATATATATATATATATATATATATATATATATATATATATATATATATATATATATATATATATATATATATATATATATATATATATATATAAGTAAAACTGTATTCTAGATAGGAGTATAAACTGCCTGCACACCAAGCCCTGTGTTCATCATTTTCTCCGTCATTAATGATAGGAAAGTTTTCTTCAAACTCTTCCCCTCGGCGTATTGAAAGTTTGTTGCCAAATTCTCCGCTGGATGGAGCCAATTAGCGCATCCCCCACCCTACACCCTCTTCCCTCCTCGAAGCTGAGTTGATTGATAACATTCCTATATAACAATAAAGAGTTTCCGAGGAGAGGGGATGGCGCGGATGGAAAGCTATTAACAAATTGAGAAATTTGTAACGGTTTAAGTCTTCAAGCCCCTCTTTCCACTGTAAGTAATGAGTAATCATACAAAGTAAGCTCGAACAGTAATCACTGCACTTTGTATGAAACTTATTAAAATAGCGCTACGCAATAAAGTACATTTAATTAGTCGATAACTAATAATCTATATTTAAAAGTTTCGTCACTTTTGTAGCTTCAACTAAAACGTGTAGAGTAGTGTTTTCCAACCTTTTTGACCTCATGGCACCCTAATCCCAACCTATATGTAGCCATGACACAATTGACATACTAATAGACTGATATTGGCTGACAAGTGTATATATTTAGGATAAGAAAACTCATATAAAAACACATTTTAATTTTATAAAAATACCATATTGATTGACGAGGAAAAGCAGAAAAATTTTTATGTAAAGTATATACTTCTTAAACTTTTGATCATTGTTAGCAAGGATTTTCATGAAATTTCAAGGCAAACCTGTGGTGGCCTCACGGCATGCTAGTTGGTAAACACGTGTGTAGAGCGAGAATTGCAAAATAATGAAAATTTAATTTACCTAAGGACCGCACAATACTTAAGTTTCCTCACAAACCATGAACAGGTATTAACAATAAAATTATTACTCAGTTCATCTCTACTTATTCATATAATACACTTTTTTTAGAGCCACAAAGCTTTATAATGAAGCTTCTAGAACGAAAAAAGAATCTAGTTATAACAAATTACATATTAACCTACAAACAACGCCTTAAAATCACAATGTAGTTGCCAAATCGGTAAGACGTACACAATAATACCCATATTTAATGTAGGAACACAAATTTATTCCTCGATTTTTGAATACAAATGCAAAACAAATTTAGTAGTTAAAATAAAAGACAAAAAAAAATACGTTTGATTGCCATAGAAATGACAACTTAGAACAACAGCAGATACATTCTTACTGGTAGGACAGGAAGAAGATAGACAAACCAGAAATACAAAGCAATGCAGGTTTGGTAACATCAAACCTCCTCTCTAGGACCTAGGATTAAGTCATCTAGGTTTCATGAGTTCGATCCCCCAGGCTTGATAAGAAGGCTCGATAAGAAGTAATATGTTCTCAATCACTTAATAAATGGAAATTGCGGGATATACATAATTTTAATATTGAACTCATATACAAGGATATATACAAGGCAAGATACAAGGGATTTTTACATCATAAAATTTTTAAAAATGAAACTATTTGTATGTCATACTATATACTATAAGGTGGAGTTTCAATGCGACGACTCAAGCCATACGGCTGTAGCCACACGGCTAGAGTCGAACGGCTGTCACAACGCGACTCAAGTCGTACGGCTCTAGCCGCGCGGCTTGTATAACTTCACTCCGAGCCGCTTGGATAACTTCGTTTTGCCAATATATTATATTGGTTCCAATAAATATTATGACAGTGGAATTCAATTATACGATTACAGCAAAAGCGTTCCGCCTATTGAAATTCACAGACAGCTTTGCGAAGTTTATGGTGAGGGATGTATGGACATAAACAATATGCGTAAATGGGTTCGTGAGTTTCGACAGGGCCGGTCAATTATTCATGATGAAGAGCGAAGTGGGAGACCATCAACATCCGTCACAGATGAGATGACGGCAAAAGTCGATGAATTGGTGCGACGAGTGTTTATGGCTTCCTAGCATTTATATAGGTTCCATACAGATCATTTTGAATGAGAAATTGATGTTCTATAAGGTTGGATACGAGGTAGGTTCCAAGAATGTTGACGGAAGAACACAAACGACAACGAATGGAGGCTTCTCGTGAATTTCTTGCTCGTTATACTGAAGAGGAGGAATAATTTTGGGATTCCATCATTACAGATGATGAAATGGACTTGGGAACTAGTGATTCCCATCTTTTAATGAACCTCCCTTAATGAACACTTGAGTGGCAATGATGAAGTCAAGGAAGAGGTGAAAAAAACTGACTTAGTGATTTCTTCGACACTGGTATTAAAAAGTTACTTAATACCAGTGTCGAAGAAAAAGTGTTTAGATCGGGAGGACGAATATCTTGAGAAGTTAGTTGATAGTTGTCTACAAAATAAAATTATCTTTATTTTTAATACATGTTTTTTCGAGTTTTTAAAAATATGGAGCCCTTATTTATTGACCAACCCTCGTAGAACAGAATATTGAGCAAATTCTGGACCCACGCGTCATGACGGAATTGAGGAAAATTTAAGAAACGACAACTAAGTATTTGCCACAATGTTTATTACAATAAAAAATGATGGGACTGGCATACTGGCACCAGTTACCGAACTCGCAACTCCGCCTCCAAAAATCTAGGTCTAAACACTGACAAATCTGGTGAGATCGAATCGAGATGGGAAACATATTTCACACTGCTAATCACATCGATATGAGTAAAGTGACCGAATCCCCCGTCCTGTAATAACCTAATGATGGGCAGACCGGGGCGTAAAAGAAAGAGAGAATAAATAAATAACATTTTAAATACAAATATGTAGAAGGTTTTAAGGCTAACCTTGCGTTGGAAGAAAATGTTAAAAAGAATAAAAACAAATGTCTTCATAATGACGATGACAGACTTATAGTAAGTTTAAGGATATTATAAATGTTAGGCGGGCAAATCTTGACCAAGGACAAATATACAAATATATGCGATTATCTAGCACTAGAAATAGAAATCAATACAGATGTATTTTACTAAGATTAAATTATCTTTCACGAGTAAAACTATTAAAAAAAAGGTTTTATCACAGTTTCAACAGAACAATATAATTTACACATACTTATACAATATTAATAATGTTTGTTAACAGACATTTATTCATTAAAGAAAAAAAATGTGTGTTAAAAAATTCTTAATTTATTCTCGAATCTTTAAAAAACAATAGATTTTATACAATGGATCTACATCTAAAAAAATAAGTTTAAAAAAAACTAAATGGGCCAGTAGAAGATAAGGGTACGACCCTTCATTCAGGACGTAGATTTTCTACGCTTGGCTAGAATCTCCTCTGCACGCCTCACCAACGACGAAGAAAAAAAATACGTTCGTGACGAGAGAAATCGCCTATGCATAAAACATTTTTTTTCTGGGTTGTTCCGTATGGTTTTGGGTCACCTCCAATGCAGGAAGTACGAAGAATTCACCCCAGTTTTTCCGCTAGAAGTAATTCATTAGTTTCAAAATAAGAGGAAAGCCTCACTTCCGAGGGTGCCCTGACATACCACGGATATTTGTCCATATTGTCGAAGGTTTTACGAGACCCGAAGGTTTTACGCCTCCCCCCCCCCCCCCCTTAAAAATATCACGGACAAAATTGAAAATCGAAATCAAGGGGGGAAAAAAATCAGTTATCTGTTCTCACCCTTCGAATCTCTTGTCAGATATTTAGGAATGTTTTGGACGATTCTGAAATAACCCTACGGGGATTCGGAGGATGGGGGTTTTTTGAGATGATTTACATTCCCTCTTCCCTCTCAATTCTTTCTCTACATCTGTTTTGGTGGCTGGTTATTGGCGGTTTCAATCAAGTGAAAAAAATCAACATTCTTTTAAAAAAGGAGAAATGTTTTATTTTCATTTCAGGATTTTTTTGATAAAAAAAAAAAAAAAAAAAAAAAAAAAAAAACAGCAAAAAACTCGAGAAAAGAATTGCTATAATCATTGTTGATTTTACTTCTTTTTTTTAAATGCTTAAAAATCTGGATCCAAAAATAATTTACAGTAAAGTGTTCAGATTTCCAATATATAATACACTTGCGAGTAAAAGAGAAGTGATAAACTTAGGCAAACTTATTTGAGAGCCGTCTATGTTTATTACAAAGTTTATTAGGGAATTATAAATTTTTGAAAGTAAAATAAACATTAAAACTATAGCATAGTTTACTTGGTGCGTAGGCTGTCGCGGGTAGACTCGAAATAAACAGTTAGCTATAGGAGCGTCTATGGAGTTCATCCAAGGAATAACAAAAATTGTCTCTCCTCGTAAATCCAAACTGGTTTATTTAACAAAGCAGCTTTCAGCCTTCACAAGGCCATCATCAGTATCTCTGGGTCTTATGTCAATATCCGACATGATATAGGCTCACTTCTCACAATAAATCAATTTATTTTTTCATTTAACTTCTTCCTCAATCGGCACTGATGATGGCCTTATGAAGGCTGAAAGCTGCTTTGTTAAATAAACCAGTTTGGATTTACGCGGAGAGACAATTTTTGTTATTCTTTTTTCGAAATAAACAGCTTTGGTTTTCCGGTGAAATCCGCGTCACGAAGGGTTTGAAGTCCGATTATTCAAAACCCTTCGTGACATGGATTTCACCGGAAAACCAAAGCTGTTTATTTCGAAAAAAGAATAACAAAAATTGTCTCTCCGCGTAAATCCAAACTGGTTTATTTAACAAAGCAGCTTTCAGCCTTCATAAGGCCATCATCAGTGCCGATTGAGGAAGAAGTTAAATGAAAAAATAAATTGATTTATTATGAGAAGTGAGCCTATATCATGTCGGATATTGACATAAGACCCAGAGATACTGATGATGGCCTTGTGAAGGCTGAACACCAAGCTGTTTATTATAGGATAGTTTGTTTATTGTCTAAACGCTGGAAGAAAGTGGTTTCACTATAAAACATGTCTTTCACACTTGATCTTTTCACCTGCTCTGAGATCACTAGTGGCTGAAATCTGTTACTGTACAGTGTACAGCAATGAAGTTACTTTAGGTGAAGAGCCATCATCTATACTTGTTCCAATTTTTATTTATTTATTAATTTTGTCTATTTACTGTATGAGTTTTTAAATGAAAGAGCTTGTTTGGTAAATGAAATAAATTAATTCAAGAGGTGAATCCATAGTTGTTCGGTTATTTTGTAAGTTATTGTACGTAGAAGTTAAGATGAAACGTGAAACTAAGCATTATTTGAAGTTAATAAAAGCTTTGCTTGAACACAATGCACAATACTGAATTTAAGCTACAAGTTTAAGCTGCACACAACTAACTGTGAACCCTTGACTTCAAACTTGGGAGTCTTAGAGGAATAACCAAGGGGAATATTAATGAAGCAATAATCCTAAAGCACTTTGACATTCACAACTATAACATAACCACAGCAACTTTCATAGACGACTGTCCCTTTTAAAATACATTCACTATACAATACCTGATAATATAGTAAGGGTTTCGTCCTCATTTCTTTGTCTTAGTACTTAATACTTATGGATTGCTACCATGAACCAAAATTTGCCCTCAATGCACCTAGATTATGAATCTATATTCAAATATAAAATATACATATTGGCTTAAAAGTATGACATAACGACGTGCAGACAATCACATGAATTCGTAGCTCAACGAAGCCCAGTATAAATTAATAAAGGAAATTTGTATTAGATTCGAAGGAAATTCGAAGAATAAAATGTATTCTAATAATTTCGAATGGCCGCTGAACAATTTGACAGTTTTACACATCTAAATCAAACTGTCTTATTACTTAAATTACTAAAAAATAATACCTCATTAGTCATAAATTTATTATTAGTAGTAAGCAAATAAATTATGTAATTTGATCCTCGACGCTACTAAACGCTACAGTAATTAACATTTAAGTAAACATTTTACCTGATAAAAGCATATCCCTTGTCCTTGAAGACCCTTATCTCCTGTATGGAGCCATAGGGTGAGAATGTTTTCTGTATCAGTTCTTCCGACAGTCCGTTTGTTAGGCCGCCGCAGTACACTGTGCAGTTACTTGGACTAGACTGATTGTACACTTCATCGAACGTCAGTGGTTTCGTATTGGCTGCAACAGATCAAAATAAACAAAACAATTAACAATCAATCATTATTTTAGAATTTTCATAGCCTTATTTAAGAAGGGAGGAAGGTAAACTACTTTTTTATCATAGCAATAATCTTTTTAAGATTCATATTTCTTTTTAGTAATAGTGAAATGTATCTGAAATAAAATATAAAATTAGTATCAGGAACATATTTTAATTATATTCAGTGCATATAATTAAATATTAATTGAGGATTCACTGGTGATGTTTAATTATTATTAATATCGCTTCCTTTCAACGATACGATTAGTTGAATACAGCGGTTGCAGAGAGAAAACTGTACGTAAGAGCAAGTTTTCCAAGATAATTATATCCAATGTAAGTACTAACCTGAGAGGATCCGTAGACATTATGAAGAGTAAATAAATAATACAAGAACTAATACACATAATTTCATATTTTCAAAATAGAATCATAGACCAAAAAAAAGTTATATATTTAATAAACAAGATATCAGGGAAAGAAATATAAGCTAATGAGGCATTCTGCTCAGGAATCAAATTCAAATGAGCGTACCTCGGTTCGATCCCTACATAAGATGATACATATTCCACACTACAAATTGTTATAAAAAATAGTATTAATCATGCAACGGTTGATTTTCTAAACCCTTCGATGTAAGATGATGGTTTTCCCTAAATATAAGGTCGATTCTTAAGGCCTCTATACACGATCAAACATATTGCACAAACCTGATATCGGGCAAATTTAGGCCATACTCGTCAAACATCATATTTGTGTAAACATCCCAGGAAACAATGTGACTGTGAACACAGTCAAAATGTTTGCGCGAACATTTTGACCGTATATGGGGGCCTTTAGAGGTCATAATAAACAATATTGAAAGAGGACATTAAAGGTGTAACCGTCGTAAAACATATTATATTTCTAAACATAATCACAACTGATAACATAGATGGAGTCTTCACTGATAACAGACAATTCAAAACTGATAACCGAGGAGTCTTCCACTGATAACATAGACAATTTACAACAACTGATAATATAGAATGAGTCTTCCACTGATAACTAGACAATTTAAAACTGATAACATAGAATGAGCCTTCCACTGATAAAATAGACAATTCATAACTGATAACACAGCCACATCTCCTATATTTATTTCCCACTGCTTTCTCGGTAATAAAATTATTTAATACCAATTTCATTAGTAACTACTATTCTTTTATTCACCTAATAATGTAAAGATTACAAAAAAAGTGTCAACATCTTTCCCCTTTTCCTCCTCTACAAAATAAATTGTAGGAGGAAAGCAACTGTTATAAATCAAAGAAACGAAAATCAGAAGGGAAAATTTTATTGGGGTAAAACTAGGAAAGATTTCCTCCCAGCATAAGAAATTGAGAAGGGAATAAGGATTGGATGAGGAGCTAGTAGAATCACAACACATAACCAACCTAGATTTGGCATCTAAAGAAAGCTGCTTCGCTTTTGGCCAAGATTCAAAATCGGTCAGGATCTCTCTCCCGGCCGGGGATTTTTTTCCCATCCCTTTCCCAAAAATACAAAAGAGAGTGGAAAGAGAGGTCTTTAGGACAAACAAAACAATAGAACGCATTCGAATTCCCTTATCGTTTATTTCCTAAGCCAACATAAAGTTGGTTTTTTCCCCATTCTTTTAGGCAGAGATTAAAAAAAAAAGGTACGAATTAAAATGTTTTCCATAAAAGAATGGTATGTTTATGATTTCATTTTTACGTTCAATTAAAAACAATCGGTCCGAGGCAACTTAGACAGACACGGAACTAAAAATGTCTAAAAAGATTTCAGTCTTGGAATTTTTAAAATCAGAGACTTAATACTTCGTTTTTCAGAACGATCACATATCTACCGCTACCTTCAGTAAACTCGAAAGCAAAAATCTAAATGATAATTAAAGAGTTATTTAGAACTATAAATTGTAAATTAAAAACTCAAAACTAGTTAAAACTGATTGAAGTGAATAATAATTTTTAATTTCGAATAAAAATTGATCCGAATAGATGTTTTCTCTTTGTGATTTATTTGATAAGAAAAGAAGTTAAGATAAGACTAATTATTACAAAAATATTATTTTGAGGAAGGCTTATCTTTTGTCTGTTAAAAAGGGACATCTTAAGCTTATATTTTTTAGCGCTGGGGGGACAGAAGACATTACCGTCACGCCAAAAACGATATGAAAAAAGTTTTACTAGTGCCAGGAAGTTAAAATCTAACAGGAGGTTGAGCAGTTTTCATTTTTAGTACTATATATTTATTACAGATGCGCTGACTTAAACACAGTAGATACCAGGAAGTTAGAATCTAACAGCTCTAATAGAATCTAATTGCTCAGTTTTTATTTTTCGTACTATATTTCGCCCCTAAAGGTCGACCAAGAAGTTATGGCAGCCCCAGCCTTAGTGTAGTTGTTTTTGTGTCATTTATAGTCAGTTTATTATAAAATAGAACATTGTAAAAATACTAGTTTTTTAGTATTATATTTCGCCACCTGGAGTAGCGCCTAAACGCAAAAAAATATCCATGATTGAATGTTTTTTCCATGAAGTGGAGAAAAATCAGAAGGAAATTGAGGAGAAACCTCAAAAAGACGATAGTGAAGAACTAATTAATAGGTAATAATAGGAATCACTTGTTAACTGTTCCACTTTAGGAGAAGGATGGACGTGGGAGAACTTACCATTTGGTTACCTAGGCCTTACAGGTAAAACTATATCATGAGAAAGCAGGAACCAGACAGCTAATTATCGAGTGGTTGGAAGAGAAAGCCCAACCAAACCCAACCAGACTGGATCTCAAACAACAAGTTTAAAGCAAACGTCAGCAATTACTAGCCCGGCAGAAAATTCATACTTAAACAACTAAAATCAAACTGATTGGAATATTCATGACGCCGAGTGAAAATCCTCCGATCAATATAACTTGATTGGATCACAGATTCTACTTCTAACTAACTCCAAGCTACTTTTTAACAAACTTAAGTAAAAATTGATTTCAGCAAATTCTTATAATAAATTCCATTTAAACAGTTATCAGTTTAAATAGTTAATTGTTTTTTGCTAGAAAAATGTCGACGTCACAATTATAGAGGAAAAATAAATATAATCTTGAAAGATTTTCATCGTAAGTTCAACCAAGCACTTGAACCGTCTGTGGGATCGTCACGGGCATGCGCAATGGATAAAAGCTGTTCCAACCCGCACAGGGATCGTTTGCGAACAGTTTACTGTACCGTCCAAAGGATCCTCTGACAATACCAAGTACTGGTTTGTATGACATGCGCGGACGATACAGTACAATGTTAGCGCATGCGTATGAAACCTGTCCTACACGATCCGTGGGACGATACAAAGGACGGTACAAATAGGGGGGTTGGAACAAACCTAATAATTTAATTATTTTAACATTCTAAGAGTTTTCCAACGTGATTTAAATAGCGAAGATTGCTAACTAATAGCTTCTACTAATACGGGGAATTGAGGCAAAACATAACAAAGCACATGTATTAAGATGTTGAAGGTATCATTTGGTTTACCACTAAGAGGGTTTTAAGCAATAAGCAACATGAATATGAACAATACTAATTCAGTTCGGTAGTTACAAAGTTACCTAATCACGTTTACCTATGATTATGACATAATACAAGGATAAATTGAGGGTAACTATAAACTTTAATCCTTAACCTTGATATGTAATCCTCTAATACTTAATCCTAGACC
Source organism: Gerris lacustris (assembly GCA_951217055.1). Classification (NCBI taxonomy): domain Eukaryota; kingdom Metazoa; phylum Arthropoda; class Insecta; order Hemiptera; family Gerridae; genus Gerris; species Gerris lacustris. The sequence continues at coordinate 22,666,643 of OX578280.1, forward strand.
TTCATAGATGTTTTCCATTAAACATTATCTAAACTGCACAATGCTTTAAACTTTGTACAGCGATCAGAACCTATTACAACGACAAATACTGCAGTAGCTGATCAATAGTTGTGAAATAAACATTTATAGGGTATATGTATCTGCGTTGCTTCCTTTGTAATGTTTGTTCAAAATTAGCACAGCAACTAAAACATTATAATCAATAACATTATAATAAATTACTTGAGTCATGCAGTGACACGCTAATTGGGATCATTAGTTAGACTTACACATCCACAATAAATGCAAATGTACACAATAAATACATTCAATTCGATACAAGTAGGGTTCATTGTAATAAACCCATGAATTAAGTACCTTTATTTCTTTATTGTACATAATTGCCATTATGAGTGGCAGAGAAGAAAAGAGGAAATGTGGAATTATAGCAGTTAAGCATTTACAGACGGAATTAATATTCTCATCTAGATAATTATACAAAAAGCTGCTGCAATTCTTCCTCCACCTCCTTCTTTCTCCCATTCTTTTCAAGAAATGATAACCTATTACTGTTTAACTGTAAAAACAGTTATTCCAGCTAGAAAGCTACTTAAGTGGCATGTGTCATCATATTAGAAGACATTTCTGTCGATCCATAACTATTTAGAACATAATACATTTTGCCAAAGAATGTGCAATCGTTATACTAGAGCCTTGAACAGATCAGGTAAAACTACGACATAGTTGTCAATATGTTGCTCGTTAACTCTCGAAAATTGTCGTCATCACGACAACGTTGCTATCATGTTGCTCTACTACTGAAAGAGCAACAATTGCCAAGCAATATTATTTTCTTAAATCCTATTGTTAATGCTGTTTTTCTTGAAAACCTCCAGAGATTTGAGACACTAAATAATCCTTGAACATGTTTGCTAGGATTTTATCCAAAATTTGACACCAAAACATTGAATTAAGTTGGCTGTAAGCGTATACGGATCATAAGATAGAATCTGGAGCGTTAAAAAGCAGACGATTAGACAAAATACTGATCTAACATAATCATCAATACATTTCTACTTCTCGTTGAACTTGGACCTTTAAATAAAGCCAAAACAAATTCAACAAATTTACCACACTCGGATTATTTTATTTTACACACAATTTATTTATATTTATTTATTTTTGATCTCTAAAATTTTCTTCAAAATCCTTTTTTTATCCGGAGGTTGAAAAAAAAGGAGACCTTTACCCCTTCCCTAAAAAACCAAAACCTGTCCAATTTTATTTATGAAGAGAATTTAGTCGACCCCCCTTCTCCTCACTGAGTGGACCCTTGTCAGAAGTATAAGGGAGAGGGGACTAGAAGAGGTCCGTCCGAGGTAGGAGAAGGGGGGTGGAATCAATAACTTCGGTCCGACATATTGGAGACTCTGTTCAATCGGAAAAATCACGCATGATCGGATCAACATTAGGCTTCCCCTCTCCCCGTTCAAAAAGAGAAAAAACATTCGGCCCTTGGTTCCAAACAGAGGGTCAAAGTAAAAATGGAAATAGAGAGAAAACCTGGATACTCTATTTTTGGTCAAAAGAGGGGTTTATGCTACCTCTCCACCCAACCAATTTTCCGAACCCCACCTCTCCATTTAGTTAAAAAAATAAGCGGACAAAAAGAAAAAGTGTAACCAACACATACCTTTCTCACTATTAAATTATACAAAGTAAACATACTTAAAGAAATGGACTAAAATAGTGTAAAATGTCAAAGTACTTTAAGGCTATTAAACAAATATAAAATAATTTTTTATTGAGTCAGTTTTTGGTACAAAACTTTGTAGAAATTTATCTGGGTAAATAAATAAAGGCGAAGAGAAAAATTAAATAGTTGTCCGAGAACTATAAAACCTAATTGACCGAGCGTGCGAGGTCTATGTTTTAACTTTTTCTTCCGCTGTCTTGCCCAGGTACTGGACCGTTTTGCATTTCGTTTGAAAATGTTTGTTACGCGCTTACGACCAAACGCTTTGTTCGATTTTCTTCAAATTTGGCATGGATGTTCTTTATACAACGCTAGTGAAATCTATTTTTTGATACGATTTACCGATTAGCCGCAATAATCCTCCAAATAAAACTTTGAAGCTGCGTCCACCATCTTTCCGCACATAAATGGCCGCCATATTGAATCAAGATGGCGTATCGTTTCTTAGCAAGTACTTAAAGGGGGTAAGGGAAACCTCCATGCAAAATTTAAGCTCTCTAGCTATTGCCGTACTAAAGATACTATTTTTAAATTGATGTTTATGGATGGAGCAAACTTTTAAATAATTAAGTTCTTAGATTACAACGTAAACAATTTTATATTTAAAATAGAAAAAAAAGTTTATGAAACTTGTGTAGATTTACAAGTTTTAATGTCCTCACTCAAGGGAATTTTTGATATAAACAATTATTTTAAACAACGCGTAAATAAAGTTATTATTTTCGAGAAAAAAATGTATCCCTCCCCTCCCCCCCCAAAAAAAAAAAATCTGAAACATATATTATCTTAGAAACGTATGCGGCTAGACACTTTGCAGTAGTTTCATTGTGTTAGGAAAATTAAAATGTAAAATAACTTTTAGCAAACAAACTTTTCCTAACTTAGCTAAAACAAACTTTTCAATGGCCTCACCCTTAATACGTCTGGGCCGATTATTCTGGTTAACAAGCCTATGTGTTAAATTTTCTATGGACCGTTAGTTTGTACTGGAAGCACCTATTTGGCAGATTTATTTTTCATACGTTAAGCCAATTTCTGTTTCTTTTTTTTCTCAAGTATAAAACATTGATTAGAAGTTAGAAGAAGACGAAAAAGATTAGAAAAAGACTGCTCTTTTTAAGATAAAGACTACTTTATATCTGGTAAAAATAACCTAATTTAATATATATTTATTAAATTGTACTATTTGGTAATAATTTATAAAAGTTTCTATTAAAATATAATAAAATCTTACCTTGTTTTAAACAAGGAAAACATAAATTACAAAAGGGGAACGATGTTATTAAAATGGTAACGTCTTTTAAAGGTAAAAAAAACCACACAAATAAATTTAGTCCTAAATCAAAGACACGACCCTTTAACCATTCTACCTGGGGGAAAAAACCTTCCGGTAAATAGAGTAGAACTGGATCAGCGGGTCCCGTAATTAATCAAATAATGGGTTCGTCCGGCACAGAGTCCGGTTGTGAGATGGAGCGGGAAATCCAATCACTCGGGATTTAACCCGCCTTCTCTTTCCCGCAATAACCCCCCTCCATAAAAACATTTGAGTTTTCACACTGATACGAAAAACACAATAAAATTCTATTTAGTGCATCGAAATTTCATTTTTTTCCCCACCTCTGCGATTTAGCCAACAATCAAACTGTTAAACACGAAATTATAATGTTTATAATGATTCGATTAAAAACAGACTATATTCAAATCATTTCTCATAATGTAATTTTAAAATAGACAGGTACAAAGAAAAATTAAGTTTTATTTTTGAAAAATAATTTAATCCTACCAATTAATCATTTATATATTATAATCGTGTAGTGTCCTGACGATGACGCACCTCGAAATTATTTGAAATTGCTAAGTTAAGGCAACCACATTTATTCCAATAAAAATTAATGTTTGTTTTGATTTATGGTTTTCTAATAGATATAATAACTTATGTAAATAAATATCTAAATTAATTTTCTATTTTACTTTTTTCTCTATATATAAAATTAAGCCCGTTTCCACAGGCTCATATATTTATAAATAAATGATAAAATTATAAATATATAACTATACCCACCTCCCGCTTCTGCAAACACACATGTATATAAATTGTGAACTGAATTTGGATTGTACTAAGCATTATCCACTTAAGGTATTTTTCTTTTTGTGGACAATAATTAAAAACTATTATCATCAGAATAATTGATGAAAATATTTTATGAAAAATAATATAGATCGATCTACTTTGAAGTTAATTTTTAATTTCACTAAAATAAATTTTTATGGTTAATAGAAAATAATTATAATAGTTTAAAATTACTGTTTAATAACGGACAGATAAGGGTAATGTCTCTTTAGTATAAAAATTATTATTATTTTAGAACTGTGAAGTTAAATTAAAGTGAAACTATTTTTTATAGAATAATTATTAGTTACTTATTATTATTTAATTACTATTCTATATGAAGTTACTGAATTAGCTTCATAGATCGACAGTTTATTAGTTTATAAACGTTTATACAAATAATGTTATCATAAATCTTATCAAAACTAGAAACTGAATAACAATTAGTTCAAATAAATATTTATATCTCGATGGTTAATAACTACCAGAATTATAGCTTTTGGATTCATAATACTCAAACTGTTCTATTAAAAAAATAATGAAATTAAAAAAAAAATCCCGGACAGAGAAAAAATAGAATAGAAAAAATAGTTGACTTCTATATTTAAACAGGAGTGCTTTAAAAGTAACTCGCATTTAGAACATTATTTCTTTTTAACCCCTACCTCCCAAAAAAAAAATCTCCCTTAAACCCTCGCTACTAAATTTCGCTAACGTTTCGGGACAGTAGCCAAAAATAGAAAAAAAGAAGGCAGTTGGCATCAATTGTAAGCCAAAAACTATTTGGAAGCCAAACTAAATGAACACATACCCCCTCTTTTCCCTCTCTCTTCCCCATCTTTTCCTCGGGCTCGTTGAAAAGATAAATAGATCTGTTTTATTAGTTTGTTATCCAATGAAAGTTTTATTTCAATGTCAATAAATTAAAACAGCTTCATTGTTTTGAGAATAAAAAATAAATATATACGTATAAATATATATCACTCGTCACTATATACCTTTACGGTAGAATAACTAAAAATTTATGAAAATATACAATACAAATTTGTTCATTATAGATATAATTAGAGATAAGGAAAAAAGTAAAAAATAGTTATTTATGCACCTAGGGAGTAAAGTAAACCATTATTCACTGAGCGAAAAAGTTGGTTCTTGAGGCAAAGCCGAAGGAACCATGGTCCCTAAATCCCTTTGGCGAAGCCGAGGAAATCAGACTGTTTAATTAGCGTTATTCCGCGATAGTTATCTCGCAATTTGCGACTCATTTTCACCAATTGCACAGTTGTTATTTTATTTTTTTAATAAATAACTATAATTGTTAGCACTTTTATAGCAGATGTAAGAGATTCAATATTAAAAACAAATAAGAAGTGAATTAAACTCAAATAGAAGGTTATTTTAGATGCAGGTTATAAACAAGGTCAAAAAAGCAGTGTCGCCAACCTGATTTCAACAACTTCATTACATTAACCATTCATTCTCTACTATTTATAAAATAATTAAGTTGGTAATCCTTTTTTTTTCCTCGATTTACTTTTTCTCACTTCTTTTGAGATCAGGGAAGAAAAGACTTACTTTAGTCCCTCTAAACTAATCCAAAGTCATAACTTTTTCTCCCTACTGGAGATAAAAGGTTTTTTTTTAAATTAAATAATTAGCTGTAAAATGTTTTTATTATTATCGACAAGATATTTTTTTACAAACCCAACTAAAAATTTATTTTTTCCGAGCTTACTGAAGGTAACGGGATCGTTTCGAAGAATGAAAAATTTTATGTCTCCGATTTCATTAATCCGAAGACAGAAATCCCTTTCAGACATCAAGGTAATATTTTTGGTTCCATATGTCTGTCGCTCAATTTTTGCGAACCAACAAATCTTAAAAACTTCTCATCCGATTTTAATGATATTTTTATGATTGGTCAAAATTAGCCCTAAACTTATATTGGTCCCATATAAGTTACAACCTTCTTAGTATTCAACCATGCAGTAATGATGGAATAGGAATGGAAGGCTTATCTATAAATGGAAATTTCCGTAAATTGGACAGACAAATTTTAAAAGATAAGAAAGTTTTTACCCTTTAAGTTGTCCCTTGTTGACGGAAATATAATTTGACGATTCCGAATATGACCCTAAAGATTATCTAATAACAATATCGGCTAAAATATATTCCAATTTAAGAAACGATTCTCTATGTTTAAAGACGTTCAAGCTTCGACTTAGCCTAATCTTAATCTTAAAGCTTTCCTTTTTTTTATTCCTTTTGTTTCACCCTCTTTCTTCCACTAACTTACAAGTAGCAGTTGGTAAGAAGTATTCTTCTCTCAAAGAACCTTAGGGTTTCGTCGAAACCCCGAGCCTTCTATAAGACACAGACTGTTTACGTATTCACGTCATGCGTTCCCAAGGAGTTTTGCTTGAGGTACATCCTCCTCGTCTATTCAACTATCAAGAAGGCAGATTCTTCTCCGCTTTTACTTGCTACGTATTTGGCTTGCATTTTACCTCCCTTCTCATTTCTTCCGTCTTTTCTCATCCTACATTCCTTACCTTAACTCTCCAATTTTATTCTCGGTTCTTCCTTTTTATCCACCTAGTATTATATCTTTCTCCTTTCCTCCACAAAGGATATCGAGGAATATAGAAACATGGCAAAGTGTATTTTCAAGAATAAAAAAGAGAGACCTATTGAGAAAGGGAAGCTATGTTTTGTCATGATCTGTTTCTACAATGACAGCAGTTTTTATACCTTTTTCTTATCTCCCGAGTTTTTCCCTCTCCTTTTTTCCCTCGTTTTTTTTTTATTTATTTATTTTTAACCTTCACAATGCAAAACGATATTCTCTCAATTGTGAAATTTTCTTCTCTTTGTATTTCCTAACCCTTTAATCTGTGTCGTTCTCTGTCTCTTTGTATCACGGAAACTTCTGCTTTTCTTAAAAGTTAAAAGTATATATACTTTATTTGTATTCCTTAAAGCCTTTCTACAGTGAAAAAAGTAAGTATATACTTTCAATTTTAATCTATATTTATTCTAGATTTCTTTTCCTCCTTTTAGCATAAGATCACTATCTAACAAAATAAATAAAGAGGTAAAAATACCTTCCTGTACAATGATAATTTAAGAGCAAATACTCTTTATTCAAAGTTCAGTATATTAGAAGAAAAATTCAATACGAATTTATTGTAACAGCTTGCATGGATATCCTTTAAGTTCTAACCTTGTAATGAGTATATTTGATTATTATTCTCTCATATAAATAACCTTATATTCTTATAATATGTAACCTTTCAATTTGTATTTTTTGACTTGAACTGAAATATTCAAAGGGCGCATCAACTTTAAGATAATAAGATTATAAATTGTTTAAGTTAAATCATATTATTATACAATATTTGATCAAACTTCTAAGTCTTGTACTAAGCATTCATTTATAATTTTTTTTTTAAATAATCGTACTCCAAAAGAATTGATAAGTATTATCAATATTGATAGCGTGCAAAAAAAGTGTGACTAATATCAAGTTAGAATTTTGTGTACATGTTAATCTGTTAGTGCCTTTTAAGAATATGTGGTCATCTAAGTCCGTACACAGGACATAGCTTGGTAATAGGCATTTGAACCAAAAATATCTGGTGGAGAGCGGCCATGCCCCACCAATCTTGGTGGACAATGTGATCTTCATGATCCTGAGTAGAAAATTAGTTAGTAGACCGAAAATCAAGTTGATGTTAGTTTTCCCTTGATAAGTTAGTTATACAAATATTAAGGGACAAACTAACATCAACTTGATTTTCGGTTTACAGACTAATTTTATACTCAAGATCATGAAAATTTCATTGTCTACCATAATTGGCGGGACATGGCTACCTCCAGGAAAAGGTGTCCAAACATCGTCCTCACACTTTGGAAGAACTGAAGACCCGAATTAGAGAGGAAATCGCCGCGATTCCCGTCGATATATGCCAGAGGGTGGCGGAAAGCTTCAGGAATCGCGTCCATCAGTGCATCACTGCTGGAGGCCATCATCTTGCTGATGTGATCTTTAAAACTTGAGTAAACAAATGGGGTGTACTACTGAACCAAATAAAACAAACTGCATTTTTCTAAGTTGCGCCGTTTTTTTTAATAGCCCTTCAAAACTGCACTGTTTGTTTTGCACCACCCTGTATTTTTTAAAGGCACTAAAATATTAATTTGTACACAAAATTCTAGCTTGAAGTCAGACTCGTTTTTGCATGCTATCTCCTGGACTAATATTTTTCTTATTTCACATAAGTTCGAATTTTATAAAATATTTTCGACGGCGATAAGTACTTGAATGATTTTATTGACAATTATTAGGTAAAAAGTTCACAATTTGTTTTATTATTAGCTACTAGCTACACTTACACGTGCGTATTGAAAACGATCTGATTATGACGTCTTTCATGTAAACGCTCCTTTATTTTAATCGAGTTAATCTCAAGGTCGATACACCTTAAGTCTGGTACTGTATCCTATTGTTTTCAGTTGCATCTAAACACCTGACTGTATTGAGATCATTTTAGGACATGCGCAATTTTATATTTATTTCCAGGGTAACCTGATACATCGACTGCACAAACATAACCTTCTTTCACAGACATCATAATTATCACGAGTCAAAATCAGCTGTTTTATAATGACGTCAAAAATGTATCCAAATATTTTCAAATACCTACTCTAATACGGTCACGTAAACCGTATCAGTTGTAAACGTATTAAAATCGTTTTTTATTACACCATGTAAACGTAGCTATTTATTTTTCATTTTAAAATACCACAATATAGTTATTAGACTAAACATATTTATTCCTAATATCTATAAAAACAAACCAGAAAACAACTAATAAAAACAATCATAATGACTTTATTAGATCAACTAAAACTCTATTATTATGCTTCTGATTTTGATAACGAAATAACATAACTAGTAAAGAGGAAAAACACGCAGAGGGCTAAATGTTGTTTAATGTTAATTTTACAGCTTTAGTTAACCCTAACCCTGAACCATCATTACAGAAACTAACAACTTTCTGCTCTTTATATACTGCTAATATGATCTTATCACTTCGATATGGCCTTACTTATCAATCATAATATCTTGCTTAAGGGCTTTTATAACTCCTTCAGTTTATTTATGAACAAACCAAAAATACCAAATATATATATACATATATATAAATAAAAAGTAAAAGTAGATAATTTTAGTATCCTTCTTTCTATTATTAGATAAAATTCTTTTTATATACGACGTATAACTAAGTCAAGATAACAAAGTAATGATTTTGATCACTCTTATATCGAAACGAACTTTGGTTTAAGTAGAATTAAAAGATAAAATTTTCTCATATAAGATTACTTAATTATACTTTGTCAAGTGTTTTCTATTTATTAGTTGTTTAATTTTTGAGTTTTCGTAATTATAATTAAATATTAATTAAAAATTACCATTAAATTACTTTTTTTTAAAGTAATGTTTACTCAAGAATTCGATTTTTTTTTCTCGAAAAAACGACGTATATGGTTATATTCGTGTATAAATGGACTACATTATAGAATCGTTTAATAAAAATGATTGGGACCGTATTATAGAATTAATTTGTTTAATAGTTTTTCAGGGGTAGAGCGCGCTCCTAAATTTAGAGCTGAAATTCAGTTCTTTAAGCCTAGTTAACATTGGTAGAGTAAAGGGTCGAGTGCACTAGCTTACTTTTTAGCACAAGGGACGGTAGAGTAAAATGGTGGGCTGTTTTTTGGTAGAGAGACTCTAAAGTCGTTCACACGTGCTTGAGATAGAAGCCTTAGTAAAGTGAGGTTATTACGTTTTTAGTTCTGAATAATCCCGCAATTAATATATAGAAGAGGTATTCAATAGGTTTGTTCCAACCACACTTCAAACTGGTTTGGAACTGTCCGAAGCATGTGCATCGGACCACATTTGAACGTTTTTTGCTAATGCACATGCGTCGTACAGTTTGTAACTAGTTTGAGGTGTGGTTGGAACAAACCTAATGTTAGGACAAACGTAGGGTGAGGGGGTCTACTCGCCCGTCGGCGGTTGAGCTACTCTACCACCCCACTAGCTCATTTACTCGACCAACTACCTATTATCCACTATCCTCGACCGTTTACTATCCGTATTGTTCACATTAGGCTAGTAGCTTGGTAGAGTGCTACTCGACCGTTTACTCTACCAATGTAAACTAGGCTTTATTTCGGATCAAGGTATAATTTTTCTGAACTTTTATGCCAAATTTCGTCGAAAGCGGCCCAGTAGTTTAGGCTTTACGCGTCTACACTGCCGACAAACTGCAGTCTACAGAAGACAGACAACAGGCGGACTTTTCTTAAGAAATAATTTTTTTTTTTCAGAAGTTTCTGAATGGTGACGATTAAGGATCTCTAATTATAAACAAGTATTCAAAATGTCGACTTACCTGATAATAATTAGGATTAAAATTAGTGAGGTAAAGTTTAACAAAAAACTACAGAGTTTAACCAACTAGTTTCGTGAAATGTATTGACATCATTAATGATTATTTATTATTGATATGTGAGTAATTATTGTTGATGTGATTAAATTTCACGAACCAGTTGGTTAAACTCTGTAGTTTTTGTTAAGCCTAACCTCACTAATTTTAATCTTAACTCACAATTTAACGGTGGCTAATTCAAATCTTATACCTAATAAGTTAAAAACAAAAAATGACCTAAAATCAAACCATTCTCAAAGAAACATATTTCTTTTAAGGAGGTATATTTTATTTGTAACTATACGAGATATTTACACAATAATATGAATGAAAATTAAATCTATTGTCAAAAAGAGATAATCCTGTAATAGATAAAAGAAGATACCGCTCCTCCAACTACATTTTTATTAGTCAGAAAAAAAATGATAATCAGATAAAATTGGGTAAAAGTGCATAATGAAATTACGGTATTTATATCTAATGATTAAAGAAAACTAAATCGAGTATATTACATAAAAGGTTTATGTATTAATAGAAAGATAAAAGGAAAAAAAAGTATTAGTTTTGATTGCACAGCAAAGGTCAACAATAAAAACACGATAAGTGTAAAAATACAATTTGGCAAAGACTGTGAAATAAATTTATTACATTTTATGATAAGACCCTTTTTTTATATTTTTTTTGTTAAATCTATTACATGGGTACATACAGAGTTAGTTACAGCCTACTTGATATATGCTTATGTATGTATCTACGTTTTCCGGCCGTATTCCAAACGAGAATTCTTTTGTTGTTTCTCTAGCATATACTTTTTCATTTTTTTTTTTTTTTTTATTCCCAACTTTTCGTTGGTTCTGTTTTATCTGTACATGTGCGCAGCTAGGACTCTTGGATATAGGAGATATATTTATGCATGGAATGGTCTGCACGTGAGTACACTCCACAACACATCGCATTATTGCCTATATCAATATTATATTATTGTATTTTTGTGCTTCACCCTTACCAACTACGTTGGACTTCCATTGCTATAACCCCATTCAAATTCTTCGGGTGGTCTCACCCTCACCCTCGAAAAAAACGTATATTATACATATATATGTACATAACCACATGTATACGTTGTAGTTTTACCTCTATTTCGTGCATTTTTTTTCTACATGTGCCAAGCTCTCGTTAAAAGGAAGAAAAAATATCTAACCCTTAATTTTTTCCCCCAATACTTTTCATCACTACCTTAAAAGTTAAAATTTGTTATTTTGTACAAAATCCTATTGAATAAGTTTTGATGGTCACACTTGAGTTAACTTAGTTTGTTTTTAATTCATTTCCTTCATCGGCCCTTTTTTTATTTGCCAATGTATATATATATATATATATATATATATATATATATATATATATATATATATATATATATATATATATATATATATATATATATATATATGATGTGTGTATATGCAAGAGAATGAAAATTGGTCCATATAAATATGTATTTTTAGTAAAAAAAAAAATAAATTCTTATTTACTTTTATTTTGTTTGTAGAGTCAATATTTATTTAATATAGAATAAATAAAGAAGTACCAATATTTACAATTAATATTTGCCAAGATTCAATTCTCTCGACAATTTCCTCTTTATTTGTTTATTTTATTGTTTGTTTTTCTTTTCAAACATTTATTAAATTATAAAATACTCACACATATGCCTAAGGTAAAGAATTGTTGCAAAATGCAATTGCTTTAATAGATAAAGGAATACATTTTTAGATTCTTGATGATTTTTTGTGGATTAAAAAAAAACTATAAAGCAATTTACGATTTGTAAATTGACAATTGAATGTAAGTTAATAATTGTAATAATTTCAAGATAAAAAGAACTTTTTATATACTACGTTTTTAAATTTTCTGTTGAATCGTATGTAATGTTGATAATATAATTGAGATATATAATATATAATATATAATGATAGTGAAAAAAAAATAGTTCCGAATTAATTTACTTCACATAAATGACAACCATCCAGAGAGCTGATCTTAAACCTATAAAAGGATAAATCTTTGTACAACGGATCTCCCCAACACCAAATCTAAAGCATGCCATCGATATATTTGAAATAATATAATCGATAAATAATATAATCGATATTTCCTGTTTTGCTGTCATTCAATGTTTATCTATCACAAATTTGAGACCCGTTAAAATGAAGATTGCGTAAATATTGGATATGGCAAAACAAATAAAATACCTTGCGGATTTTTTCCGAACTAACGTTCCGCACTGCAAAATTTGCTGAACTAATTAAATTCTGCTGAAAGATGGCTAAAAGTATTGAAATAATGCATTGTCATCGTGTTCTGAGCTATGCTAAAAGTTTCAAATGTCTAGCTATTCGGGAAGTTAGTTAGAAATCGATTGCCAGATTTGTACCGGACAAACAAACAAACAAACGAACAAGAATGCAAGCTAATAAAAACGCAGTAATATAAACTAATGTAAATAAATAAATAAATGTTGACAGATGATTAATTAAAGTGGTTGAACCCAGTCTAACAAAATTTGGTTGTCGATTTTTTGTGGTCAATATTTGTGGATGCTTGGCAGTAAAATGATTAAGTATATTCATTGAATTACACTTTTGTCATAGTACATTTGTCTAAGTATTTTCTTATTTTTAATTTTTTATAAAAAAAAATTACATTTGTCTTATCATTATAAGAGTAAGATCTTGAAATCTTGTTAGCAAACTTGCGTAAATGATCAGTGAAATATATACATAAATAATATAAATACATAAAGTTATACTGACCGGTTTCAACCACAATAATTGATCACCTGTCAACATTTATTTTCTTTAGGTATATTAAATAATTTAATAGCATGACAACAATAGATTAAATCGTGAATTACTTTAACGTTATTGTATAAAAAAATATACGATATTATGAAATTGTATATTGTATATACAGACTTAATTTTGTTTAGGTTTGTATTTATAAAAAAAAAATATATACACAATGCACCAACGAACTAAAATAAGTCCAAATATTTTCCATTATTTTAAACTAACATTTTTATTTCTATTCTCTGAAAATAGATGTATTTAATCTAGATGAACCACCTGTTTCTAATATTATTTCTTCATATTTTCCATATATATCTTATTTTTCAAATTGTGTCTGCATTGGCTAATATTTCACTGCAATGAAATTATCAGGTCAAGAATACAACTGAAAATTCTATTGAAGTAGCTTATTTATATAAGGTTAATAATTATGTAAATAACTGTAGAATAGAACTTTAGTTAAGTTATCTCAGATTTTTTTTTATTGAATTAGGCAAACCTTAACAAAATAATATATACGAACAACATTCAAATGACTTTACTTTAGTTGTGGAATAACTTTACTTTAGTTTTAACTACTACTATATTTATATATATAAGTGAAGAAATACTTTTTCCTATGAGAAAATTTAAAATAAAGCAATTCACCGAAATATTATAGCGTATTATTCGTAATTTATTAATTAAATATGTATCTAGGGTCATATTTAAAAAAAAAATATATATATATATATATATATATATATATATATATATATATATATATATATATATATATATATATATATATATAAAAACTTTTATGTTTTCAAATGTTTAATGATGAACACTTCTTCAGAATGTTACTCTCCTTATAAAGAAAACAGAGGGGAGTAACAATCTAACGAAGGCGTACGGAATGTACTTCTTTAGACTGTTACGCCCCTTATAAAAACAGAAGTGGGATACTCCTTTGCCCCAAAGTACATTGGACTAAACATCACATTTTTTTCAAAATGTGATGTTGCAAAATGTGACAAAACACCGGGGTTTGTTCAATGGGCCCACCTAAGTGGCCTATGTCTTCGGGCGTAAAAGCCCCCCGGAATAAAAAAAAAAAAAATAAAACATCACATTTTCTTAATAGTTATTAAGTCAAAGTCATTTAGGGGAGTAACAATTTAAAGAAGTACCAAATAACAATATTGTTTTGATTCCGAGCTTACAGAAGGTTACGTAAGCATTGTGATCCTTCTGAAAAACGACTTTATTTTTCGAATTGAAAAATTCCTTGACAGAAATCTGATTCAGTCGTCATCAAGGAACATTTTTGGTCTTGTCTTAGCCTGTGGGTAAAAATTTTTGCGAACTACCACATCTCAAAAAGTACTTATCCGATTTTGATGAAATTTGAATAGTAAGTTAACAATTAGCCCATTATTAGTCCCATATAACTTTAAGCATAAATCCTTTCCACTCCAATTTCACACAAAACTGTTTTACGTATTAGTATACCATAATTAACATTTAAAAGTATACTCATCCGTTTTTGAAAAAATTATCTGCGCAAATTTTATATTGTTTAAGTGATTTTTTATTCATTAAAAATAATTGAGTTTTTTTTAAAAGGGGAAGGGGGATAGATATTCAATAAATTAGACATTAGACAATTAAACACATTTCTATGAGTTTTTCTTCTGAAAAACATTATTGAAGTACTACACTAATTGGTAGACTATGTTGGAATTGGAAGCATAAATAACAAATTTATATATAATCCATCCTGTGGATAGTATGTTTATTTGAAATAATGAACCTTCATTTCTATATGGTTTTCACAATAAAATACTGAAAAACAAAATTACCAACATTTCCGAAATAACGTGGTATTATTTTACAGTTTAAAAGTGTTTCTTTTGTGTTAAAGAGAAAAATTAACAATAAGCATTTTCGAAAGCCTACTTGTACAATAAAGGAGAATGTTATGTATGGAAAATAAAAAATATACAAAATATCTGTTTGTGGTGCATAACAAATCATCAATATCTCACACTAAAAAAAAACACAAGGGGTAGGCGCTTATTTTCAATAATTAGATGGATATCGGTTGGAAATGCTTATTTGGACAATATACCGCTTCCCATTTCATTCCCCCCTTCCCCACTTTGCATCAAACGGCTTGTTGAGTTAATATTGGTACAGTGGACGGGAAAATACACACGCCGAGTTTTGGTACGTTTAACATCGGTGCTCTTACCTCTTTTCAAGTACCTCATATTTCCTCTTTTGATTGCAAGTTTTGCCAAAAACCCGGTTTGTATTTTTTCACGGTAACGTCACAATATCAAGGGGGAGAATTTCGGAATACGTTTAAACAGTCTGTTTTTCCAAAAACCCTCGAACGGTCGAATGAATTATCATCCGATTATTTAGGGGGTAAAAACAGAAAAGAGGGGTTAGTCAGGGGGAATTTTCCCCTATCGGTCTCTACCTTTAGACACATGCAATAACAAACACTTTACTACAGTTTTCCAAAATCAACCGATGACAGTTTTAACAGATGTGGTGAAAGATGTAAACCGACCTGAATGCATTTTACAGCTTCCCCCTCTGTATCCGATATATCCACTAGAATGACCATCGGTGAGAACAGAATTCAATTAGACTCAGTCACCCGATGCACTTCCACGGTGGAATAAAGAATATGCAAAAATAACGAGTCCATCTAGCCACGCCTATTGTTGTATACACGTTCACTTAACGACTTGCATGTATTAAATCAGTCGAAAGCAGAATAGTAACTCCAATAAAACCGATCAACTAAATAAGTCAACAAAAAACTGATGAATAGTGCTGATGATGCTACATTTATAACAGCAGCATAGTCTAACACAAGATAAATTAACTGCAGTAGAATTTATCTCCATTCTAATAATTAATCAAAATAAAATGCTAACAGATCCATAGAGGCAATAGATCATAGGTGTCAAGATGTCAACAACCTTGTATTAAATCTACTAAACTTTTGAGTTGTGATACACAATATTTGAAAAACCAAAAATGTATTTACTGTGTCAATATATATCGATTTTAATTTTGCATAAGCCTATGTAATACATTTTGATTATTCTAAATATCTTCTAATTTCATTTACGGAATAGACATGATTTATTTTAGGCTTTTAGTAAATTCTCCAGAACACTGGTATTTCTGGACAATTAAGTGCACATACTCTACAAGTAAAGTCAACTGGTTTCTACAAACGTAAAAAAAAAACATTACACCTTAACAGTAGTACTTGCCAATCGGCACGTAGTATTAGCAATCACCACACATTAATATTTGCAATCAGCCATTTGGAAACTGGCATAACTTTATCATCCCATATTAACTTCCTTTAGATTCACTGCTTCCAATAACATATCTTCTGCATTCTGTATCGCCTTACCATGAGGTAGTCTTCTACGATCTACCTGTATCCCATATTAACTTCCTTTAGAGTCACTGCTTCAAACTAACATATCTTCTGCATTCTGTATCACCCTACCATGAGGTAGTCATATACGATTTACCTGTATCCCATATTAACTTCCTTTAGAGTCACTGCTTCCAACTAACATTATCTTCTGCATTCTGTATCACCCCATGAAGTAGTCATCTACGATTTACCTGTATACATATTAACATCCTTTAGAGTCACTGCTTCCAACTAACATATCTTCTGCATTCTGTATCACCCCATGAAGTAGTCATCTACGATTTACCTGTATACATATTAACATCCTTTAGAGTCACTGCTTCCAACTAACATATCTTCTGCATTCTGTATCACCCCCATGAAGTAGTCATCTGCGATTTACCTGTATCCCACATTAACTTCCTTTAGATTCACTGCTTCCAACTAACATATTTTCTGCATTCTGTATCACCCTACCATGATGTATAGTCATCTACGATTTGCCTGTATCCCATATTAACTTCCTTTAGATTCACTGCTTCTAACTAACATATCTTCTGCATTCTGTATCACCCTACCATGAGGTAGTCATCTACGATTAACTTAAATCCCATCATAGCTTTGTCATTAATTTAAAATCTTCAACACAAGAACTTTTTTTTATTAAATACAATTATGCTTTGCTAACCAATTTTCATTATTTTATCTCTTTAATCTTTCATTCCAAAGAATGTTTCTTTATTACCACTTACTTCTATAATAATTAAAATATGCCAAAAATATTCGATAAAATAAAATTTACCTCATATAACATCTTAACAATAATTATAAAAATATGACATTTTTAAATAATATATCAATTATTTTATCACAAATTATCACCTTATTAAAGAACTACTTATAATCACAACTTATCACTTACCTTATCATACTTCTCAACTCAAAGAATTTCTTATCAAAGACTAGAAAGAAACAACAAACAAAAATTAAACATCTATTCAAGCAGATTAATTTTAATCCACCAAATTAAATAATTTAAAACTGTCAACGAGAAATAATTAAAATAAAGTCCTGAAATGCAATGGTAATATTTGATGAGTGGACTAGGATGCCACAAGGCAGTCATCACTAGGTCATCTCGTATTTACCTAAAATCAAAATATTTAATAAATAAGTTACATTTATCCAGTAATTTTATTATCACAGCTATTAATATACTACCCGTAGGTTTAAAAATTGACTATATATTATTAATAATAATCGAATGTTATTTTTATAATTATAATAACTACATTATATTTTTTAAAAATTGAAACTTCAGAAGAAGTAGAATTAATTTAATAATAATAACATTTTAAAATTAAATTATTAATTAATAATATAATTTATTTTAACTTCATATAAATTGATTTTAAAATGATGTATTTTTTCCTTTGTTTATATAATTTATTTCTCCATCAGCTTGGCTCACGTCTCTGTTTACAAGCTGAATTGGCGAGGATCTATAAGTGCTGTCACTAGTTTGGAATAAGTATCATCTATGTAGAAATCGAACCTTCCATATCTATTAATATTCGGACTTAAGTTCCATAAGATACGCTTAACGTTAACTAATAATATCTCCCATGAGATGAGGAAAATTATTAGGGTAAAATATAATAGAAAAAACGAAATGAAAAAAATAAGAAATATCTACAGAAACACAAAAAAGGGAGAGAAAAAAAATACCAATAAACACCGCAACATAAACCTTGTAAGTGCATCAATTCCATATAAAATAAACAAAAAACAACACCAAGAAATCCAAATAAATTAAACAACACCAAATTAATTTATATAAAAAAAAATAAACAAAAAAACATTTATTAAATACGGAGAGAGGGGGGGCAAGAAAAACGACTATAAATTGTTGGACAAATAAAAATAACGAAATAAAAGGATGTAAACAACAACAAATAAAAAATTAAACAATAATAATAATAAAAACAAATATTTAGAGTCAAACCAAATCGAAAGAATCAGATAAGAAATAAAATAAAACGAATATATAATATTGGAAAAAAAGCATGCAAAAGGTAAAATGAAATAAAAATATATCAAGAAATGGTTTAACAAAACAATAAATAAAAAATAAATATATCATTATGAAAAATAAGCTAAAAGAAAATAAAGATAAAGAGGAATAAAAATAAAATAATGGAAATAAAAATACACCCATGCCAAAATATAGATAATAAAAAAATAAACATAGAAATAAAAAAGGCAGAATAAAATAAAAATAAAAAAAACTCATAGCAACACATAGATAAAAATAAATTGAAAAACACAAAGAAAAAAATAATAATCGTGCAGGTTTGGACATACCTGTGTTCAAATGGAGTATGTTTTTCAAACCTTAAAATAAAAAAAAATAATAAAAATTAAAAAAAAATAAATATAATATTTTTATTTATAAAATAAGCTTAAACAATACGTATTATATCACACAATTTAAGATATTATCACTGATATATATATTTTTTAATGAATTATGGTTAAACAACAGTAATATAATAATCAATTGTTTTTTTATGTTGACAAGGGGATAATTTTATCTTTTAAATTGCGTGCAAGTATTTTTCTAATTGAAAAATATTTCTGATCCATAATTTTTTTTTCTTAATAAGAAATATATATATATAAATAGGTATATAGGTATAAATATAAATTAGATATAAAATAAGGAAAGAAATAAAGAAAAAGAAATATACAATTATTGTTTTTGTAATTAAGAAAAAACAAAATTTTTTCATGAGGTAAAAATAAAATGTGGGAGAAAAAAAGTGAAAATAATGTTAAGGAAAAAAAGCAAATTTCTTTATTGATAATGGTTATAATAATAGGCCCGTCCCGATACTCTAACTATTAACAACAAATTATAGTTTACTATTGGCTTTTTAATAAGCCAATGACAATACTTCTCACTTAATATTGGTCTATAATATAGACCAAAATGATTTATCTCATCGTCAAAAAAAAAATAATAAGTTGAAAATTAAGTGCACTATAAACATTAGTGATTCTACTTTCTGCAAAATTAGTTTATATATTTTTTTTAAGTATGCCACTCCTAAAAAAAAAGAAAGAAATAAATTAAAAATTAAATTTAAAACCAATGCATTTTTCTTGGATTAAGATTTTTCTTTAAATTAAATAAAGCGATGTAAAAATAAAAAAAAACTTTAAAAAAAGAAAAATGCAAAGGTGCTTAATTTTATTTATATTAAAGTGTATATATTCATTTTCTTGTATGATACTTAAAAGAAGAAACAAATAAATATAAATAAACTTATTTACAATTAAAATAAAAAATTAAGTTAAAAAAACAAAAAAAACAAACTCATAAGTAGTAAATTAAAAAAAAAAAAAAATAGGTAAAAATAAATGTTATTTTTTTTATAAAAAATCAAAAGTAAATAACATAATTTTAAATTACAGTAGAGTGGAAATTAAATTAATTAACAAAAAAAAAAAAAAAAAAAAAATATGCAGTAAAAATTTTCAAATTTGAACGATGCGAAAAACTAGGATTAAAATCAAAATAAATAAAATGGATTAAATAAAAGAATTATTTGTTAAAATATGTATATATATTTTGTATTATTATTTATTTTATTATATTTTTTTATTTATTATATATAGTTTTATATATATATATATAAATTACAAAAAATAAAAATAATATTGAATAATAAAAAAGTAAAATGAATAAAAATATTAATTCATTTTATTAAAGAAAAAAAAATTAAAGTCAGAAAAATCGAATCAGAAAAATGCACGCAACTTACATCTAAATGGCTCATTACCGGCCGGTTGCTTTCATCTGAAAAATACAAGACACGTTTTAATTTCATTCATAGTCACTCTGCCTTAGTGTTAGTTTATTTTTCCTTTTTTTATATTATTATTTTATTTAATTGTTAATTTTTACTATTTATTATTTATAAGTTTAATGAATTCTAGAATTAATTATTGCTATTATTTCCCTTAATTGAAATTATTTTGGTTCGATGTCGTAAGTCTTTTATTTATTTGATTTCTTCTCAAATATATTATAAAGTAAAAATATATAAATAATAGTAAAATAAAAATGAATAATAATCGGATAAAATAATAAAAAAAAAACTCGAATTCAATTAAAAAAGGGATTTTTTTAAACGATTAAGCTCAATTGATATATTACAAAAAAAACCTTACGTTTAAGAACAATTAATAAAATTTTGAATATATTAATTTCAAATAGTAAGTAAAATAAAACAACAAAATTGATATTGCCAAGTATTAAATAATATTGATATCGTTATTGGAAAAAATAGTAAATATTTAGCACAGAATTAGTTCCACCACTCTCTAATATGTCATGTGTACTATTGTAGTTTTAAAAAATAAACTAATTAAATCAAACGTTCAAGTAATTTCCACTGGGTCGCGGTGAAAAAAACTTAACTTAGTTTCAAATTATAAAAAAATAATCATGTTTATTCGATAAAGGTATTAAGGACAGCGTCTCAAAAGATAAAAATACAGAATCTCAAAAGATAAAAAGGTTGACTCTCAAATGATAAAATGACAGAAGTTTTGCTGAGACTAGTCGAACATCTTCAGGGAATCTAAGTCATATTTTTACTTGGAACAACAAAAAAAAAAACTAAAGTAAACTCAGTTCATATATTTGCAGAAACTTTGATTCAATAGCTTGCACCACCATTTATGGTTTTGGGGTAAGAACGAAACGTTAGACTTTATTCTTAGGGACCGCACCAACGATTCTTATAATAGACCACTTTAACCTAGAACAGATACTATCTTTAACTATTGTCACCTATAAAAATATATCTTACTTTACAAAGTGAACAAAATAGGTATTTACGATTTGATATAGAGAAAAAAATTAAAAGAGCAATATTAATTAGATAAAGTTTGATGCCAAAACCACATTATCTAATACTTAATACAGATTCATTCAACCATTAATTAATGTTAAGATGATCAACCATCAATAGTGATTATCAGTATTAAAGTTATCATCAGTTCTACAGATAATGACCTACTAAAGTGGTTAAAAGTGGACTGTATTAATCATTAGCTAATACTTAATAAAGACCGATTTAAACCATATTAATATTAAAGCAATCATCAGTTCCACTAATAATGATAAAGCAATCATCAATTATAAAGTAATCATCAGTTCCAATAATAATGACTAACTAAAGTGGTTAAAAGAGGACTGTATTAAGCATTCGATAGTGTGGTTTTAAAATCCTTAAGTTTAATTCGCAAAGAGGAGGTTCGACAAAACTTAATAACGATAAGAAATAACGTAAGAAAACAGGAAAGAAAATTACACATGGGATTTTGAACAGCGAGTTGCTAATGTTGAATTAAAAAGTAACACCATAAAGGTAAAAACAAACTTAAAAGAAGCACTATTCCCTACGTAGGAGCGAAAAGGAATGAAAAGCAACTAAATGGTCGCGTATAATCATTTAAGTAAAATAACAATTGCAGTCAGAAAAATCGAAATCTACGTTATTGAAACAAGTTTTCAAAATCGATAAACGTTTATTCTGTTTGTATTAATCATATTTATATGAAATATAAGTGTTTTATATTTTAAAGTACATAACAAATAATCAATACATAAACACTGAGTGACTACGAATAAATGAGACAAACATAAAAAAATAATAGATAACCGCTACTGCCACAAACAAAATGTGTCGAAATTTCTATAAAAAGGAACATTTTGTTCGAACAACTCAATATGCTGCAATATCACCATTTTAAACTCACCTTCTTTTTACACATTTGTATTAGACATACTCTCATAATGATGTGATCCCATTCTTGTAGGACGCACATTGATACATTAATCATGCTTGAGCATTATTTATGATCCCAACGAAAAAAGTCATACGTACATAAAATCAATACGTATTGATTTATATATGCATATATAGAATAGGGTAGCGAAGAGTTAGAGGTATATTTTTAATTAAAAACTATAAAGTCGTGTTCGATCGTCAATATTTATTTTCATGGTTAGTAATGGTCCGTACAAAAAGACAAAAATCCAAGCTTTTAAGTTCAATACCTTGTATATTTAATAATAAATATATCTAATCACGTATATTTTGATCATGATTAGCAGCCCTAATAATCCTAAAAAATTCCGGATGAATAGTCTAGGTTTAAAAAAAACCCTGTTTTAAATACTGCTATTACAAAACTAGCGCAATAAAATAAAAATTAAATTACTTCCATTATTATTTATAATAAATATGATTTTTGTCAGAATCTATGAAATATATTTGTGCAAAATCCATTCAAGCCCATTATTTTAATCGTAGGTTGCTAAAACAAAATGTACATTGATCGGGTAAAACAATACTATTATTATTAGTAAATAAAATGTTATCTACGTGATAAAAGAAAGGTATCCGATGACAAATAAAATACATTAAAACAAATACATTTAGAATAAAACACTTTTTTTAAAAAAATAAATAAAATTAATTTTTGCAGCAATAAAAATAAAAACTATTTCCATGCATTGTACATTTAGAAATAAAAAAGTAAGTTTTTTTCAAGGTTCAGAGAGGGGAAAATTAATAATAAAAATAAATAAATAAATAATAATAATAAAACAAATATTTTGATTGTAAAAAAAGGAAATTTAGATGAGGCCGCAAAACCGTGATAAACTAAGGGATGGATTTTGAAGTACTTTTAAGTTATAATTAGTTATTATATACTTTTATGTTTATTATAATTGCATAATAATTTATTGTTCTCCCCAAATAAAGCATTAGGTTTACTAACATTGCGTAATATCTATTTAAATTTTATATGATAAAATTAGGAGGAAAAAATTGAATAAAAATGTAATGTAAAAATCTATGTTTTTATTCTAAGACGAATTGTCTTACTAAGGCTGTTCTTTAATTTATTAATTCCATTCATAGAAAGGAAGGTAACAAAGTTATGGATCAGTAAAGTTTCCTTTGTGCTCATTGTATCAAATTTTTGGCACTGAGAAGGCAGAATGGTACTAAAACTCTTCTATACAACCCCTTTCATACAAGCTAGTAGCACCCTGTTCCTTTCACACCACTTCATGACAGCAAATATTTACAGACCATTGTGATTACCCCGAACGACAGGGGGGCAAACTAGAAGTGCAAACATAACAGAGAGATCCCCCTTAAGAGGAAGTGGGAAAGAAAACGGTGAAAACTGTCAACAACCCTTTCAAAAACCAATCAGAGGAGGTTATCAAACGTATCGGAAGGGGGTCGGGAGCCGCTGGAGCACGTGGAAAACTGGCAAAAACGGCTTTAACTAACTCCATACTACCTCGGGGCTAAAGACAAACCATAACCATAACACCTTGTTCAAACATCGACCTCAACCCTCCATCTACCGAATATCAATTTCATACGTTATTTAAGAGGCACCTTCCCCTCTTTCCTCATTCCTTTATACGGGACCTCACATCTACCCGTTATAATTTTGGCTTTCCAAAACCCAAAAGGTTTTCTCCCCTCGTACGGCCAAGAAAGTAACTTCAGCCATGTTACCACGATGAAATATTCACAATAATTCAACGAGTTACCGCCGATCTTCACTCCTACTTTTCTCGGGTAGTATAAAGACTATAATGGAACCTATAAAAGCCTCCCCCTACTACATTAAATTAACCATAAAACCAGCCTAACTCACATGCCTTTTAAAATATACTTAACAAACAAACTGCTTTAACGTTAAACAAAGAAGTTAAAACTCTTAATAAAGTCCCTCAAACTTTAGCCATCAAATTGTAATGAAGGCTTCTCTCACGTTAAATTCTTCTTCTTCTTTTGAATTTATTGATTTGCCAAATATGTCCCTTTAAAGGAGAGAACGAAACGCTGGTAACATTTTTAGCCGGATAATGCAGTTCACACCAGGAACCCTATCATTTCAGTTTATTAATAGATTTGCACGTGTCTTATAACACGTGTTTTATATGACATGCAGAATATATTTTTTTTATTTTTTACCAAAAGTAACACTATTAGATAAAAATGTATACATTTTATCTTACCGAGATAAGATAGTAATATAAAGAAGAAAGTGTAAGGATAAGAGTGAATTTGAGTCAGATCTGAATTAGTTAAAAGCCGGCTTTTGTTCAATAATGTTATTTTGAAACGCCGTTTTTCTTAATCAAATATCTCTACTGCTCTAAACTTTTATATCTAAACTATCATAATATTTCCTGAGAAAGCAAAAATTCCATATTCATGGAATGCAAGTCAAACGTAACTAAATAAGATCGACTTTTTTCAGTGAAACGAACGCACAAAATACTTTCACAATTAAAAACTTAAATAATTAAATACAGATAGTAAAGATAAACATCACCAACTATATACGTAGTCAAATACCTTTTATTATCACTAAAATATAACAGTAATTTAGAGAACTATTAAAATACATTTTTTATTTTCCACGACTTATAAATAGAAACGAGTTAAAGTTGATTCTTTATTTAATATTAAATAAAAATTTCACACATATATACTAAAAAATTACATTTTTCAATTTCATTTTAAATTAAAATAAAAAAAAGGAAATAAATTACTCCTTCAAACGAATCTAAACAATAACCAAATTAAACGTTTATTTGTTATGAAGTTTTTATATTTCTTCAACTTTTATTAAAAAATGTAAATTAATTTTTCTCATGGGGACTAAAAAATGTGATAGACAAGGGTCCTTTTTTATATAAATATATATTTAAAAAGGGTATATACCTACACGGTTTGTGACACTGTTAGCAATGTAATACAAGAAAGGGTAGGAGAAATCACAATTAATTATAAATATACACATATATTCTACTACGTAGTGAAGAAAATAAGGGGGAGGAGTCAGACATAGAAAGAATAAAAAAATGGACAGAAATTGCAAACCCTTTTCGTCCACCAAAGCAAAGGGGAGGATCAGAAACAAAAAAATGGACATCTCTCCATGGGTCTCTAGTCAACCTCCAATCTCCTTTTTTGATGGGGAGACATTTTTTTGAATGAAAAAAAAATAAAAAAAATGTTTTTTAATCAATCCCCAACTCCGTTTACTTGTTCAAGAGTAATCCAAAGAGAACGGCACAAGAAGGGGTGGGATGGAAAAGCTTTGTTTTTAAATGGGAAAACGGTTTGGCTGGCACCGGTTTTGCCTAGGAATGATTTCCAAGTGGTACAAGGATAAAGGGGGAGAGACTCGGTAGGCATGATTTATACGCTCATTCCAAAGAACCGAGCTTCAAGTTACACAATTTCTAAACCCTGGCCTGGGTTTTCCTACCAGTCCTCATATATGCAATCCATATGTTACAAATGGACTCCTATAAAGACTTTCTCCCTTTTTTTTCTCTCCCAATACTCGATTTTACCTCTTTCCCTCTCCTATACACCAATTTGCCACTTACTATTTTTCTTTTAGACTAAACAGGAGAGGAATTTTTGACTTCCTCTCTGGAAAAGAGGGGAAAAGAGAGTGAGGCACTGATTTCCTGCCATTTTCCTGAATTCCTTTTTTATTTCAGTACTACTTTTTTTTAAGATGTTTTAAGATATCTTTCGGATTTTTTTTTTCATCCCATTCATTTTCTTTTCAAAAAGATCCAAAGATATATAAATACATATCATACCGTACTACTTTGTATATAGATAACCAGTAAAACTCATTACGATCTTCTATCATTCCATGCATATATATATATATATATATATATATATATATATATATATATATATATATATATATATATATATATATATATATATATATATATATATATATATATATATATATATATATATATATATATATATATATATATATATATACACGAGAAGGAAAAGTAAACGACTTAGAAAAATTATGCTGGCAAAGTATCCCTGTTCCTTCCTTTCAAGCAGCTTATGCCGAAAAAATATTTGGGAACTAAGCCAGAATACTGTCTAAGAAAAAACCCTTGGAAGAAACTGTGGACAAGTTGATCTACTAAATAAAGCATCCTATCCGCCTTATACTTTCTACTTGTGTTAAAAATTAACATTTTTCTTCCCTACTAAACTTGACTGTACATTAGTATAGAGTATAGAGATATTAACCCATATTAAATCAATTTAAGTGTGTCCAGTTTAAATCAGTTTTAAATGTGTTATTTATTTGCTTATTTAAACTTATGTTTGAACTCTAATTGCATTTATAATTTCTAAGTAAGTCTTTTAATGCCGTCAAATATTAATAAATAAATGCATTTTGTATATTTGTAAAGATGTGTGGAAAAGTTAAATTAATGAATAAAGGAAGTATAACTAATTGATTAACTATTATAAGAAAATGAAATAAAAATAAATTTCTAAAAAGTAATTAAGTAAAATTAATACAACGAGAAAAAGTAAGTATTTTTTTTATAATTTTTATGTTTAAAGCTTTGATGAGGATGTCTAGTTATTTTTTTAAAAGTTTGCAACGAAGTTTCAAACGAGACAATTATTATCTCAATCCCAGAAACAAATTAACTTTTTGAACAAATTGGATCAAATGTGAGAAGATGTATATTATGATAAAACAATATGAACTGAATTTTAAATACATGGTTATTTACTGGGGAAGATTATTTTTAACCTAGATCGTAACAGAGAGAAAATATTTAATTGAAAAGGAAATAATAATAGCATGTCACAAAATCTGTAGGAAAAAAAAAATACTGTTTTACAGTAGGTGTATTCTTTCATTTCCAAAATGTATTTGGCACGTGAGTGGTATGAGTCTCTACGGGAAGCAGAAGGAAAGCAGATAGGATACATTATATAGGACTGGTTTAATTAAGCAAGCATGTTACTTCTGGGCGGGTCCAAAACCAACCAGTCAGTGGAGGTAGCAGGCCCAGGCAATTAGACTAACATGTTCTCTTCAAACCGACATAGTCTCTCTCCTCTAAATGGAATCATTTTCAAACAAACTTTATTTCTTCAAAACTAAATAAATAGCTATAACAATTCCTAAGCAATGCAATCAATATCCTCAAGAATCCTCAGTCACAAGATAATACTCCAGCATAATTGGAGGAAATTCAAAATATATCCATTTAAGATAATAACTAGGCATCGAGTAGCTCTCATTGAAGCGACCTTATAGGAATAAATATGTATTAAATATTGAGAAAGTAGATAGTCTTGATGTGATAAATAAAGAGTATTATTGTAGAAGAGAGTCTAGTAATGAGGGCGCCACCCTGAATTCTTACTATTCCACTAACCACACATCTCTTTTTCAACTATAATAAAATGTATCACTTCACTACACAAAAACTTCTGCTTGTATTAAGGTGAAATTTTACATACCTATTTTAATTGTACTATAGACGATGTGTATGAAGTTTTATTAAAATCGTTACTTTAGAACGTAAGGTGTCGGTAAAAACGTATTTTTTAAACGTAAAGGTCCACTTTACCGAAATTATAATTTTACATTTGAAGCTTACGTTTATGCGAGCGTTGCGCACGAACGCTTGGGCGGATAACGTTGACCAACGAACTCGTCCTGGGCATTGGTAAAATGAACAAGTTAACCAAATTTTAACTAAATCGGTCAACTTTTACTCAAGTTATTGTCGGACACGAAAACGTTACAGACAGACAGGCAGGATGTATTTTTGAATGTAAGAAGCTCGCTTCAATAATTAATACAAATAATTCGAATTGAGCATGAAATAACAGAAAATTTTAAGAACATACAGTTTACAATAATAGGCACTAAGAAATAAATAACAGGTTAGTAAGAACGAGAGTTAGAATTCATAGCAACCGTCTTTATAATAATTTTGGTTCAACGAAGTACAACACTCTATCGGAGTCCACGCTTCTTCTACATTTCTCTAAAAGGTGCGTAATTTCCTCCTAGATCTAGAGTGACTCTTTCACTAAATATTTGAAAATTATTCAATTTGATAAGCCCTGGAAATAACGTAGATAGTATTCTACGTTAAAAACTCAATCTTACCTGCTCCAGAGAGAACGACGAACTCAGTTAAATCAGAATCAAAGAAAGGAGATGAAAATTAAAACGTATTACTTAAGGATCAAAAGACTGTCAAAAGGGGGACAAAGATGTAAAAACACATGTATAAAAGGTATATTTATTGGCAGCAAACTCTATATTAAGTCAATAGCAAATTTAGGGTAAACATTTGAGAAATATCTGAGATAAAAAGCAATTTTTTCTAATCAGCAGAGAAGCGGTGCGTTTCTAGAATAATTAGCAACTAACTCACCTTAAGAAAAACTATGATAGGCATAGTATAGACGAGAACCATATATGCAACACCCATAAATAAAACCGCCAATCCTGATAAAGCAGTGATATTCTAATACTTCTTTTATCCATTAAGATAAAAGCAAACAAATTATCTGCAGCAACTAAGTAATTCTACGAAACCTATATGTATATTAAATCGAGGAATAATTCGGTTTTTGGAAAGCAGTGAGATTCTAATGCTTAATTTCTAGAATATATGCCAAACAACTCACTTCTAGCAAATAAAAAAATTGCAGCAATTAAGACCAGAACACACAAGTGCGGCGATACTTAACTCTACCTTTCTTATGTTTTAGTCAACCAAGTCATTCATATTTTATCCTTAATTATTAGGACAATACAATTTTTTAGCATTATAAAAATATGTTTCATATGATATAGGGAAACAAAGGGTTGGTGGAGGATCTACACATAAGTGCAAAAATATCTATGCTACATAAACAAAATCAAATGGACAAAATAATAGCAATTTTCATCTAAAGGTATTAATAAGTGTGACAATTATTATTGGAACACATATCTATTGGAATAGGATGATAAGGTTGAGACAAATAAATCAAATAATTTTAACACACAATAAAAAAGGGGTCAAAGAATGGAATACAAAAATAAATATTTAAGATTTAGAATAAACAGTATATAATATGCAATACACTTTCAATACAAAGAGATTAGATAGGAGAACTGTAACAAGTTTTTTCATATCATAAACCAGTAAAAAAAAATAATATATATATATATTAAAAAAAAAAAAAGAAAAAAATCAATAAATAGGGAAAGAGTAGAAATGCTTTTATTTATTTTTATTTTATTTATTTATTTATTTTTTTATTATTATAATTTTTTTTAAGTTTTGATTTCTTCCTGTTCTAAACAATCTGATATTTGAATTACAAGTTTAATTCAGCAATATTAAAAATACATATAATCGTGTGACAAGTAATGATGTTATAAAAATATATATATAAAAATAAGCGCGCATTAAATAAAAAATATTTAAACTTGACCAAAAATACGTATAACAGTGATAAAAATCAATCATTTTAGTCTAAAACAATTTCGAAATAAATAAATAAAAAGTGATCCACTTATGACACTAAATAAATTATTTTTCCACGTTATATAAACAACGTTTTTTTTTGTTTGTTTTTCAATCGGTCATTTTATTTTCAACTATTGTATTTGATAAAAGCTTTTTAATTACGGTGTTCTTTTTTGATATTATTAATTGTTCCTCTTCCCAAATAAATAAAAAAAAAAAATCCAGAATATTTTATTTCCCCTTAGACTTTTTTTGTAATCAAATATATGGCTTATATATTCTCAGTTACACACAATAAAATGTGAAATATTTATCGAATGATACAATAAACCTTTTTTTTTAATTTTATTTTAACTTTACTCTTTCCCTGATGAATTCTGTTTGTAACAATCCAAACTCCAAATAACACCCTAATGTTTTTTTTTACCCTCTATACTTGTCCCGTAGGAAAAGGGTGACTTTTTTTTTTAGTGTTATCTTTTCCCCTTTTTAAATATACTTTTAGAGAGCTACCAAATTACAAATTCCATGTTCTCACGTACGAAATTCTATCCTTTCCCCTTCCCCCAGAAAATTTGCGTTGATATTGAGAACTTCTATCAAGTCATCGTCGATGTTTTAAATTCCCCAATATTTGCTGCTTTATTCTCTATTCAATTTTTTTTAACAATACAGCAAAATTAAATTTATTCTCAACAATTATCTCTATATTTTAAATTATTATTCTTATTTTTAATCTTTATTCATTTTTAATTATAATTCAAATACTACTAATATTAAATTATTTTAAAATAATAACTAGCTTTTAGCTACATTAAGCTAGTCATAAAGAACTTATAGCACGTGTAATAATAATAAGTAATGATGCAACTTTTTTAGTTTTGATAAAGGATCACGTCGCCATTTATTAATACTTCCAAAATACCAAAGAAACACGTTTGACGCATTATAAATTGTCCCAAAGAGGAATATACTTGGCAAAAAGCACTAAATCATCGAAATATAGAGGTTTTTGTTAATGGGAAAAACACAATCCTTATTTTTGGTCAATAAATGTAAGAGCAAAAAAACACTCTTATCCTGGAGGGTGGTAAAGCATCACATACTTTGTTGGTGCTCTATTTTGTCTACAAACTTATAAATTATTTGTATTTAACACAAATATAAAAAGGAGTAAATGATAGTGATATGCAACTAGAAATTATGAAATAGCTCCTCAAATTTACCGTAATGTACTTTAATTTATGGTATTCTTTTTATCATTCTTTTTATAAAAAAACTTCATTACTGCTTTTATTAAAATAAATAAATGTATTAAAGGAGTTAATAAAAATTGTTGCTCGAATTTGCAGTGCTTAGACTTCTTTAAGGTTTAGAACTTATTTTGTCTATTATCAATTAGTTCAAACTATATAAGTAAGAATTATTTATTAAATGATATATTATATTATATATATAATATTATATATATATATATATATATATATATATATATATATATATATATATATATATATTATATATATATATATATAATATATATATATAAATATATATATATATATATATATATAATATATATATAATATATATATATTATATTATATTATATTATATATTATATTTATTCAAATTGTAGAACAATATTTAATTTTAGGACTTTTTGTTGGTTTATTTTATAATCCCAACAAAATCGCTTTAGTTCTAGTTTACCTTAACAGAACTTCATCAAAATTAAATTAGGTAAAAAAGAGGCTTCTAGAATGGAGCCTTTAAATTTGCTGCTGTTCACATTGAAATTTGGTTTCGGATTGGTATGAGCCCATAATTAAATTTTTAATGGACACGAAAAAAGTTAAAGCCGGACTAGACTACATCGGACTTTTTCACTATTAACTTTACTTCGAAGGTAAATAATTCTTGGGGCCCGGGTTTTTAGGTCGAAGGCTATTTCGTATTCAATCGGGTTCACTGAAAAGTTGTAGATTTTCTCAGGTTGTTTCAGTGCAGGATTATTTAAGGTTTTTGTGTAGAGGAAGGAGGAGATGCAAGAAGGGTTTTACTTTTATATGAGGGGTCTCTCCACCTGGGAGGTGGGCGCATCTTAAAATCATGACCGACCCTTCCCTAGTCTCGCGCCGTAGATTCTGCCGACCGAATTAGGTGCCGAATTCAATTCGACCGTGAAAAGTTTCGTGCTCCACGGATCCTTGATGAAATAATAAGTGAATAGACCCAGAGAAAGGTATGGGATAGGGTGTAACTTAGGGTTCCGTTCAAATATCCAAGTCTAATAAAAGTCTGAGAGAACAGAGAGAAAAGAGAACAGCCAAAAAAAATATTACTATTATCAATTATCAAAAAAGAAAGGAAATAACAGTTATTCAAACTCACAAAAGATACTTTTTATCAACTCAATAAAATAAATAATGAGAGACATTAATAAATCAAATAAAGTAACACAGACAAAATTCCAAATAAGATATATATATATATATATATATATATAAAAAAAAATGACTGAGACTCTCACGCATTATAAGTAAAACTTAAGTTCTAACAGTTGATTTTATACATTGCTCTCTTTGCATTTGTAGACGATTTTATTATTTCAGGATTAAGAAATTGGTTATGTGGATTTTAATTGAAAAATAAAATATTTTCTTAACATTTTAGCGAATAATGGAGAAAAACATAAAAACAACATTTGTACAGATACTATATTATTATAATGTATATAATATTACGCATATATACCAATTCTGTGTGTTGAAAAATCATCTTCCTCCGTGGTACAATCTATTAGCACTTGTACCTGCTGAATCAGAGGTCGTTGGATCGAGACTCGTCCCATTAAAAGTTTTTTTACAGGTAAATCAAATTTTTTATGAGTTTGATTTACCCATAAAAAAAATCTTTCTCTTAGACGAGTCTCGAATCACAAACTTCGTAACATGCAATTACGTTTCATCCAAGGAAATTTACTCTACAGCGCTTAAAGAAGTTTTCCTTCATAAAACTAGTATTACATTTTTCTGAATTAATGTTGTTTATCTGCGATTGATACGAAATATTACATTGTACCTTTGTTTAGATGCGTAGAAAGTGATTCTTTACGTACTTGTATTCAATGCGCATGCGCGTCTCATAGTTCTGAAGAATTCCTCTTCTTTACCACCCTAGGGTGGTAAAGAAGAGGAATTCTTCAGCTTTACGCACGATTACCGAGTTTGTTTACATTTAACAAAACTAATTTGCTGTTCTTTTATTAAAGTAACACTCGCATGCAAAATGCTACTTTCCGCACTCGACGCGTAATGTACTATTAATTTATTCGATTAGTTATTTCCAAATTACTTTCCACATGATAATTTCAGGATGTTAGCTTCAACTCAAGTCACACCGACGCGACGTAAACAGTGAATATCCTTTACTCGGAATATCTGACCAATTTGAAAGGGGGGATCAAATTCGGTCATTGGGATTTCGATTCATAGTCCGAACCGGTACACATCAATCAGAGTCGGCAGATGCAGAAAGGGAGGTTGTAGACTGGATCAATCCCAGCAAGGCCAAGAGGGGTATGAAGCGGACCGGAGATACAGGGCAGGACGTTCTGTAGGATTGAGGGTCATGCAACGCTTGGGTTCCTTAAGCTACCCAGACCCACAACCCTCTCACTTGTCTTTGAGAATGATTTGCAGCCTGTACCCAACTAATCAACATCAATTAGACCGAGCATAACAATAGATCCGCTATAGATAGATCATTTATTATAATAATTGAAACTGGAGACTAGCCCAATCCAGTCAATTAATTGAACAGCCAACTTATACAGGCTTTAACATTCACTCAAGTAGACAAAAACCTTATACTCAATTGCACTAATCATATTCAACAATAATCAAATAAACATAATTAAAATGTATATTTCAAATTATCCAAAAATATCTAATAATAAAGTTGAAACTAAATTAAGATGAAATTGTTAAGTTCATATTTTAGATTTGGATCTATAGGCCAGTCAAATTAGACAATAAATTCGAAGCGATTATATTATGTTGTTCGGACCTGTTAGTGTGATCCCAAGATATTCTACCATCTTGTGTGATCCTAAGTTTGCAGCTTCGAAAAACCTGGGCTAACTGAGTAATACGTGAAAAACTGACTTTTTTAAGTTTTTGCCAGAAACTCCGAAACTATGTATTTTCAGAATTAAGAATTAGTTATTACTACTATATTTAAATTTCAGTAAATTTGCAACAGCATAAACCCAACTAGAGCTCTGCACATCTATTATTTTCCGAGATATGGCACTTTAAAAATTGTCAGTTTTTTCCAAAAAATGGAAATTTTAAGTATTGTTCTTGTTTCGGGCCGAATATCGGCATAATACCGCTCACCTACGAGAGTAGTCATAAGAAATGAAGTTGTAGTAAATTTAATTTGATTCCTTTTAAGTACAAAACGAAGTCTGTAGGCCCAGTAGTTCTGTTGCAATCGGAAAAACACACAAACGGAATATTATTCTGATTGGTAAATAAAGAGAAGCAAAATAACATGACGTTTTTAACCATAACTACCTTTTGATGAAAAATTCGTACGAAGCGAAATAATCTTTGCTGCATAGTACATTCGTTAATTTATTTATTAACTATTCTATTTAGTTTCGTCTAAATTGTGTACTTCTTTAGATTTTTTTTTTTTTTTTTTAATTCCTTGATTATATCTATGAATATGCTTATTTATTATCTTTATATTAATTCATTTCGTCCGACTAAAAAACCCGAATCAATTCCACCAAATAGTTTTAAAACGTCGATTGATAAGATTAAAACCATGGTATTAATTTGCTCTGTTTATATATTAATCTAATTTAACAGTTTGTTAAACTAGCTCAGTTTAAAAGGAAAACCAGCCTTTATTTTATCGCAAGTTTGTCCGTCAGATAACCGGTCTTTTAACAGTCGGTGTTAAATAAACCGAATAATAATCGATCAAAGTTTTCATTTCAAACGCGGAATTATTGAAAATAGAGTCGAAGGATTCCTTTTTAAAGTTTTCGTTTCGATTGAATCGTAAAGAGGAAGGGGACTGTCCGATATTTTTCGACTGGTCGAACTTCACACAAGCGGAGTTGGTTTTCTCTGGTGATTTAGGCCGGTTTTCGACACGGATGAGCGGTTTCCACAGCTAGGTTTTCACGTAGGTTTCCTTAAGATCCTCCGTCCCCCCAGGTCCTGCTCTGTTTGGCCAGTGAGGGTCAGAATCATTTCTAACTCACTCAGTTCTCTAAAAGGAGAAGAGAACGGGGTAAATCCTCCGCTATCTATTCAAACACTATGTTTGAAACTGTCTGAAGAGGATTTGGTCCAGTACGAGGAAAGGGGAGATGGTTTCCCTCTTGGCTGTGTTAGAAATCTCCGCTACAGTGTTAGAGAAATACACGTTTGTCTCTGTTGTACCGGGTCCTCGTCGGTTTCTCATAGTATCCCCTATAGAAGAGGAAAGACCCTCTAGGTTGTCGCTATAATCCGTTCCCTTTGACCCGTTGTCATTGCCCCACCTACCTTTAAAGGAAGCTTTCTGTTTCTAAAATCCCCCTTTTCATTCGGTTTCCCCACTTCTTCGTGAAATCTGAGCACATCTAAAAACCTCTCTTCCTCGTTTTTCCAAAGTTCGAACCTTCCAAAAAACCCTTAAAAGGGACATTCGTTCCCCTTTCAGCATTCTTTTCCCCCCCTTTTTCTTCCCCAAAAAAAGATTTTTTTTTTTACTTTTTTCAAAAATGACCTTAAGCTCGTCGAACCATATATTAATGAAATTCATTCCTAAAAAAATAAGCAAAAATACATAACTAAAATATACATTTCAAAAGAAGATTCGACATTAAAAATTGCTTCAATAACATTCAATAGCACAAAAATATAAATGCCATGTTTTTTTTACAAGAAGAAAAATCCATTCCTTAAAGTCAAGAAAAAGCTGTTTTATTATCGGTAGTTATACAATTATTTATAAACATTTTCTTTTTTTATATTCTCCAATAATTTTTGGCTTCGAATTCGTAGAAGATAAATTTTCAAAAGCATATTTTTTTAAGATGTCCCTACGATACAATTTTTAAATAATTTGAAAGATTTCAAAATTTATTTAGTTAAATAATGTTTTAATGTCCAAGAAATATTAAGTTTTTAATGCTGTAGTAAAGAGTAAAACATCCTCAAAAGAATGTTGTTCCCTTCAAAAATATGTACTATGAGTAATTCTGACCCGTTTGAATAGCAGACTATTTGTATATTGTAATTTTCTAGAACATTGACTAGCAGTATAAAGCATATGCTGTCGTGTTTTTAATATAACAATGTACTTTCAAATCTTCAAGCTAGCAGTTATTTCATAATTGATATTTATTTATATTTT